>OU744338.1:82957433-84174770 GCA_916610165.2 Gymnosoma rotundatum | reverse complement strand
TTCATGTACACATTTACATTTTGTGGTGTATGTTCTAAGATAAATTTTCATTAAGATTATTACAAGTTATTTTCTGTTTTGTTTTTGTGGCCAAACATACTAAAAAATGCAACTGTGTTCATCGCTTATAAGTTGTGCTTTTCGCTTATATGTATCTCACAACTTGTTCCCCGTGCACCTATTGGACTACATACGATCCAAAGACGATTAAAACATGAATCGCTAGTAGTATAGCGTGTTCCCAAAAAATTTGTGTTAATGTTTCCTTAAAGACCTCTTCAAAAGCTTTAAAATGACACTCATTTTATTTTAAAAAATTTTACAATTTCAGAGCTCAGTAACTCGAAAAATATATTAATATATTTATTTTTTTATTGGAATGATGCTTTGCGTGCTGCCTTAAAGGACATCGACCAATCATGCTGATCTGCAATAGCACCGAAAATCTCAGCGAACCAATTTATATTCACTCCGAAAAAATACTCTTAAAATAACGCACCTAGGGAGCTTTTTTTTAGCATGCTTTAAAAATACTCCTAAACAGCACTTAAATAATGTATCTTCGAAGCTAAGGGAAATAGCTATCAAAGAGTCTTTTCTGAAATAAATTTAAAGCTCTTTAAGATGAACTAGTTTAGTAGAAAAAGCCTTTACTTCTGAATGTTTTCGCATTGGTAGTTTTTATTGTTATCGCTTTCCACCTAGTATATTATTTCGCCGTGATTATAACTGCAACTTTATACCGTTTAAACTGTTCAATAGTTTGGCAATATACATCAAATTACAGTAACTATAGGGTCACCCTTTAATTTCCAAATTCAAATTATATACTTGCTGTTGTAGTAGATTTAGCAATCAGGTTCTGTGTAAATTTCAACCATCTGTCTGTAACGAACCAACAGTTTGCCCATATTCATCCGATTATATCAACTATTTAATTTATAATATAATATTTTTATTCTTCTTATTACGAGGGCTGCTCTATATATTTCTGGCCTAATAGTGAAAATGCGAATATTTATAATCAAAAATGGTTTCATTGTTTTTCAAAGTATTCTCCAGCATGATTTATACACTTTTGCATGCGCTCAAACCAGTTGTCGAAGCACTTTTTCCACTCCGATTGAGACACCTCTAAAACATGGTTTTTGAGCACTTCAACAGCTTCTTCTGGTGACGAAAATCGTTGACCACGCATTTTTTTCTTGGTGTGCGGAAACAAGAAGAAGTCATTAGGTGCCAAGTCAGGGCTGTACGGCGGATGACCCATTAATTCGACGTTTTGGCCGGTCAAAAACGCTCTGGTTTGAGCCGATGTGTGAGAGCTCGCATTGTCATGGTGAACAATGATTCGTCTTTTCTTGTTTCTGAGTGTACCACTCAGAAGTGACCGTCCTACGTTGCTCAAGCGGAACAGTCGCCACATGACCAGTTTTGCCGAAGAAACAGGCGACCATTTGCTTCGAAGTGCTTCTTCCACGAACAACTTTCGTTGGATTTTGCTCGTCTTTGAAGACCTACACGGTCGATTGTTGTTTAGTGTAGGGCTCATACGCCTAGATCCATGATTCGTCGCCTGTGACGATCTTATAAACGTCTTTTGAAGCACCGCAATCGTATTTTTGCAAATTTTCTTTGCACCAATCGACACGAGCCTTTTTTTGAACGACTTTCAAATTGTGCGGGATCCAACGAGAACAAACCTTTTTTACGGCCAGGTGTTCATGCAGTATCGAATGTATGCTGGTGGAAGAAATGTCCAAGGATGTCTCTATCTCTCGGTATGTCGCATGTCGATCTTGCATTATGTGTTCACGCACGGGATCAATGTTCCCTGGTACAACAGCCGTTTTTGGACGACCTTCATGGAATTCGTCTTTGAGCGAGCTTCGGCCACGATTAAATTCATTATACCAATTTTTCACAGTGCTATAGGATGGTGCTTCATCGTCATAGAAAGATTTAAGTTCATCAATGCACTCTTGTAATAATCCACGTCGAAAGTTGTGAAAAATGATGGCACGAAAATGTTCGCAAGTTAATTCCATTTTTTTTCTATATTAATTTGTCCAAGTCACTGTAAACAACACAAATAATGGTCGTACGTCAAAACGTTTTGAGTACGATTATGCTTAAAAATGACAAACTTTCCAATGGAAATGTCAGATTGCACTTGGCAGCACAGTTATTGAGCTGCTTTTGCTGGTTAATAACTGATTTATTTACAGGCTTTTTAAGAAAACATGCGCACTGTTTTTTTACATTTTTCTGCACATACAAATACCTATTTCGTTTAAATATTTCATGGGAATACTTTTATGCTTAAGTTTAATATATTTTCGTACCATGTCGAAATCATATACCAGGTGATGGCAGTAGCGAATTTATACATTTTCGCCGTTGCGGGAAATGTCAAACTTCATATAAAAATATTTGACCCTGATTTTTTATATATTTGTTTGACATTTCTAACAGTGACGAAAATGAATGAATTCGCCACTGCTACTACCCGGTGCATTATTTTGCACTAATTCGTACGTTAATAAATATGTGGTCATTACAAATTTTTTGGTTTACAGTCTTTTTTTTTTTCTTTGCATTTATCTGCCTTTTTGACACAGTCAGTTTATTAAGAAACAATGAATTTGCCTTGATCACAACTCACTCAATAAGTCTTGACATAGATATATTTTGAAATAAATAATTTGCTTTAAATAATATAAAGCTAGGCATTAAAACATTTAAATAAATTTATAGTGATTTTATTTCTGGCGCGTGCATGTTTTTCTAACCCTGTAATAATTTTATTTGTTATTTGGCAAGCACAAAATACAAGTTTCAAAAAGTGTGACGCCCTTTTTTTAAAGCTGAAAGATAAATGTTCCTCAGCATATACAAAAACATAGGGCGAATTCATTTACTGGTGGTTATAACGGCCCAGCTGATTTTTTCCATGTTCAACATGGTTTCACAATTTTACAACAAACTTACCAAAAAAAAAGGGCTGCATATGCAGAAGAAAAAAAAACCAACTTGTACCAAATTTGAAGAACAAATAAAATATGAGGTTTATCTGCATACCAAATGAAGTTAAGTCAGCTGTTTTGTCATCAACGTGGTGTGCGGCCATTGAAAGACCCAAAAAAGATAAAATAAGGCATACCATAATTAAGAAAATTTATATTTTGCTCGAAAGGAGTTCAGTGTAAACAAAAATAATATTTAAAATAAACTTTAAAAAATATGGGACGCCAACCATAATAATACAGCTGGAGTCTTAAACGCGGCAATAGAAAACATGAAGATTAACATGCACTTGCATCCCTGAACAAACGCAGGTCTTATGTACCAAGGCGAATCAATAACAGAAATACACACGGCGAAAATAAATACAACACTACGATTGTTCTTGTACAAATAGTTTTCGGCTGTCAAAACCAAAGAAGAACTTTTGACATTTGAAGAAGGAAAAATCACAACAGTCAACGGGGCTGTTCAAGCCACCTGTTGTTAATTCGCCTTGTTATGTACCATATTTATTATTATGTTATTTGTAACACACACAGTCCAACAAGAAGCAATGAATTCGCCTTGAACATAACTACCTTTAGGAATCAACTACCACGTGGCAGCGTAGGTGAGTTCATTAATTTTCGCTGAAATCATTACTCAAAATATGCATACATTTTTATATATGGAGTTTGACCGTAAATAAATTTGTATATGGAGTTGACAGTAATGGTTACTATCAAAAAATAATGAATTTGCCTAAAGTGCCTGTTGATATTTTATTCGCCATGCCTTAATTCATATCCAAGGCGAATCAATTACCAGGTGGCAGCGTTGGAGTATTTATTATTTTTTGCTGGTAGAAACGAATGTCAAACTTCATATATAAAAAATAGTACACAGATTTTTTATATATGGAGTTTGACAGTAGTGTTCACGGCGAAAATTAAAGAATTCGCCTACGCTGCCACCTGGTAATTAATTCGCGTTGTTTATATCTAAGCACAAGGCGCATCTACCAAAAAAATATTAAAATTAATTTGAATCAGAGCATATTAATAATAGGTGACCACACCGATGCAAAAACCAGAACCAAATGTAATTTTGTTGTTGCAAAGGACCACGATGATGCGAAAAACGTGTGACTTAGTAAGAGCAGGCCGAATTCAATTCAGACTTCTATCCTCGTCAGGTACTTTAAAAAAAGGATATTTTTTTAATTTTTGTAAACCTTTTCTTTTAAAAGAACAGCCAGGTTTCTATCTGTTGATGAATTAGCTTCGATTTAAAATATAATTTAGTGTCTTTTTTTGTTGAGAAGTTAAAAAACTTTTTTAGATTTTTTTATTTTGACAAACTTTTTTTTTTTTTTGAGTTGCATTGAAAATACTTTTACCTACATATGCAAGTTAACACATTTTTTGTTTGTATGTTTGTATTGTAAAGCTATACCAGTTGGTTTCTTTTAGCAATTCATCATATTATATTTTATTTTTGCCTTTTCTAAATTTTATTTTGTAAAATTAAATTTTTTTATTTCTTCTAATTATTAAAAACTATTTCTTTTACAAAAGCTTTTAAAATTTTGACAACGCTAAACACAAACATAAATCAGCTGGGCTGCTGCCTGTCAAGGAATTCGCTTTGTTTTACAATATATTATTATGCTCAAGACGAATCAATTACCAGGTTTGTGTCTTGTTGCTTTGTTGATTCAGTGGAGTTCTTAATATACTTTAATAAATTTGCCTTTTGATATAAAAATCTTAGGTTTTCTATTCAAAATTGGGGTAAAATCTACTGATCAGCTATATGAGTAGTAGCGAAATGGGTATATGGATATGCTTTCCCCGGTGTAATACATTCCATATTTGTAGTTTTAAATAATAAATATAATCATGAGAATATCATCAAATATTTATGTTTGAAGGGATCGAGCACAATTAGAATAAATTAACATAAAAAAGATTCCGAATAATAAATTTTCATATTAAAATTTAATTTTTTTATTTTTTGATATTTTTGGAAATCTTTTCTTTACAAGAACATAAACATAAGTCAGGTATGTGTTAGTGAATTCGCTTTGATTTATGTTTGCATGTTTTCTTGATAGCCTGTAAATAATCAGTTAATAACTTGTTCCCCGTGCACCTATCGGACTACATACGATCGAAAGACGATTAAAACATGAATCGCTAGTAGTATAGCGTATTCCCAAAAAATTTGTGTTAATGTTTCCTTAAAGATCTCTTCAAAAGCTTTAAAATTACACTCATTTTATTTTAAAAAATTTTACAATTTCAGAGCTCAGTAACTCGAAAAATATATTAATATATTTATTTTTTTATTGGCGTGATGCTTTGCGTGCTGCCTTAAAGGACATCGACCAATCATGCTGATCTGCAATAGCACCGAAAATCTCAGTGAACCAATTTATATTCACTCCGAAAAAATACTCTTAAAATAACGCACCTAGGGAGCTTTTTTTTAGCATGCTTTAAAAATACTCCTAAACAGCACTTAAATAATGTATCTTCGAAGCTAAGGGAAATAGCTATCAAAGAGTCTTTTCTGAAATAAATTTAAAGCTCTTTAAGATGAACTAGTTTAGTAGAAAAAGCCTTTACTTCTGAATGTTTTCGCATTGGTAGTTTTTATTGTTGTGTTTGTTATCGCTTTCCACCTAGTATATTATTTCGTCGTAATTATAACTGCAACTTTATACCGTTTAAACTGTTCAATAGTTTGGCAATATACATCAAATTACAGTAACTATAGGGTCACCCTTTAATTTCCAAATTCAAATTATATACTTGCTGTTGTAGTAGATTTAGCAATCAGGTTCTGTGTAAATTTCAACCATCTGTCTGTAACGAACCAACAGTTTGCCCATATTCATCCGATTATATCAACTATTTAATTTATAATATAATATTTTTATTCTTCTTATTACGAGGGCTGCTCTATATATTTCTGGCCTAATAGTGAAAATGTGAATATTTATAATCAAAAATGGTTTCATTATATTTCTCCAGCATGATTTATACACTTTTGCATGCGCTCAAACCAGTTGTCGAAGCACTTTTTCCACTCCGATTGAGACACCTCTAAAACATGGTTTTTGAGCACTTCAACAGCTTCTTCTGGTGACGAAAATCGTTGACCACGCATTTTTTTCTTGGTGTGCGGAAACAAGAATAAGTCATTAGGTGCCAAGTCAGGGCTGTACGGCGGATGACCCATTAATTCGACGTTTTGGCCGGTCAAAGACGCTCTGGTTTGAGCCGATGTGTGAGAGCTCGCATTGCCATGGTGAACAATGATTCGTCTTTTCTTGTTGGTTTTTCAAATTTCTCCGATGACTTCAGGCAAACAAATTCTAGTGTACCACTCAGAAGTGACCGTCCTACGTTGCTCAAGCGGAACAGTCGCCACATGACCAGTTTTGACGAAGAAACAGGCGACCATTTGCTTCGAAGTGCTTCTTCCACGAACAACTTTCGTTGGATTTTGCTCGTCTTTGAAGTCCCACACGGTCGATTGTTGTTTCGTGTAGGGCTCATACGCCTAGATCCATGATTCGTCGCCTGTGACGATCTTATAGACGACTTTTGAAGCACCGCAATCGTATTTTTGCAAATTTTCTTTGCACCAATCGACACGAGCCTTTTTTTTGAGCGACTTTCAAATTGTGCGGGATCCAACGAGAACAAACCTTTTTTACGGCCAGGTGTTAATGCAGTATCGAATGTATGCTGGTGGAAGAAATTTCCAAGGATGTCTCTATCTCTCGGTATGTCGCATGTCGATCTTGCATTATGTGTTCACGCACGGGATCAATGTTCTCTGGCACAACAGCCGTTTTTGGACGACCTTCACGGAATTCGTCTTTGAGCGAGCTTCGGCCACGATTAAATTCATTATACCAATTTTTCACAGTGATATAGGATGGTGCTTCAGCGCCATACAAAGATTTAAGTTCATCAATGCACGCTTGTCGTAATAATCCACGTCGAAAGTTGTGAAAAATGATGGCACGAAAATGTTCACGAGTTAATTCCATTTTTTTCTATATTAATTAGTCCAAGTCACTGTAAACAACACAAATAATGGTCGTACGTCAAAACGTTTTGAATACGATTATGCTTAAAAATGACAAACTTTCCAATGGAAATGTCAGATTGCACTTGGCAGCACTCAGTGTTGCCAGGCCAGAAATATATATAGCAGCCTTCGTATACCAAATAAAGTAGTGGACATTCTGTCTAAAATTAAGGTGTTTCTATACAACGGTTCAAAAAATCGACCATATGGAACAAATTACATTAATTTTGGGAACACCCTTTACTTTCTAAATTCAAATTATAAGCTTCTTGTTACAGCGGACTTAGCAAAACATGTCCCTCGTAAACTTCAGCTGTCTGTCTATAATGGTTCAAAAGGCCGGCCACATACACCATGTTATATCAACTATTGGGACACCCGTTTATTTCCAAAACCAAATTTTATACTTGTTGTTATAGAGGAGTTATTAATACACGTTCTTTGTAAATTTCAATCGCCTGTCTACAACTGTTTAAAAGTATGGCAATATTACAAATTAAACGAACTATTGGTGCACACTTTAATTTATAATTTTAAATATTATCAGCTGTTACCATAACGGCCATAGCAATAGACATTGCGTCAAATTTGCAACCGCTTGTGTATAACGGTTCAAAATATAGGCCCATATAAGTAAATCTGCAGTAATTATGGAAAACCCTTTAATTTCTAAAATCACATTATAAACACGTTAATATAGCGGACTTAGAAATACAGGTCCCTTTTAATTTTCAGCGTTCTGTCTATAACGGTTCAAAAGTACGGCCACACACTTGAAATTATACCAACTATTGGAACACCCTTTAACTTCTAAAACCATATTTTATACTTGCTGTTATAGCGGACTTACCAATACAGTTTCGTTATAAATTCCAAGCGTCTGTCTATAACTGTTAAAAAGTATGGCAATATACATCAAATTAAATGAACTATTGGCGCACCCTTTAATTTATAATTCTTAATATTAAAACTTTTTACTATAACGGCCAAAGCAATCGAATTTCTGTCCAATTTGCAAGCGTTTGTCTATAACGGTTCAAAAGATAGGGTCATATAAGTAAATCTTCATCAATTGTGCGACGCCCTTTAATTTCTAAATTCAAATTATAAACTCGTTGATATAGCGGATTTAGGAATACAGGTCCCTTTAAAGTTTCAGCGTTCTGTCTATAACGGTTCAAAAGTTTGGTCACATACACAAAATTACATTAACTATTGGAACACCCTTTAACTTCCAAATCCAAATTTTATACTTTTTGTTATAGCGAACTTAGCAATACAGCTTCGTTGTAAATTTCAAGCGTCTGTCTACAACTGTTCAGAAGTATGGCCATATACATAAAATTTAATTAACTATTGGCGCACCCTTTAATTTAAAATTTGTAATATTATTACTTGTTATTATAACGGCCATAGCAATTGACATTCTGTCCAATTTGAAAGCGTTTGTCTAAAACGGTCAAAAGATAGGTTCATATAAGTAAATCTTCATCAATTATGGGACACCCTTTAATTTCAAAATTAATATTATAAACTCGTTGATATAGCGGATTTAGCAATACAGGTTCCTTTTAAGTTTCAGCATTCTGTCTATAACGGTTCAAAAGTTTGGTCACATACATAAAATTATATTAACTACTGGAACACCCTTTAGGTTCCAAATCCAAATTTTATATTTGTTGTTGTAGCGGACTGAGCATTACAGGTTCGTTGTAATTTGTAAGCGTCTGTCTACAACTATTCAAAAATATGGCCAAATACATCAAATTTAACGAACTATTGGCGCACCCTTTAATTTATAATATTAATACTTGTTACTATTACGCCCATAGAAATAAACATTCTGTCCAATTTGCAAGCGTTTGTCTATAACGGTTTAAAAGATAGGCCAATATAAGTAAATTTACATCAATTATTGGGGCACCCTTTAATTTTTAGATTTTTTTTTTTTTAATTTTTTGTTTTTGGGAGCCATAGTAATACGCAGTCATTTCAAATTTTACAGAATCGCCCTTTACAGTTCATAATACGCGTAAAAAATATGTATGTTGTATGGGGACACCCTTTAATTTTTAAGATTATGAACTGTTTTTAACACGGGACCAATCTGTAAGCCTAATCTATCATATTACCAAAAATCGGATTAGAAATGACTGAGTTCGGGAGGCACAAATATAAAAAAGCAACATTCAGCCGAATTGTATAACCTCCTTCTTTTTTTGAAGTCGGTTAAAAAACAAAATCCAATCCATTACATTTTTCTCTACATATATTGAATTTTAAATCTTTTGTCGTTTCCTTCTAATTCTTTTAAGACTTTAGAAGAATACTCTATTAATTTTGAAACAATTATTCATTACACTTTTTCTCACGATTCTACAACTAGTTCACCTGAGATTTTAAGACATTGGCCATTACGCCAAATCTGCAAACTGGCCAGAAGCCAGCCCATCGAGTAAACTTTATCTATGATTGTCATGGAATTTTTTAACTTGTTTGACACTCGCAAGGGACCCACAATATCTATATTAGTATGTTCAAATCGACCTTTGGATATTTCTATGATGACAGATTTAATAAGTTAAGACTTCTTCTGCGCTGTTATTGATATCTTTTTTCAAGTTAGGCCCAAAGTATCTTGTTATATTAGTTTTCTACAGAGTTTTATAATAAGGCCACATTTGTCAAATCTTTCGAAAATTTTACTTCAATGATTAAAAGGTTGCTTGCAATTTATATATCGTATATGTAAGTAAAAACGAAGTCTAATTTTTGTAGCAGCTGCTATAACAAAGAATAATGAAAGTATGTTGCCAGATGGTTGGCCGCGCTGGCACCGGTATCGCTGTCTTCGGCTAGTTCTTGCCAACGCAACTGGTTAGTTTGCGGCTACAAAAAAAACTCATGCCAGCTAAGGTGAAAAAAAAGGAAATAAATAAATGAGGCCCGAAGCAAGTATGTCCATAGTTTACCACACATACAAAAACAAAACGTCGCCCTGGCTTATGTTCTGCCAGAACTACCTTCCTCTTTCTTGAGGCTAAAAGATAACCTCACCATGGCATCATAATTTAAATAGGTTTTTAGATGCCCCAAGCGCACACTTGCAACTTTAACTTCCCGCTACTTACTGCGTCTTAATTAACCTAAACCACCATTTTAAAAATGTAAAAACTTAAAATTTTCTAAATGAAATTCCATTAATGTGAAATTTGGCAGCGCAACAAGATAATCGAAATAAAAAAAATATGTATATATATTTACACAAAAAGTAACGTTTGAATTAAAACTTTAGCAGACTTTTAGTTTATTTTTTTTTTAAGACTTAATTAATCACATTAATTAGTCTTTCTAATACAAATTCTCCTTCCTTATTTTCAGGTTCCCCCTGTCTTTTCAAGGATTCTCTTCTTTCTAGGTATTTCATATTTTAGAATTTTCTTCTATTTTAGGTATTTTTTATTTATTTCAGGATTTTCTTCTATTTCAGGATTTTTTTCTATATCAGGTATTTTCTTCTATTTCAGGTATTTTTTTCTATTTCAGGTATTTTATTCTTGATGTAAACCTGCTTCCTGGTGGCTTCAGGATCGCCTGTCCGTCCGTCTAGTTGTCTCGTACGGGTTAATTGTTCACGGTAATTACAAAACTTTGCACGCTTCATACATATATTCCACTTTGTTATATATATTTTGTTAAGGAAAACAACTCTTAAAACGCTGTGCAAAAGCCCCTGACGCGATGGGCGAATATATAATAGGCCTTGATTATGAACCTCTGAAATATTTTATCACTTTTGCGCAGACTGATTGGCATTCGCGTAAATTCATACATTCCAAATGGATTAGTTAAAACAGTTTTGTGAATATCTTTCTCTTTCTACCATAGGTATTTGTGATAGGCATGCAAAAGATGATGAATCTTTTTTTTACCAGTTACTGTTTTATTACACTCTAAACTAGCACAATATGTCAACCTACTCCTAAATACATCGCTTTATGTGAAAACCCCTTTGATATTAACGTATTTGAATATTGGAAATAAAATGGTCAACACAATTAAAAACAAAGCCAGCATGCTGTACCTGCAACACAAGTATCTGTATAATGTGCATTTAGTGCACTTGCTACAGACTTGACCAAGTTACAATCTATTTATACTACGACGTGCCTTACTTAATGAAAGAAAACCTTCAGTTTCTATCTTGCGTACTGCATGTGTCATGGGCTTGTAGTAGTCTAGGTCACAAGTTATGGATGTATATTTTTCCAGAAGTGTTGATACTTAATAACTAATATAACCTAACTTTAAAGAAAATAAATTTGAGAACCATAGCTGTGCAGACCCGTTTTACTGTTTAGACAACTTTCTAGGATCCCCGATATGGAATTGGAAAGGGTATCGATACCGGATTTAGAAATTATCTCTTTCCACGTCTGGGCTTCTGTCTATAAACCCGAAATGCAAAGAGTGTGAATTTAACAGAAAGACAGTTAAATTTAAAGTCAATCATACCCAATGGTTGCTGGCACTGGTACACGACTTAATTGCGAATGTACATTGCAAGACGCCGATGTAGACTTAAAAGAGGTTGAATGGGTACCCAGACAAATAATAATCCTGTGGATAATCATCTTCGGATACCTGGGCTCCCATAAGGCGAAAATATCAGGCCGATAGAGAAAACTGTGAGCATACACAAAGAAATTCGCTCTCAGCCCAAGTATTTTACAGCAATCAATTTTAAATCTTTCTGTCATAACAAAGAACAGAGAGTCGAGCCTTTTGTCTATTTTATAGTAATAATACTTATTTAAAAACTGTTTTTTCTATGACCAGTTAGTGACCACTAATTAGTCACACAACAGTTAGCACAAAAGTACGAGTAAAACAAAATTACTACTACCAATTAAGAAACTAGGAATGAGGAAAGGTACAAAAAAAAGCTGTAATCTTGTCATATGCGACACATTGTGCCATCCCTGGTTATCTTTTTTTGTTTTTGCTTTTCTGTTGAGTTGGTGTGATTTAATTTGTGGTGTTGTTGCTGTTGTAAATATTATTAACCGACTTCAAAAAAAGGAGATTATACAATTCGGCTGAATGTTTCTTGTTTTTATATTTGTGCCTTTAGAACTCAGTCATTTCTGATCAGATTTAGAAAATTTTTGGTAATAATCTCAAAAATTAAAGGGTGTTCCCATACAACATACATATTTTTTACGTGTATTATGAATTGTAAAGGGCACTTCTGTGAAATTTAAAATGACTGCGTATTACTATAGTTCCCAAAAACAAAAAACTATACAAAAATAAAGCTAAAAATTAAAGGGTGCCCCCAAAATTGATGTAAATTTACTTATATGGTCCTATCTTTTTAACCGTTGTAGACAAACTCTTGCAAATTGGACAGAATGTCGATTGCTATGGCCGTTATAGTAACAAGTATTAATATTGCAAAATATAAATTAAAGGGTGCACCAATAGTTCATTAAATTTGATGTATATGGCCATACTTTTAAACAGTTGTAGACAGACGCTTGAAATTTACAATGAACTTGTATTGCTAAGTCCGCTATAACAACAAGTATAAAACGTGGATTTGGAAGTTAAAGGGTGTTCCAGTAGTTAATGTAATTTTGTTTATGTGACCAAACTTTTGAAGCGTTATTGCCAGAACGCTGAAACTTAAAAGGGACCTGTATTGCTAAATCCGCTATATGAACGAGTTTATAATTTGAATTTAGAAACTAAAGGGTGTCCCACAATTGATGAAGATTTACTTATATGAGCATATCTTTTGAACCGGTATAGACAAACGCTTGCAAATTGGACGGATTGTCGACTGCGATTATAAATTAAAGGGTGCACCAATAGTTCATTTAATTTGGTATATGGCCATGCCTTTAAACAGTTGTAGACAGACAATTGAAATTTACAAAGAACCTGTATTATTAACTCCTCTATAACAACAGGTATTAAATTTGGATTTGGAAATAAACGGGTGTCCCAATAGTTGACGTAATTTGGTTTATGTTGCCGAACTTTTGAACCGTTATAGACAGAATGCTGAAATTTATAAGGGACCTGTTTTGCTAATTCCGCCATAACGAGAAGCTTATAATTTGAATTTAGAAACTAAAGGGCGTTCCCAAAATTAATGTAATTTGTTCCATATGGCCGTATTTTTTGAACCGTTGTGTAGAAATACCTTAGTTTTAGACAGAATGTCCACTACTTTATTTGGTATAATAAGAAGTATAAAAATGTTATATTATAAATTAAATAGTTGATATAATCTGATGTATATTGGCAAACTGTTGAACCATTACAGACAGACGATTGAAATTTACACAGAACCTACAACAGCAAGTATATAATTTGAATTTGGAAATTAAAAAGTGACCCTATAGTTGCTGCAATTTGATGTATATTGCAAAACTATTAAACAGTTGAAAAAGTATAAAGTTTGTAACCTAATTTATGTGGCCATACACTTGAGCTTTTATAGGTAGACAGATGAAATCTGTTTTAAAGTCGGTTTTTTTCACAAGAATTATTTTTATTTATTTTTTGTTACTGCTTTCTTAATAGTAATTTGTTGTTTTTTTTTTTTTATTTGAAGTTAGGTCTGAATATGAATTTATTTTTATTGTTTGTTTATTTGTTTGCTACTACATATTTTTGTTTTTAGTATACGAGTATGTACATATTTTTCTATTCTGATTCTTCTTACGTTTTTATCTTTTTATAATTATAAATCATTTGATTAGCAATTAACACAACATATATTAATGACGAAAACGGAACAGAAACGCATACGGACTGGATGAACGACAGACTGCTACTACTAATTTATAAGTTTCCTTATTTTTTATTATCTGAGTCTATGGGAAAAAAATGCTGACTGGTATACATACATATGGTTTTTTACAATTTAGAACGTTAAAAATAACATTATATTGCGTTTAATAATGTTTACATTTAAAGAAAAATCAATTAGCGTAACATTAAAACAGTTTGAAAAAAAATAATTTTCTTTTTTATTAAATTGTTGTTTGAACCGTGAATATTATAAATAAATAGAAATTATTTTGGCTGAAGTTCATTTATTTCTATTTCTAAAAAGAAAGAAAATTTATTTTTCAAATGCATGCGTACGCTTTCCAAAGAAAAAAAGAAAAATTAGACGCTAGCAGAATGAAATGATGCACTTTCTGGACCGCTACGACCTTCGTCAGCACTCTTCGCATCTATCTACCTTAATTTTGTACTTTATAAACATCATCTATTTAACCAACTAACTTTGTAAATAAGAATACGAGATATATTCATATTAATTTGGTTAGACGAAATTTAAACACATACCAACGTATTTCTTTACTGTTCTCTCTGTATTTCGTCTTGTACATTTGTTTTTGCTTTTGTTTCTATCATCGATTGAACACGAATGCAAATTTTGTTTTAAGTCATTCTTACTTGTTCACTCACAACATTAATTTGCTGTTTCAGTATCATATTGATTGTTATGAAGTAAGCATAAATGCGCGCTGTGCCGTGCGTGCTTATAATTTAATTTTTATTAAATTATTTGAACTGTGAATCTTATTAATGAATATAAAATATTTTGGCTTAAGTTCATTTATTTTTAATTTCTAAAAATATTTTTTTTGAAAGGAAATTTATTTTACATATGTATGCGGACGTTTTCTAAAGAAAACAAGAAAAATTAGACGCTAGCAGAATGAAATGCTGCACGAGATATATTCATATTAATTTGGTTACACGAAATTAACACACAAGCAAACGTTTTTCTGTACTGTTCTCTCTGAATTTCATCTTGTACATTTGTTTTTGCTTTTGTTTCAATCATCGATTGAACACGAATGCAAGTTTTGTTTTAAGTCATTCTTACTTGTTTACTCACAGCATTATAGATGCTGTTTCAGTATCATATTGATTGTTATGAAGTAAGCATGAATGTGCCCTGTGCTGTGCGTGCTTATAATTTAATTTTTAAGTGAATGAGCTTCTGGCCAGGCCGACTAGTAAAGTTATCAATGATTGTCAAAGTATATTTGAATTTGTTTCACACTGGCAAGTCCCCCCCCCCCCCCCCACCACAATATCTATATTGATATGTTCAAATCGACCTTTGGATATTTCTATGATGACAAATTTAATATAAGTATTAATTTCAGATTGTTAATATGTTAAGCATTCGTTTGCGCAGTTGGTAATATCTTTTTTCATGTAAGGCCAAAAATTTCTTGTCACCATTAGTTTTCTAGTAGTGTAACGATTTTATGCATTCTGGATTATCAGCTATCATAGGCGCACATTCCCCAAATTGTTGCATGCGATAAATCTTGATTTATTATTTTACTACTTTGTATGGTTGTACAAACATATTAACAATTACGGTATACGCTCTCAGATTTTCATTTTTTATTATTCAGTGGTGTGATATTTTTTGTCTTCTTTATGCAGATAGACAGCCTATTGATCTATTTAATTCCTCAAATATTAATTGGTTTATTTCTTTTACTTGCATTGAATATTAGCGTAAGTTAAACTTTCCTTTTTACATGACCTAGTAAGACCTTGAAAGCCTTTTCAGTTAAACATCATTTGTAGTCAGACATTCGTAAAGTAAGGAATTTAAACAAATTTTCGTTCCAAAATTATTAAAGTGAGGTGTTAATTTAAAGTGGAAAAGTGTTTCTATAAACCTAAAAATTTTTCTATCAAAGTTCCTGAATGGGATACAACAATAAAAGGTATGATTATTTAAAATTTGTTAGAGGTAAATATTTATCATTTTTAATGTCCTTAGGAAAGCCTCTGGTCCAGAATTGTAGCTTATTTTCATTATACTTGCATTAGAAGTATATAATCCCCTGAAATAAGACCGAATGCCAGGGTTTTACCTCGTGGTTAGACGGGTGATCGTTTTAACCCAACCTCACATAATTTTCTGTGTAGTTTTACGCAATCAATTTATTATATTAAATGTTATATAACCTCACATAACTACACACACGTGCAATTGTATATAAAATTTCATTAGAATGGATTATACAAAAACTTTTTAGCAATTAGTATTTATTTTCATTGCACCTTTTTTTAAATAAAATATTGGCGTAAATTAAAATAACCGGTTCAATAGTAAAGTTTGTAACTTAGGATTACACGTTCAAATGTAACTTATAATTTGCCTTAAAATTTATATAAATAATTTTTTTTACTAAGTTAATAACTGGAAATTATTATTATATTAATATTATTATATTATATTATTATTATTATATTACATACTACTGTTTTAAATTCTTAAATTCTTTCTTAATTTGTTGTATCAAAATTATGTAAGTCATCAAAAAGTAATAACTAAAGAAAAAAATGTGGCTTTAACGTATATTTTAATTATGAATTGACTAACCTAAATTTTCGAGTTTAAAAAAATATCTAATCAACATTGAAATATTAATAACCTCATTAATATTCCTGCATTGCTGGGCCCAACAACTGGAACATTTTTGAAAACGAAACATCTTAAAACCATCCAAACATCTGTAAGTAACCATGTTATAAAAATTTAAATTTCATTCATAATTAATTTACGTACATATATTCCAATTACATACATACATAACAGTTTAGTCCAGTCCGGTTCTGTATTACTCCCTTCTAACTATCTCTTATTTTAATAGTTTGATAATATTATTATATTTTGTTACACTGAGTTAGTAAACTCTGTGCGTTCAATATGTAAATATGTAAGCAATTAGTTATATAATTTTGTATTCAGAAATAAAATTCTCTTAATTACCTCTTATTTTTTTTATCAATAAATTTCTCAATGAATTAACATTGTAAATATGAATTCTTGTTAGTATAATTTTACGGGAATGGCAACAATAATTGGTTGTTTCGTATGTTGAATTAAGTCATATATTGATAGCGACGACTTTGTTGAAACTCAGGGTATATTAGTCAAAAGTGTGTGTAGATGCCATGGTTTATGAAATTGATTAATTTCTTTGTAAAATAAATATTTGCCTGCTCTTGGGTAGTTATAATTTGGCATAAAGAGTAGGTTATATGTTAACGTGTGGGATGAAATGGGTTAAGAACCACTACTACCAGATACAGAGCTAGCCGGACACAAACTTTAATGCCACTAGATCTGTTTATTTCTAATGTAGTTTTACTTTATTTACTGCAATTTTTATTATTAATAGAAGCAGCACGTAACATATATGGCGCCCAACGAAAAGCTTATACAAATTTTTTTTATATACATATGTATATAATTCTTTTGTCTACTAATTAGATTTCTAAACTTTTCAATCGTGTTTTGATTTTTTTTTTCTGAAACGTATAGCGACAGCAAGTCCTAGTAATTTGAAGCTACTAATGCCGAAGTTCTAGTTGCTCCACTAATATAACAATTAAAAAAAAAATTAATATTTTAGGGAGTCCGAATATATAGACCCATATCTGATATCTGTAGCACCTAAACATAGATAATGTTAAGTTTTAGGAAGCCCGAAAATCGAAACCAATATTGGGTTTTTGTAGCACCTAAACAGAGATTATACTAAACTTTTCGGGAGTCCAAATTTCCAGGCTGCTTTTGGAGATTTGCAGCACCAGAAAAAAAACGTTGTTTTAACTACGTGATTCAAATAGTTTTATAATCATATCTAAAGATTACTTTGTAATTTTTCACTTGTTAACAATTTTAGTATTATTAGATTCGGAAAAATTATTATATATTTCGTCGTTATTGTGCACTTGAAAAATTGAAATACGAGGAAAATTTTTAATTATATCTACATATATGATTAACTTTTATTATGCGGAGTAATATAATTACATGTTGTTATTCCCAAGTTTATTATAAAATAATTATTTTTTTTAATATAAGTACTTTACTGTTGGTTACAGGAAGACAAATAGTTTTTTGTATTATGTGTTTAGCTGTTAAAACATTTAATATATATATATATATATATATATATATATAATTTTTTTTTAAATCAAATAAGTTAAAGCGTTTAAGCAATCTAAAATCGCTTTTCTATTTGTATCCTATCTTTAATAATTGGGCGGAGTTTTTTTTCCTTCGGGGAGTAAGTAAATGTCAATGCCTTAAAATAATTATTTTCCGTTATGAATACAAGAAATTCGGCTCGAGGATTGCACAAAAATCTTTAAGAGGAAACAGAAAAAGTCCGTCTGCATCCCGAAACAACATACAGTTTGTAAAAAAAGTGTTTTCAAAACTAAAGAAAATTAAAAACTTTAAGATAAACCTTTGTTTTTGGGTAAAATATATAACATTTATTATTAGTTTTTTTTTTTTATTTACATTGTTTTAGATGTTTCTAAACACATTTCACAAGAAAAAACTAAATTTATTTCAATAACAAAAAAAAAATTGTAACTAAAAAAATACTTCACTTTGCACGCTGTAAAATAAATGTTTTCAAAATTATATCTTAAATAAAAAAATTGTTTCTATATGCCTAAAAAAAAGATTTTTTGCTGCTAATACTTTGTATGTCCTCCTTTAGCATCAATTACAGCTCCTAATCGTTTACACATTGAATGGATCAGTTTTGGTATGACGTAATCATCGAGTATTTTTTCCCACTCTTCTTTTATAAATCTTATTAATTCTGCTTTGTTTTTCGGGGACCTTTTTCCGACTTTTTTCTTTAGGTGGACCCACAAATTTTCTATTGGGTTTAGGTCGGGGCTTTGTGCCGGGGTATCAATTACTTTCCTGCAATTATATAGCAACCAGGATCTGCAAACGTACGATTTATGTTTTGGGTCATTATCTTGGTAAAATTTATATTTTAATTTTGCGGGATTTTCTGGATCAACAAAGCCGAATTTTTGAGCACTGGCAGTCAACTCGTTTCTTAAAATGTCCAGATAGACTTCCTTCGTCATCACATCTTCTAAAATATTTAGTTCGCCAACACCCTTGGATGAAATGCAACCCCACACCATTACAGATAATTTACCAAATTTTACCGTGGGTATTATATTTTTGTTTTCTAAAGCCGCCAGGGGTTTGCGCCAAACTTTTTGAGGTCCATCATGATAGTAAAGCATCATTTTAGTCTCGTCGCAAAAAATTACATCATCCCAGTACTCCGGAGGAAAAGAAATATGCTCAATGGCAAATTTATATCGTTTTTCAATATTTAGCGCGGAGAGCAGAGGTTTTTTCCTGGCGACTCTTGAAGAGTATTTATGGCTCTGCAGAACGTTTCGAACCGTCTGATGGGATATACTTATATCACATTCACGATTGATCTGAAGTGCAATTCCCCTAGTGCTGGAATGTGGATTGTCGTCAATAATTTTCAAAATTTTTCGTTCAATGCGCCGATCTACTTTTCTTGGTCTGCCTGGTATTGGTTGTGGTTCAAGTCTTCCTTCTTTTTCTGCACGGTTTATAACATTATATACTGTCCTTAGATTAAGGGAGAACATTTCCGCAATTTCTTTGTGAGTCTTTCCTTTATAGTAATTGAAACACACTAGCTGTGTAATATCTTTGCTCAGTCGTTTTCCTGGCATTGTGTATTTTTAACTGTGTGATTACTTGTTGCTTGTACAGGAGAAATTTCAAGAATAAATGCTACCCACAATACTTACCATGCTTAAAAGGAACTTACATTCAATAAATGTGCAAAAAAATAACAGATCTTCTTTGCTTTTGGTTTTTTGAAAACATTTTTTTTTACACCATTCAAAGAAAGTAAAGTTATTTTTAGCATTGTTGTTGTTATGTTTATTATTATTAATTCAAAGTGTCGGCGCCTTTTTGTCGCCAGCGTACAGGAAAACAGTTACATAGAAAAAAAAATTCAAAGAAAATGATTTTGTTGTTGTTGTTCATTATTAAAATAGAAATTCCTAAAATTTTCTAGCTTTGAAAACATTTTTTTTACAAACTGTATCTATAGATTTACAAAACTCTGCCAGCAGCACCAAACCACGAGTATTGCATTCTCCAGTTAAAAGAACCCTACAAAGCAAAGAGAATTTACACACTCAAGACAATAAGACCATGGGACAAAATAATATAAATCCTACAAGCACTCAAATTTTTGTTTCTTTATCGCTAGCGCAAAGCGCCCACTTCGAGCTATCTGAGCAACCTTCAAGCTCAAATAGTACGTTGCAACAGATCCCAGCTAATTCAGCAACTAATACAGGCGCCTCTTTGGAAAACCTACATGTCTTAGTTGAGCAAACAATAAAAAATACTAGGGAGGAGTTTAAAAGAGATTTGAGTTCAGTTAGAGAAAGCATTTTTCAAATTGGAAAAGAAAACAAATCTGTATCTTTTAGGCCACCACATTCATCAAATCAATTTGAACAACCAAATTTACTTAATTTTAACGTAAATACAAATCCTGCAACCTTAAATCGTTCTAACGATTGGTACTCCAGGCCGTATTCTAATGGCGATGCGACGACTAACCTTGAGAAATGGAAAATTTCGTATGACGGGTCAGGCTCAGTCTCAGATTTCCTCTTTAAAGTGTATACATTACGGTCACGATCAAGATGTTTTTATGAGCACATTTTGTCGAATTTTCATGTGCTCTTAGAAGGTAAAGCTGAGCGGTGGTACTGGCTCTTCACAAATCAAAACCATGATGCTTCGTACCCCCTTCTTTGTAGTGCCCTTACAAGGGAATTTGTTCACTCAGAGTTCGACCACGATATAATACTAAAAATCTCCTTAAGAAGGCAACAATATAAAGAAATATACGATGATTTTTATGCAGCAATTCTTTCAATGAATTCAAGGCTTGGAACACCTCTGCCTGATAGCACGCTTAATAGCATATTAAAGAAAATGTCAACCCAAATCTTAGATTTCTTTTGTTCAACTCTGAGGCAAAATCTATCAATGATTTTAGAGATATTGACCGTAAAGCAGAAGAACTAGTTAAAGAAAATAAATTTCAAAATCCAAATTTAGTAAACAATCGCAGTGTAAAAGAAATTAATAATGCTAATTGTCTAATGGATGAGATAAATGATGAAAACCCCCAGCTAGAAGCTGTCCAGTTCAAAAGAAGAAATCAGCAGTATTATTCAAAGATTCAGTGCTGGAACTGTTTGACCTTTGGTCATTCATATATATACTGCCCTGTTGAATTACGGAGCATTTTTTGTTTTAAATGTGGCCGCAAAGGGGTAACAACCCCTAAATGTCCACGCAAGCATGGATTAGTGCAAAAACAGGGAAAACAGAAAACGGGCGAAGTTACTTCCGGGGATTCTCGTCCAAATCAGCCTACCCCGGGTTCGGAGTGTTTTAACAAAAATTTCTCCCAAATTAAATTTAAAAAATAGCCTATAGATCGAATCCTGAGCCATATTGTTTTTCAAAACAAAAACAGTATGTTAGCAGAAAACCATCCTCAAAAATATCAAAAGCGCAAATGTTTAGCTAAAACTTTAGAATCTACTATACTTCATGGTCCAGATGACCGACCGTTTGCGAAAATTAAAATTTTTGATGAAGATTAATTGCGGTTGTTAGACTCAGGGGCTACTGTGTCAGTTTTAGGAAAAAATTGTTTATCTCTTATAGAAAGGAATAGAGTAACTTATGCACCATTAAAATCCCTTTTGAAAAACGCCAACGGTTCAAAACAAGAAGTTATCGGACCTTTATGTTTACCAGTTATTTAAAAAAGTGTCAAAAGAAATATAGAATTCTATTTAGTGCCGTTCTTGAGTCAGGAATTATACCTTGTATAAATTTCTGGCGTGAATTTACCTTGGCTCCAGATATATTTCCAGAAGTTACTGCTATTAATACACAGATATCTAAAGAGCCTGATTTTTAAATAAATGCAAAATTTCATAAACTTTCTGCAGAACAACAACTTATTTTAGAAAAGAACTATTTTAAAATTTCCTTCTTTTGAGAAACTTGTGCTCGGCTGCACAAACTTAGTAGAACATAACATTGATACAGGAGATTCACCTCCTATTAAGACGACACTATCCACTTTCTCCTCCACGCCAAGAAGAAGAATTTCAAGAAATTGATAGACTACTTAAAATGGGTGTGATAAAAGAGTCAAATTCTACATGGTGTTCACTAGCTGTTATAGTGCGAAAACCAGGTAAAGTTCGCTTATGTATTGACTCGAGGAAGCTTAACGCTATAACAAAAAAGGACTCGTACTCCTTACCGCATATAAATGGGTTATTGAGTAGACTTAAAGACACACATTTTATTAGCGGTATTGATCTTAAAGATGTGTTCCTTCAAATACGACTTAGCGAAACCTCAAAAGAAAAAACCGCCTTCGTAGTTCCAGGTAAGCCTTTGTATCAATACAAGTTTATGCCATTTGGTCTGTGCAATGGCCCGCAAACCATGAGTCGGCTTATAGATAAGGTGATTCCATCTAGACTGAGGGAAAATGTGTTCATCTATTTAGATGATTTATTAATTTGTAGCTCCAACTTTGAATCTCACATTCATCTTTTAGAAGAAATTGCTTCATGCCTTAAGATGGCAAAGTTAACCATAAACATTAGCAAAAGTAAATTTTTTTCAAGCTGAAATTCGCTATTTGGGTTATATAGTGGGAAAAAGCTGCCTAAAAGTTGATCCCGATAAAGTTAGTTTAATTGTAAATTTTCCCTTGCCAAAAAGTCCCAAACAAGTTCGACGATTCATTGAAATGACCATCTGGTGTAGGACATTTAACAATAATTTTTCTGATTTATCAGCCCCATTAACAGATTGTCTTAAAAAATCACAAAAGCCATTTAATTTACTCTTGAAGCTACGGGGGCTGCTATATATATTTCTGGCCTGGCAACACTGAGTGCTGCCAAGTGCAATCTGACATTTCCATTGGAAAGTTTGTCATTTTTAAGCATAATCGTACTCAAAACGTTTTGACGTACGACCATTATTTGTGTTGTTAACAGTGACTTGAAAAAGTTAATATAATAATAATAATAAGTTAATATAATAATCTTTGTATGGCGATGAAGCACCATCCTATAGCACTGCGAAAAATTGGTATAATGAATTTAATCGCGGCCGAAGCTTGCTCAAAGACGAATTCCGTGAAGGTCGTCCAAAAACGGCTGTTGTGCCAGAGAAGATTGATGCCGTGCGTGAACTCATAATGCAAGATCGACATGCGATATACCGAGAGATAGAGACATCCTTGGACATTTCTTCCACCAGCATACATTCGATACTGCATGAACACCTGTCCGTAAAAAAGGTTTGTTCTCGTTGGATCCCGCAGAATTTGAAAGTCGCTCAAAAAAAGGCTCGTGTCGATTGATGCAAAGAAATGTTGCAAAAATACGATTGCGGTGCTTCAATAGACGTTTATAAGATCGTCACAGGTGACGAATCATGGATCTATGCGTATAAGCCCGAAACAAAAGAATAATCGACCGTGTGGGTCTTCAAAGACGAGCAAAATCCAACGAAAGTTGTTCGTGGAAGACGCACTTCGAAGCAAATGGTCGCCTGTTTCTTCGTCAAAACTGGTCATGTGGCGACTGTTCCGCTTGAGCAACGTAGGACGGTCACTTCTGAGTGGTACACTACAATTTGTTTGCCTGAAGTCATCGGAGAAATTCGAAAAACCAACAAGAGAAGACGAATCATTGTTCACAATGACAATGCGAGCTCTCACACATCGGCTCAAACCAGAGCGATTTTGACCGGCCAAAACGTCGAATTAATGGGTCATCCGACGTACAGCCCTGACTTGGCACCTAATGACTTCTTCTTGTTTCCGCACATCAAGAAAAAAATGCGTGGTCAACGATTTTCGTCGCCAGAAGAAGCTGTTGAAGTGTTCAAAAACCATGTTTTAGAGGTGTCTCAATCGGAGTGGAAAAAGTGCTTCGACAACTGGTTTGAGCGAATGCAAAAGTGTATAAATCATGCTGGAGAATACTTTGAAAAACAATAAAACCATTTTTGACTATAAATATTCGCATTTTCAGTATTAGGCCTGAAATATATAGAGCAGCCCTCGTACTGTCAAGAGAGTAAACATTTTTTACCAGATCATCTAAACTTTGTAAATCCTTACTACAATCACAAATATGAAAATTGAAGTGATTACCAGAATCAGTT
Source organism: Gymnosoma rotundatum (assembly GCA_916610165.2). Taxonomy (NCBI): domain Eukaryota; kingdom Metazoa; phylum Arthropoda; class Insecta; order Diptera; family Tachinidae; genus Gymnosoma; species Gymnosoma rotundatum. The sequence continues at coordinate 84,150,481 of OU744338.1, read as the reverse complement.
CCTTCGTCAGCTGCACCGTATATTAGCCAGCCAATTTTAGTACATACAGCAACTGGTTCATAAAAACCACCTTGTTTAATTTTTGTTGAAATTCCTGAATCAAAATTGTTAAGACCAATTAAAATCTTTGGAACCACAAGGGACCCAGGTCATCCATCAAACTTTTTTCCATTAAACTAATAGAAGATCCCTGGTCTATAAACGCAAATGTTTCAACTTTTTTGTTCTTACCGTACACTGTAATCGGTATTATTTTAAATAAAACTTGCTTTAATTTTCCTCTATGAGTATTAACAGCGCTACTGCTGTTTAAAGTATGCATTTTGTTTACATCTTAACAGTATTTTTGTTGTCAGTATAACAGTTACTTGCCTCTTCATGAGAATAGCGATGTAAAGAAGTATAATGATAATACTGACACCCCTCTACTCCGCACTTAGTCTTTTTCATGCATTCACCATGATGCTTACACAAACAAATTTTACATAGCTTTTGTTTTCGTACCATATTCCATTTGTCACCGCGACTGAGGAAAAGAAAATTTTGGCAATTCACAATTGTTTTGCAGTTTTTTTTTTTTTTTGTTACAAGCAAAACATTTTCTATCTTCGTTGTGTATATGAACATAAGCTTTGCTGTTGCTGTTATTTACAGTGTGTGGTTTATTTTTAATGCTATTAACAGGGTTTTCAACTGTTATATATGTCGCAGAAACTCCTATTTTAAATATCCAATTAGAAAATTCGTACAGATTGGGATTTTTATTTTGATTGATCAGCTGTATTTTTTCAGCGCCCCATTGTAATTGATATGACGGTGGTAATTTTTGTATTAATTCTTGTAGAAGGGAAGAATTATTTATTTCATCGAATAAGTTAGCGGCTTCGATGGTTGCTATTAGACTTTTAACGTTAATAGCAAATGTAGTAAATGAGGGTAAGTGGTTTTCGTTAATGTATGGTGTATTTTTTATTTGATTTTTAATAGAATTTATAATATTTTCAGGTTGGCCATATAATAACTTTAGTATTGACATAACCCAAGAAACGTTTGACGGATGTACAAGTACATGTTGGACCTTTTTTAAGGCGTCTCCACGTAGAGAAGTTTGTAACCTGATGAGGTTTTCAGTATCTGTATAGCCGCATACTTTCGTGGACCATTCGAAGGTTGAAGAAAATAATGTCCATTCTTCTGGTTGACCAGAAAAAGGCGGCAGCTCTTTTGGCAAAGAATGTCGAGCTTGAAGCTGTTCTTGACTAAAGTGTCGACTATAATTAACGTTAGTAGAAAGAAGCGGTGGCACGTATGAGTTAAAACTGTTTGTTGTGTTTACGTTTGGTGCATTAAGATTTAAATTATTCTGTGTAAAATAGCCGGAAGGCGCCGTCATATTTGGACGTGAATAATATAAATTTGCATTAGACGTATTTGTTGTGTTGCCGAAACGGCAGCGGTAAAAACTAGTGGTTCATGTAATAATGATTGTAAGTGAGGCTGCAATCGCTGTTGAAAGCCACTGTTGATGGCGGAACCTGAAGTAAATGTTGGAACTATAGGTACAGTAGGCGATATTGTGGCAGCATCTGTACATTTTGGCTGAATATATGAACAGGTATCGCGTGGCTGTGTACTATATACTCTGCATGAGTATATTATATACTGTATACTGTATACTGTATTACTAGTTTTAATATATGGTGGCATGCTTAAATAAATATTCTCATCAGGTAGCTGTGATGCTGCTTGTATAGTTTTATTTTTAACAACATTTTGAGAGGCAGGTACAGGTCCGGAATGTGTAGCTTCGGGAACCTTTGGAACTTCCTTAAGCCATTCATGCACCGACATCGATTTACCAGAAGAAGAATCACTTTTATTTTCTGCTTCTTGTTGTTGCATAAGGCTATATTTTTTAGAAAAAAATTCAATATTGACAGCTCGTTCCTCTTCAAGACGTTTTAGCTCTAGCTCCAGTAGGCGGCCTTGTGATTTATTAGAACGTTTTGATGCTTGAGTAGTGGCACTTTTTACAGATTCAGGTGTGGCTGAATTAGCCGGTACTTGAATGCAATCTTGGCATTTATAGGTTATGTCTGAATTTTGGCTTGTGACGTTTAAGCATGTGTTATGATAACTTTTTTTGCACTTTATGCAAGTTATAATTTCTTGGTTAGGGGGACTAGAACAAAGTGGACAATTTTGTTGACCCTGTAAATCCATTTGTACTTATTGTGAGATTGGCAATTTCGGACGTTGTTAGGTACCTCTATAAAAGTTTGCAGTAAGAAAGTAACCTCTTGTAACACGTCGCCACAGATAATTAGGCTGACCGCAAAAAGAATTTTAATTTGTTAGGGGAGGAAATCGCCTCGCTAATGGCTTCACGGGGATTTTAAATAAAGAAAAACCAATTCTTATAAAATAATATAGTTTATTGAACTCTGGCTTTCTTATATTAAAATTCCTATAAATAATTCAAATTAGGGAATAATTATAAACATCTTGTTAATTTACTTTACAAAAAATGATCTTACTTTTTGGTATGGAAACCAATAGAGTTCTTATCATAATAATATTTGATTATATTAATACACAAATTTTCTGTGAACTGCAAAAGATACCACGCCGAGCCAAAATGGTGATGATTTTAAAAATTACAAAATATGGCGGGAGCTAGCAGCTCAAGTGCTGTTACTCCGAAAAAGCTTGCTTGGTTTTGACATTTATTTTAAAATTGTATTTATAAACATGGTTGATTATTTGCGGTTTTGCCAGTGGCGGCAACATTTCCCTCCTCAGTATGGCAAGGGAAAGATGCGTCGCCATACTCCTTTTGGGAAGCCACGTCCAAAATCGCAAGCTTTGCTGCTGGTCTCTCGAGAATTCCCTGTGGCGTAAGCACCTTAGCACTCCTTACCTGTCCATCTTTTGCCAGTCTAGCTTCAAGTACCCTGCCTCGTGGCCAGACGTTGCGAGGAAGTGAAGGGTCAACAATAATTACCAAGCCCCCTGACATATATTCTTTCTTTTTTCAAAACATTTAGACCTACAAGTTAATGATGGCATATATTCTGTAAGCCACCTTCGCCAAAAACTGTTTGCATATTGTTGTGAAACCAACCAATTGTGTTTCAATACCGCACTGCTATCATCATATAGCGATATTGGTTTTAGTCCACTGGTACTGCCCACTAAAAAGTGATTAGGGGTCAGAGCCTCATCAATCTCGTCATCGATAGGAATGTATGTAAGAGGCCTAGAATTTATTATATTTTGAACTTCTATCAACATACTTAAAAGAAGTTCTTCACTTAGTGCTCTTGCAGGCATTATTTTGTGTAAAACTGTTTTTACTGAACGCACTAAGCGCTCCCATGCACCGCCCATATGAGGTGATGCCGGAGGATTAAAATTCCATTTGGTTGTTGTACTGGTTAAAGTTTTAACAAATTCATCTTCGTTAACAGTTGACAGTGCCTCACGAAGTTCTCGCTCTGCTCCAATAAAGTTTGTGCCATTGTCACTAAAAAATTCTAGAGGAATTCTTCTTCTAGCCATAAAGTTGCGAATGGCTAACATGCATGAACTAGTTGTAAGGGAATATGATACTTCTATATGAACTGCTCTTATGGTGAGGCATGTAAACAGGACACCGTAACGTTTCTCCCTATGTCTATTTACTGACACTTGTAACGGGCCAAAAAAGTCAACCCCTGTATAAGTAAATGGAGCTGAGTATGCAGCAAGACGTGCCCTCGGCAATTTTGCCATTTGGGGATTTTGATAAATTGCTTTATAAATTTTACACCATTGACATTTCCTAATCGTAGACTTAAAGGTGACTCTTAGTTTCGGAATGGAATACTTTTGTCGTATTTCGTTAATCACAGTTTCATGATTTATATGGTAAAACTTCTGATGATAATATAGAATAATTAGTGTTGTAATGTGGCATGATCTTGGCAAGATTATTGGTCGCTTTTGTTCTTGAGGAACGTCTTCGTTATCTATTCTACTATCTATTCTCAAAATATTGTTTTTATCTAATACAGGAGATTTTGTATAAATTTCACTAGATTTCGGAACTTATTTTTCCATTTTTAGGTAAGATATTTCCTTACTATATCTTTCCATTTGAGCCATTTTATATAAATAACATTCTGCCTTTATTAACTCTTCTTGGATTAATTCGTCTTTCTGAGGAACTTTTGTATGACAATTAGTTATAAAACGAAAAACGTAAGCTGTTGCGCGAAGCATACGAGTCCACTTGGAAAAGCGTTCTTGTAATACCAGGGGCCCTGTATCAGATATTTTTAATGTATGATGAATTACATCTTCTGAAGTATATTCATCAATTATTTCACTTTCAGGCCACTTATCATCTGGTAGATAAAGAAATCTAGGACCTAAGAACCATCTACTTGAATTGTTAATTTGAGGATTTCGGGCCCCCTTTGGAGCGTCATCGGCTACATTTTCTTTTGTTGGAATCCATCTCCAATTTTTTACTGAAGTTAATTCTAAAATTTAGCTTATACGAAATGCTACGAATTGGTTATATTTTCGATGGTCCGAATTGATCCAACATAATACTGTCTTAGCATCTGACCAGAAGATTTTTTTTGAAATTTTAATTTTGTGGTTTTCGCAAATATATTTTGCAAAACGAGCTCCGATTAATGCCACCATAAGTTCAAGGTGTGGAGCTGAGGTTATTTTCAGAGGTGCTACTTTTGTTTTAGAACCAATTAGTGAGCAGAAAATTGTTTCATTTTTGACTATACGAAAATAGCACAGCGCAGAGTAGCCGTCCTTGCTTGCATCTACAAATGTGTGTAGTTGAACTTCAACCTCGTCATAAGTATACTGAGTTTTTAAATAACGCCGAGGAATTCGAACATTTTCAATGTTTGGCAGAAAAGTTATCCACTGGGTCCATTTGCGCATTAAATCTTGAGAGATTTCTTCGTCCCAGTCTACCTTCGATCGCCATACTTCTTGAAGTAATATTTTTACGTACATTACAATATTACCTATAAGACCTAGAGGGTCATAAATTGACATCACTAGTCGAAGCATTTCGCGTTTAGTTGGTGTTTTTTTATTTTTTAAAATTTCGCTTTCCATAAGTCGTGAAGAAATTTTGAATGTAATAGCATCCTCTTGATGCTCCCAAAATATTCCTAGGACCTTTTCGACTTGTAGTTCTACGCAAAGATTTAAACTTTTCTTACTAATAGAACAGCTATCAGAAACTGCATTTACAACATGTTGGTCATTGGAAATCCAATTTCTTATATTAAAGCCACCTTGTAGATGTATGTATTTTACCTCGTTTATTAAATTAATTGCTTCTTCGGAAGTGTCAACTGAATACAAGAAGTCATCCACATAATGGATTTCTTTTATGGCTTGAGCGCCTGCAGAAAATTGCTCTTTACATTTTTCCGCATTTATATTCTTAATGTACTGCGAAATACTAGGAGCGCATGTAGCACCAAAAATCATTACGTCCATAATATAAATTTCGGGATCCTTCGTGTGATCACAATCACGCCATAAAAAACGTTGTATATCTCTGTCTTCTGGGCGTATAAATATTTGATAGAACATTTCTTCAATATCCCCGCATATCGCGATTGCTTTTTGGCGAAATGAAAATAAAATTGCTGGTAGTGAAGCAAGCAGGTCAGGCCCCTTTAATAAAAACGAGTTTAAAGATAGGCCGTTTGATTTTGCTGCTGCGTCACACACGACTCGAGACTTGCCAGGCTTATTTTTGTTAAATACAGCAAATATTGGAAGATACCACGCTTTACCACGATGATCTTTTTCGCTCTTGCTTAACTTTCGAATATATCCCTTGCTTAAATAATTTTGAATTGTTGTCTTAAACACATTTAAAAGATCGTAATTTCCAGCTAATTTGCGCTCAAGGCAAAGCAAGCGTTTCAACGCCATATCAAAGCTATCCGGCAAATTTAAAATATCGAACTTCCATAGCAAGGGACATTCATAATGACCACTTGGTTTCTGCCGCGTGTACATTCTTAGTAAACTATATGCCCTTTCGTCATCTTTACCTTCAACTAAATTTTTGCAACAAATCCCTATACGAGGGCTGCTATATATATTTCTGGCCTGGCAACACTGAGTGCTGCCAAGTGCAATCTGACATTTCCATTGGAAAGTCTGTCATTTTTAAGCATAATCGTACTTGAAACGTTTTGACGTACGACCATTATTTGTATTGTTTACAGTGACTTGGACAAATTAATATAGAAAAAAAATGGAATTAACTCGTGAACATTTTCGTGCCATCATTTTTCACAACTTTCGACGTGGATTATTACAAGAGTGCATTGATGAACTTAAATCTTTGTATGGCGATGAAGCACCACCCTATAGCACTGTGAAAAATTGGTATAATGAATTTAATCGTGGCCGAAGCTCGCTCAAAGACGAATTCCATGAAGGTCGTCCAAAAACGGCTGTTGTACCAGGGAACATTGATCCCGTGCGTGAACACATAATGCAAGATCGACATGCGACATACCGAGAGATAGAGACATCCTTGGACATTTTTCCACCAGCATACATTCGATACTGCATGAACACCTGGCCGTAAAAACGGTTTGTTCTCGTTGGATCCCGCACAATTTGAAAGTCGCTCAAAAAAAGGCTCGTGTCGATTGATGCAAAGAAATGTTGCAAAAATACGATTGCGGTGCTTCAAAAGACGTTTATAAGATTGTCACAGGTGACGAATCATGGATCTATGCGTTTGAGCCCGAAACAAAAGAACAATCGACCGTGTGGGTCTTCAAAGACGAGCAAAATCCAACGAAAGTTGTTAGTGGAAGAAGCACTTCGAAGCAAATGGTCGCCTGTTTCTTCGGCAAAACTGGTCATGTGGCGTCTGTTCCGCTTGAGCACCGTAGGACGGTCACTTCTGAGTGGTACACTACAATTTGTTTGCCTGAAGTCATCGAAGAAATTAGAAAAACCAACAAGAGAAGACGAATCATTGTTCACCATGACAATGCGAGCTCTCACACATCGGCTAAAACCAGAGCGTTTTTGACCGGTCAAAACGTCGAATTAATGGGTCATCCGACGTACAGCCCTGACTTGGCACCTAATGACTTCTTCTTGTTTCCGCACATCAAGAAAAAAATGCGTGGTCAACGATTTTCGTCGCCAGAAGAAGCTGTTGAAGTGTTCAAAAACCATGTTTTAGAGGTGTCTCAATCGGAGTGGAAAAAGTGCTTCGACAACTGGTTTGAGCGAATGCAAAAGTGTATAAATCATGCTGGAGAATACTTTGAAAAACAATAAAACCATTTTTGACTATAAATATTCGCATTTTCAGTATTAGGCCTGAAATATATAGAGCAGCCCTCGTACTGTCAAGAGAGTAAACATTTTTTACCAGATCATCTAAACTTTGTAAATCCTTACTACAATCACAAATATGAAAATTGAAGTGATTACCAGAATCAGTTCCTTCGTCAGCTGCACCGTATATTAGCCAGCCAATTTTAGTACATACAGCAACTGGTTCATAAAAACCACCTTGTTTAATTTTTGTTGAAATTCCTGAATCAAAATTGTTAAGACCAATTAAAATCTTTGGAACCACAAGGGACCCAGGTCATCCATCAAACTTTTTTCCATTAAACTAATAGAAGATCCCTGGTCTATAAACGCAAATGTTTCAACTTTTTTGTTCTTACCGTACACTGTAATCGGTATTATTTTAAATAAAACTTGCTTTAATTTTCCTCTATGAGTATTAACAGCGCTACTGCTGTTTAAAGTATGCATTTTGTTTACATCTTAACAGTATTTTTGTTGTCAGTATAACAGTTACTTGCCTCTTCATGAGAATAGCGATGTAAAGAAGTATAATGATAATACTGACACCCCTCTACTCCGCACTTAGTCTTTTTCATGCATTCACCATGATGCTTACACAAACAAATTTTACATAGCTTTTGTTTTCGTACCATATTCCATTTGTCACCGCGACTGAGGAAAAGAAAATTTTGGCAATTCACAATTGTTTTGCAGTTTTTTTTTTTTTTTTGTTACAAGCAAAACATTTTCTATCTTCGTTGTGTATATGAACATAAGCTTTGCTGTTGCTGTTATTTACAGTGTGTGGTTTATTTTTAATGCTATTAACAGGGTTTTCAACTGTTATATATGTCGCAGAAACTCCTATTTTAAATATCCAATTAGAAAATTCGTACAGATTGGGATTTTTATTTTGATTGATCAGCTGTATTTTTTCAGCGCCCCATTGTAATTGATATGACGGTGGTAATTTTTGTATTAATTCTTGTAGAAGGGAAGAATTATTTATTTCATCGAATAAGTTAGCGGCTTCGATGGTTGCTATTAGACTTTTAACGTTAATAGCAAATGTAGTAAATGAGGGTAAGTGGTTTTCGTTAATGTATGGTGTATTTTTTATTTGATTTTTAATAGAATTTATAATATTTTCAGGTTGGCCATATAATAACTTTAGTATTGACATAACCCAAGAAACGTTTGACGGATGTACAAGTACATGTTGGACCTTTTTTAAGGCGTCTCCACGTAGAGAAGTTTGTAACCTGATGAGGTTTTCAGTATCTGTATAGCCGCATACTTTCGTGGACCATTCGAAGGTTGAAGAAAATAATGTCCATTCTTCTGGTTGACCAGAAAAAGGCGGCAGCTCTTTTGGCAAAGAATGTCGAGCTTGAAGCTGTTCTTGACTAAAGTGTCGACTATAATTAACGTTAGTAGAAAGAAGCGGTGGCACGTATGAGTTAAAACTGTTTGTTGTGTTTACGTTTGGTGCATTAAGATTTAAATTATTCTGTGTAAAATAGCCGGAAGGCGCCGTCATATTTGGACGTGAATAATATAAATTTGCATTAGACGTATTTGTTGTGTTGCCGAAACGGCAGCGGTAAAAACTAGTGGTTCATGTAATAATGATTGTAAGTGAGGCTGCAATCGCTGTTGAAAGCCACTGTTGGTGGCGGAACCTGAAGTAAATGTTGGAACTATAGGTACAGTAGGCGATATTGTGGCAGCATCTGTACATTTTGGCTGAATATATGAACAGGTATCGCGTGGCTGTGTACTATATACTCTGCATGAGTATATTATATACTGTATACTGTATTACTAGTTTTAATATATGGTGGCATGCTTAAATAAATATTCTCATCAGGTAGCTGTGATGCTGCTTGTATAGTTTTATTTTTAACAACATTTTGAGAGGCAGGTACAGGTCCGGAATGTGTAGCTTCGGGAACCTTTGGAACTTCCTTAAGCCATTCATGCACCGACATCGATTTACCAGAAGAAGAATCACTTTTATTTTCTGCTTCTTGTTGTTGCATAAGGCTATATTTTTTAGAAAAAAATTCAATATTGACAGCTCGTTCCTCTTCAAGACGTTTTAGCTCTAGCTCCAGTAGGCGGCCTTGTGATTTATTAGAACGTTTTGATGCTTGAGTAGTGGCACTTTTTACAGATTCAGGTGTGGCTGAATTAGCCGGTACTTGAATGCAATCTTGGCATTTATAGGTTATATCTGAATTTTGGCTTGTGACGTTTAAGCATGGGTTATGATAACCTTTTTTGCACTTTATGCAAGTTATCATTTCTTGGTTAGGGGGACTAGAACAAAGTGGACAATTTTGTTGACCCTGTAAATCCATTTGTACTTATTGTGAGATTGGCAATTTCGGACGTTGTTAGGTACCTCTATAAGAGTTTGCAGTAAGAAAGTAACCTCTTGTAACACGTCGCCACAGATAATTAGGCTGACCGCAAAAAGAATTTTAATTTGTTAGGGGAGGAAATCACCTCGCTAATGGCTTCCACGGGGATTTTAAATAAAGAAAAACCAATTCTTATAAAATAATATAGTTTATTGAATTCTGGCTTTCTTATATTAATATTCCCGTGGAAGCCATTAGCGAGGCGGTTTCCTCCGCTAACAAAAAATGATCTTACTTTTTGGTATGGAAACCAATAGAGTTCTTATCATAATAATATTTGATTATATTAATACACAAATTTTCTGTGAACTGCAAAAGATACCACGCCGAGCCAAAATGGTGATGATTTTAAAAATTACAAAATATGGCGGTAGCTAGCAGCTCAAGTGCTGTTACTCCGAAAAAGCTTGCTTGGTTTTGACATTTATTATAAAATTGTATTTATTTATGGTTGATTATTTGCGGTTTTGCCAGTGACGGCAACAGAACAAATTTAAATTTAATTGAAGAAGATGAAAATTTGTGGCGACGCTGGGTTCCAAAACCCTTATGTAGGTCCGTTATAGAAGTGGATTTATAAAAACATTGGAAAAAGTTCGACAAAGGTACTTTTGGCCCACCATGGCTAAAGATACCAAAATCTATGTTCATAATTGTGATCAATAATTAAATAATTAAATCCAACAACATTATTTCAAAACCTCCAATAGGAAATCAATATGAAACCTTTAGAGCTTTTGAGAGGTTTTATTGTAACTTTTTGGGACCTTACCCTTTTTCAAAGGCAAGAAATTCTGTACTTTTCATATGTCTTGATCATTTAACAAAATTTCTCTTTTTGAAACCCTTTTAACAAGCCACCTCATCTAATGTAATACTATATTTTCAACAAGAGATTTTCCCCACATTCGGTGTGCCGAGATATATGCACAGTGATAACGCAAAATAATTTGTAGCACAGGAAATGAAAGGATTTATGAATATTTACGGTATTCAGCACGTCACTACTGGACTTTATTCTCCTCAATCTAATGTCTCGGAGCGTGCGAACCGCGAAATAATATTAAAGATAAGAAGTTTTCTAATAGGTAATAAAGATCACAGCAATTGGGGTTCAATACATACCTCAAAATCTTTCAGTTTTAAGAAGTGATCATCATTCTGCTATAAAGCACGTACAAAATTTTAGATAAGCTTGGCTGCATGCAAGGTGAGGATGTACACATCAGAGAAAACACTGACAAGATTATCAGAATAAGAGATAAAATAAGAACGAATTTAACTGAGGCACACGTTAAGGCTAGTAAAACTTAAAACCTTCGGACCAGACCTTCAAATTTTAATAAATGACAAGTTGTGTTCAGGAAAAACCATACTACAAGCGATCTTTCTAAAAAAAAATTAACAAGAAATTTATGCCGAAATATGGAAAATGTAGAATACATGACAAAATAGGTAATTCACTATATGACATAGAAGATTTTATTTATAGGAAAATATCACGCGTCGGATAGTAAAGCATAGCTGTGCCCGGCTTGTGGGTCGTGCCACACTTGTTTGGTAAAGTGTTATAATAAAAATTGCGTTATAATAAAAAATTATTTTACTACTTTGTATGGTTGTACAAACATATTAACAATTACCGTATACGCTCTCAGATACTAATTTTTTATTATACAGTGGTGTGATATTTTTTGTCTTCTTTATGCAGATAGACAGCCTATTTATCTATTTAATTCCTCACATATTAATTAGTTTATTTCTTTTACTTGCGGAAGTTAAACTTTCCTTTTTATATGACCTAGTAAGACCTTGAAAGCCTTTTCAGTTAAACATCATTTGTAGTCAGACATTCGGAAAGCAAGGAATTAAAACAAATTTTCGTTCCAAAATTATTGAAGTGAGGTGTTGATTTATAGTGGAAAAGTGTTTCTATAAACCTAAAAATTTTTCTATCAAAGTTCCTGAAGAAATACAACAATAAAAGGTATGATTATTTAAAATTTGTTAGGGGTAAATATTTATCATTTTTAATGTCTTTAGGAAAGCCTCTGGTCCAGAATTGTAGCTTATTTCCATTATACTTGCATTAGAAGTATATAATGCCCTGAAATAAGACCGAATGCCAGGGTTTTACCTCGTGGTTAGACGGGTGATCGTTTTAACCCAACCTCACATAATTTTTTGTGTAGTTTTACGCAATCAATTTATTATATTAAATGTTATATAACCTCACATAACTACACACGTGAAATTGTATATAAAATTTCATTAGAATGGATTATACAAAAACTTTTTAGCAATTAGTATTTATTTTTCTTATGTATTACTTGCGTAGTAAAAACTTACGTGATTTCGTTGACAAATATAATTGAAATAGACAAAAAACAATTTGTCCAATTTTAATTCAGTGTATAATTAAATGTGATGTTACATCGAGAGAAAAATGATATAAAAAAAAAGGAAATAAATATTTTGAGTTACATTCAAAAACTGTTATATAAGTTATTACTTTTAACATAGTTGTATGCATTTGGGTTGCAAGAAAGGTTGCATTTTTCTAACACACTCCCCTTTAAACCAAATGCGAGTTCAAAATACAATGTTAAAATTAAAAAAAAATTACAATGTTAATTTAAGTAAGTTACAACAATATGAATGCTTCTGATTAGTTAAAATTTTTGTTAAAATGTCTGCTGCATTATCCTTTGTTGTAATGTATTTTACATCTACTTCATTGTCTTCGTATTTTGCTCTAATATAGTGATATCGGATATCAATGTGCTTGCTTTTCTTATGTACTGTAGGATTTTTTACTGTAAATATTGCGCTCTGATTGTCACAGAAAATCGGGGTGGGAAATGCGATGTAGTCTTCGAATCCCATCTCTTTAATTAGACATCTGAAGAAAACAGCTTCTTTTGTACCCTGGCATAAAGCTATGTACTCGGCTTCCATAGTACTAAGAGCAACCACAGCTTGCTTTCGCGACTCCCATGCAATAGGACCACCTGCCATAAATGCTATGAAACCTGAGTAGGATTTCCTATCAGAATAATCACTTGCCCAGTCAGAGTCCGAATACACTTCAAAATTGTTGCAACTATTAGAATACGTTATCTTAGCTTCAGGATATTTCTTAAGATATCGGAGAACATGCTTAGCAGCTGCAAAATGTTCTTTATGCGGATGCGTATTAAATTGTGATAGTTTCGATACTACGTGTGTTAAATCGGGTCTAGATATAACCGATAAATACATTAACGACCCAATCAGACTTTGATATGATGTTGTCTCTAAATTTTCGCCTTTATTTTTACATTTTTCTAAAACTGTACCACTTGGCAACAGAGTGGCGGCAGGTTTGCAATTTGACATACCCCATCGCTCAAGCAAATCTTCAGTATAACATTTTTGATGTATAGAAATGTCACCTCTCAGACCATTTCGATTGACTTCCATACCCAAATAAAAAGAAACAGGACCTTTATCAATAGCTTTAACTTTCTTATTTAAATTGCTTATAACATTTTTAATTCCTTGTTCAGTAGAAGATGCCAAAAGCATGTCATCAACATAAATTGCGATTAAACATAATTCGTTATCATTTCGTTTTACATACACGCATGTGTCAGACTTACAACGGTCAAAACCCATTTCAATTAATATGTCGTTTACCTTTCTGTTCCATTCCCTACCAGCTTGTTTTAAACCGTAGAGAGCTTTATTTAGCTTGCATACTTTATTCGGATATTCTTTATCTATAAAAAGTTTTGGCTGCATCATAAACACGTCATCTGACAAATCTCCGTTTAAATAAGCGGCTTCTATGTCTACATGATTTACCAGCAGTTTATGTCTGGCAGATAATGCAAAAAATAGTCGTATTGTAGAATGTCTCACTACTGGCGCAAATGTCTCATTATAATCGACGTTGTACTTTTGTGAACATCCATGTGCAACTAACCTTGCCTTGTATTTTTCAATATTGCCCTCTGGTGAACGTTTGACAACAAAAACCCATTTGCACCCAATTACGTTTTTATTATTTGGTTTATCAACCAACTGCCAAGTTTTGTTTTTAATTAAAGACTTATATTCTTTTTGCATTGCTTCTTTCCATTCTGTAGAATTTTCAGATTTTAGCGCTTCATCAACGGTAGCTGGATTTTCAATTACAGAATTCAACATTTCGGTATCAGTTTCAACTGTATAAACTTTACGAGGGCTGCCTCTTTGTTGTGTTCTAATTAATTTAGGTCTTCCTCTTTTTCTTTTGTATTCTGTTTCTTTACTATCTTTACTATCAGATTCACTGCTTGATCTAGACCTTTTTCTCTTGTTTATTGTTCCTTTGCTATCAAATTCATTAGTAGATAGACTCACCTGTTCGCCATTATCAACCACTTGAGGATTACAATACTCATCTGGAACTGCTGTGTTAACTTCTGTTTCTCTATGTTGTTTAAAAATGTTGCAATGTTGCATTTCTTTAAACGAATTTTCAAAAAATATTACGTCGCGGGCAATAATAATTTGTCTTGTGTTGGGGTTATAGAAACGGAAACCTTTTGTTTGAGAATGGTATCCAACGAATTTCATTTTGGAGCCTTTTGGCAAGAACTTGCTGCCTTTTGGCCTTATACCTTTATTTAAAACGACCGCATCACATCCAAATGTTTTTAAATGAAAAACTGATGGTTGCTTACCTGTCCATCTTTGGTAAGGTGTCACATCACCAAGGACATTTGTGGGTGATCTATTTCTTATACACACAGCCGTGCTGACAGCTTCGCCCCATAAGCTTTGTGGTAGTTTAGACTGTTCTAATAAACAACGAGCCATTTCGACTAGGGTTCGATTAGCTCTTTCAGCAACACCATTTTGTTGCGGGGTGTAACTCACAGTCGTTTGGTGGACTATCCCTCTTTTGGAGAAATACTCTTGAAATTTTGAATTAATGAATTCTTTCCCATTGTCGCTTCTGACAATTTTAATTCGGCGGCCAGTCTGCTTCTCCGCAATCGCAGCAAAATTAATAAATGCTTCAAATGCATCACTTTTGTTTTTCAAAAAATGAACTGCTACATAACGAGAATAATCGTCAATAAAAGTCATCAAATATGTAGAGCCTCCAACAGATTTCACTGCAATCGGCCCGCATAAATCGGTATGCACAACCTCCAGAAAATCTTTTGTTTGAACACCGGAATACTTTTTAAATGGCTTGACTGTAATTTTGTTTACAGCACAGGTGACACAAATAATATTATTAAACTTTTTTAAATTTAATCCCTTCACCATGTTTTTGGCTGATAACTTCTTTAAATCATTAACGTTGATATGCCCATATCTACAATGTCATTTTTTTGCCATATTTTCTACATTAATATTATTTAACTTTTCACTTTCTTTAATTGTTCGGCCTTTTGCAATAAATAGCCCATCACTTAAAACAGCTGACAAAATATTTTCGCCTGGTTTACTTTTAATGCGAGCATTTTTATTTTGGAAGTTAACAGAATAACCAGCTTTTAGAATTTTGTTGATTGAAATAAAATTTTAATGTAGTTTGGGTACATACCAAACATTATGTAAAGTAAGGTTGCAGAATTCTGTTTTTATTTTGACCTCACCAATCCCTTCTGCACTTATGCTTTCACCCGATGCAAGAACAATTTCTTGTTTTGCCTCTGTTAACTTTGTAAAGTATTCTTTTCTTTCACACATATGGGAGGTCGCGCCACTGTCTAAAATAAATTTTTCTGTCAAGTCTTTAACATTCTCATGTACTGCACATGCAAAATCTGTATTCTGATTTTCTTTACATTGTGAGCGAAAATGCCCTTTTCTACCACATCGATAACATTTTATGTTGCTAACATCAAAAAAGCTTCTTACCATGATCTTTTGTAAAACGATTTTGGCGATGATTATTATTGTTGTTGTTGAACTTACTGCTGTTGTTGTTGAATCTTTTGTTTCTTTTATTTTCATCCTTGGAATTTACGGCGAATACTGCTTCGTTTTGGTTATAGTTTTTATTAGTTAGTCGCAGCTCTTCTTCAAGTATTTTGGATATTAAGTTCTCATAAGTAGGCAATTTGTCTCTGCTTTCTATGGCAATAACAAAGTTTACCATTTCGTCGGGTAGACTACAAAGCAGCAAAATCGACACTAGATCTGCATTTAAGACAATATCAATTTTCTTTAACTCATCAACAATTGAACTAAATTCATTTATTTGTGTGGCGAATTTTTGGCTAGTGCTGAACTTAAATCGAACCAACCTCTTGAACAAATTGACTTTACGTGAGGCCGTATCTGCTTGGTATAAAGAACTTAAAACCATCCAGGCCTTTTTTGCGGTATCACAATTTTTTATGTGAATTAACTCACTTGGCTTGACACTCAATGTAATTGTCGCTAGTGCTTTCGAATCGTTCATATCCCATTTGGTTCTATCTGCTTCTTTAGTTGGTATTTCTTCATTTACGGCATGCCACAAGTCTAATGTAACAAGTAAACTTTTAACTTGAATACACCACGTTGAATAGTTTTCGCCATCCAATTTATCAATACACGCAATACCTGTTGCCATTTTAAATCCTCGCCTCTTTTATCGGTGAACAACTAAAGATTTTACATACACGTTCTACAGGTCGTGTATAACCTCAAATTCAATGCGTTTTCAATTAATTCGAAATCAGGTTATCTGGGCCCATAACCTTTGTTATATATTACTTGCGTAGTAAAAACTTACGTGATTTCGTTGACAAATATAATTGAAATAGACAAAAAACAATTTGTTCAATTTTAATTCAGTGTATAATTAAATGTGATGTTACATCGAGAGAAAAATGATATAAAAAAAAAGGAAATAAAAATTTTGAGTTACATTCAAAAACTGTTATATAAGTTATTACTTTCAACATAGTCGTATGCATTTGGGTTGCAAGAAAGGTTGCATTTTTCTAAGGATTACACGTTCAAATGTAACTTATAATTTGCAATTTATATAAATAATTTTTTTTACTAAGTTAATAACTGGAAATTATTATTATATTAATATTATTATATTATATTATTATTATTATATTACATACTACTGTTTTAAATGCTTAAATTCTTTCTTAATTTGTTGTATCAAAATTATGTAAGTCATCAAAAAGTAATAACTAAAGAAAAAAATGTGGCTTTAACGTATATTTTAATTATGAATTGACTAACCTAAATTTTCGAGTTTAAAAAAATATCTAATCAACATTGAAATATTAATAACCTCATTAATATTCCTGCATGGCTGGGCCCAACAACTGGAAAATTTTTGAAAACGAAACATCTTAAAACCATCCAAACATCTGTAAGTAACCATGTTATAAAAATTTAAATTTCATTCATAATTCATTTACGTACATATATTTCAATTACATACATACATTTAACCAGTTCAGTCCAGTCCGGTTCTGTATTACTCCCTTCTAACTATCTCTTATTTTAATAGTTTGATAATATTATTATATTTTGTTACACTGAGTTAGTAAACTCTGTGCGTTCAATACGTAAATATGTAAGCAATCAGTTATATAATTTTGTATTCATTTTTGTTTTATTTCTCTTAATTACCTCTTATTTTTTTTATCAATAAATTTCTCAATGAATTAACATTGTAAATATGAATTCTTGTTAGTTTAATTTTACGGGAATGGCAACAATAATTGGTTGTTTCGTATGTTGAATTAAGTCATATATTAATAGCGACGACTTTGTTAAAACTCAGGATATATTAGTCGAAAGTGTGTGTAAATGCCATGGTTTATGAAATTGATTTGTTAAGTTCTTTGTAAAATAAATATTTGCCTGCTCTTGGGTAGTTATAATTTGGCATAAAGAGTAGGTTATATGTTAACGTGCGGGATGAAATGGGTTAAGAACCACTACTACCAGGTACAGAGCTAGCCGGACACAAACTTTAATGCCACTAGATCTGTTTATTTCTAATGTAGTTTTATTTTATTTACTGCAATTTTTATTATTAATTGAAGCAGCACGTAACATATATGGCGCCCAACGAAAAGCTTATACAAATTTTTTTATATACATATGTATATAATTCTTTTGTCTACTAATTAGATTTCTAAATTTTTCAAACGTGTTTTGATTTTTTTTTTTCTGAAACGTATAGCGACAGCAAAATAAAATATTGTTTTGGAAGTCCTAGTAATTTGAAGCTACTAATGCCGAAGTTCTAGTTGCTCCACTAATATAACAATTAAAATAAAATATTAATTTTAGGGAGTCCGAATATATAGACCCATATCTGATATCTGTAGCACCTAAACATAGATAATGTTAAGTTTTAGGAAGCCCGAAAATCGAAACCAATATTGGGTTTTTGTAGCACCTAAACAGAGATTATACTAAATTTTTCGGGAGTCCAAATTTCCAGGCTGCTTTTGGAGATTTGCAGCACCAGAAAAAAAACGTTGTTCAAATACATTTATAATTATGTCTAAAGATTACTTTGTAACTTTTCACTTATTAACAATTTTAGTATTATTAGATTTGGAAAAATTATTATATATTTCGTCGTTATTGTGCACTTGAAAAATTAAAATACGAGAAAAATTTTTAAATATATCTACATATATGATTAACTTTTATTATGCGGAGTAATCCAATTACATTTTGTTATTCCCAAGTTTATTATAAAATAATTATTTTTTTTTAATACTCGTATAAGTAATTTACTGTTGCTTACAGGAAGACAAATATTTTTTTGTATTATGTGTTTAGCTGTTAAAACATTATATTTATATACATATATATTTTAAATCAAGCAAGTTTAAGCGTTTAAGCAATCAAAAATCGCTTTTCTATTTGTATCCTATCTTTAATAATTGGGCGGAGTTTTTTTTCCTTCGGGGAGTAAGTAAATGTCAATGCCTTAAAATAATTATTTTCCGTTATGAATACAAGAAATTCGGCTCGAGGATTGCACAATAAATCTTTTAGAGGAAATAGAAAAAGTACGTCTGCATCCCGAAACAACATATCTATAGATTTACAAAACTCTGCCAGCAGCACCAAACCACGAGTATTGCATTCTGCAGTTAAAACAACCCTACAAAGCAAAGAGAATTTACACACTCAAGACAATAAGACCATGGATCAAAATAATATAAATCCTACAAGCACTCAAATTTTTGTTCATTTATCGCTAGCGCAAAGCAACCACACCAAGCTATCTGAGCAACCTTCAGGCTCAAATAGTACGTTGCAACAGATCCCAGCTAATTCAGCAACTAATACAGGCGCCTCTTTGGACAACCTACATGTCTTAGTTGAACAAACAATAAAAAATACTGGGGAGGAGTTTAAAAGAGAGTTGAGTTCAGTTAGAGAAAGCATTTTTCAAATTGGAAATGAAACCAAATCTGTATCTTTTAGGCCACCACATTCATCAAATCAACTTGAACAACCAAATTTACTTAATTTTAACGTAAATACAAATCCCGCATCCTTAAATCGTTCTAACGATTGGCACTTCAGGCCGTATTCTAATGGCGATGCGACGACTAACCTTGAGAAATGGAAAATTTCGTATGACGGGTCAGGCTCAGTCTCAGATTTCCTCTTTAAAGTGTATACATTACGGTCACGATCAAGATGTTTTTATGAGCACATTTTGTCGAATTTTTATGTGCTCTTAGAAGGTAAAGCTGAGCGGTGGTACTGGCTCTTCACAACGCAAAACCAAGATGCTTCGTACCCTCTTCTTTGTAGTGCCCTTACAAGGGAATTTGGTCACTTAGAGTTCGACCACGATATAATACTAAAAATCTCCTTAAGAAGGCAACAATATAAAGAAATATACGATGATTTTCATGCAGCAACCCTTTCAATGATTTCAAGGCTTGGAACACCTCTGCCTGATAGCACGCTTATTAGCATATTAAAGAAAAATGTCAACCCAAATCTTAGATTTCTTTTGTTCAACTCTGAGGAAAAATCTATCAATGATTTTAAAGATATTGACCGTAAAGCAGAAGAACTAGTTAAAGAAAATAAATTTCAAAATCCAAATTTAGTAAACAATCGCAGTGTAAAAGAAATTAATAATGCTAATTGTCTAATGGATGAGATAAATGATGAAGACCCCCAGCTAGAAGCTGTCCAGTTCAAAAGAAGAAATCAGCACTATTATTCAAAGATTCAGTGCTGGAACTGTTTGGCCTTTGGTCATTCATATATATACTGCCCTGTTGAATTACGGAGCATTTTTTGTTTTAAATGTGGCCGCAAAGGGGTAACAACCCCTAAATGTCCACGCAAGCATGGATTAGTGCAAAAACAGGGAAACCAGAAAACGGGCGAAGTTACTTCCGGGGATTCTCGTCCAAATCAGCCTATCCCGGGTTCACATTAGATTCGGAGTGTTTTAACAAAAATTTCTCCCAAATTAAATTTAAAAAATAGCCTATAGATCGAATCCTGAGCCATATTGTTTTTCAAAACAAAAACAGTATGTTAGCAGAAAACCATCCTCTAAAATATCAAAAGCGCAAATGTTTACGTAAAACTGTAGAATCTACTATAATTCATGGTCCAGATGACCGACCGTTTGCGAAAATTAAAATTTTTGATGAAGATTAATTGCAGTTGTTAGTTTCAAGGGCTACTGTGTCAGTTTTAGGAAAAAATTGTTTATCTCTTATAGAAAGGAATAGAGTAACTTATGCACCATTAAAATCCCTTTTGAAAAACGCCAACGGTTCAAAACAAGAAGTTATCGGATCTTTATGTTTACCAGTTATTTATAAAAGTGTCAAAAGAAATATAGAATTCTATTTAGTGCCGTCCTTGAGTCAGGAATTATACCTTGTATAAATTTCTGGCGTGAATTTACCTTGGCTCCAGATATATTTCCAGAAGTTACTGCTATTAATACACAGATATCTAAAGAGCCTGATTTTTAAATAAATGCAAAACTTCTTAAACTTTCTGCAGAACAACAACTTATTTTAGAAAAGAACTATTTTAAAATTTCCGTCTTTTGAGAAACTTGTGCTCGGCTGCACAAACTTAGTAGAACATAACATTGATACAGGAGATTCACCTCCTATAAAGACGACACTATCCACTTTCTCCTCCACGCCAAGAAGAAGCATTTCAAGAAATTGATAGACTACTTAAAATGGGTGTGATAAAAGAGTCAAATTCTACATGGTGTTTACTAGCCGTTATAGTGCGAAAACCAGGTAAAGTTCGCTTATGTATTGACTCGAGGAAGCTTAACCCTATAACAAAAAAGGACTCGTACTCCTTACCGCATATAAATGGGTTATTGAGTAGACTTAAACACACACATTTTATTAGCGGTATTGATCTTAAAGATGTGTTCCTTCAAATACGACTTAGCGAAACCTCAAAAGAAAAAACCGCCTTCGTAGTTCCAGGTAAGCCTTTGTATCAAGACAAGTTTATGCCATTTGGGCTGTGCAATGGCCCGCAAACCATGAATCGGCTTATAGATAAGGTGATTCCATCTAGACTGAGGGAAAATGTGTTCATCTATTTATATGATTTATTAATTTGTAGCTCCAATTTTGAATCTCACATTCATCTTTTAGAAGAAATTGCTTCATGCCTTAAGATGGCAAAGTTAACCATAAACATTAGCAAAAGTAAATTTTGTCAAACTGAAATTCGCTATTTAGGTTATATAGTGGGAAAAGGCTGCCTAAAAGTTGATCCCGATAAAGTAAGTTCAATTGTAAATTATCCCTTGCCAAAAAGTCCCAAACAAGTTCGACGATTCATTGGAATGGCCATCTGGTATAGGACATTTATCAATAATTTTTCTGATTTATCAGCCCCATTAACAGATTGTCTTAAAAAATCGCAAAAGCCATTTAATTTACTCTTGAAGCTAAAATAGCTTTTGAAAAGCTTAAAAACGCCCTTTCAACAGCTCCTGTCTTAGCTCAGCCGGATTTTAAGAGAATTTTTTATTCAGTGTGATGCCTCAAGAGTAGGAGTTGGTGGAGTTCTTTTTCAAAATAATGATTTCGGTAAAAAACATCCTATTTCGTTTGTATCCCAAAAAACTAAATATTGCTCAGAAGAACTACACAGTTACCGAGCTAGAATGTATGGCGGCGGTTGTCTGTGTAAATACGTTCAGGCCTTGTATATATGGTCTACCCCTTCAAATTTTGACAGATCATTCTTTGCTCAAGTAGCTTATGTCGCAAAAGGACCTGAGTGTAAGACTTGCTCGATGGAGTCTTAAATTGCAAAGATATGACTTCAATATTCAGCACAGAAAAGGATCGCTCAACGTCGTTCCCGACTGTTTATCAAGGTTGGATACAGACGAAATAGCAATTGGTGATATACCGCCTGATTCTACAGAATTTAACAATGAGGAATACCAGAATCTCTTAAAAACTTGATTAAAAGATAACTTAGTGTACAAAAAGATGGAGTTAAGAACAGATTTAAGTGAAGAAGATGAAAATTTGTGGCGACTCTGGGTTCCAAAACCCTTATGTAGGTCCATTATAGAAGCGGCTCATTGTTCCAAAGCTGCTAGTCATGGTGGATTTATAAAAACATTGGAAAAAGTTCGACAAAAGTACTTTTGGCCCACCATGGCTAAAGATACCAAAATCTATGTTCATAATTGTGATCAATGCAAAATAATTAAATCCAAAAACATTATTTCAAAACCTCCAATGGGAAATCAATATCAGACCTTTAGAGCTTTTTTTTCAAAGGCAAGAAATTCTGTACTTTTCATATATCTTGATCATTTAACAAAATTTCTCTTTTTAAAACCCCTTAAATCAGCCACCTCATCTAATGTAATACTATATTTTCAACAAGAGATTTTCCCCACATTCGGTGTGCCGAGATAAATGCACAGTGATAACGCAAAACAATTTGTA
Organism: Gymnosoma rotundatum; assembly: GCA_916610165.2. Classification (NCBI taxonomy): domain Eukaryota; kingdom Metazoa; phylum Arthropoda; class Insecta; order Diptera; family Tachinidae; genus Gymnosoma; species Gymnosoma rotundatum. Next base: position 84,127,737 of record OU744338.1, on the reverse strand, counting down.
GCACAGGAAATGAAAGGATTTATGAATTTTTACGGTATTCAGCACGTCACTACTGGACTTCATTCTCCTCAATATAATACCTCGGAGCGTGCGAACCGCGAAATAATATCAAAGATAAGATTTTTTCTAATAGGTCATAAAGATCACAGCAATTGGGGTTCAATACATACCTCTAAATCTTTCAGTTTTAAGAAGTGATCATCATTCTGCTATAAAGTGTTCGCCATATTATGCAACATTTTGTCAAAACATGATTCACCATGGAAGCACGTACAAAATTTTAGATAAGCTTGGCTGCATGCAAGGTGAGGATGTACACATAAGAGAAAACACTGACAAGATTATCAGAATAAGAGATAAAATAAGAACGAATTTAACTGAGGCACACGTTAAGGCTAGTAAAACTTGTAACTTTCGGACTAGACCTACAAATTTTTATAAATGACAAGTTGTGTTCAGGAAGAACCATACTACAAGCGATCTTTCTTAAAAAATTAACAAGAAATTTATGCCGAAATATGGAAAATAGGTAATTCTCTATATGACATAGAAGATTTGATTTATAGGAAAATATCACGCGTGATATTAAAGCATAGCTGTGCCCGGCTTGTGGGTCGTGCCACACTTGTTTGGTAAAGTGTTATAATAAAAATTGCCTTTCTTAAAATTACCTTTGATATAATATGTATGAATTGTTCATCTCTGTTGCTAACATTATTTTTTTCTTTTCTTTTAAAATTGTAATAAGTTTCACTTACATAACACGATAATTCATTAAAACATAAACACATAATTATGATAACAATTATAAAATCTTTTCTGTTTATTTGTTCTTTCCAAGCCAATAAAAAAAGCAATGCAGTTTTGTAACGATTTTATGCATTCTGAATTATCAGCTATCATAGGCGCACATTCCCCAAATTGTTGCATGCGATAAATCTTGATTTATTATTTTACTACTTTGTATGGTTGTACAAACATATTAACAATTACCGTATACGCTCTCAGATACTAATTTTTTATTATCCAGTGGTGTGATATTTTTTGTCTTCTTTATGCAGATAGACAGCCTATTGATCTATTTAATTCCTCACATATTAATTAGTTTATTTATTTTTCTTGTGTGGTAACTATTTACCAACTTGTATTAATTTCAAGTTTTTGAAAAACAATTTAAATCAAATTACCTTGTTATAATTTTTAAATAGTTTTTATTTAAAAATAAAAATTTAGTTTGTTAGAATTTGTAGAAATAGCAAGTTGTTTCAATCAAACACCTAGAATTTGGTGCCCCCGATATGTGTACAACACATTCACCTACTCGTGAACGTATTCGAGATTCAGCTTCAGGAAGTTCTCAAACAAGGCACCCTTTTGTTGAACAATGTAAACCAAATAATCCAGAAGTCTCTGCAGTCGCTTCAAGCTTGCAGAAATTGCCACATTTTTGGTCTGAGAACCCGCAACTATGGTTTATCCAAATTGAGAACATTTTCTCTTTAGCACGTATAACGAGGGATGAAACAAAATTTTCACATGTAGTAGCAAATTTAGATCCATCATATTTAAAATTTGTGGGTGATATTTTAATTTCTCCGCCTCAAAATGCGAAGTACGATGCTATTAAAGAACGGCTTGTCTCGTCATTTGCTATTTCAGAAGAAGCCAAATTGAAAAAATTATTTAGTGGTTTGGTAATACGAGTAGGTGACCAGAAACCATCACATTTTTTACAGTCAATGAAAGCTTTAGCAGTTGGTAATAACATTGGTGACAGTGTGCTTAAAACATTATTTCTGGATCAACTTCCAGACAGAATACGTTCGATCCTGGTAGCAAGCAATGCAAGTCTTACGGAAATTGCACAACAAGCCGATAAAATAATGGATATCGCTTATCCTCAGGTACCAACTGTATCGGATTATGATAATGTTTTCCAGCAATTGTCAGCAAAAATTGAAGTATTGGAGAAGAAGATTAATGGATCCGGCAGAAGAAGAAGTGGTTTTCGTGATGCTGGCAATCAACAACGTCGCAGCAGAACCCGTAACAGAAAAACAGATTGCTGTTGGTATCATAATCGTTTCGATTCTAGAGCAACAAAGTGCATCTCTCCATGTGCGTATTCTTCACAGTCAAAAAACTAAAAAATGTTTCGGATATTGCGGCTACCGAAACATTAGCGTCTTTAACAAGCCGCCTAATAATTAAAGACCGTATTAGCAAATGGAATTTTTTAATTGACACTGGTGCTGACGTTTCTGTAATTCCGTATTCTGGAAAAATTTTTAAATCAAAATTAACGTGCCCATTCAAAATTTATGATGCAAATGGCACTGAAATTCAGACGTATGGTACTAAATTACTTGAACTAAACATTGGATTAAGGCGGTCGTTTCGTTGGATTTTTATCATAGGAAATGTTACTCGTCCAATAGTGGGTTCGGAAATTCTAAAGTATCATCATCTTTTACCTGACCTTCACAATCGAACTTTAGCTGATGGTAAACCATTACTAACACCATCTGCTCAACTAACAAATTCATCATCTACAATGATCTCTCATATAATTAAGAATGATTCCGTATATCAAAAACTTCTTCAGCAATTTCCTGAAGTTGTAAGCATTAATTCATCTCTTCGCGCGTTTAAAGATACTCAACCATTCCATTTTATTGAAACCACTGGAAGGCCTGTAACAGCAAAAGCAAGACAACTGGATCCAAAACGTTTGGAAATCGCAAAAAAACAATTTCAATTTATGATGGAGCAGGGAATAATTCAACCCTCAAAAAGTGAATGGTCAAATCCTCTACACATGGTTCCAAAAAGCAACGGAGATTGGCGCCCGTGCGGCGATTACCGTTTCCTAAATCAAAACACGGTTCCAGATAAGTGTTCTATTCCTTTCATTACAATTTTGAAGGATGTACAATTTTTTCTAAGTTGGATCTTGTTCGAGCGTACCACAAAATAAGAGTTAATCGTGCAAATGTACCTAAAACAGCTATAATTACGCCTTTTGGCCTTAAGATGCCCTTTGGACTCCGAAATGCAGCTCAGACTTTCCAAATATGCATGGATGAAGTATGAGGTTTAAGTTTAATTTTCGTTTACATAGATGAGTCTTAATTGCGTCAAAAAATGAGGAAGAACATTTTCTTCATCTACGTGCATTACTAGAACGGTTCAGAGAGTACGGAATTTTAATTTACCCTGGAAAGTGTATATTTGGTGTAAAGGAAATTGATTTTGTTGGATTTCAAATATCAGTGAATGGTATATCACCAATGAAATCAAAAATTAAAGCTATACTCGATTTTAAGAGACCGAGCACAAATAAAGAGCTACGAAGATTCTTAGGAATGTTGAATTTCTATAGAAACTTTCTAGTAAATGGGGCAAGACTCAACGATCTCACTAAACGTGCTGTTAAGAATGATAAAACAATCATTTCATGGAACTCTGAGTTTGAGGATGATTTCCAGAAATGCAAGGCATCATAAGCAAATGCGGCTGTATTAGCACACCCAGTGGCAAATGCATACATCTGTTTAAAAGTATATGCTTCAGATGTTGCGATAGGCGCAGTTCTCGAGCAACGAGAAAAATAAATTTGGCGACCTTAAGGATTTTTTTTTCGAAGAATTTAAAGGTAACGGAACGTAATTACAGTACATATGACCGCGAGTTATTGGCTGCATACAGCGCCATAAAATTTTTTAGACATATGCTCGAAGGCCATAAATTTGTATTGTATACTGATCACAAACCTCTTATCTTCGCTTTTAAGCAAAAGCCTGAACAAGCTAGCCCACGCCAACTTTGTCATCTGGATTACATCGCTCAGTTCACAACTGATATACTTCATATTTCAGGTGTGCAGAATACTGTTGCGGATACCCTCTCTAGAGTTGAGGAAATTTCAATAGTTAATTATGAAAAAATAGCTGAAGCTCAAAAATCTGATAAAGAACTACAAAGCTTTATGAAAACATCATCATCTGGCCTAATTCTCAAACTTGTTCAATTACCTAACTCAAATGTAGAATTATATTGCGATTTTTCAGCTAAAAGGGCAAGACCTTTTTTACCATTAAAATTCCGAACAGTTTTCAACAACATTCATGGAGAGCGACGCAGCGTTTAGTTACTTAACGGTTTGTTTGGCTCTCAATTACTAAAGACTGTATTCAGTGGGTAAAAGCATGCCAAAACTGTCAAGCATCAAAGATTACCCGACATACTAAAACTCATTTTAGTTGTTTTGCTGCTGAAACCGAGCGGTTTTCAAATATTCATTTAGACTTAGTAGGTCCACTTCCGTCATCAGAAGGTTTTCGTTATTTGCTAACAATGATTGATCGCTGCACAAGATGGGTGGAAGTTGTTCCATTGGAGGAAGTCACATCTGATAAAGTTGCTAGAACATTTTTTGAAAATTGGATTTGTCGTTTTGGATGTCCACAAAATATTATTACAGACAGAGGCAGACAGTTTCATTCTAAGTTATTTAGTAATTTAGCAAAACTTGTTGGTGCACAATTACAACCAACTACGTCTTATTATCCATAATCAAATGGTATGGTTGAAAGGTTTCATCGTACGTTAAAGTCAGCTCTTATTACACATAGAAATCAACAATGGACAAAAACGTTGCCAACCGTGCTTCTTGGTTGGAGAAGTGTGATTACAGAAGACATCAAAACCTCACCTGCAGAGCTGGTATATGGGGAGGCGCTACGTTTGCCTGGAGATTTTTTCAGGAAAAGTGAAAACCAGGAAGATCTATCTGAGTTTCTTTCATATTTGCGTCAAGCAATGGATACAGTTCGGCCTAGATTGGTCAGCCATCATTCCAAACAATCACCTTTTATTCATAAGGATCTTTATAAATACACACGGTTTGGATAAGAAATGAATTTAGAAAACCAATAAGTCCTAGGTATAGTGGACTATATAAGGTGTTGGAACGGCACCAGAAATATCTTAAACTTGAAGTTGGTTCCCGAACGGATGCTGTTTTGTTAGATCGTCTTAAGCCTGCAGTTTTCCAACCTTCAATTGAGTATATATCTTTAGTAAAGACCACCAAGAGTTTCGTTACGTTTCGCATTACCAAACTAGAAAGGGGGTAGTGTTTGAAAAACAATTTAAATCAAATTACCTTGTTATAATTTTTCAATAATTTTCATTTAAAAATAAAAATTTAGTCTGTTAGAATTTGTAGAAATAGCAAGTTGTTTCAATCCTATACTTGCATTGAATATTAGCGCAAGTTAAACTTTCCTTTTTATATGACCTAGTAAGACCTTGAAAGCCTGTTCAGTTAAACATCATTTGTAGTCAGACATTCGTAAAGTAAGGAATTAAAACAAATTTTCGTTCCAAAATTATTAAAGTGAGGTGTTAATTTAAAGTGGAAAAGTGTTTCTATAAACCTAAAAATTTTTCTATCAGCTTATTCAGCGCGTTAATAACTTTTCTTCCGACGTACTAAAAATATGCGACCAATCGCAAGAATACATAGCTCTTGGGGACATTAATGTCAAACATTCCTCTTGGAACTGTCATAACAACAACAGATCCGGAAATGTACTCAATGACTTACTACTTTCTCACAATTTTTTTATATATTACCCCTACAGTCATACATTATTTCCTCACCAACGGGGAGTGGCCCCGTCAAGTGTTGATATTGCCATAAGCAACTCGTCTCTAAATATTGAAATAACAACAATGGAATATGAATTACTGTCTGATCACCGCCCCATTATTTGTGCCATAAAAAGATCAGAAGCATCTTTAATAACTGATCGGTTTGATTACAGGTCAATAAACTGGCAGAGGTTTTCTAATTTTATTGATAACAGAATAACTGTAATAACCAATGAGTTTACTTCAAAAACGGCTATTAATCAAGAACTAGATAAATTCATAAACGCTGTGTTACTCGCACGAGATTTTTCTTCGCCTAAAAGAACGCAAGAAAATAATTATGTTTTACCTGAAAAAATATTGAAGTATATTACGCTAAGAAGATGTTATAAACGTAAATACTAAAGAACTAGACGAAAGTAATTTCTACAAACAATACACAAATCCCCTGAGCAGAATGATAGACAAGCAAATAAACGAAGAACGTAACAAAGAATGGGGTAAAACCTGGCGATAAATCCTTCTGGAAATTGAGCAGAAGTTTGCGTGGAAAAGTTGAAAATACAATACCACATATAAAAGTAGGAGATACTAAAATAGTATCGGATACTGATAAAGCTGAAATTCTAGCAAATACATTTGCTCAAGCTAGTAAACTTACCGCTAACTTCAAACACACAATTGACGATTTAATCAATTCAACGGTTGCTGACTTTAAATCAGAAATTATATCCCCCCAAACTGCAAAACTTACTACATTCAATGAGATAAGCAACATTTTATCAGCACTAAAAGTCACGAAATCCAGCGGTTTCGACAAAGTCTCCAATCTGTTACTAAAAAAAAACTTCCTATAAAAGCTGTAAAACTGATTGTAATTATTTTCAGTAGCTGTATTCCCTAATATATTTAAAAATGCTAAAGTGGTAGCCATTTGCAAAACAAACAGACCAAAGCATAACCCGAGTAGTTATCGACCTATAAGCCTACTTAGCAATTTAGGAAAAATTTATGAAAAACTTATCTATACTTGACTTAACGAATATGCTGAAAACAACTCGATAGTCGTTCAGGAACAGTTCGGTTTTAGGAAAGAGCATAGCTCAACTCACCAAATAAACCGAATTAAAAAGATTATTCTAGCTAACAAGAGGAGCGGAAAATCAACTGGGCTTATATTATTAGACATTGAGTAGGCCTTCGACACCGTCTGGCATAACGGTTTACTCCACAAATTGCTCAATGCAAATATACCAAAATATCTCTGCAAAATAATCGCTGATTTTATTGATTCCTGAACTTTAAAGGTTGCCATAAATCATGTAACTTCATCAACAAAAACTATTACAGCAGGCATCAAGGTTCAGTTTTGTCTCCATTGTTGTACGCGATATACATTTCAGATTTTCGTACTCCCAAAAATTTCAATATCGCGTATTATGCAGATCACACAGCTTTTATTTTCTCCAGCAAACTCACAAACGCACTTATGAAGAAAATGGAAAAAGGATTCTCAAGTTGTATGAATTTTCTTCGTAAATAGAAAATTAAGATTAACCCAAACAAGACACAATCAATAATATTCCCATTTAATAAATCCCCAAAGAGGATACCTAGACGTCAACTAGAAATTGGAAACAACTCAGTAACAATAACAGAAGAAGCTAAATATCTGGGAGTAGTCTTAGATAAAAAACTAATTTTCAAAAAGCATATTCATGAAATATGTTCCAAAGCTAATAGACCTCTTAGGGCTCTATACCCTTTGCTAAATAGACGTTCTTATCTGAACTATAACAATACCTCATTTTTAAAAATGTTATCAGGCCGATTTTAACGTACGCGTGTCCCATTTGGAGCTCTGCTGCAAGATGCCATCTAAATCGTCTTCAGATCATTAAAAACAAAACCGTTAAAATAATAAATGATAAACCTTGGGAGGTATCCAACATATCTCATCCATGAAGAAACGGGGTACGAAAGAATCACCGAATTTATAAACAGATTAAAAACTAAGTATTTAAACAGAAATGCAAATTCGTCTTATTTGCTAATAAGAGAATGTAATGAATTAATATAAAATTAACAAACCGAAAAGGTAGTGCTTATCTGACTATTAGAAATAATAGCCATATTTTAAAAACATATACCTTTTCTCAACTAATGTTTGATTTTTCTTAAGTTTTCGTATTCCCATTTTCCCATTCGTTTCCCATTTTTCCTTTAAATTTATCAAAGTAAATAAATAAAAACTTAATACGCTGTCAATACATTATTCACTTGTTGTAATATCTTTATAAGATAAGATCTCATTTGTAAATATTAGAAAATAGCACATATAAATATAGGAAGATTATGAAATAAAATGAAAAAAATCTCTTAATTACCTTTTATTTTTTTATCAATAAATTTCTCAATGAATTAACATTGTAAATATGAATTCATTATAGTTTAATTTTACGGAAATGGCAACAACTTGTTGAATTAAGTCATGTATTGATAGGGACGACTTTTTTAAAACTCAGGGTATATTAGTTGTCAAATGTGTGTATACTAAGGGAGGGAACAAGTGTATCCAACATGGCGTAGATCTTGCCATGGTTTATGAAATTGATTTGTTAAGTTCTTTGTAAAATATTTGCCTGCTCTTGGGTAGTTATAATTTGGCATAAAGAGTAGGTTATGTGTTAACGTGTGGGATAAAATGGGCTAAGACCCACAACTACCAGGTACAGAGCTAGCCGGACACAAACTTTAATGCCACTAGACCTGTTTATTTCAAATGTAGTTTTACTTTATTTACTGCAATTTTTATTATTAATAGAAGCAGCACGTAACAGTACCTCTAATTCCAGTGCGTGAATATGTGTGTTTTGAAAACATTGTTTCTAAGTGAAATGGAAACATAAGGCGATATTAATTGCCAGAGATATTACACCACAACTTGTATTAATCAGAAACTTGTATTTATTTTTAATTAAATGTGTGGTTATATATACAATTTTTAGATTTATATTTGGAAAATTTATGCTAAACGCGAAAGTGATTCTGCCACGATATTGTGTTTCTCAGAAAAATTTACAGAGTTTTATAATAAGGCCAAATTTGTCAAATCTTTCGAAAATTTTACTTAAAAGATTAAAAGGTTGCTTGCAATTAATATATCGTTTATGTAAGTAAAAACTAAATCTTAATTTCGAAACACCTCGTTCTTGAACCTCTGAAATATTTGGCACGTTTGCGCAGAATGATTAGCATTCGTGTAAATTCATACATTCAAAATGGATTAGTTAAGGCAGTTTTGTGAATAGCTTTTTCTGTCTACCATAGGTATTTGTGATAGGCATGCACAAGATGATGGATCTTTTTTTCTGGTTATTGTTTTATTACACTCTAAACTAGCACAATATGTCAACCTACTCTTAAATACATCGCATTTAAAAACACAAAATCACACAAAAACAAAAAAAAACCTTTTGATAATAAAGTATTTGAATATTAGAAACAAACTGTTCAACACAATTAAAAACAAAGCCAGCATGCTGAAGTGGTACTTGCTGTACCTGCAACACAAGTATCTGTATAATGTGCATTTAATGCACTTGCTACAGTCTTGACCAAGTGACAATCTATTTAAAATTTTCAACTTTATACTACGACGTGCCTTACTTAATAAAATAAAAATTTCAGTTTCTATCTTGCGTACTGCTTGTGTCATGGGCTTGTAGTAGTCTAGGTCACAAGTTATGGATGGATATTTTTCCAGAAGTGTTGATACTTAATAACTAATATAAGCTAACTTTAAAGAAAATAAATTTGGGAACCAAAGCTGTGCAGACCCGTTTTACTGTTTGGACAACTTTCTAGGATCCTCGATATGAAATTGGAAAGGGCATTGATACCGGATTTAGAAATTATCCCTTTCCACGTCTGGGCTTCTGTATAAAAACCCGAAATGCAAAAAGTGTGACCAAACTTTGAATTTAACCCAAAGACAGTTAAATTTAGGATCAATCATACCCAATGGTTGCTGGCACTGGTACACGACTTAATTGCGAATTGCAAGACCCCGATGTAGACTTAAAAGAGGTAGAAGGGGTACTTTTGATTCTTTCATTCTTTCATATGTAAAAGTAGCTTCTTGGCTGTGTGGCTTTTTCTAGCTTCTACTTATTACCAACAGCTATTCTTTGCTCCAAACTTAACACATACATACGTAACAGAAAATTTTGTGTGATTTTTTTAACCTATAATCAATCAGTGTTACGAAAGTTGGTTACAGGTACTTTGAATGTAGAGATCAAAATACCTTTTCCATAATGATTACTGTTTTCATAAAATATTATTTAGTATTATATACTTCCTATGCGTTTCTGTTCCATTGTCGTGATTAATATATGTTGTGTTAGTTGCTAATCAAATTATTTATAATAATAAAAAGATAAAAACGTAAGAAGAATCGGAATAGAAAATTATGTACATACTCGTATACTAAAAACAAAAATATGTAGTAGCAAACGAATAAACAAACAATAAAAATAAATTCATACCTAACTTCGAATAAAAAAAACAGCAAATTTCTATTAAGAAAGCAGTAATAAAAAATAAAAATAATATTTACCACAGCAACAATACCACAAATTAATTCACACCAACTCAACAGATAAGAGAGAGAGAGAGAGAGAGAGAGAAAAAAAAGATAACCAGTGATGGCACAATGCGAGCTTTTATGGCTCTTTACAACGCAAATTGAACCTTTCCTTATTCGTACTTCTTTAAATAAGTAATAAGTAGTAATTTTGTTTTACTCGTACTTTTGTGTTAACTGTTGTTTGACTAATTAGTGGTAACATACTGGTCATAGAAACAACAGTTTTTAAATATTTTTTGTTATGAGAGGAAGATTTAGAATTGATTGCTGTAAAATACGTGGGCTGAGAGCGAATTTCTTTGCGTATGCTCACAGTTGTCTCCATCGGCCTGATGTTTTCGCCTTATATGAAACCCAGATATCCGAAGATGCCTATCCACAGGATTATTATTTGTCTGGGTACCCCTTCTACCTCTTTTAAGTCTACATCGGGTTCTTGCAATGTACATTCACAATTAAGTCGTGTACCAGTGCCAGCAACCATTGGGTATGATTGATCCTAAATGTAACTATCTTTGGGTTAAATTCAAAGTTCGGTAACACTTTTTGCATTTCGGATTTTTATACAGAAGCCCAGACGCGGAAAGGGATAATATCTAAATCCGGTCTCGATGCCCCTTCCAATTCCATATCTAGGATCCTAGAAAGTTGTCCAAACAGTAAAACGGGTCTGCACAGCTATGGTTCTCAAATTTATTTTCTTTAAAGTTAGCTTATATTAGTTATTAAGTATCAACACTTCTGGAAAAATATCCATCCATAACTTGTGACCTAGACTACTACAAGAAAATGACACATGCTATACGCAAGATAGAAACTGAAGGTTTTCTTTCATTAAGTAAAGCACGTCGTAGTATAAAGTTAAAATACGTTAATATCAAAGCGTTACATTGGTTTTTCACATAAAGCAAGTAGCTCTGTTTTTGTGTGATAATTTGGTTTTGTGTTGTTAAATGCGATGTATTTAAGAGTAAGTTGAAATATTATGCCAGTTTAGAGTGTAATAAAACAATAACCAGAAACCTATGGTAGACAGAAAAGGCTATTCACAAAACTGCCTTAACTAATCCATTTTGAATGTATGAATTTACACGAATGCTAATCATTCTGCGCAAACGTGCCAAATATTTCAGAGGTTCAAGAACGAGGTGTTTCGAAATTAAGATTTAGTTTTTACTTACATAAACGATATATTAATTGCAAGCAACCTTTTAATCTTTTAAGTAAAATTTTCGAAAGATTTGACAAATTTGGCCTTATTATAAAACTCTGTAAATTTTTCTGAGAAACACAATATCGTGGCAGAATCACTTTCGCGTTTAGCATAAATTTTCCAAATATAAATCTACAAAATTGTATATATAACCACACATTTAATTAAAAATAAATACAAGTTTCTGATTAATACAAGTTGTGGTGTAATATCTCTGGCAATTAATATCGCCTTATGTTTCCATTTCACTTTGAAACAATGTTTTCAAAACACACATATTCACGCACTGGAATTAGAGGTACTGTTACGTGCTGCTTCTATTAATAATAAAAATTGCAGTAAATAAAGTAAAACTACATTTGAAATAAACAGGTCTAGTGGCATTAAAGTTTGTGTCCGGCTAGCTCTGTACCTGGTAGTTGTGGGTCTTAGCCCATTTTATCCCACACGTTAACACATAACCTACTCTTTATGCCAAATTATAACTACCCAAGAGCAGGCAAATATTTATTTTACAAAGAACTTAACAAATCAATTTCATAAGCCATGGCAAGATCTACGCCAAGTTGGATACACTTGTTCCCTCCCTTAGTATGCACACATTTCACAACTAATATACCCTGTTTTAAAAAAGTCGTCCCTATCAATACATGACTTAATTCAACAACAAGTTGTTGCCATTCCCGTAAAATTAAACTAGCAAGAATTCATATTTACAATGTTAATTCATTGAGAAATTTAATGATAAAAAAAAATAAGAGGTAATTAAGAGAAATAAACAAAATGAATACAAAATTATATAACTACTCGTAATTGCTTACATATTTACGTATTGAACGCACAGAGTTTATTAATTCAGTGTAACAAAATATAATAATATTATCAAACTTTTAAAATAAGAGTTAGAAGGAAATAAGCTACAATTCTGGACCAGAGGCTTTCCTAAGGACATTAAAAATTATAAATATTTACCCCTAACAAATTTTAAATAATCATACCTTTTATTGTGGTGTCTCTTTCAGGAACTTTGACAGAAAAATTTTTAGGTGTATAGAAACACTTTTTCACTTTAAATTAACACCTCACTTTAATAAGTTTGGAACGAAAATTTGTTTTAATTCCTTACTTTACGAATGTGTGACTACAAATGATGTTTAACTGAAAACGCTTTCAAGGTTGTACTAGGTCTTACTTACTAAAAGAAATAAACTAATTAATATGTGAGGAATTAAATAGATCAATAGGCTGTCTATCTGCATAAAGAAGACAAAAAATATCACACCACTGGATAATAAAAAATTAGTATCTGAGCGCGTATACGGTAATTGTTAATATGTTTGTACAACCATACAAAGTCGTAAAATAATAAATCAAGATTTATCGCATGCAACAATTTAGGGAATGTGCGCCTATGATAGCTGATAATTCAAAATGCATAAAATCGTTACAAAACTGCTTTATTTTTTTATTGGCTTGGAAAGAACAAATAAACAGAAAAGATTTTATAATTGTTATCATAATTATGTATTTATAATGAATTATCGTGTTATGTAAGTGAATCTTATTATAATTTTAAAAGAAAAGAAAAAAATAATGTTATAATATTTAGCAACAGAGATGAAAAATTCGTACATATTATATCAAAGATAATTTTAGGAAAGGCAATTTTTATTATAGCACTTTACCAAACAAGCATGGCACGACTCACAAGCCGGGCACAGCTATGCTTTAATATCCGACACGTGATATTTTCCTATAAATTTTCCACTCAAATCCTCTATGTCATGAATTAACTATTTTGTCATGTTTTCTACATTTTCCATATTTCGGCATAAATTTCTTGTTAACTTTTTTAGACAGATCGCTTGTCACTTATGAAAATTTATACCAAGGTATAATTCTTGACTCAAGGACGGCACTAAATAGAATTCTATATCTCTTTTGACACTTATAAATAACTGGTAAACATAAAGATCCGATAACTTCTTGTTTTGAACCGTTGGCGTTTTTCGATCTATAGGCTATTTTTTAAATTTATTTTGGGAGAAATTTTTGTTAAAACACTCCGAATCCAAAGTGAATCCGGGGTAGGTTGATTTCGACGAGAATCCCCGGAAGTAACTTCGCCCGTTTCTGGTTTCCCTGTTTTTGCACTAATCCGTGCTTGCGTGGACATTTAGGGGTTGGTACCCCTTTGTGGCCACATTTAAAACAAAAAACAGGGTAGTATATATATGAATGACCAAAAGCCAAACAATTCCAGCACTGAATCTTTAAATAATAGTGCTGATTTCTTCTTTTGAACTGGACAGCTTCTAGCTGGGGGTCTTCATCATTTATCTCATCCGTTAGACAATTTGCACTATTAATTTCTTTTACACTGCGATTTGTTACTAAGTTTGGATTTTGAAATTTATTTTCTTTAACTAGTTCTTCTGCTTTACGGTCAATATCTTTAAAATCATTGATAGATTTTGCCTCAGAGTTGAACAAAAGAAATCTAAGATTTGGGTTGACATTTTTCTTTAATATGCTAATAAGCGTGCTATCAGGCAGAGATGTTCCAAGCCTTGAATTCATTGAAAGGGTTGCTGCATGAAAATCATCGTATATTTCTTTATATTGTTGCCTTCTTAAGGAGATTTTTAGTATTATATCGTGGTCGAACTCTAAGTGACCAAATTCCCTTGTAAGGGCACTACAAAGAAGAGGGTACGAAGCATCATGGTTTTGCGTTGTGAAGAGCCAGTACCACCGCTCAGCTTTACCTTCTAAGAGCACATAAAAATTCGACAAAATGTGCTCATAAAAACATCTTGATCGTGACCGTAATGTATACACTTTAAAGAGGAAATCTGAGACTGAGCCTGACCCGTCATACGAAATTTTCCATTTCTCAAGGTTATTCGTCGCATCGCCATTAGAATATGGACTGGAGTGCCAATCGTTAGAACGATTTAAGGATGCAGGATTTGTATTTACGTTAAAATTAAGTAAATTTGGTTGTTCAAATTAATTTGATCAATGTGGTGGCCTAAATGATACAGAGTTGTTTTCATTTCCAATTTGAAAAATTCTTTCTCTAACTGAACTCAACTCTCTTTTAAACTCCTCCCTAGTATTATTTATTGTTTGCTCAACTAAGGCTAGTAGGTTGTCCAAAGAGGCGCCTGTATTGGTTGCTGAATTAGCTGGGATCTGTTGCATCGTACTATTTGAGCCTGAAGGTTGCTCAGATAGCTCGGTGTGGGTGCTTCGGGCTAGGGATAAAGGAACAAAAATTTTAGTGTTTGTAGGATTTATATTATTTTGATCCATGGTCTTATTGTCTTGAGTGTGTAAATTCTCTTTGCTTTGTAGGGTTGTTTTAACTGGAGAATGCAATACCCGTGGTTTGGTGCTGCTGGCAGAGTTTTGTAAATCTATAGATATGTTGTCTCGGGATGCAGACGGACTTTTTCTATTTCCTCTAAAAGATTTATTGTGCAATCCTCGACCCGAATTTCTTGTATTCATAACGGAAAATAATTATTTTAAGGCATTGACATTTACTTACTCCCCCAAGGAAAAACAAACTTTGCCCAATTATTAAAGATAGGATACAAATATAAAAGCGATTTTTGATTGCTTAAACGCTTAAACTTATTTGATTTAAAAAAAAAGAAAAAAAAATATATATATGTTTTAACAGCACATAATACAAAAAACTATTTGTCTTCCTGTAAGCAACAGTAAAGTACTCATATTAAAAAAAATAATTATTTTATAATAAACTTGGGAATAACAACATGTAATTGGATTACTCCGCATAATAAAAGTTAATCATATACGAGGGCTGCTATATACTTCTGGCCTAATAGTGAAAATGCGAATATTAATAATCAAAAATGGTTTTATTGTTTTTCAAAGTATTCTCCAGCATGATTTATACACTTTTGCATGCGCTCAAACCAGTTGCCGAAGCACTTTTTCCACTCCGATTGAGACCCCACTAAAACATGGTTTTTGAACACTTCAACAGCTTCTTCTGGCAACGAAAATCGCTGACCACGCATTTTTTTCTTGATGTGCGGAAACAAGAAGAAGTCGTTAGGTGCCAAGTCAGGGCTGTACGGCGGATGACCCATTAATTCGACGTTTTGGCCGGTCAAAAACGCTCTGGTTTGAGCCGATGTGTGAGATCTCGCATTGTCATGGTGAACAATGATTCTTCTTCTCTTGTTGGTTTTTCGAATTTCTCCGATGACTTCAGGCAAACAAATTGTAGTGTACCACTCAGAAGTGACCGTCCTACGTTGCTAAAGCGGAACAGTCACCACATGACCAGTTTTGCCGAAGAAACAGGCGACCATTTGCTTCGAAGTGCTTCTTCCACGAACAACTTTCGTTGGATTTGGCTCGTCTTTGAAGACCCACACGGTCGATTGTTGTTTCGTTTCGGGCTCATACGCATAGATCCATCATTCGTCACCTGTGGCGATCTTATAAACGTCTTTTGAAGCACCGCAATCGTATTTTTGCAACATTTCTTTGCACCAATCGATACGAGCCTTTTTTTGAGCGACTTTCAAATTGCGCGGAATCCAACGAGAACAAACCTTTTTTACGGCCAGGTGTTCATGCAGTATTGAATGTTTGCTGGTGGAAGAAATGTCCAAGGATGTCTCTATCTCTCGGTATGTCGCATGTCGATCTTGCATTATGAGTTCACGCACGGCATCAATGTTCTCTGGCACAACAGCCGTTTTTGGACGACCTTCACGGAATTCGTCTTTGAGCGAGCTTCGGCCACTATTAAATTCATTATACCAATTTTTCACAGTGCTATAGGATGGTGCTTCATCGCCATACAAAGATTTAAGTTCGTCAATGCACTCTTGTCGTGATAATCCACGTCGAAAGATGATGTTTCGTTTTCAAAAATTTTCCAGTTGTTGGGCCCAGCCATGCAGAAATATTAATGAGGTTATTAATATTTCAATGTTGATTAGATATTTTTTTAAACTCGAAAATTTAGGTTAGTCAATTCATAATTAAAATATACGTTAAAGCCACATTTTTTTCTTTAGTTATTACTTTTTGATGACTTACATAATTTTGATACAACAAATTAAGAAAGAATTTAAGAATTTAAAACAATAGTATATAATGTAATAATAAAAATAATAATAATAATAATAATATAATAATAGTAATATAATAATAATTTCCCGTTATTAACTTAGTAAAAAAAATTATTTATATAAATTTTAAGGCAAATTATAAGTTACATTTGGACGCGTAATCCTAAGTTACAAACTTTACTTTTGAACCGGTTATTTTAATTTACGCCAATATTTTATTTAAAAAAGGTGCAATGAAAATAAATACTAATTGCTAAAAAGTTTTTGTATAATCCATTCTAATGAAATTTTATATACAATTATGTGAGGTTATATAACATTTAATATAATAAATTGATTGCGTAAAACTACACAAAAAATTATGTGAGGTTGGGTTAAAACGATCACCCGTCTAACCACGAGGTAAAACCCTGGCATTCGGTCTTATTTCAGGGCATTATATACTTTTAATGCAAGTATAATGGAAATAAGCTACAATTCTGGACCAGAGGCTTTCCTAAGGACATTAAAAATGATAAATATTTACCCCTAACAAATTTTAAATAATCATACCTTTTATTGTTGTATTTCTTCAGGAACTTTGATAGAAAAATTTTTAGGTATATAGAAATACTTTTCCACTTTAAATTAACACCTCACTTTAATAATTTTGGAAAGAAAATTTGTTTTAATTCCTTACTTTACGAATGTCTGATTACAAATGATGTTTAACTGAAAAGGCTTTCAAGGTCTTACTAGGTCATATAAAAAGGAAAGTTTAACTTGCGCTAATATTCAATGCAAGTAAAAGAAATAAAATAAAATAAAATAAAATAAAATAAAATAAAATAAAGAAGACAAAAAATATCACACCACCGGTTAATAAAAAAATGATATTCATTGAGAGCGTATACCGTAATTGTTAATATGTTTGTACAACCATACAAAGTAGTAAAAAAATAAATCAAGATTTATAGCATGCAACAATTTGGGGAATGTGCGCCTATTATAGCTAATAATTCAGTATGCATATAATTGTTACACTACTAGAAAACTAATGGTAACAAGAAATTTTTGGCTTCACATGAAAAAAGATATCAACAACTGCGCAAACCAATGCTTAACATATTAAAAATCACAAGCATTCTTCGCATCTATCTGCCTTAGTTGTGTAATTTATAAACACAATCTATTTAACCAACTAACTTTATAAATAAGAATACGAGATATATTCATATTAATTTGGTTAGACGAAATTTGCACACAAACCAACGTATTTCTTTACTGTTCTCTCTGTATTTCATCTTGTACATTTGTTTTTGCTTTTGTTTCAATCATCGATTGAACACGAATGCAAATTTTGTTTTTAGTCATTCTTACTTGTTCACTCACAACCTTGAATCAAATAATAAGATTACGCAAACAGCAGTCTTGTTATTTTTTATAAAAACCGTGAGAGTAAAAAAAAAAAAAAAAAGAATTCTAATGTACTGTTGCTGTATAACAAGCGAGCGACTCGTCTAGAATATTTTTATAGGAATCACTAAAAAAATTGAGTGCTTTTAATACAAATTTTTTAGACGAGTCGCTCGCTTGTTATACAGCAACAGTACATTAGAATTCTTTTTTTTTTTTTATTACTTATTTACAAATTAAAAAATAAATAAAAAAAAAGATTTTTCTTTGTTTTACTAAAAGCACCAGTTAGAATTTGTAAAAGCATCACTTTAGTGCTTTTTCTTTAGCATCAAAAAGCATTAAAAACAGTGCCGATTGCACTAAGTTGACATCACTGCATTTTTACACAAAGACTTATTTTTATTACGTCATGAACAGAAAAAGAGAGTCTTTGCGTAATCTTAATTTTTGATTAATGTTCACAACATTATATATGCTGTTTCAGTATCATATTGATTGTTATGAAGTAACAATCAATAACAGTAACAGTAATTTGAACTGTGAATATTATTAATGAATAGAAATTATTTTGGCTTAAGTTCATTTACTTTTAATTTCTAAAAATCTTTTTTAGGGAAAAAAATTTATTTTACAAATGTATACGGACGTTTTCTAAAGAAAACAAGAAAAATTAGACGAAATGCTGCACGAGATATATTCATATTAATTTGGTTACACGAAATTTACACACAAACCAACGTATTTCTTTAATGTTCTCTCTGAATTTCGTCATTTACATTTGTTTTCGCTTTTGTTTCAATCATCGATTGAACACAAATGCAAATTTTGTTTTAAGTCATTCTTACTTGTTTACTCACAACATTATAGATGCTGTTTCAGTATCTTATAATTTAATTTTTATTAAATTATTATTATTGTCGTTTCCTTCTAATTCTTTAACGACATATTTAAAGGGAGCAGCTTTAACAAAATGCAATATTTTTAAAATTTTTGTTTATTTTTGTGATGGTACTTTAGAAAAATACTCCCTTAGTTTTTAAAGCAATAAATCACTAGACTTTTTCTCAGGATTCTACAACTAATTCACCTGGGATTTTAAGACATTGGCCATAAACTAATTTGAAGGTAAGCCAAATTTGGAAACATACTACCTGACAATCGTTTTAGTAATTGTTGAAGCGTTTATACTATAAGTGGATAAGCTTCTGGCCAGGCCGACTAGTAAACTTATCTATGATTGTCAAAGTATATTTAAATTTGTTTGACACTGGCAAGGGACCCACCGCAATATCTATATTGATATGTTCAAATCGACCTTTGGATATTTCTATGATGACAGATTTAGTATAAGTATTAATTTCAGATTTTTAATATGTTAAGCATTCGTTTGCGCAGCTGTTGATATCTTTTTTCATATAAGACCAAAACTTTCTTGTCACCATTAGTTTTCTAGTAGTGTAACGATTTTATGCATTCTGAATTATCAGCTATCATAGGCGCACATTCCCCAAATTGTTGCATGCGATAAATCCCGATTTATTATTTTACTACTTTGTATGGTTGTACAAACATATTAACAATTACCGCATACGCTCTCAGATATTTATTTTTTATTATCCAGTGGTGTGATATTTTTTGTCTTCTTTATGCAGATAGACAGCCTATTGATCTATTTAATTCCTCACATATTAATTAGTTTATTTCTTTTACTTGCATTGAATATTAGCGCAAGTTAAACTTTCCTAGTAAGACCTTGAAAGCCTTTTCAGTTAAACATCATTTGTAGTCAGACATTCGTAAAGTAAGGAATTAAAACAAATTTTCGTTCCAAAATTATTAAAGTGACGTGTTAATTTAAAGTGGAAAAGTGTTTCTATAAACCTAAAAATTTTTCTATCAAAGTTCCTGAATGGGATACAGCAATAAAAGGTATGGTTATTTAAAATTTGTTAGAGGTAAATATTTATCATTTTTAATGTCCATAGAAAAGCCTCTGGTCCAGAATTATAGCTTATAATATATAATATTGTTTAATGTAAAATGTCTTCACGTTGTTGACTTTATTTCGATTTTTTCTTTAATATCAGGATGTGCTCCCTGGTTAAAAAACACGTCCTCGGGTTTCTCTCCAATGACTGAGTTTATTGTTTTGTTGTATTGTCGAACGGCATTAAAGATTTCGTCTCCTGGTGAAGAATTGTGTTCTTGAGCTAGGGCTCTAGTGAGTTCGATCAGCGTGCTATGAGTGCGTTCCACTTGACCGTTTGTTGTTGAATGGTATGTTGGCGTTAGCGTGTGCTCAATATGTAGTTTTTTATAAACCTGTTTTACGCATATACTTGATAATGCTGCTTCGTTGTCAGTCATTATGAATCTAGCATTTGGATAGATTTGCGATAGTATTTCTTCGATGTATTTGTGTATGTTTTTCTTATTTGGAATTTCTCGTATATAGCAATATTTTGGGTACTTATCAGTTGTGGTGTTGTATGTGTTTCCATTCATATAAAATAAATCTAAGTGTATGTGTTCTCCCACGTGATTTGGAATCGGTGGTATGGTTGGCCAAAAATACGTTGTCTGTATTTCTTGAGCGTTATTTTTGTAATTTCTGTGTGCTCGTCTATGTGCTAGTACTACGATTTCTTTTTGTCTATCTATGTTTTCTATATCTTCTGTCATTTTCTGAGCTACTACAATTTTTACATTTGGAAAAGAAGAAATGATATTATCTTCGACGTGGAATAGAGTTTCTTCCTCTATTTTTATAGCATTTGTTACTTTTGGGTTTATTATTTGTTCTAATCTGTCTAATAATTCGTCCTTGGTTGAATAGAAAAGTGTGTGTCGTGCATATGAGAAAATATTTTGTGAAGATATTTGCACTAAGTTATCTGTGTTATAGTGAATAATTATTTGATTCTTAAATGCATTTAATGGTTGTTTCACGCGTTTCAATTTTTCGATTGGCGAACTTTGTGCTGAATGTTGTGAACAACTCGAAGTATTATTAATCTGTTGACGTGACAATGCGTCAGCGACGACGTTTTGATTTCCTGGTTTATATACTAATTTAGCGCCATATTCTTCGATGAAATTTTTCCATCGTTTTAATTTTGTGTTGGGATTTCTATCAGATATAGAAAAAATGTGTGACTGGTGGTCCGTGTAAATGGTTAAGTCTGCTATACCGTGAAGGTAATTTCTTAATTTTTGAAGTGACCAAACGATCGCAAGAAGCTCTTTTTCGTTTGTGCTATAGTTTTGTTCGGTTTGGTTAAGGGTTCTAGATATAAATGAAATAGGTTTCTTATTCTGAGAAAGTACAGCTCCTATTGCAAAGTTGCTTGCATCAGTTGTTAGTTCGAAGGGCTTGTTAAAATCTGGCTGAAATAATTCGACTTGTGCTTGTAACACATCTTTAATTTTCTCTAACGCTTCGAGTGCTGGTTTATCTAGATTAATTAATACTTTTGTGCTTTGCTTTTTGTTTACACCGCCATTGTCTCCGCGTAAGAATGTAGTAAGGGGTTTTACTATTGAAGCGAAGTTTTGTACAAATTTCCTATAATAACTAGCTAGTCCTAAAAATGACCTTAATTCTTTTAAATTTTTAGGTATTGGGTAATCCTTTATTGTTTGGATCTTACTAGGATCTACAGTTATTTTATTGTGTTTGATTACGTGACCAAGATATTCTACTGAGTCTTGGAAAAAATGTGATTTCTCGTCAGAAATTTTCATATTTGCATTATGTAATGCGTTTATTATTATTCGAATGTGCTCCATGTGTTCTTCAGGCGAAGAAGAATATATAAGCACGTCGTCGATATAAACGTAAGCGAACTTACCAATATATGGGCGCAGAATATCATCTATACATCGCTGAAATATAGAAGGTGCGTTCTTTAAGCCGAATGGCATTCTAAGAAATTAGTATTTTGCTCCATTCAGACTGAATGCAGTCTTTTCTCTGTCTGATTTTTTTATCAAGATTTGGTGAAATCCTGACTCTAAGTCTAGTTGTGTAAAGACTTTTGCTTTTCCTAAATTTTGAATGGTCATTGCTACATCTGGGATAGGGTACCTGTCGGTTATAGTCTGAGCATTAAGCTTTTGAAAATCTATTACCATACGTTTTTTTGGTTTCCCTTCCTCATCTGTGCCTTTTTTCGCAACGGTCCATACTGGAGAGTTGTATGGGCTTTTGCTAGGTTGTATTATTTGGTTGTCTAATAATGTTTGAATTTCTTTATTTATAAATTCATTGTCTGCTATTGGATACGGGTACTGTTTCACCCAAATAGGATCTTCTGATTTTGTCCTATATGTAGCTTGTACAGTGGTTGTAAAGGGCAGAATTTCGTTGGTTTCGTCATTTATTCTCATTATATTTTCAATTTCATTTTTATATTTGTCATTATTGACTGTGTAATTCACTTTTCGTTCGCTAATTTCGTCTTTTCTTTTAAATTTATACGTGATTTTATACTCAAATAAGTTAATTTCTGCTTTTATGGCTCTGAGACCATGTTCCCCGAGAAGCATATCGAACTCTTCTAAGGCTTCAGTTTCGAAAAATACTAAATTTTGGCCTAATAGTGTAATAATTTTTTTTGCTTTCGTTAAAGAGTATCCATGAAGTGTTTTTACCTTAACTGGTTTTATTGGAATAGATTTTCCTATGTTGCACTTAGAACTAATATAATTGTTTGTCGCACCTGTATCGATTAATATATTAACGGATTTACCTGTTGTTTGGCAGTGCCTCTGTAGAAATGGAAATCCGTTTATTCGCCTAAAAAAGCGCTGCCGGTTTCGTAAGTATCTTCGGTGTGTGGTACATGTGATTGTATATCTTCATCTCTCGTCTGGTTTACTCGTTGAACTTTATTCGGATTATAATTTTTTGATGAAGGCATTCTATCCCTTTTTGTTGGTTGTTGCTCCCTTCTGAGTGGGTTGTATTGCTGCTGTGGAGAATATTGTTTATATTGATGATTAAATTGAGCTTGTACATTGGGATTGTACCTCCTTCTATCTTCGTATCGTTGTGGTCCGAAGTTTGGTTTTTGGTTGTATAATTGTGTTGTAGCCAGTGTGTCAAACTGCATATTTGCGTTATCATGGTATATGGTGCTTGCGATTGCAAATGCAGTTTCTAGGTCCTTTGGATGATGGCTATATAATTTACCGCTTGTGTATTTACTGTTGAGTCCTGTGATGAATGTACGGACTGCTTCCTGATTTGCATATTCCACCATGGATGCAGATCCCTTATCACCTGACATCTCTATTTTCGAAAGTGCGAGGTTCAGTGCTTTGCTGATTTTGCTGTGGAATTCTGAGAGTGTTTGTCTTCCCTGTTTATGTTTCTTCATTTCCTCGAGAACTACGTATAATGGTCGTTGATCTGCGTAAGTGTAGTCAAGCCTGTTAATTATAGAATAAAAGTTCATCTTGGTGTTGTGGTTGATGAGGATGTCTGCTGCTGCTCCAACAATTTTTGAATGCAGTATCGTGAATGCTGTGTAGTAATTTGGGTGGTTGGAAAATTGTTTGATATTTTCCATGAATGTCCATGCCCTTTTCCGCCAGGATCTATATTGGTTTTTATCCCCACTGAAGCACGGTATAGCTTCGAATGTTTTTAAATTTATCTGTGTTGCATCCTTTATATTTGGAGTGAAGTCATTATGTTGTTCCTGCGTAGTGATTGCATGGGGAGATCGTTCCGCCTCCAGTGTATTTACCTTCAATTGAGTATTCTGTAGAGTTTGTGTGAGTACCTCTATTTGTGCTCGTAAATCTGCGATATCTTGATTCATTGTGTCGTTGTCTTTTCCTATAGATCATAGGGAATTGAATATTTTCTGCCGTTTCTGACGTTGGTCCAGCGTGGTAATTTCCCACTTTTTCAGAGATTGGTTTGCTTTTCTTCAAGGCCGTGGAATTTTTATTTAAATATCTTGAATGTCAAGAATATTTGGCTGTGGTCAAGAGTTTAGACCGGCTTGAGCCCCCAGTTAATTTCCAATTATAGGAAATGAGTAAAAAAATATATTTTCTTTTTTCTGCACCAAAAAAATGTGCGTTTCTTTATTAAATATATTCTTAAAACTATCTATCCTATTTTTCTTTGCATCTATTTATATTAATAATTATGTTTAATGTTTCTTTGTCCTAACTCAAAATATGTTTTTCTTTGTTTAGGTTACTAGTACCTTTTTTATCAGTAAAACATGTTTTGAGTTATTTGTATTAAGTTAGAAAAGAAAGAATGTGTTTCTTATCGTTACAATAGTTGTATTTATGATGTTTGTCTTATCGTTACAATAGTTGTATTTATGATGTTTGTCTTATCTCTAGCTTAGAATGGATTTATCATCTTTTATTACTATCTTAGTTATATTTGAATTTATGGATTTGTTATTACTATCTTAAAATAAGAGATGTTAACTCGCGCACATGAAGTTAAAGATTGTAAAAGTATTCATAATTGTTCAAGTTGCAATAGGAGACATCATACCCTGTTACACAGGAATGCGTCTCCTTCGGAGGATTTTGTAAGGAATTCTTCTAATTCGGCTGCGAGTTCAGGCGTTCATTTTACCCAGGATAACCCTGGACCCATAGAGCCAGCACAGCCATCTACCTCTCGCGGTATAGTATCTTCGGATCCTGTAAATCTTCAAGTATATCATGTTTCTCAGAGTCGGACTATTAATTAGGGACGGCAATGGTGAATATACGTCACTAAGGTATTACGTACCCAGCTCGCGCCCTGATTGATCCCGCTTCAGAAACATCATTTATTTCTGAGCGATTGCAGAACTGTTTAAAAATTTCTGCGCATTCTACGATTGCCAAAATTTCGGGTGTAAACCAAACAGTCTCTGCCACTATTCGGAAACTCTGTTCTATTGAAATAGGTTCTCTTTTGGATTCTTCGATTTGCTTGACGACTATGGCACTTGTTTTACCAAAAATCTCCGGTAATCTACCATCCTTTATAGTAAAGGATGAACTTCGCAGGAGCTTGCCAAATATACGTTTGGCAGATCCTAAATTCTTTGATTGTAGGCCTGTCGATCTATTTCCAGGTGCGGATTTGTATCCTTTGATTATCACAGGTGAAATTCAACGGAACATTTTAGGGTCGTTATTAGCTCAGAACACAGTATTTGGTTGGCTTATTACGGGGCCTCTACACCAATATTCGTTGCAAGTTTACTCAACTAGAGTAGAATTTTCTGAGGAAGATAATTTGAACAGAAATTTACTTAGATTTTGGAAATTAGAGGAACCACCAAAAAAGAGGATAGTGTCGCCTGAATATATAATTTGTGAGAGGAATTTTAAGAGTACCACTCGTAGGGCTCCAGATGGTCGATATGTTGTAACACTTCCATTCAGAGCGGATTTTCCTGAAAAAAATTCTTTAGGTGCATCTAAAGGGAATGTTATGTCACAGTTTTTAAGAAACGAGTCTTCTCTGTTACGAAAACCTCTAGTAAAGAAAATGTATGACGACGTTGGAAGCGAATACTTATCTTTAGGTCTTATGAAACCTGTAATAATTAATTACCCTGATATGATTTGTTACTTACCGCATCATCCGGTGATAAAATTAGATCGCAAAACTACGAAATTAAGGGTAGTGCTTAATGCATCTAATAAAACTTCTAGCGGCAATAGCCTAAACGACTGTCTTTATGTGGGACCCACATTACAAGCGGATCTAGTCTTGCTTATACTACGTTGGCGACTTTTTAGGTTTGTTTTTAACTGTGACATAACTCAAATGTATCGGCAATTTAGATTGGATGGGGCACATACTCCATTTCAGCGTATTTTTTTCGAAATTGTCCTTGGGAGGAAATTAAGGTTTATAAATTGCAGACAGTGACCTTTGGGGTCAATTGTGCACCTTATCTTGCCATTCGTACATTACTGCAGTTGTCTGAAGACATTGAAAATGAGTACCCGCTGGCAGCACATATTCTGCGAAAGCGTATGTACGTTGACGGTGTACTCATGGGGCTCATGATGTCTCCACTTCGTTGATCGCTCGTGATCAACTCATAGCAGCTTTATTATCAGCGGGATTTGAACTTAGAAAATGG
The DNA here is from genome assembly GCA_916610165.2 of Gymnosoma rotundatum. Taxonomy (NCBI): domain Eukaryota; kingdom Metazoa; phylum Arthropoda; class Insecta; order Diptera; family Tachinidae; genus Gymnosoma; species Gymnosoma rotundatum. The sequence continues at coordinate 84,101,568 of OU744338.1, read as the reverse complement.
ACATCTAATGAAAAGGCCATCCTGGAGGAACTTCCTCCTGATCATTTGGTTGATGCCAAACTATTGACTTTTATTGACTCAAGTAGTTCGAAAACTCTTGGTCTTCAGTGGAATGCTCATTTGGACGCATTTTTCTTTAAAGTAGATCCAATTACGTTGCGATCTGAATATTCCAAAAGGGAAATTTTGTCCATTATTGCTAAGCTATTTGATCCCGTGGGATGGTTAGGTCCGGTGATTGTGGTTGCAAAAATGATCATGCAAAGGGTTTGCCAGGATAATATAGAGTGGGATGACTTACTAAGGCCAACGACAAAGTCGGAATGGCGAAATTTTGTTGCTTCATACCTTGAGGTTAATTATATACAGATTCCAAGATGGGTTCATTATGAACCTGGGTCTGCCGTTGAGTTTCATGTTATTTTCTGATGCCTCAGTTAAGGCATATGCGGGGGTGATATATATACGTATTGAAAAACCTAACGGCGATATAATTATTAATTTGTTAACCTGTAAGACCAAGGTTGCTCCCATTAAGTCAGTTTCTTTACCACGTTCGGAACTTTGTGCTGCAGTTTTAGCATCTGATCTTTTAAAAACAGTATTAGGTGAGATTGACGTGCCACTTCGTCAGATTTATTGTTGGACTGATTCTACGATCGTCCTTTCCTGGCTTATAAAAGACGCTTGTTCTTGGATAACTTTTGTTGCCAACAGGGTTTGTAAAATTCAGGAAATTGTTGGCAGTCATAATTGGCACAATGTTAAATCAGAGGATAATCCTGCTGATTTAGGGAGTCGAGGCAAATCGCCCTCAGGCTTAGCAAATTGTGATCTTTGGTGGCATGGGCCACATTGGCTTCAGAAAAACAAATCTGAATGGAATCTGAGAAATTTGACTATAATGGACACTGATCTGGAGGCACGTGCTGTAAAATCTCATGCTTAATTTTTTGATGATTATGATATTTTGGAGAGAATTTCTTCTTTTGATCGTGCCCTTCGGGTAATTGCATACGTATTTAGATTTTTTAACAATTTGGCACATAAAGGCCGCTATTCATATCAGTCAGTTAGCGTAGAAGTAAAACGGGTAAAATTTCGTTTGGCCATTATTGCCCAAAAAGTACATTTTTCTGATGAATATAAGTGTCTCTTGGAGGGGAAACCTCTTTCTTCAAAGAGTTCTCTTTTAACTCTAAATCCATTTCTGGATAAAGAAAGAGTTATGCGACTTAATGGACGATTAGCAAAATCTTCATCTTTAGTATATACGGAACGACATCCGATTTTGTTGCCATATTCATGTCGTTTTACATTTCTTTTAACTCAGATTTTTCATTTAATTTCAATTCATGGAGGGAATCAGTAGATGCGAAGGATTTTACGAATCGAATATTGGATTCCAAGATTAAAAACATTGGTCCACACAGTTGTCAACCATTGCAAGCGTTGCATTTTTGATCGTAAGCGCTCATATAGACAGATAATGGCTGCCTTGCCACCAGAGAGGACGGTTTTAGATGGGACATTCACGACTACTGGTGTGGACTTTACAGGTCCATTTGATATGAAAAGGTCAAGCGTTAGATCAAGTCAGGTTTTAAAGGCATACGTTTGTATTTTAGTATGTTTTCTGCAAAGGCAATACATTTGGAAGCAGTATCAGATTTGACCACGGACAGGTTTTCGGCTGCTTTTAATCGCTTTATATCCAGAAGAGGTTGTCCGAATACAATATTTTCCGATAATGGTACCAATTTTGTTGGCGCTTCACGAGAATTGGAAGGGGATTGTAGGACGTTTTTATTAGAGATTCAGGCAAGAATGTGTTCTACGTTTAATGTTAATGGTTTGTCATGGCGGTTTATTCCTGCTGGTGCTCCCCATATGGGAGGTTTGTGGGAAGCAGGAGTCAAAAGTTTTAAACTCGCAAAGAAGCTCAAGGCGTCAAATATACGTTTGAGGAACTTTCAACGGTTATGGCTAGAATAGAAGCTTGTCTTAATTCTGCCGTTGAGTTTCATGTTATTTTCTGATGCCTCAGTTAAGGCATATGCGGGGGTGATATATATGCGTACTGAAAAACCTAACGGCGATATAATTATTAATTTGTTAACCTGTAAGACCAAGGTTGCTCCCATTAAGTCAGTTTCTTTACCACGTTTGGAACTTTGTGCTGCAGTTTTAGCATCTGATCTTTTAAAAACAGTATTAGGTGATATTGACGTGCCACTTCGTCAGATTTATTGTTGGACTGATTCTACGATCATCCTTTCCTGGCTTATAAAAGACGCTTGTTCTTGGATAACTTTTGTTGCCTTACTCGCTACCCCAAAGCACCCACATCGAGCTATCTGAGCAACCTTCAGGCCAAATAGTACAATGCAACAGATCCCAGCTAATTCAGCAACTAATACAGGCGCCTCTTTGGACAACCTACTAGTCTTAGTTGAGCAAACAATAAATAATACCAGGGAGGAGTTTAAAAGAGAGTTGAGTTCAGTTAGAGAAAGAATTTTTCAAATTGGAAATGAAAACAACTCTGTATCATTTAGGCCACCACATTGATCAAATCAATTTGAACAACCAAATTTACTTAATTTTAACGTAAATACAAATCCTGCATCCTCAAATCGTTCTAACGATTGGCACTCCAGTCCATATTCTAATGACGATGCGACGAATAACCTTGAGAAATGGAAAATTTCGTATGACGGGTCAGGCTCAGTCTTAGATTTCCTCTTTAAAGTGTATACATTACACTTTTATGAGCACATTTTGTCGAATTTTCATGTTCTCTTAGAAGGTAAAGCTGAGCGGTGGTACTGGCTGCTCTTCACAAAGCATAACCAAGATGCTTCGTACCCTCTTCTTTGTAGTGCCCTTACAAGGGAATTTGGTCACTTAGAGTTCGACCACGATATAATACTAAAAATCTCCTTAAGAAGGCAACAATATAAGGAAATGTACGATGATTTTCATGCAGCAGTCCTTGCAATGAATTTAAGGCTTGGAACACCTCTGCCTGATAGCACGCTTATTAGCATATTAAAGAAAAATGCCAACCCAAATCTTAGATTTCTTTTGTTCAACTCTGAGGCAAAATCTTTCAATGAATTTAGAGATATTGCCCGTAAAGCAGAAGAACTAGTTAAAGGAAATAAATTTCAAAATCCAAATTTAGTAACAAATCGCAGTGTAAAAGAAATAAATAATGCTAATTGCCTAATGGATGAGATAAATGATGAAGACCCCCAGCTAGAAGCTGTCCAGTTCAAAAGAAGAAATCAGCACTATTATTTAAAGATTCAGTGCTGGAACTGTTTGGCATTTGGTCATTCATATATATACTGCCCTGTTGAATTACGGAGCGTTTTTTGTTTTAAATGTGGCCGCAAAGGGGTAACAACCCCTAAATGTCCATGCAAGCACGGATTAGTGCAAAAACAGGGAAACCAGAAACGGGCGAAGTTACTTCCGGGGATTCTCGTCCAAATCAACCTACCCCGGATTCACTTTGGATTCGGAGTGTTTTAACACAAATTTCTCCCAAAATAAAGTTAAAAAAGTAGCCTATAGATCGAATCCTGAGCCATATTGTTTTTCAAAACAAAAATAGTATGTTAGCAGAAAACCATCCTCAAAAATATTAAAGTGCAGAAAACGTTTTCAAAAGCGCAAATGTTTACGTAAAACTTTAGAATCTACTATAATTCATGGTCCAGATGACCGACCGTTTGCGAAAATTAAAATTTTTGATGAAGATTTATTGGGGTTGTTAGACGCAGGGGCTAATGTGTCAGTTTTAGGGAAAAATTGTTTATCTCTTATAGAAAGGAATAGAGTAACTTATGCACCATTAAAATCCCTTTATGTTTACCAGTTATTTATTAAAGTGTCAAAAGAGATAAAGAATTCTATTTAGTGCCGTCCCTGAGTCAGGAATTCTACCTTGGTGTAAATTCTGGCGTGAATTTGCCTTGGCTCCAGATATATTTCCAGAAGTTACTGCTATTAATACACAGATATCTAAAGAGCCTTGTTTTCAAATAAATGCAAAATTTCATAAACTCTCTGCAGAACAACAACTTATTTAAGAAAAAACTATTTTAAAATTTCCTTCTTTTGAGAAACTTGGGCTCGGCTGCACTAACTTAGTAGAACATAACATTGATACAGGAGAGTCACCTCCTATTAAGACAAGACATTATCCACTTTTTCCTCCACGCCAAGAAGAAGCTTTACAAGAAATTAATAAGACTACTTAAAATGAGTGTGATAGAAGAGTCAAATTCTCAATGGTGTTCACCAGACGTGATAGTGTATTGACTCGAGGAAGCTTAACGCTGTAACAAAAAAGGACTCGTACCCCTTACCACATATAGATGGGTTATTGAGTAGACTTAAAGGCACACATTTAATTAGCGGTATTGATCTTGAAGATGCGTTCCCTCAAATACGACTTAGCGAAACCTCAAAAGAAAAAAAAGCCTTCCTAGTTCCAGGTAAGCTAATTTATGCCATTTGGTCTATGCAATGGCTCTCAAACCATGAGTCGGCTTATGGATAAGGTGATTCCATCTAGACTGCGGGAAAATGTGTTGTCTTCATAAGGAGTTTATACACAATTAGAGATCAGTCTTCAGCTCACGGGTCTGTCACTTTCACCAAATTGGGTTCTTTTTCTCTTTTTTTTAACAGTTGTATTGAATTTCACAATTTATTTGTTGGGAAGGAATACTTTAAATTGATTTCAAAGATTTAAATTAAATTTTCTTGAATCACAAAATTTTTAATGTTTGTTCGTCTTGCTACGCTGGCTAAAAAAAAAAAGCTTTTAGCCAGTATCCAACTGCTACACTGGCTAAAAGCTACAGCGTATTTACCATATATGAATACCGCTTTACGGTAACCAGAACGTACACATTACAGCCAAACCTAAATTAGCGCGTAAATCAGAATCTTCTGCCTAAAATTCTCATGTACATAAAAAATGTTTAAAGCTAAGCATAATAGCGCGGCGATAAAGCTTAACAATTAAAAAATCCGATTTTGACAGTGCTTTAGGAAGTAAAGTTGTTTTATTATTGTTAAAAAGTAATGACAATTTAAATAATTTTAGGCTAACGGTTTCAACTCTTCTTTATTCTTATACAGCGGGTTCTATAATATAAAATGAGTTAACGCGAAAGTGATTCTGCCACGATATTGTGTTTCTCAGAAAAATTTACAGAGTTTTATAATAAGGCCACATTTGTCAAATCTTTCGAAAATTTTACTTAAAAGATTAAAAGGTTGCTTGCAATTAATCGCCCCTATCATGAATATATTTTCCCTTGAATTTTTTTCCCTTTTCCCCAAATTGCAATCGTGAATAGTTCACGTGAACAATTTTTCACGTAAACAAAAATTCCCCTTATCATGATTGATTTTTTCCCTCGAAATTTTTTCACTTTTCCCTTTGATTTGTTCACTTGAATTTTAATGGGGAACTGCATACATTATGCCAGTTTTTATATGTTTTAATTAGAATATTTACATCCATAACATATTTTTTTAATTCGATATTAGTTGCTGCAGTGCAGACTGGCATTATGCTCGTCAAGATGCAAAACAAAGAGATCTATTGCTTGTAAATTTATAAAGATTTTTTATTAAAACCATTTTTAAATGAAAAAAATGGAGATAGAAAAACTCAGATATAAAAATTTATTTTATTGAAATGGGTCAGTAGCAAGGTCTAGGGTAGGTTAGGCAGGCAGCCGTATTGACACAGCCCACTTTGGTCCATTGTTTGGACCTTTTGCGTCTAGGGTAACTATAAGGACTTTTACGCGTGTTGCACGTCACGTTCTTGAAATAAAATTGTTCTCTGTTGTAGTATCTTCTCCTCTTGCAACAATACAATAGCACAAATCACTTAACTTTAAAAAATTTGGAATATTTTTTTCCCTATTTATATTTTCTTCTTTCTAATTTGCATTCAGTACGAATTGATAGCGGGAACAAACGTTCGCATGAAATTCACGATAGCAATTTTCCCTTCATGGGGAATGAAAATTTCATGGGAACAAAAATTTCACATTTTGTTCACGATAGGGGTGAATATATCGTTTATGCAAGTAAAAACGAAATGTAAATTTCCAAACACTTCGTTCATGAACCTCTAAAATATTTGGGCACTTTTGCGCAGACTGATTGGCATTCATGTAAATTCATACAACAAAAACGGATTAGTTAAAGCAGTTTGGTGAATATCTTTCTGTGTCTGCCATAGGTATTTGTGATAGGCATACACAAAATGATGAATCTTCGAAAATATTTTTTTTTTTTTTGTGGTGAACGATTGTTGACAGCAACGCAGTACAGTAACCAGGGGCTTTATTGGAAACTATCTAAAGTGGTGAACATACAGAAGAATTAGATAGACAAAAATTCCAATTTCAATAAGTTTTCAAAGAAAGCATTTCTGGATATTTTGCTAGAAGTGTTGATGCTTAATAACTAATATAAGCTAACTTTAAAGAAAATAAATTTGAGAACCATAGTTGTGCAGATCCGTTTCTTGTCTTATCTAAATATGGGTATTTAGATAATGCAAGACAAGGATCCACTTCAAAATTTACTATTTTTCATTTAATTTTCCCTATAACCAATTTATTCAAAAACTCATATCTCCGATATCGGCTGAACCCAGACTATGATTTTACACCGTTGGAATCTATTAGTTTTCTGCTGCTTTGAATATGCGGGTTTACCGCTTCTTCGCTAAATAGCCACTTCAGAAAATCTTATTTTTTTTTTCTAAAAAGAATGGCAGGTTTTGTCATGTAATTATGTATTGAAAATTTTATGGAGCCGACAATAAATTTTTTTCGGAAAATTGTACATCTTATTCTTACACTACAATTAGCAACATGCGGAACGTATTTAAAACTTTTGTACGACGTACGTAATTAACGTATTTATCTTTACACTCTTTAAAATTAAACTGGCACTGACTGACGAACTATTATAAATACAATTATACATAAAATATATCTTACCTTTGCAAATAGCTTGTAGTAAGTAACCTTAAGCCAAGTTAAAAACGGATTGCGCACAACATAATTACGGTTATTGTGAGAGTATTTACGCTGTTGAACCCTTCGTAACATATCTGTGCTTATTGTTGGATAATGAATATAACATCCAACTTTGCAGCATCCAATAAAGCGAAAAAGTGGTAAAGTAAACGGATAACCCATTGTTTCAAGGTATATATCTGGAGGAAATTTTATTAACGCTTCCAATCCCAATATCATTGAGCCAATACTTTGTCCCAGGAGAGTAAATATGGGATATCTTTTAGCTTCCACGAAGTATCGAAACTTGAGATACACAAATGTAATATCGTTTTCTAAGTTAATGTTGAATACGTTTTTTACATTTTCCAGGATTAAACTTGGCGAACCCTCCATGTCGCCTGTGTATAGAACAATTCTCACGTTGTCATACTTTGCCTATTTAATAAAAGTAAAAAATTTCAATCAGAGTTTTCTACTAATACTTCTAAATTTTTAAAAAGTGGTTGTAGAATACCGTCTTTTCAATATTCATGATCACTCATGTAATTTAAAAATAAGTAGACAACATTAAAATTCAACTATTAACTTCATGACGTACGCATACTTACACGAATGTTGCAATAGGTATGTCGACATCATAGTTATACCAACTCAAATCTGTTTAATTTACAAATTCCCTCATACTAATTCATTATTTATGGAAAATACTTATGATACTTACTATTGGTTCAACTCTTCAATTTATTACTGTAAAAATTTAAGTACGCAGCTCGACAGACTACAAAATTCGTATTTCAAAACTTTTGCTTCAGATTTTTACGGTTTTGAGTTTTGCATATATATAGGGTAGGGTTAGATCTTCTTATGTGAGCTTTTTTCTACTTGGTCTGATTTTTTTTATTTTCAAGTTTGAACAACATATGACAATTATTGAGCTCACCTAAGTCAATAGTCAAATTTTTTAGAGCCAATACAAGCAGCGTTGCCGCTTTGGTCCAATCGGACCAAACTTGGTAGTTTTTCGTTTTTAAAAAACAGTTTGGTAGTTTGGTTGGTTTGTTGAATTTTTTTCAATTTTTGGTAGGTTTTCCTCCTGTAGCAATTTTTTAGCATAGTAAATTTTTCATCTTAAAAATTCAGAATATAAAATAAAAAACATGTAACTTTTAATAAAATAAACAATAACTTTGATAGTGTTACCAAAATTTTCAAAAGCTGTTTTGGGTGTACTAAAAAACATCTCTGCTTATTTGCATAGAGATGATTAAAGCTATAACCATCTCTGGTTTAAGAAACGCGAACAATTTTATGAAATTGAAATTAACAATATTTTTGAGTGAAGGTTTATTTTCATGTGTATGTATTAGAAAATTAATAGACAAAATGAAAAAGTAAGTAAACTTTATTAATTCTAAATATGTATCTATTAATTACATAAATATTTACTAATATTGCATGTATTTTTTCAGATTTTTATCAAAAACTCCAAAATTAAATGAAAATAATATAATTTCAGAAACGACATTCCATCAACCAGGTAGAACCACTCTTAAAATTTTTGTTTTAAAACATTTTTAAATAATATAATACTTTTAGTGAACATTGTAAAGAAACAGTCAAAAGAAAATTTAGAACCGAATGGTTGAGCGAATTTGATTGGCTTCTGCATGGTATGCTCTAAAACTATTTTGAAACCAATGAATTATATGTGAAATTTTTTGTATTTTAAATTCTTTTTGTTTTTTTTTTTATCTGTATACATTTTGTATACACATACATACATCCGTTATTTTAAATGAAATATTGCTTTTTTGTTGTTATTTTATGTATATTTTTATGTTTTTTATAAAAACCGGAATTTTTTATTATATTACTATATAAGCCAAAAAAAAAATTTTGATTTTATTGAAGAAATGCATTTTAAAATTTTTGGTAGGCTGTTAACGATTTTGGTAGGATTTTTGAAAATTATTGGTAGGAAGTAAATTTCTTGTGTGGCAACGCTGAATACAAGCAAAAAACAAAAGTAATGTCCGGCTAGATTGCCAAAATACCCCTATGTGCAATGGTGAGCTATAACGAGTTTAAAACTAAAGACATAGGACAGTTTGCAACAATTATACAAAAGCACAAAATAGTAAGCTTATAAACAAATACTTTAGGAAAAATTAATAAATTATTATCTACCATTTTATAAAAAAATGGATAACAATATTAAGATTGAGAAAAAAATCCATATCTTAGTTTCAATTATTACAAAAACGTAACGGAAAAGGGCAATATGGGCAATATTTTTTTTTTAGAAAAATGTGTATTAAATGGAATATAAAAGTTAAAAAAAAAAATTAATTACTTCCACAGAAAAAAAATCGTAAATTATGACAAAAGTCTACATGCAGCGAAAATAAGTAAATAAAGCAATGGTAAAGTAGCTGTAAAGTACCATTATTTAAAATTTTTTGTGTAGTAGCTATTGTGTGCAATATTTAATTTAGTTTATTTTTTGTTAACGTGCAAGTCAGACTTAAAAAATGTCTAGTAGAAAAGAAATATCAATTGATATCAGAAAATTAGTGATAAAGCACAGAAATGAAAACAAATCGTATGGTGTAATTGCCAAAATATTAAATTTAAGTCGCTCAACAGTTCAAACAATTATTGAGAACTTTAACAAAACTGGTGCCTTTCATAGCAAAGAAAGAACAGGTAGGCCGAAGAAGCTTTCCAGGAGAGACATTAGTTCAATTCTAAAGGAAGTGAAATAAACCCCGAATAAGCGCTCCAACATTAGCCGAATTTTTTGTTTAAGTATGTTTCCTCACCAAGTGTATCGATTAAAGGGTGAGGATAGTTAACAAGAAGCTACTGATGCGTGTACATGATGGATAATTGGGGACTGTGCGTTCTTTGCTGTTTTTGGAGGGACAGGGTTTCGCCAAATGGTTAAACCGTTTTTAAAATTGAGGTACGTTAATGCACAATTATTGATAAAAAAATTTGCTTCTTATCAACCTACACAATATCTATGCGCCACTTTACATTTCTAAAAAACTTGAAGTTGCTTGATATTGTCCTAGCAACGAAATAAAATCAATTTATGTGTAGTAGTGGACAAACTGTTTACTGGTTATTATAAAACTTACTTAGTGACTTTGATATTTGATAATTTAATATTTATTAAAAAATAGTGTTTTGGTAACGGACATGGCAAGCGCTATAAAGAAAGCTCAGGAAACGTAAAGGGTATGAAAATACATACGTCATATAAATATGTCCTACAAAAATGTAAAATACGTTTCACACTGCACTGTTTAAGTTAAAAATGTTTTTAGAGTAAAATAGCATGAAAAAAAACATATTTTAAAGTAGACCAAGTGGGTATTTAGAGAACACATAAATCGGCTCACCGGCATAGTGGGAATAACCTAGGACTAGTAGATTCCAGTGGCGTATAATCCATGTCTGGATTTCGCCTGATACTGGAGATATGAACTTTTGAAAATTTAGTTTTTAGGGAAAAATAATATGACCTGTTTTGTTTCAAGTAGTATAGCCCATTTTCTTATACATTGAGATATTTAAGGGTTTGCATTTGAATCAATTTTAAAACGCTGGCCAACTTTTGTTTGTTTTTTAAACTATTCGCCCAATTGGTATTTAAAGAAAACATGAATCGGGTCGGCGGTATAGTGGGAGTAGCCCAGGACTAGTAGATTCCAGCAGTGTACAATCTAGGTCTGGATTCCAACCGTTATTGGAGATATGAATTTTTAAAAATTTTGCTTGATGGCAAAAATAATATGAAAAAGCATATTTTGAAGTGGATACGACGTACAATCGTATTAAGAGAAGACATGAATCGGGTCAGCGGCATAGCGGGAGTAATCTAGGACTAGTATATTCCAGCGGTATATAATCTACGTCTAATTTCAGCCCGATATCGGATATGAACTTTTTAAAATTTTGCTTTTTGGAAAAAAATAATATGAAAGATCCCATGGGTATTTAGAAAAGACATGAATCGGGTCACCGGTCCACCGCTGGACAATTACATGTCTTATTTTATTTTATTGGCAACTCTGAGATAAACAACAAGGAAAATAATAAAGCTCTGAAAATATTTTAAAAAATTAAATTTAAATAGAACTTTAAAATAGTGTTAATACATTTATATAAATAAAAAGACTAAAAAGTACTAGAAATTTTAAAATAATTAAATGATATTGTGGTTGATCTTGTGTTAAGAGATATGCAAGATAATGTAAACAAAAATAACCAAGCACTTAAAGAATATAAACTTGGATTTTCAAATGCATTAAGGCAAAATGAAAACGAGTTAAAATCTCTACTGGAGGCAATTGAGAAGCGGTATGATGAACGATTTAAAAAAATGGATAATATACAAAAATCTTGTGAAAAAAATATGGGGACGATAAAAAATCTATACGGAAATGTTAATCAAGTTGAAAATAAAAACAATAATTTGTGTGAAAAAATAAACAACAACAATTTAAAGGTGTTCGACGAAATCAAGAAAATTGTAAAAGAAACAAATACAAAAACAAAGATGACATATGCTAAAACAGTTGCAAACAATAACGTGATGCCAGACTGTTCAAAAAATGTCCCATTAATTATAAAACCCAAAGAAAAACAAAATGTACAGAAAACTAAAGCTGAACTAAATGAAAAAGTGAATCCGGGTAATTTTAAAATAACTAACGTTGAAAATCGTCGAAATGGCACATTAATTATACAAAGCGAAAATAACGAGGAACGAGAAAAAATTCGAAATGCTATTGTAAATGAAATACGTGAAAACTATGAAGTTAAAATTCCAAAACAAGACGGTTTACACTTAATATTAACAGACATGAATTTTAAAATAAAAGAAGAAGAACTAATGGAAAAACTAAAAAAGCAAAATGAAATAATAAAAAACAGTAAAATGGAAATTGTGAAATGTTTTGAAACTAAACGATATAACAGAAAAAATTAAAACAGACAATGAAACATATTTAAAAATATTATCAAGTCAAAGACTGAATGTCGGATGGGATAGATGTCGAGTTTTTGATGGCACGAGTATAATCCAGTGCTTTAAATGTCAAGGATATAATCATAAAGCGTCAGAATGCAAAAATGAAGAGATATGCTACAAATGTCATGGAAACCATAAAAGCAGAGAATGTAAAACACAAATTACAAATAAATGTATAAATTGCATTAAAGAAAACAAAAGGTTAAATCTTGGATTAGATGAAAATCACACCACTACAAGTAAAGAATGCCCAGTGTATCGAAACGAGCTAAACTTAAAAAAAGAAACGAATTGGTCTAGACTGTGATATTTAACAACCAAAGCGAGTGTATGGAGTATATACGAATATTCAAGGCTTAATCAATAATTTTACACAATTGGAAATATTAGTTGAATTTAATGAACCCGATTTTATAGTCCTTTCCGAAACACATCTGACAGATCAAATTAATGAAGCAGAAATTGAACTTAAAGGCTACAATCAATTTAGCACAGTCTCAAATTCATCAAAAACCGGTGGTGTAATTATATACTTTAAGCAACAGTGGAATATTTTTGAAATCAAAGTCATAGTAAAAAATTATGCTTACTGGATTAGTGCGTATATGGCAAAACACCAAAATTTATCATTAATAATAATTGCAGAATATAGGTCTCCAAGTTGTTCTAAAGTGGAGTTTTGTGAAACTATACAAGACTTTATAGAAGAAATATGTGAACGAAACTGTGACATATTAATTGCTGGCGATTTTAATATAGACTGGAAAAACGATTTTTACAAACATAAAATTCAGAATACTTTTAGCGACAATGGCTTAAAACAGATAATTAGCGAGGAAACTCGGGTAACACAGAGTTCCAAAACAATTATAGACTATGTTGTAACTAATAATACCAAAATGATCTGTGCAAATTTGAATATTAATAACAAGATATCCGATCATGAAGCTATAGACATATTTATTCATACTAACTGCAGACAATCGGAAGTAAATAATAAACAAATAGAGTTTTTTAAATATAATAAGCAAAAATTTACAAATGAACTGAATACAAAAATAAAATATAATTTTACAATTAATATAAATGAAATGGTAGAAGACTTCGATAAGTGTGTGGAAGATACAATAAAAAAATTCACTGTTAAGAAACAAAACAATAACAACACTAATAATAAATGGTTTAATAATGAACTAAGAATCCTAAAACTAGAAAAAGTAAACTCCTACCATAGAGCGAAATTTCAAAATACTAATCTTGCGTGGACAAATTATAAAATAATAAGAAATAAGTACAAAGCTAAAATTGAATATCAGAAAAATAAATATATAAATGATAAAATAACAGCATCGACCGATCAAAAAGAAATGTGGAGGGCAATAAAAGACCTAGTTTTAAGAAAATCTAAAAATGTAATAAAATCTGTGATATTCGAAAACATAGAGTACAAAGAAGAAATCGAAATAGCCAATAAGTTTAATAAATACTTTGTCGACAGCATTAGAGAAATAAGAAACACTATCGAATATGTGCAATATGAAAATCAAATACCTGTGATAAATTTAAAATTTAAGTTTCGTGCAATATCTATGTTGGAATTAAAGTCGATATGTCGAAATATTAAAAATAAACCGGACTATAAAAAAACATCAAAAGTCATTATATTGGATAACTGGAACACAATTGGCAATATTTTACTTAATATAATAAACAAATCATTGCATACAGGACTCCTGTATGCAATGGAAAGAAACAATGGTTAGAAACAATGGTTAGCCCGGTTGAGAAAGTAAAAAATACTAAGAAATGTGAGGAATATCGCCCAATAAATAACTTAAAAATTTGCGAGAAAATTCTTGAAACATGTGTTAAACAACAGCTGGAAGACTACATTGAGAAAAATTTATTAATATCTAAATATCAGTCTGGGTTTAGAAAAAAACACTCATGCGAAACTGCTGTGAACTATGTTCTAAATAGATGGAAATTTACCAAGAAAAGTAACAAAATTTTAGCTGTTTTTCTCGATTTTAAACGCGCCTTTGAAACAATAGATAGAGACATCATTATAAAAAAACTGTACTGTTATGGCGTAGAAGGGAAAGAACTAAATTGGTTTAAATCATACCTAGCTACTCGAATGCAAATTACTAAGGTTAATAATATAGAGTCAAGTACGATAGAAAATGAATATGGTGTTCCACAAGGCTCAATATTAGGAGCACTCTTATTTATACTGTATATAAACGATATTGAAAACGTTTTGGAGAAGTGTGAAATAGTAATGTATGCTGACGATACATTAATCTTTACGGAAGCTGAAACTGAAGAAAAGTGTTATGCTAATATATCAGAAGACATTTCCAACATAAATAAATGCTTTAAAAGAAAAAATTAAAGTTAAATGAAAAGAAAACAAAACTAATGGAAATAAATATGAACACAAGCAGAATATTTCAAATAAATAACACAAACATAGCAAAAGTTAATAATTTAAAATATTTAGGTTTTATAATTAATAAAAATTTAAAATTTAAAGACCACATTGATTACGTATGCAAAAAAATAGGTAAAAAAATTGGTTTTTTTAAACGAATAAGAAATAAAATATCCACATTAACGGCAATTAATATATATAATACTATTATTAAACCGCATTTTGAATTTGGATCAACAATAATATATTCCAGCTGTTCGGATCAACAGCTAACCAGGTTACAAAAGTTGCAAAATAAAGCTATGCGCTCAATACTAAAATGTAATCGATATACTCCGGTGAACTCGATGTTGGAATCCTTAAAATGGTTAAATATCTGTCAGAGGCTACAACTCAACACAATTTACTTTATAAAGAAGTTAGATATGGGAGATGCCCCGCGCTATTTAATCGACCATACACGATATGTAGGAGAGGTTCAGCCGTATAATTGAGGAATGCTAATGATTTCCGGCTTCAACTGGCACACCGAAACACGATGCAAAATTCACTTTTTTATAAAGGACTGAGGTTATATAATTCAATACCAATTAATATTAAAAATGAGCCAAACATGAAAATATTTAGAAACAAAATTGTAAATTTAATTAAAAATAATTTTATTCTTCAGAGCATGTACAATATTTTATTTATACACTTATTACTAATAAGTCATTCTTATAAAGTATTCTAAATACTACTTATTTCAAATAAAAAAAAAAAAAAAAAAAAATAAAAAAAAAAATTATAATATTTCCAAGAGAATCTATATCAAAAACCACATGCAGGTTGGTAAACTGTTATCTGGAGCTATAAAAATTTCAAGATCAGTTAAAGTTTAAATATTATATATATTTAAAGGCGCTAAACAAGCATTTTGGAGTATGTTGGTAGCAGAGAATGATTGATCGCAATTTTCGCCTGTCGCTTTATTTGTACTACGTTGTAATTGTAATGGAGACAATGCTTTTTCATTTTTATCAAAAAGACTTAAGATATCATGAATATCCTCGCACTCCACAACAATCTTCAAACAGGTGCAACATTTCCTTTAGATGCATATTTTTATTTTATATTCCTATTTAAACTAAAAAAAAATTAATAATAATATACACAAAATTCATTTGGAGTAAGTTTTAAAATCTGACACTGAAACCGCGATACTCCCAGTTCAAGGTTTGGTCAATTAAAAAAGTTTTACTGTGATTTTGTGTAAAACGTTTTCGAGTTTTTACTGTCTTTTTGCTTTGTTGATTCAATGAAATTCCCATTTAATCATTTGATACATATTATTTTGTATTTTTTTAAAATACATATCTCATCAGAATATCATGAAATATTTATATTTGAAGGAATCAACCACGATTAAAGTAGATTAATATATTGAATTTTATTTATTTAATAATATATAATATAAAATTTGTTTTCTTTTAGTTTTTCAAAATTATACTAACAACAAAAGAAATAAAAAATAAAGAGAATATAAAATATGTTAATATGATTTTCAAAATGTAATTTAAAAAAAAAGTAAAAGTATACAGATTAACAATAGCATTAATAATAATAATTACAATATTGTATAACATGTAACTTCCCTATACACCGTTATTTTTTCTGCTCAGTGGGTTTATGTTTGTTCTAATGCAAATGATGAATCAGTAAGCAAGTGTAGTGTCAAAAGTGCAGATCAAAATTGTAATGGAGCAAAGCAAACAACTTCGGAAACACGACATTTAATTATAAGATTTCATGGTGAGGGCAAATCAGTGAAATTGTTGATCGATGAACGTCCTCAGTTCACGCTATTATTCAAAGATATCAAAAAAAAAATTTCAAGTGGAAAATAGAAGTCGTATTGGCCAAGGAAAGAAATTAAATGATTATGATGAGCGGCGGATTTTGAGGGAAATAAAAACAAAACCATTCATGACGGCAATTGAATTAAAGAATTTGGTTAAAACGGAAAAAAGATGTTTGTGCCGAAACCATTCGAAACGTAATAAGGAAGAACGTTTTTCATGGGCGAATAGCCAGAAAAAAGCCCTATATTAGAAAAAAAAAAAAAAAAAAAAATTGCACGGGTGAAATTTTGTAAGACTTTTGAAACACGGTAATTTTGCAAAAACTTTAAACTTATTTTAAACCTTGTCACTTATTTAATAGGTACTTTTTACTGATGAAAGGAAGTTTAACCTGCATGGGTCAGATGGCAAACAGTACGTTTGGCGTAAGCCAAATACTGATTTTTTCCCTAATAACACTAGGGCTACAGTGAAGCATGGGGGAGGGTCAGTGATGGTGTGGGGATGTGTGTCCAGTGCAGGAGTAGGGAACATTCATTTTATAGAGGGTAAAATGAATCGATTCCAATATTTGGACATTTTGAAACAAAACGTGAGGAAAAGTGCCGATGAATTAAACATATTGGCCACATTGAGCAGGGAATAATACGTGAGTGGAACAATATAACTCCGGAATTTTGTGCAAATCAAGTGCAGTCGATTCCTCGACGGTTGGAAGCAGTATAAAAGCAAAAGGTTTTGCTGCCAAGTACTGAGCCCGTATTTTATATATGGCTGTCCAATTATGTGTTTGACGTGAAATTTGTTAGTTTTGTTCTGTTTCTTTATTTTAAAAATGATTTTCAATAGAATATGCTAAGAATTACACATTGTTTTAAAGGATATTCGATAGTCTACAAATCCGCATCAACTTTTTTTAGAATTAATTTTACTGAAATAATAAAATCGGCATTTAAATAATTTAATACTTAGAGTCCAATTATACGTTTGAGCCAGTGTACATTATACATTACCCCTGGAATGTATGTTATTAACTGTATGTACGAACCAATTATAACTAAGTTATTCCATAGAAAATTTAAAAATATTCGAATATTTAATAACATTAAGCAATAACATTTTAAAGCATAATAATAGAATAACAACAACAATATTATATTTATGTATTTAACCCTTATCGGTCGTAAGTCACATCTGACGTGACAACAGTACTTTTCTGCAACGGTCGTATGGCACGTGTGAAGTGACAAGGCGAATTATGTCGAAACATACTGTCTATTGATGAGATTTGTTTTTAAAATGCATTCATTTCTTCAATTTACCGTTACCATTTGAAAATACGTATTTACCGTTACCGTTTGAGCATAAGAATCTTTTCAGTTTGTCGTTATCAGCAGAGCATTTAACTTGTGCAATAAACTTTCAATTCTTTTTTTTAATGTCTGAATTTATTTTTTGCCCATAAAATGAATAAAGAAAATATTATAAATATCAAAGAAATTTCTGAAAGTGATACATATCTTGCAACCTGATAGTAAAGGAAAGCATAACGACTGTTTAGTATGTTCTAATCGCAAGTTTCCTGGAGGGAGGAAAACAAGTGTATAGTTTTGCGAAACAGCCAGAGAAAACCATTTCTTCATGTTGGAGATTGCTTCAAAAAATACCATACCTTACAAGTATATAAATAATTATCAGAAACTCAGACATGTAGTAGTTGTACAAAAAATAAATAATTTGTAACAAAACTGAAAAGAAATGAATATAAATGTATAATAACATACTATTGTTTTTTTTTTTTCATATTTGTTAAAAATAACTACAACCTGGTGAGAATCAAACGTGTGAAAAGTCGCGTCCGATAAGGGTTAATAATCTATCAAAATTTTTATAATTCTTTTTTTAGAATAATCTCTTCCAATTTATTTTCTTTCAAACTTAATATCAGGCAACTCTTTTTAATGTTTAAATACTCTTTTTATTAATTGTCTATCACGGTTACAACCATTTTCATCAAGAAAATTAGTTTTATTTATTTTTTCTTCTACTTTTTTAATAATGTATTTCGGTATTTGTTTTAAATCCTGAAAACCGAGATTTGTTACTAACTCCCTTATATTCGTGACAATCTTCTCTAGCTGATTAATTTTATTAATACCTTCTATTTTCTTATTATGAACAATGTCATGTAAAGTTTTCCATACTGATTTATCTACTTTATTATGCAGCAGATCATTTGGCTTGTATCCCGTAATCTTATGTATCATGATTTAAAAATAGAAGGTAGTTCCACTTAAAAAATTTGTGACAAAATTTGCGTTGCCACAGGTATAAAAAAGAAAAAATATTTTGGAACTATTTAACGAAATATGTGTAATTTGCATAATAAATATACATTAATAAAAATACAATTCAAATTAGAGATAAGCGATATTTCAGTACCTGTTATTAAATAACTGTGATTAAAAAATCTCTGGTCACTACAGTGACTGAGTCGAAAAGTAACAGCTCCGCGTAGGAACGTTCTTTTATATTTCCACACATACAAATTAAAATTTAATTTTCCTTTGTGAAAGAGAAATAAAGGTACTTTTGATTCTTTCATTCTTTCATATTTAAAAGCAGCTTCTTGGCTGCGTCGCTCTTTCTAGCTTCTACTTATTATCAACAGCTATTCTTTTCTCCAAACTTCACACATACATATGTAGCAGAAAATTTTGTGTGCTTTTTTTACCTATAATCAATCAGTGTTACCAAATTTAGTTACAGGTACTTTGAATGTAGAGATCAAAATACCTTTTCCATAATGATTACTGTTTTCATAAAATATTATTTGGTATTATATACTTCCTATATACGAGGGCTGCCAAGTGCAATCTGAAATTTCCATTGGAAAGTTTGTCATTTTTAAGCAATATCGTACCCAAAACGTTTTGACGTACGACCATTATTTGTGTTGTTTACAGTGACTTGAAAAAATTAATATAGAATAAAATGGAATTAACTCGTGAACATTTTCGTGCCATCATTTTTCACAATTTTCGACGTGGATTATCACGACAAGAGTGCATTGATGAACTTAAATCTTTGTATGGCGATGAAGCACGATCCTATAGCACTGTGAAAAATCAATATAATGAATTTAATCGTGGCCGAAGCTTGCTCAAAGACGAATTCCGTGAAGGTCGTCCAAAATAGGCTGTTGTGCCAGAGAACATTGATGCCGTGCGTGAACTCATAATGCAAGATCGACATGCGACATACCGAGAGATAGAGACATCCTTAGACATTTCTTCCACCAGCATACATTCGATACTGCATGAACACCTGGCCGTAAAAAAGGTTTGTTCTCGTTGGATCCCGCACAATTTGAAAGTCGCTCAAAAAAACGCTCGTGTCTATTGGTGCAAAGAAATGTTGCAAAAATACGATTGCGGTGCTTCAAAAGACGTTTATAAGATCGTCACAGGTGACGAATCATGGATCTATGCCTATGAGCCCGAAACGAAAAAACAATCGGCCGTGTGGGTCTTCAAAGACGAGCAAAATCTAACGAAAGTTGTTCGTGGAAGAAGCACTTCGAAGCAAATGGTCGCCTGTTTCTTCGGCAAAACTGGTCATGTGGCGACTGTTCCGCTTGAGCAACGTAGGACGGTCACTTCTGAGTGGTACACTACAATTTGTTTGCCTGAAGTCATCGGAGAAATTCGAATTTTGACCGGCCAAAACGTCGAATTAATGGGTCATCCGCCGTACAGCCCTGACTTGGCACCTAGTGACTTCTTCTTGTTTCCGCACATCAATAAAAAATGCGTAGTCAACGATTTTCGTCGCCAGGAGAAGCTGTTGAAGTGTTCAAAAACAATGTTTTAGAGGTGTCTCAATCGGAGAAGTGTATAAATTATGCTGAAAAATACTTTGAAAAACAATAAAACCATTTTTGATTATAAATATTCGCATTTTCACTATTAGGCCAGAAATATATAGAGCAGCCCTCGTATAAATGTATGCTTAAATAAAAAAGAACTAAACGGTGATCACGGTAACTATTTTAAAGAACGGTGATTTGAAAGTCACGTTCACTGGGAGCGATATTCCTCAAAAATCACGGGATCGCTCATCCCTAATTCAAATGTATTTACTATAATATATAATTGCACAGAAATAAATCCTTTGACTCGTAAGGATAATTAATAATAATTCGCTTTTTTTTTGTTAAATTTGTGTATGATATTTTATATATTTTGCTTTATTAATTAAAATTTGTTTGTGATTTTTGTATTATGTATTTCTTTTCTTTTGAAATTTCATATAAGAGAAAAAAAACAAAACAGAAAACCGGGATCTTACAAATTTATGCGGTAGCACAAATTGTTATGATTCCCGCAAATGTCAGAACGTCAATATGGCGACGAAAAGAGAAAGTGAAACTACCTTCTTATATCATGCTATATATGCTATTATTATAAATTTGAGCAGACTTGAAAAATAAAGTTTTATCATCAATATCTTTATTTTCTTTTTTAGTTTAAATTATCGTATATGTTCATTTAAAGTCAGATGAAATCGTTCCACAGTCAAGGAATAAAGTCTTCACGGAAGAAAAAAACTTACTGATTATAAAGCACAAAACAAGAAACAAAAACGCCAACAACATTTGCGAAACTCAGGATATTCATATACTTCGCTATCTAATCCTATATATAAAGTAAAAGAAAAGCGCCTGTGAACTGCTTGTGGAGAAAACTGCCGTTTTAGGTGCAACGAAAAATAACAGAATCTTCACGTTATCAAATATTTTAAAAGTATTGGGATACAAGTGACTTACAAGGACAGAGGGAATTCATTTTAAGTCACACAAAACCTATAAGCACCCAAAATTATCGTAGTTAAACCAACGCTTCTTTCTTGGAAATGGACTCAAAACTTATCCGAGTATGCAAAACATTTTTTAAATCAACTCTCGACATAAATGATAAAATTATTGCAACAGTGATTAAAAAAAAAGAGCCAAGAAGGATTTGTGGAACCAGATTATCGTGGAAAGCATAATAAGCACAAGTGCGTTAGCCCAGAAATAAAAGATGGAATAAGGCAATTTATAAAAGATATTCCAAAAATTCAGTCCCACTACTTGCGCGCGCAAACATCCCGTGAGTTTATAGAGAGCGGTAAAAGTATTGCCGACTTATACAAGGACTATGAAGAAATCTGTAAAAATAATCATTCAACACCTGGAAGCAACATGATGTTCCGCAGAATATTCAAGGAAGAATTAATTATTTAATTTTTTAAGCCTAAAAAAGATGAATGTGATCTCTGCGCATCGTTTTCCAATTCTGATGAAAATGAAGAAAAAAAAAATTAGAATTAATTAAAGGATTACACTTCACACCACGAAGAAAATGAACTATGTCGAAAAGAAAAAGATATAGATAAACAACATGGTAATGTAGCTGTTTATGATTTGCAAGCAGTTCTTCCATTGCCAAAAGGACTAACTTCAAGTTTTTTTTTTATAAAAGCAAAATAAATTGTTACAACTTTACAGTAAGTGACCTTAAGGCGAAACATGTAGAATGTTACTTTTGGGCTGAAACCGAAGGAAAACGTGGGTCGAATGAAGTTGGAACGTGTGTTTTCTTGTATATTCAAAAAATTGTGCAAGAAGCAAATAGTACTCAAGATTCGGATTTAATTTTTTACTCCGACAACTGCTGTGGACAGCAAAAAAAAAAAAAATAAATACCTGCTTTCGAGGTATTTCTATGTTGTTCAAAAATATAATATACGGAGCATAACACACAAATATTTATTTCAAGGCCACTCCCAAAATGAAGGAGATAACGTTCATAGTGTTATTGAAAAACAAGTCAAACGACATCTTTTAAGCAAACCGATATATACGGCAGACCAATACATCACATTAATAGCCACCGCTAAAAAGACTGGCACGCCATATAAAGTTCATGCCTTAAAGAATGATAAATTTTATGATCTTAAGAGCGTACAAGAGCAATATGGTAAAAATTTTGTTTAAAATGATGCCAATAAAAATGTTAACTGGCATAATATCAAAGTTTTGCGTATAGAATACGAAAATCCTAATTTTATTTTATATAAAAATTCCTATAAAGGTAAAGATTTTTCAAAAATAACGGTCCAGGAAAACAAATTCAAATGCACCAGCTATTGGGAAATCTTAAGTAAGTTTTTAATTCATCATTTTCTTTATATTAATGTTATATTAATTTTAATTATTCAGATTATCTTCTATTTATTCGGAAATGCTACCCCTGTCTGAAAATAAGAAAAAAGGATCTTAAGAACCATACCATTTTCAATTAATAAAGAATACTCGTAGTAGTATATCTGAAATAAATATGTGTTCAATATACATACATATATAAAAAATTTGAACTAACTCTTATCGTTGGTAAAATATCATTAGGTAAAATGAGAATTAATTTTTTCGAGTTACTATCTTTTTTAAGGAAAAAAAATTTTTTAATTTTATTAAAATTTCAACTAAATCGTCATAATTTAAAATAATACCAAAAAAAATATCGATAAATTTAAAAAAAGTGGTGTTAACTACAAAAAAAAAATTTTTTTTCAACGATTGGTAAAATTTAAAACAAAAACAATATATATATATATACAGTATTTGGCAAAACCTAAGAAACGTTGTCCAATATTAGCTTCTGAGTCAAATTATGTTTAAACGAACATATTTCAATTCAATGTTTTAATGCAGTTTTATTAGTTTCTGTGTCATACAATATTACAAAAAAAAAATTTGTAATTATCTCTCACCTAACGGTTCTTTTAGTACAACAACAAAAATTACTCAAAAATTCATTGGGCAAAACCTAAGAAACTTTTTGCTTTTGTACAATAAATTTGTTTTTTTTTAAGATAACGGTAACTTCTTATTTTTTTCGATGATTTCTTATGAAAAAGTGATCTAGTATGCATTTAAAAGCGTGTAACGAATAAATTTCGCATTTAAAATTAAAATAAAATGCAACGTAAAAAATATTGTGAAGCATTTAAATTGAATGCTATAACGCATTATAATGCAGGCAAATCACAGGCTGAAATTGCAAATTTGTTAAAAGTAAGCAAATCAATGGTTTCCAAATGGATAAACCTTTATAAAGATAAAGGAACTGTACTCAATATTAATCCTGGAGGAAGACCTCGTAAAACATCAGTTCGTGATGATAGAAATATCAAGAAAATAATAAAAAAAACCCCTTCATCTCGTCAAAAAAAATTGTGTCAGAATTAGGCTTAAGTGTTGATGCCAGCACAGTCCGCAGACGGGCGAGAGAGGCTGGATTGAAAAGTTATAAAGCTTCCAAAAAACCTCTTCTTACAAAACGTCACGCAAAAAAACGGTAAGTATTTTTAAGCTTACAAGTCAACCATTAATGCCTGATGTTTTAGGCTCGAATTTGCAAAAAAATATCTTGATTGGCCAGTTAAAAAGTGGAAAAGTGTGCTCTTTAGCGACGAAAGCAAATTTAATTTGTTCAACTCGGATGGCATATGTCGTGTGAGACGCAATACTGGTGAAAGGCTTAAACCCCGATATTGTAAAAAAAACTGTCAAGCATGGGGGTGGCAATGTGATGGTGTGGACGTGTTTTTCAGGTCATGGTCTAGGGCAGTTCCACAGAATTTCTACCAAAATGGACAGATTTGTGTATAGGGACATTTTAGAAAATAAGATGTTGCCATATGCCGAGTGGAATATGCCACTTCGATGGGTGTTTCAACATGATAACGATTCGAAACACTCATCGAAGTTGGTAAAGGACTGGATACAATCGAAAGGGATTCAATTGCTTGATTGGCCGGCCCAATCGCCCGATTTGAACCCAATCGAAAATTTATTTTCCATATTGAAAAGGAATGTTGGATCGAAACGATTCTCCAACAGAGACGATTCATTTTCGTGTCTGGAAGATGAATGGATACGCATAGATCCAAAAATAATTGATAATTTAATCAAATCTATGCCGCGTCGGTGCGCCGCAGTAATAAAAAATAAGGGTTATTATACAAAATTTTAAAAGTTTCTTAGGTTTTGCCCAATGAATTTTTGAGTAATTTTTGTTGTTGTACTAAAAGAACCGTTAGGTGAGAGATAATTACAATTTTTTTTTTTGGAATATTGTATGACACAGAAACTAATAAAACTGCATTAAAACATTGAATTGAAATATGTTCGTTTAAACATAATTTGACTCAGAAGCTAATATTGGACGTTTCTTAGGTTTTGCCCAATACTGTATATATATATATATTTCAAATGAAATTTGCTTCCTATCGTATATTTTTTTAAATTCTCTTAAAATGTGGCCACAAACAGTTTTTTGACTCTGTTGGTCAAGTTCGGTATGTATATTAATGTACTAATAAAATTACATTTATGTATAATTTAGGTTTTTAAAGCTGAAAAATTCTACGCATTCGTTTGTGAAAAGCAGCCTTAATGAAAATTATATTATTTATCCCTTATTATATATGAATGCTTAAAAACGAACGAGAGAGATCATGTGTGATTATAGTAAGAACATTTTTTGATGGTCGTTTATGAACGTGAAAAATAAAAAAAAAATAAAATAAAATAATAATAGTGAAAATGCGAATATTTATACAGTATAATTCGCTTATAAGCCACACCGCTTATAATGGAATTAGCAATATATTCCA
Organism: Gymnosoma rotundatum; assembly: GCA_916610165.2. Taxonomy (NCBI): domain Eukaryota; kingdom Metazoa; phylum Arthropoda; class Insecta; order Diptera; family Tachinidae; genus Gymnosoma; species Gymnosoma rotundatum. Next base: position 84,076,455 of record OU744338.1, on the reverse strand, counting down.
AAAAAGGTTCACTTTCTGCCATCTATTAGCGAACTTCATACAAAATATTCGTTATTCAATCCATTACCAATATAGTCCATTTTCCGTTATACGCCAACTATATGTGAGGCAAAAAAATCAGATAAGTGCGAAGTTTCTCACATATAGTCCAACTAACAAATTTTAGCACATAATATGCAACCCAGTAATACAAAAATCAAGCGATTTCCCTTTTAATGTTCAATTAAATAAACTGACTTATTTGAGTAAAATTGTATCTACAAGTTGTTTTCAAAATGGGTAAAGAGAGAATTAATTTAACAGTGAAAGAAAAACTAAATTTATTAACTGATTTTAAGATCAATTCATTAACACATAAAGAATTATGCGCTAAATATAAAATTGAGTTATCAACTGTATGCAAACTAATAAAGAATGAAACAAAAATCCGTCAGTTAGGCAAGTCAAAGAATTTAAAGACGAAGCGTCAAAGGAAAGGAGTCCACCAGAATGTTGAAAGAGCTTTGACAATTTGGTTTAACGAAATGCGTAGCCAAAACGCTGTCATAACGAGTCTTATTCTTTTAAACAAAGCAAAAGAGTTTGCTATAAAATTGAATGAAGAGTTTGAACCAAACACCAGTTGGCTATATCGATGGCGCAAAAGAAATAACATACGTTTTGGAAAAATTTAAGGAGAATCCAAAGAAAATGACGAGGTGGCCGCTATAGATTTTAAAAATATGATTTTACCACATCTTATCGAAAAATACACTCCCGATTGCATTTTTAACGCGGACGAAAGTGGCTTGTACTACAAAGCACTACCTAATAAAACTTTTTTTAGTAACGGAGATCAGCCGAAAGGTTGGAAGTCTCAAAAAGCTCGCCTAACTTTATTATTTGTAGGTAACTCCGACGGTTCCTACAAAAAGGTTTTTTGTATAGGGAAACCGCAAAAACCCAGATGCTTCAAAAATAAAAACATACCAGTGACCTATTTTTCAAATACAAAAAGCTGGATGACAGTTTTTACTTGGAATGAAATACTAGCCATACTTGATAATGAAATGATCAAAAGAAACCAAAAAATCATACTTTTCATTGATAATGCGTCTTGCCATAAAGTGACCATTACTTTGGCAAATATAAAAGTTGAGTTTCTTCCACCTAACACAACTGCTATAATACAACCATTAGATCAAGGAATCATCCACGACTTTAAACAGCATTATAGACAGATTATAGTAAAGAAACAACTTTGTGCGATAGAAATAGGGAAGACAGTACCAGAATACATTAAATCCATTACTATACTGGACGCATTGCATTTCGTTAAAAGAGCGTGGTGGCTGGTTAAGCCAGAAACAATTGCAAATTGCTTTAAAAAGGTATTTAGATTTTTTATGTCTAGAAAAAATTTCATTTTGTTCAAACGTATTTTGTTAAGGATTAGACTTAAACAAAAAATCCTTAAATTTTATGAATATGTTTTTGTATTTTAGGCCGACTTTACGAGCTGTGATTACCAACGTGAGAATGAAAACAATGATGACTGTATTTCCGAAACTATTTCGCTACCTACTGAGTATTTACACTGCGATGATGACCTCGATTGTTTTGGAGCACTTAGTGAAGAAGAAATTTTAAAAACTGTTACAAACAAAGAAAATTTAGAAACATCGGATATAGACTCAAATGAGGAAAAATTCGAAGAAGCGAACACAATTTCTCCTTCAAATGCTGAAGTATTGAAATCGGCAAATATTTTAAGAGCTTTTTTGTTTAGAAAATGATGTAAGACTTGAAAACATATTTGAAAAGATAGAGGACAAAGTTCTTAAAAATTCAGTAAAACTAAATCAATCAAAAATAACAAATTTCTTTAAATAATATTAGAAAACTTATATCCACACTATAAGTAAATGTATACATGCAATAAGTATGAAATGCTTTAAGGCAGATTTCAGTAAATAAAATTGTGTTTGTTATGTAAATATTGGCATTTTGTTATATTTTTTATATAGTCAAAAAGAAAAATTGTATACGAATTCATATAAGAAAATATTTGCTTATAGAAAAATTGTGATTATAGTCCAAATGGCGCTATAGTCCAAAATTTGTGTGCAAATTTGATTGTGGATTATAAGCGAATTATACTGTAATCAAAAATGGTTTTATTGTTTTTCAAAGTGTTCTCTAGCAGGATTTATACACTTTTGCATGCGCTCAAACCAGTTGTCGAAGCACTTTTTCCACTCCGATTGAGACACCTCTAAAACATGGTTTTTGAGCACTTCAACAGCTTCTTCTGGCGACGAAAATCGTTGACCACGCATTTTTTTCTTGATGTGCGGAAACAAGAAGAAGTCATTAGGCGCCAAGTCAGGGCTGTACGGCGGATGACCCATTAATTCGACGTTTTGGCCGGTCAAAAACGCTCTGGTTTGAGCCGATGTGTGGGAGCTCGCATTGTCATGGTGAACAATGATTCGTCTTCTCTTGTTGGTTTTTAGAATTATACCAATTTTTCACAGTGCTATAGGATGGTGCTTCATCGCCATACAAAGATTTAAGTTCATCAATGCACTCTTGTCGTGATAATCCACATCGAAAGTTGTGAAAAATGATGGCACGAAAATGTGCACGAGTTAATTCTATTTTTTTCTATATTAATTTTTTCAAGTCACTGTAAACAACACAAATAATGGTCGTACGTCAAAACGTTTGGAGTACGATTATGCTTAAAAATGACAAACTTTCCAATGGAAATGTCAGATTGCACTTGGCAGCACTCAGTGTTGCCAGGCCAGAAATATATATAGCAGCCCTCGTATTAAATTTGAATTGTTGTAACAGAAAGACATCAAGAAATGTTTAACAATAGGTACGGTCACCCGCTATAAATCGTGCTTATTTGTAATTATTATTGTGTCCATGAAAAAATATGGTCCAATATGATGGAGAAAGACGTCGTGACAGAATATCAGCCGGGTTTTCCTTCGATTTCCGTGTCTCCACTGCTTAGCTATGGATAATTCCTGTATTGCAGGGATTTGATTAGCCACGAACGTTTAGGAAGCTGCTGATTGTGAATTGATCCATGCTTTCACGATCTCTGAGTCTGTCCAAAGGTAAGTAGGCGTGTTCTTAAGCTTAATAATACGTCAAAACTTACTTCTGCTGAATGTATAATATGCAATACAAACAAAAAACTGTGAAATAAATAAGTTTAACCTTGAGTTTTTAAGTCAACAATGAAACGAAAGAGCAAAAATATTAAGATTTAACTTACAATTATGAAGAAACTAAAAGTAAAAAGGTGTGCAGTGCAATTCAATGTACTCTAAAATAATCAAAGTATATAAAAAGTGTGCATAATCAATAAACTATAAAATAAGCAAAATAAAGAGATGAACAATTAAACAGCTACACAAAATAAAAAATACATATTAACATGCTCCTCCCGTTGAGTATAGCTGAAACTATAGTTTTGCGTTTGAAGTCTACTGCATTGGCATTACTTGCCCATCTAAGGAAAAATTGTGTTGATTTCTGCTGTAGCCTCATCCGGGTATGCTACCAATATTGTTCAAATATGTACCGTGAAGTAGGCTGTTGTATCTTATTTGCAAAGTTCTAGAGTTGGATGGTGTTTACATTTTTTCCTAACAATCAGATATATTAAGATTCAACAAGTGATTGTTAGGGCTGAGTAACCGATAGTCATGTGCTGAATCTCAATTCTGTTTGGTAGTTGAAGTATCTCATACTCCTCTAGTAAATGTTGTAAATCTTTTAGATTTTGTATTTGTGAACTGAACTCGCTTGTATGTATTTTATTGAGTAACGGTGTAAGACGTGTTGAATGGGTTTGTTTTGTTATTTCTTAAGTCTTGGAGTAGGATGCCTTAATTGAGCTGGAGATTGTCTGTTGGAATTGTATTAAATTATTTTTGAGAGTACATTCCGGTTCTAAGTAAGGCACGCCCGATCCCTGTACAGTGAGCGAAACAACTATATGTGCATATGATGATTTTACACGTTATGCTCTCTATATTTTAAAGAACCATCTAACAATAAAATTTTAGTATACAAAACTAATGACAAATTCTTTACACTTTATTTTGTTAAATTATTTTTTAAATTTACTTTTCAATAGTACCGTTATCAACATGTGTTCATTGTCATTAATTTTTTGTCAAAGGAAACAAGTATATGTGCAAAAATAAAGTTCTAATTTATTTCAATTCAATTTCAATAAAAAACTAATTCTTATTTATAAACTAATACTCAGTGTGGCCTCCTCTATTTATTTGTACACTAGCCATCCGTCGTGGCATTGAATCAACTAGGCGGTGCAGGATAACATCATCCAATCTCTCCCATTCTTCTTGAATGGCCGTTTTAAGTGACTTGAGATTTTCAAATTGCCTTCCATTTTGATAAACTTTATTCGACAATATGCCCCACAAATTCTCTATCGGATTTAGGACCGGACTGACAGCAGGCCACTTTAATATGGGGATATTTCTCTCTTCAAAAAATTGCCTTGTGCGTCTTGCATTACGTATGGGTGCATTATCCTGTTGAAATATCCAATTATCGCCATATTTATCACCAGCAAATTCAATGAGCTCAGAATCAAGCAGTTCTACATATTGTTAGGAATTCATTCTGCTCGAAATTAAGCAAATGTTACTCTTCCCGCGATAACCAAATGCCGCCCATAACATAAGTGTTCCTCCTTGAAAGTTTCTTGCGAAGCGTGTTTGACGTGGAAGCCTTAAGTCTTGCCAGCTCATTTGGTATCCATCAGGGCCATCCAAATTAAATTTTTTCTCATCTGAAAAAATAACGGATTGCCACTCTTCGTCCCAGAATTTATGTGTTTCTGAGAATTTCATTCTACAAACTTTTTGCTTAACCAACAGCTTCGGTTTGGGCAAACGTTTTCGATATTGAAGATGTGCACTGGTGCTTAATATTTGCTGAACTCTTCTCTTGGTGACATTAAGAGCCAGTTGGTGTTTTATTTGTCCTGCACTCATAGATTTTGAAGCAACTAAGCGTCTAATTTCACATTTGCACCTATCGTTGACAATTGGCTTGCGATCTTTACGTTTCGTACAACCATAATTTTTTGGATTTTTCAAATAATTTGATATAGTATTTCTATGTCTTTTGATCCTTGCTGATATTGCTTTGATGCTAGAGCCAGTTTCAGAAAGAATTTTAACTTCATTCTGTTCGAGTTCAGTCAATGAACGCCCTCGAGGCATATTTACCTGCATATAAAGACAAAATTTTAAAAATTTATGTTTGTAAACAAAAAAATATTTTAATTTACCTTCAATTATTACTTTCACTAAATATACACTAAAAATTATTGCTAAATAACTTTTTCAACCGTACAGTTGCACGTTCAACTATTAATGCACATATAATTGTTTCCTTTGACAAAAAATTAACGACAATGAACACATGCTGATAACGGTACTATTGAAAAATAAATTACAAAAATAATTTAACAAAACCAAGTGTTAAGAATCTGTTATCAATTTTGTGTACTAGAATTTTATTGTTAGATGAGTCACTAAAATGTAGAGAGGAAAACATGTAAAATCATCATATGCACATTTAGTTGTTTCGCTCACTGTAATATAAATTGACTGATATCTGCACTATTGCAGTTCGTAATTAAACGTTATGTGTGTGAAGATAAATTTCGAAATTTAAATCTCACGACAGAAACCAATTACTTTAACATAGTTTTGTTAACAGGTTAACATAGCGCTGTAAAGCATATAAATTGAAGGGGTATATATTCAAATTGGATCTGTGGCCACATTTTTGCATCCAAACAAAATGGAAAGAGATGGTTTAATGCTTTTTTACGAACATTGTTAAACAGCTAATATGTCATAAATTTTTAAAGGTTACATGTAAAAACCTTTAAAAATTTAATAAACCTTTTCGTTTTTTTTTTTCAACAAGGAATATAGGAGTACTCTAGAAGATGGGCGGATGAAAATTTATGGCTTTTATAGAAATCATACCCTTTTATGATTCCTAGTACTTTACAACTATTGAAAATGGAAATTTGGTAGAAATTTTAAGTTTCTAAATTTTCGCATTTGAAATTTCTTTGGAGGATGAACTCCAGAAAAACGGTAGAAGATGGGCGGATAAAAACTGATGGCTTTTATAGAAATCATATCCTTTTATGATTCCTAGTACTTAATAACTATAGAAAATGGAATTTTAATAGAAATTTTTGATGTTTTCTAAATTTTCAAAATTAAAATTTCTTTAGAGGATGAACTCCAGGAAAATGGTAAAAGATGGGTAGATAAAAACTGATGGGTTTTATAGAAATCATACCCTTTTATGATTCCTAGTACTGCACAACTATAGAAAATGCAATTTTGGTAGAAATTTTTGAAGTTTTCTAAATTTTTAAATTTGAAATTTCTTTAGAGGATGAACTCCAGGAAAAACGGTAGAAGATGGGCGGATAAAAATTTATGGATTTTATAGAAATATACCCTTTTACGATTCCTAGTATTTCATAACTATAGAAAATAGAATTTTAATAGAAATTTTTGAAGTTTTCTAAATTTACAAATTTTAAATTTCTTTGGAGGATGAACTCCAGGAAAACGGTAGAAGATGGGCGGATAAAAATGTATGGGTTTTATAGAAATAATCCCCTTTTGTGATTCTTAGTACTTCACAACTATAGAAAATGGAATTTTTGAAGTTTTCTAAATTTTCATATTTGAAATTTCGTTAGAAGATGAACTCCAGGAAAAACGGTAGAAGATGGGCGGATAAAATTTATGGATTTTATAGAAATCCATAAAAATGGATGGAATTTTAAAAGAAATTTTTGAAGTTTTCTAAATTTATAAATTTGAAATTTCTTTAGAGCATGAACTTCAGGAAAACGGTAGAAGATGGGCGGATAAAAATTGATACATTTAATAGAAAAAATACCCTTTTATGATTCCTAGTACTTCATAACTATAGAAAATGGAATTTTAAAAGAAACTTTTGAAGTTTTCTAAATTTTCAAATTTTTAAATTTCTTTGGAGGATGAACTCCAGGAAAACGGTAGAAGATAGGCGGATAAAAATTGATATATTTAATAGAAATCATATCCTTTTACGATTCCTAGTACTTCACAACTATAGAAAATGGAATTTTGGTAGAAATTTTTGAAGTTTTCTAAATTTTCATATTTGAAATATCTTTAGAGGATGAACTCCAGGAAAAACGGTAGAAGATGGGCGGATAAAAATTTATGGATTTTATAGAAATAATACCCTTTTATGATTCCTAGTACTTCATAACTATAGAAAATGGAATTTTAAAAGAAACTTTTGAAGTTTTCTAAATTTATAAATTTGAAATTTCTTTGGAGCATGAACTTCAGGAAAACGGTAGAAGATGGGCGGATAAAAATTGATACATTTAATAGAAATAAATACCCTTTTATGATTCCTAGTACTTCATAACTATAGAAAATGGAATTTTAATAGAAATTTTTGAAGTTTTCTAAATTTTCATATTTTGAAATTTCTTTAGAAGATGAACTCCAGGAAAACGGTAGAAGATGGGCGGATAAAAATTGATACATTTAATAGAAATAATACCCTTTTATGATTCCTAGTACTTCACAACTATAGAAAATGGAATTTTGGTAGAAATTTTTGAAGTTTTCTAAATTTTCAAATTTTGAAATTTCTTTGGAGGATGAACTCCAGGAAAACGGTAGAAGATGGGCGGATAAAAATTTATGGATATATAGAAATAATACCCTTTTATGATTCCTAGTACTTCATAACTATAGAAAATGGAATTTTAAAAGAAACTTTTGAACTTTTCTAAATTTCTAAATTTGAAATTTCTTTGGAGCATGAACTTCAGAAAACGGTAGAAGATGGACGGAAAAAGCTGATGGGTTTTATAGAAATCATACCCTTTTATGATTCCTAGTACTTCATAACTATAGAAAATGGAATTTTAATAGAAATTTTAAAAGTTTTCTAAATTTTCAAATTTTGAAATTCCTTTGGAGGTGTTGAGAGGCACCCTCGTATTTTTAAACTCTAGTTATAAGTTAATCAAAATAATAAATGTGTACTAATGTAATATAAATCTTTTTGACAGTCAGCACTTTATTTAGTTAAACTTTGTTTATAAGTTAATTTAAAATTAATGTACTATTGAAATATGACTCTTCAGCAAGTCAGCAATTTAATTATTTAAATTATTTATTTTTAAGAAATGCTGTTTCTGTTTAATAAGCATTTTTAGCGTTAAGAATTTAGTATAAATAGTGATGAATAATTATTAAAAGTTGAGTTGTAAACTAGAAGTAAGAACAAACACTTATAGCCTGAAATTTCTACGGGACCCTGCAGGCTATATAAATAAATAAAAATTATAAAATAAATAAATAAAAGTGTTTTCTTGCTTACAAAACAACTCCAACATTTTGGCGCAGCCGGTAATAAAAGAATAAATATCCTGCGATTCCTAAGGGACGCTCGAGGAATAAAATTTGGTTATAGAGTTTTGATTGATTTTGAATCCTTTCCGAATGTGGCAATAATTTCATAGCAACGAAAGTTGGAAAACCAAATAAACACGGAAGTGAAGCATTAGGGGTCATTAAGCATCTGTATACCAGTACGCCTTTAGTGTCTTCAAAGAAGTGTGAATTCGTGGAATTATTAGTAAACTGCTAATTACTTTGGCCACATTGGGAGAAGTTTTGATTCGATTTGTTTTGCTTGTGAAAAAAATCGGTAAAGTCGGTGGCAAAGAAAAATTTAAAGAAACCACTAAGTATAGAGGTAAATTCCTAGGGGTCATTAAGCATCTGTATACCAGTACGCCTTTGGAATCTTTGCCAAAATACAAAGTGGTGGAATTGAAAAGTAACTGCCACAGGCCTAAGCCACATTAAGCAAGGCAAATTTAAATTTTGTATGGAGTAAACGTCGCGATCAGTATATTGTGCGTCATTTTTTTTTTACTTTTGAAGGCAATAGCGGAAATGTTTTTGGTGCTGGTAAGTATGCCTTTAAAATTTTTAGATTTGTAAATGGACAACCCGAAATCAAGGACGGACGAATTACTATCTAAGATCAATAAGTATAACTATTCGGTTGACAGTCTGCAAGTTCTCGCATGGACAGAATTAAATAGCTTGAAACAAGGAAAGGAATTTACAGAAAGACATAGGGACAATATAAGGCACCAGAAACTAACAAAATTAGAGGAAGTTGGTTATGTGCTACAAAACCTTAATAAGAACCAGTCGGCAGATTTTTGTAAAAGAATAGAAGAATTGGAGGTCACCAAGGGACTTTTAGAAAAACAGAGCTGCAAATTACGGGAACAGATTAATTATACGGACAGTTTATTAGAGCAGGCAGTAGAAGAAAACGCATCCTTGGTTGAAAAATTGAGACAAAAGGGGTTAAGTGAGAATGAATTTAAAAAACAACTGAAACAACAACAGCAAATAGACGTACAAGACGACACCGTACAAAGATTACAAACAGCCTTAGGAAATGCAAAGCGTGAACTCGACATTATACACAAGACTAGGTCACCCACTCCATCAATAAGGAAAGAATTAACAGAAGAGGATTCCAGAGTTCCTTATATAACAATAGGACACACAGACGTCATTTCTACGGTTACTGACGAGCAGGCAAAGGAGATTAATAATAAGGATACTCGTATAGAGGAGAAAGAAACGGCTCGTGACCTGATATCCAAAACTCGGAGCATTATAATAAATGCAAAAAAGGCAGGGAGCAGAGGCTACACAACAGAGACGACTTCTAAAAAATTTAGCGAACTAGCACAATACAAAGAAACATTCGACGATTTGAAGAGGACAGAAAGGATAGACAGCTCATTAATTGGAGAATTTGATACATTGGTAGCATCGGCACATGAAATTTTGAAGAGGCGCTCACCATCGCCGAGAGAAATACAAACTACAGACAGAATAAGTGAAGAAATTTCAACCAACAATATGACGTCTTTTACGGAACTTTTGAAAAATGTATCACACATGGTGCCAATTTTCCACGGTGCAGATGGCCCAGAGCTTACGACAGAATCAAATAAATTCATTGAAGGCTGTATGATTGCGAAAGATAAACTTTTGGAAGCAGGTAGTGTAGTCGACCTGCTAAAATGTATAAAAACAAGACTTTTTGGGAACGCCTACTCATATTTGCACAACAAAGATTTTGGAACAATAGAAGCCCTATGTTTAGCTGTCAGAGAAAAATTTATAAAGTCCAAAACCCTTAATGAAATACAAGAGTTAATATTTAGCAGTAAGCAAGCATCGACGGAAAGCGCGTATGAATTTGGCGAAAGATTAGAAAGGCTTCTTATAGACGCAACAGAATTAATTGCTGCACAATGGCAGGATGCATCGCATCGGAAAGCTATGATGGACCACTGCAATCAATCAGCGGTAAGAAGTTATATAAGGGGCTTACGTGACCCGAAATTGGTATCCAGGTTCATTGGGCATGAAAATGACAAATTATCTGAATTGTTGAAGATTACAAAGGATGCACAAAACCTGTTAGGCGCCAACATGCGATTGTCAAATGTAATGACAGTGCAAGCCCAGGAACCATTGTACGAAACAGTCCAACAATTAGTGAATGAAGTTAGACAACTCTCACTAAGACAGCAAACGGTTAACAACTCAATGCCGGTGGATTACACACAAAGAAATTCTGTGGGTTCCCCAAAATTCTGCAATTTTTGCCATAAGCAGGGACATTTGTTAAACGAATGTTTTAGACGGCAAAACAACACTAACTGTAATCAGGGAAGACGCCAAGAACAATCCAACAATAATATTAATAGAAGTCGTCAGGCCCCTGACCGTAGAGGTAGAGCGCGAAACTCATTGCAATCATCAAGTCAAAACCAGGCCAATAATCGTTTCGGTGACATGAATAGAAGAGAGCAGCGGTGCTACAATTGTGATGGTCTTGGACATTTTGCGTCAAGGTGCCCGGAAAATTACTATTATGATAATATGTTTAATAGAAGTGGAGGAAGAAGTAACATCAGCAATAGGGGCAATAGAAATAACAACGTACGAGAAGTGGCCAACAACCGAAATAATTCGGGAAACTCAAGGCGGCCCAGCCAAATCTAAGAGGCTGGGATGCCGGAAATTCTTACTTACTTTCGAAGACTTTAGCATCTAAAACACCAGAAGACGCAAAAAAGAGCGCCCACAAAAACAAATTGTTTTTGAGGTCTATGTCAAGGGTCATGCCAGGTGGTGACAAATGTAGACGGAGCACCACAATTAAAAACAACAAAAAAGTACACTGGAGTGAGAATATACACACGTACATTCCAGAGACCTGCACAAACTATTTCACTTTCAAATCAGAATCACAAAAGGAACAAAAACTTCGTACAGAACAAAAGAACGATGCATTCATAAATTTTCCTTGCAGGGAAGCAGTAAATAGAAGTCTGTCTTTGCTGGTAGATACAGGAGCAGACACTACATTAGTGAGGGCAGAGGCTTTGGCACCCCACGTTAAAATAGATGAATGAAATCAAAAGAGTTTGTTAGGAGCCTTCGGAGGAAATATAACTTCAAAGGGGACGATAATTGCTCAGCTCGAAGGCTTGGAAAATTTTTCACTACAAATGCACGTGGTGCCCGAAGGAACCAAACTTCCAGCAGATGGTTTGCTAGGAAGAGATATGATGTGGGGCAGATCGGTGACAGACACAATTAATAAAAATTTAGATTTTTTAAAAACGGACAAGAAGTGATTTCACTACCACTTGTCCCAGAAGGAAAATCATCACAAATATACTTAGCTGAACAATTTTCTATCAAAGAGCGTTCACAAACAATTGCATCAGTTATAGTAAACTCCATTAATGGTGACATTGTCATAGACAAGTCAGAAATTTTGCCAGGTGTTTTCGTGGGTGCAACTCTAACAACAGTGAAAGCCGGAGCAGCTCTTGTACCTATTCTGAACACGAATAACACGGCCATAAATATAAGTGAAAAAATAAGCCTGAGCTACGAAAGCTACAGGGACTATAAGATGAAGCCATTAGCAACAATAAATATAATAGATTCTGGAAAAAGGTTGAAAAGAGAAAAACTACTTTTAGAAACGGTGAAACTAAGCCAAAGTCTTAACCCAGAAGAGAGGTTTTCAATCGAGAATATTTTAAAGACATACGATGATATTTTCCAACTGCCTGGTGACAGTCTTACCTACACTACTGTATTGAAACATGAAATACCCACGGAAGCAAATCAACCCCCAATAAACATTAAACAATACAGACTACCAGAAGTCCACAGAACTGAAATTAACAGACAGGTAGACCAAATGCTAAAGGATAATGTAATAGCACCCAGCAATTCTCCATGGAACTCCCCGGTTCTTTTGGTACCCAAAAAAGCAGGACAACACGGCGAAAAAAAGTGGCGATTGGTTGTAGATTTTAGAAAACTGAACGAAGCGACAGTAAAACAAGTTTTCCCAATACCAAGAATCGTATTTCTCTACTCTCGATTTAGCAAGTGGATACCATCAAGTATTAATGGATCCTAATGACAAGCAAAAAACCGCCTTCAGTACCAACCTAGGGCACTATGAATTTAACCGTATGCCTTTCGCATTGACGGGTGCACCAGCTACTTTTCAAAGAATAATGAATTCAATACTAACCGGGCTACAAGGAATTGACTGTTTCGTTTATTTGGACGATATTGTTATATATGGCAGAAACTTAGTGGACCAAAATTCACGTTTAACAAGGTCAAGGTCTTAAGAAAATACAACCTAAAATTACACCCCGAAAAATGTCATTTCCTGCAGAGAGAAATTATCTATCTTGGCCACCAGTGCTCAGAAAAAGGGGTTCTGCCAGACCCAAATAAGACTAGGGCAGTGAAAGATATACCACCCCCTAAAAATATCAAGGAGCTACAAGCATTTTTGGGGCTGATGAATTACTACAGAAAGTTCATTCCAAACTCGGCACGAATTTCATTACCTCTTAACAAAATGTTGAGAAAGGATACAAAATTAGAGTGGACACAAGAGTGCCAGGAAGCAATGGACAAATTGAAGGATGCTGTGACAAACCCTCCTCTCCTCCAATATCCTGATTTTAGCAAGTCTTTCATTTTGACAACAGAGTATTAAGCGATACAGAAAAACGATACTCCACAATAGAGAGGGAGTTGCTGGCCATTGTATGGGCCACAAAAACGTTTCGACCATATCTGCTCGGCAGATATTTCACGGTATTCACTGACCACAAACCCTTGAAAGGTATAGCTAACCTAAGGGATCAGGAAGGTAGATTGGGTCGTTTAAGACTGAAATTGTTAGAATACGATTTTGAGATTCGCTACAAACCAGGCAAGACGAATCAAAATGCGGACGCTCTCAGCCGCCTTCCAACGGAAGAAGTAAACATAGGTGTAATAACGAGAGCACAATCAAGAGGTGTGGAAACTCCGAATAGGGCAAGTGCAGTGGAAACGAATAAAAATTATGAAGAAGAAGATAATACCAAATATTTAACAGATGCAGAAGATATAAAGAAGGTAATTACAACCTTCCATGACACGCCATTAGGAGGCCACCAAGGTGCGCTAAAAACTTATTTCCGTATTAGAGCACAATACAAATGGGCTGGAATGCAAAGTCAAATTAAAAAGTATGTAGCCTCCTGCAAGATTTGCCAGCAAAATAAAAGCTCGAGGATAGACAGGATGCCAATGACCCTGACCACAACCCCCAATATGCCTTTTGAAAGAATTTTCATGGATATTGTTGGGCCCTTACCCGAATCATCAAGTAGTAACAAATATATAGTAACCTTTTTGGACGATTTTTCAAAATATCTAGTTTGCGCAGCTATCCCAGACATGGAAGCGGCAACGGTAGCAAGGCAGTTCTTTAGAGAAATAATTGCCCGGTTTTTTATCCCCAAAGTTCTCGTGACAGATAATGGAAGCAACTTCAATTCGAAATTGTTCAAGGAAGTTTGCAAATTGCTTGGAGTAAAAAACATATATACAACTCCATATCATCCTCAATCCAATGGATCTCTGGAAAGGACCCATAGACCTCTTGCAGAGTATTTAAGAAGTTTTGTGAAACTTGACGGAACTAATTGGGATGATTGGCTGCATCATGCCATGCATGTACATAATAACACAAGACATTCGTCTACTAAGCAAACACCCAACAAGGTACTGTACGGATTCGAATTTGAAATACCTGTCAGGTTAAAAAAGCAGCCAGCACCTCTTTATAACATAGATGACTACAGCAAAATCCTTAAATACCAAATTCAACGAAGTTATGAAGTGGTGAGACAGAACCAGGTTAGGGCAAAAGAAAAATCAAAAAAATATTATGACAAGGGCACAAAGAGTAGACAGTTTAAGACCGGACAAATGGTGTGGCTAAAAAACCAGGCGCGAAAAAATAAATTTTCACCTATATGGTTGGGTCCTTATGAAATCACGGGAGTACCCACACCTGTCAATGTAAGAATACGACAAAGGAACTCCGACAAGGTTTATCATAATAATTTGATAAAACCAGTAAAATAAAGAATTTATAAAAGGTGGCAGGGTGCAAAGGGTTAGATTGCGAATAATTAAAAAGGGTAATTTTTTTTAAGGATTTTTTTTTCTTCTGTTGAGTTTAAAGAGTATCAGTTACTCCGTTTATTTTCTGGTTATCTTGGTTCGAAACTAAAGCTACAAAGGATTTAAGCGGAAGTACAAATGAGTTACTCATAAAACACTGATTTAGTTACTTTACAACACCACCATCGGTAATTTGCCTGAAACATTGAACTTGGTGCGAAAATTCGATACGATTTCAACTGACGGCAAGTGCCATGGTGTATGCGAAGAAACATTTCGAGGTAAAATATGAAAGGGTAGTAACAAATAGGCAAAATTTAACAAAGGTTGATGAGATTAAAGAGAGAAAAAAAGGGTAATATAGTAAAAGAAAATCGTATAATACGCTACAAAGTGTATCAGCCAACCAATTTCAGATCCTAGATACTTTGGCTCGAAACCAAAGCTACGGGACGAAAGTGGGATATGAGGGCTATAAAGGATAAAATATATAAGTAAATAGAAAGAAGGAAGAAGACAAGAGGGTCATATAAGGGAAATAATAGAAGAATATTAACGAACATGAGAAAAAATGAATAGTATGAAAATGTATAGTCAGAAAGGGAAAAAAACCAAGGAATTATAAAATGAAAAAAAAGTGTGAAGAAACATAAAGGAAAATGAGTAAAAATAACGGTAGGAGAATATATGAAAAAAAAGGAAAAACCAGAAGGGTTATGAGTTTAAAGTATAAGAAAACATTAGTAAATAATAATTATATGAACAAAATAAAGAAAATAGAGGGTCACAGAAGGAAGGTAAAAATTTTAAATTGAAGTCTAAATACGCACCCTGCACTAAAATTTTTATAAGGAGGAGTTCCTGACTAAGGAAAATTTACATCGAAAAGTTATTTATTAGCACAAAACTGCTACAAATGTCGTAAAAACAGTATTATATAATGGCCTATAATGGATGAAGTTAGTTCTAACATAGATACAATTTCAGCTAAAGGTAAATATTGTGAAAAAACTAAGAAAAAGGCAGTAAAAGATAATAATAACAAACTGAATTAAAATGAAAAAAGGCCACAGAAAGTTTATTTATAAAGGAAAAGTAAAACGCATGACACAAAAAGAAAGAAAATGTGATAAACCTATTTTCGGTTGCTAATTCATTTTATTGAATTGTTAAAAAAAAAATATTCTGCAACATTTTTATGCACCTGTATGTTCACATTTTTTTTTAGCAAATTTTTTGAATAAAATTTAAGTCTTCTTGAAAAATATGCCTTTAATTTTTGTAATTAAATAACGTTTTTACAAAATCTCACTTGGAATATTTCAAATTAGCAAACAACTTTTAACGTTTTAGCACCACATTTTGTGCTTTACTTTTGATATTTCATTAATAAAAAACACTGTTTTTTTTTAATTGCAAATGTTTTAAAGTACTTATTTTATAGCGTGAAGTTTGTTTTAAAGAAAAAAAAAATATTCTTTGTTTAACATTTTTAAACACTGATTTATTTTAAGCAGCAAATGTTTTGTTAATTTGAAATTTGAGTAAAAATGTATTTTTTGTTTAAAATTTTTGTGTCTGATTTCTTGTGCATTTTCTTTTATTCTTGCTGTTGTTTTGTAAATTGTTCACTGCATTTTTGCATACGCAACACTTTTTTTTGTGTCACTGGACTGACGATAACAATTTTAAATAATAATTTAAATTCCATAAACAAAAAAAAGATTAATATTTTCAAAAGTGCTACTCTCAGCATTAAACGTAAACATTATAGCATGTATATACAATTATTTACATACTTTTGTGTTTGTTTTGGGTTTTATGTGTTTCACCCAACAAACATTAAATTAAAACTTTCTTAAAATAGATAATATTATAAATAAATATATATAATATATTATAAATATATATATATATATATGTATACACATATATGTGTTTTGTATTATATGTATGCACGTATATTTGTGTTTATATGTATACACATATATAAGTGTATAAAGATATATATTGGAAAACGCCTGATTCAGAGGTTTGGACTATTGTTTTCAAAATCCAATATATATGAACAAGCTCAATAGGCATTAAAATGCTTGCTTGGTAACAAAAAAAAATATAAAATAAAAAAAAATATAAAATAAAAAAAAATATATAAGAAAAAAAAAAAAAGATTCATAAATACTTACAACAACAAAATTTTTTTTGTAAGAGTAGCAAACAAAGGAAGAATAATGTTTTTTATGTTTAAATTATAGCATTAAAATACCAAAACCCTTATATATTATTGTAAATAAATTATTACCAATATAATTTTTTGTAAACAATTTTAAATTACGATTTTTTTGTTTTTGTTAACAATTTGAAAAAGATGGGTTTTAAGAATTTTAGTATTTTTTAGTTTTAAAATTTTAAAAATTAACTGGTATTACGTGTGGTGTTCTCCAACACAAGAAGCCAAACCTTAACGTGTCAACTAACATCATGGATTCATCTTGTCCAGCCCCAAACGGAGTAGCAACACAAATGAATAAAAAAGACGAAAACATGGCACTAGAAACATTTTTTTTTTAACTTAGAGGGCTTTATTGTCTCTAAAGTGGATGAACAACTTTCAAAAATTTCAATTATGATTTTCCTCACTTTATTTAATTAAATTTATCATTATCAGATGCTGAACCTTATCCAAAAAGCACCATATGATCTAAAACGAAGTGTTTTTGTTATGGTCACGATCTACGATTTTTTTTTTGAAGTGTGGTGAAAACAAGTGTGATTAAAGCTTCGTTTAACCACTGCAAAATGAAGTAGAGGCAACACAACCGCCACCTTTATGACAACACCTCCGAATACGCAGATAAAATATGAATACGAAGCAAGCAGCTGGTGGAAAAATTTCGTTTCGATACAATTCCGATATGCATGGTACACATGGTTCTTTGAATGGCATTGAATATAAAAGAAATACTAAAACTTTTCCCGAAGTTGAATTGGTTGGCTATAAAGGACCGACCATAATAAGATGCAGTCTATTTCAGACCAACATTGATTGTCCACATTCGCATGAGTTGGTTGTACGAAAAGATGATCATGATATATGTGATCCAAATAATTTGAAGGTATCACAAGATGTTGGTTATTTTGCAGAATTTAAAAACATGGGTATTTCACATATGGCTAAAAAGGAATTATTGAAAAAGAAGCGACAACGTTTAGGACGTGACTTTTTAACAATTAAAGAAGATCAGGAGTTGATAAAACAAACAGAAAAAGAAGCTAAGGAGATAAATTTAATTCTAGTACGGCTATGCTTTAAAGCTTTCCGAGTTGAGAAAAACAAATCATATACAACTGAAGCCTACCAATTTATACAAATCCAGTTAGTTTTCCGGAAAGAAGGTGACATAACACAAAACAACGCTCCCAAAATAAGCAGAAAAAGATGCATCCTTCATATACGAACGTTACCTCTCCATTTCCATCTGCAGCAACATCAACACCACACGCAGGGACGCAGTTTCCGATAAGGGGGGAGGGATGTTGAGAGGCACCCTCGTATTTTTAAACTCTAGTTATAAGTTAATCAAAATAATAAATGTGTACTAATGTAATATAAATCTTTTTGACAGTCAGCACTTTATTTAGTTAAACTTTGTTTATAAGTTAATTTAAAATTAATGTACTATTGAAATATGACTCTTCAGCAAGTCAGCAATTTAATTATTTAAATTATTTATTTTTAAGAAATGCTGTTTCTGTTTAATAAGCATTTTTAGCGTTAAGAATTTAGAATAAATAGTGATGAATAATTATAAAAAGTTGAGTTGTAAACTAGAAGTAAGAACAAACACTTATAGCCTGAAATTCCTACGGGACCCTGCAGGCTATATAAATAAATAAAAATTATAAAATAAATAAATAAAAGTGTTTTCTTGCTTACAAAACAACTCCAACAGCGGATGAACTCCAGGAAAACGGTAAAAGATGGGTGGATAAAAAACTGATGGGTTTTATAGAAATCATACCCTTTTATGATTCCTAGTACTTCATAACTATAGAAAATGGAATTTTAAAAGAAACTTTTGAAGTTTTCTAAATTTATAAATTTAAAATTTCTTTGGAGCATGAACTTCAGGAAAACGGTAGAAGATGGGCGGATAAAAATTGATACATTTAATAGAAATAATACCCTTTTATGATTCCTAGTACTTCATAACTATAGAAAATGGGATTTTAAAAGAAATTTTTTAAGTTTTCTAAATTTATAAATTTGAAATTTCTTTGGAGCATGAACTTCAGAAAACGGTAGAAGAAGGGTGGAAAAAACTGATGGGTTTTATAGAAATCATACCTTTTTATGATTCCTAGTACTTTACAACTATAGAAAATGAAATATTGGTAGAAATTTTTGATATTTTCTAAATTTTCATATTTGAAATTTCTTTAGAGGATGAACTCCAGGAAAACTGTAGAAGATGTGCGGATAGAAACTGATGGGTTTTATAGAAATCATACCCTTTTATGATTCCTAGTACTTCACAACTATAAAAAATGGAATTTTGGTAAAAAAAATTTTGAAGGTTTCTAAATTATCAAATTTGAAATTTCTTTAGAGGATGAACGCCAGGAAAAACGGTAGAAGATGGGCGGATAAAATTTTTAGATTTTATAGAAATAATACCCTTTTATGATTCCTAAAACTTCACAACTATAGAAAATGGAATTTTGGTAGAAAATTTTTGAAGTTGATTCCTAGTACTTCATAACTATAGAATATGGAATTTTAATAGAAATTTTTGAAGTTTTCTAAATTTTGAAATTTCTTTGGAAGATGAACTCCAGGAAAAACGGTAGAAGATGGGCGGATAAAAATTTATGGATTTTATAGAAATATACCCTTTTACGATTCCTAGTATTTCATCACTATAGAAAATAAAATTTTAATAGAAATTTTTGAAGTTTTCTAAATTTACAAATTTTAAATCTCTTTGGAGGATGAACTCCAGGAAAACGGTAGAAGATGGGCGGATAAAAATTGATGGATTTAATAGAAATTATACCCTTTTATGATTCTTAGTACTTTACAATTATAGAAGATGGAATTTTTTGTAGAAAATTTTGAAGTTTTCTAAATTTGAAATTTTTTTAGAGGCAAAACGGTAGAAGATGGGCGGATAAAAATGTATGGATTTTATAGAAATAATACCCTTTTATGATTCCTAGTACTTCATAACTATAGAAAATTTCTTTGTAGGATGAACTCCAGGAAAAACGGTAGAAGATGGACGGATAAAAATTTACGGATTTAATAGAAATTGTACCCTTTTATGGTTCTTAGTACTTCACAATTATAGAAGATGGAATTGATAGATTTAATAGCAATTTTCACCCTTTCATGATTCTTAGTACTTTACAATTATAGAAAATGGAATTTTGGTAAAAATTTTTCAAGTTTTCTAAATTTTCAAATTTGAAATTTCTTTAGAGGATGAACTCCAGAAAAAACGGTAGAAGAAGGGCGGATAAAAACTGATGGGTTTTATAGAAATAATCCCCTTTTGTGATTCTTAGTACTTCACAACTATAGAAAATGGAATTTTGGTAGAAATTTTTGAAGTTTTCTAAATTTTCATATTTGAAATTTCGTTAGAAGATGAACTCCAGGAAAAACGGTAGAAGATGGGCGGATAAAATTTATGGATTTTATAGAAATAATACCCTTTTATGATTCCTAGTACTTCATAACTATAGAAAATGGAATTTTAAAAGAAATTTTTGAAGTTTTCTAAATTTATAAATTTGAAATTTTTTTAGAGCATGAACTTCAGGAAAACGGTAGAAGATGGGCGGATAAAAATTGATACATTTAATAGAAAAAATACCCTTTTATGATTCCTAGTACTTCATAACTATAGAAAATGGAATTTTAAAAGCAACTTTTGAAGTTTTCTAAATTTTCAAATTTTGAAATTTCTTTGGAGGATGAAATCCAGGAAAACGGTACAAGATGGGCGGATAAAAATTGATATATTTAATAGAAATCATATCTTTTTACGATTCCTAGTACTTCACAACTATAGAAAATGGAAAAATTTTTGAAGTTTTCTAAATTTTCAAATTTGAAATTTCTTTAGAGGATGAACTCCAGGAAAACGTTAGACGATGGGCGGATAAAAACTGATGGGTTTTATAGAAATCATATCCTTTTATGATTCCTAGCACTTCATAACTATTGAAAATGGAATTTCAATAGAAATTTTTGAAGTTTTCTAAATTTGCAAATTTGAAATTTCTTTAGAGGATGAATGCCAGGAAAAATGGTAGAAGGCGGGCGGATAAAAATTGATGGATTTAATAGAAATTATACCCTTTTATGATTCTTAGTATTTCACAATTATAGAAGATGGAATTTTTGTACAAAATTTTGAAGTTTTCTAAATTTTCAAATTTGAAATTTCTTTAGAGGATGAACTCCAGGAAAACGTTAGACGATGGGCGGATAAAAACTGATGGGTTTTATAGAAATAATACCCTTTCATGATTCCTAGTATTTCACATTTATAGAAAATGGAATTTTGGTAGAAATTTTTGAAGTTTTCTAAATTTTCATATTTGAAATTTCTTAAGAGGATGAACTCCAGGAAAAACGGTAGAAGGTGGGCGGATATAAATTGATGGATTTAATAGAAATTATACCCTTTTATGATTATTAGTATTTCACAATTATAGAAGATGGAATTTTTGTACAAAATTTTGAAGTTTTCTAAATTTTCAAATTTGAAATTTCTTTAGAGGATGAACTCCAGGAAAACGTTAGACGATGGGCGGATAAAAACTGATGGGATTTATAGAAATCATACCCTTTCATGATTCCTAGTACTTCATAGCTATAGAAAATGAATTTTAATAGAAATTTTTGAAGTTTTCTAAACTTTCAAATTTTGAAATTTCTTTGGAGGATGAACTCCAGGAAAACGGTAGAAAATGGGCGGATAAAAATTGATATATTTAATAGAAATCATATCCTTTTATGATTCCTAGTACTTCACAACTATAGAAAATGGAATTTTGGTAGAAATTTTTGAAGTTTTCTAAATTTATAAATTTGAAATTTCTATGGAATATGAACTTCAGGAAAACGGTAGAAGATGGACGGATAAAAATTGATACATTTAACCCTTTATCGGGTAACATGTCATTTTAAATGCAAATAGTTATTATTCTATTACTATTATTAAAATAAAAACACATATTTATTCAAAAATTTAAAAAAATATTTTTTACTTGTTAGTTTTAAAAAAAAACTGATGTGTTACAGAAATGTTAAACTAACTATAGAAAATGAATTTTAATAGAAATTTTTAAAGTTTTCTACATTTTCAAATTTTGAAATTTCTTTGGAGGATGAACTCCAGGAAAACGGTAGAAAATGGGCGGATAAAAATTGGTATATTGAATAGAAATCACATCCTTTTATGATTCCTAGTACTTTACAACTATAGAAAATGAAATATTGGTAGAAATTTTTGATGTTTTCTAAATTTTCAAATTTTAAATTTCTTTAGAGTATGATACAGTATGAAAACGGCAAAAGATGGGCGGATAAAAATTAATGGATTTTATAGAAATAATACCCTTTTGTGATTCGTAGTACTTCATAACTATAGAAAATGGAATTTTAATAGAAATTGTTTAAGTTTTCAAAATTTTCAAATTTGAAATTTCTTTGGAGGATGAACTCCAGGAAAAACGGTAGAAGATGGGCGGATAAAAATTTATGGATTTCATAGAAATAATACCCTTTTATGATTCCTAGTACTTTATAACTATAGAAAATGGAATTTTAAAAGAAATTTTTGATGTTTTCTAAATTTTCAGATTTGAAATTTCTTTAGAGGATGAACACCAGGAAAACGGTAGAAGATTTTATGATTCCTAGTACTTCACAACTGTAAAAAATTGAAGTTTGGTAGAAATTTTTGAAGTTTTCTAAATTATAAAATTTAAAATTTCTTTAGAGGATGAACTCCAGGAAAAACGGTAGAAGATGGGCGGATAAAAATTGATGGATTTTATAGAAATAATACCCTTTTATGATTCCTAGTACTTCATAACTATTGAAAATGGAATTTTAATAGAAATTTATGAAGTTTTCTAAATTTTCAAATTTTGAAATTTTTTTTTTGGATGATGAACTCCAGGAAAACGGTAGAAAATGGGCGGATAAAAATTGATATATTTAATAGAAATCATATCCTTTTATGATTCTTAGTACTTCGCGACTATAGAAAATGGAATTTTGGTAGAAATTTGACTCCACGAAAATGGTAAAAGATGGGTGGATAAAAACTGATGGGTTTTATAGAAATCATACCCTTTTATGATTCCTAGTACTGCACAACTATAGAAAATGCAATTTTGGTAGAAATTTTTGAAGTTTTCTAAATTTTTAAATTTGAAATTTCTTTAGAGGATGAACTCCAGGAAAAACGGTAGAAGATGGGCGGATAAAAATTTATGGATTTTATAGAAATATACCCTTTTACGATTCCTAGTATTTCATAACTTAGTAAATAGAATTTTAATAGAAATTTTTGAAGTTTTCTAAATTTACAAATTTTAAATTTCTTTGGAGGATGAACTCCAGGAAAACGGTAGAAGATGGGCGGATAAAAATTGATGGATTTAATAGAAATTATACCCTTTAATGATCCTTAGTACTTTACAATTATTGAAGATGGAATTTTTTGTAGAAAATTTTAAAGTTTTCTAAATTTGAAATTTTTTTAGAGGATGAACTCCAGGAAAAACGGTAGAAGATGGGCGGATAAAAATGTATGGATTTTATAGAAATAATACCTTTTTATGATTCCTAATACTTCATAACTATAGAAAATTTCTTTGTAGGATGAACTCCAGGAAAAACGGTAGAAGATGGGCGGATAAAAATTTATGGATTTTATAGAAATAATACCCTTTTATGATACCTAGTACTTAATAACTGTAGAAAATGGAATTTTAATAGAAATTTTTGAAGTTTTCTACATTATTTAATTTGAAATTTCTTTGGAGGATGAACTTCAGGAAAACGGTTAAAGATGGGCGGATAAAAACTGATGGGTTTTATAGAACTAATCCCCTTTTGTGATTCTTAGTACTTCACAACTATAGAAAATGGAATTTTTGAAGTTTTCTAAATTTTCATATTTGAAATTTCGTTAGAAGATGAACTCCAGGAAAAACGGTAGAAGATGGGCAGATAAAATTTATGGATTTTATAGAAATAATACCCTTTTATGATTCCTAGTACTTCATAACTATAGAAAATGGAATTTTAAAAGAAATTTTTTAAGTTTTCTAAATTTATAAATTTGAAATTTCTTTAGAGCATGAACTTCAGTAAAACGGTAGAAGATGGGCGGATAAAAATTGATACATTTAATGGAAAAAATACCCTTTTATGATTCCTAGTACTTCATAACTATAGAAAATGGAATTTTAATAGAAATTTTTGAAGTTTTCTAAATTTTCATATTTGAAATTTCTTTGGAGGATGAACTCCAGGAAAACGGTAGAAGATGGGCGGATAAAAATTGATATATTTAATAGAAATCATATCCTTTTACGATTCCTAGTACTTCACAACTATAGAAAATGAAATTTTGGTAGAAATTTTTGAAGTTTTCTAAATTTTCATATTTGAAATATCTTTAGAGGATGAACTCCAGGAAAAACGGTAGAAGATGGGCGGATAAAAATTTATGGATTTTATAGAAATAATAGCCTTTTATGATTCCTAGTACTTCATAACTATAGAAAATGGAATTTTAAAAGAAACTTTTGAAGTTTTCTAAATTTATAAATTTGAAATTTGATTTGGAGCATGAACTTCAGGAAAACGGTAGAAGATGGGCGGATAAAAATTGATACATTTAATAGAAATAATACCCTTTTGTGATTCCTAGTACTTCACAACTATAGAAAATGGAATTTTGGTAGAAATTTTTGAAGTTTTCTAAATTTTCAAATTTTGATATTTCTTTGCAGGATGAACTCCAGGAAAACGGTAGAAGATGGGCGGATAAAAATTTATGGATTTTATAGAAATAATACCCTTTTATGATTCCTAGTACTTCATAACTATAGAAAATAGATTTTTAAAAGAAACTTTTGAAGTTTTCTAAATTTCTAAATTTGAAATTTCTTTGGAGCATGAACTTCAGGAAAACGGTAGAAGATGGGCGGATAAAAATTGATACATTTAATAGAAATAATACCCTTTTATGATTCCTAGTACTTCATAACTATAGAAAATGGAATTTTAAAAGAAATTTTTGAAGTTTTCTAAATTTATAAATTTGAAATTTCTTTGGAGCATGAACTTCAGAAAACGGTAGAAGATGGGCGGAAAAAGCTGATGGGTTTTATAGAAATCATACCCTTTTATGATTCCTAGTACTTCATAACTATAGAAATTGGAATTTTAATAGAAATTTTTGAAGTTTTCTAAATTTTCAAATTTTGAAATTTCTTTGGAGGATGAACTCCAGGAAAACGGTAAAAGATGGGTGGATAAAAAACTGATTGGTTTTATAGAAATCATACCCTTTTATGATTCCTAGTACTTCATAACTATAGAAAATGGAATTTTAAAAGAAACTTTTGAAGTTTTCGAAATTTATAAATTTTAAATTTCTTTGGAGCATGAACTTCAGGAAAACGGTAGAAGATGGGCGGATAAAAATTGATACATTTAATAGAAATAATACCCTTTTATGATTCCTAGTACTTCATAACTATAGAAAATGGGATTTTAAAAGAAATTTTTTAAGTTTTCTAAATTTATAAATATGAAATTTCTTTGGAGCATGAACTTCAGAAAACGGTAGAAATTTTTGATATTTTCTAAATTTTCATATTTGAAATTTCTTTAGAGGATGAACTCCAGGAAAACTGTAGAAGATGTGCGGATAGAAACTGATGTGTTTTATAGAAATCATACCCTTTTATGATTCCTAGTACTTCATAACTATAGAATATGGAATTTTAATAGAAATTTTTGAAGTTTTCTAAATTTTCAAATTTTGAAATTTCTTTGGAAGATGAACTCCAGGAAAAACGGTAGAAGATGGGCGGATAAAAATTTATGGATTTTATAGAAATATATCCTTTTACTATTCCTAGTATTTCATATCTATAGAAAATAAAATTTTAATAGAAATTTTTGAAGTTTTCTAAATTTACAAATTTTAAATTTCTTTGAAGGATGAACTCCAGGAAAACGGTAAGATGGGCGGATAAAAATTGATGGATTTAATAGAAATTATACCCTTTTATGATTCTTAGTATTTTACAATTATAGAAGATGGAATTTTTTGTAGAAAATTTTTAAGTTTTCTAAATTTGAAATTTTTTTAGAGGAAAAACAGTAGAAGATGGGCGGATAAAAATGTATGGATTTTATAGAAATAATACCCTTTTATGATTCCTAGTACTTCATAACTATAGAAAATTTCTTTGTAGGATGAACTCCAGGAAAAACGGTAGAAGATGGACGGATAAAAATTGACGGATTTAATAGAAATTGTACCCTTTTATGGTTCTTAGTACTTCACAATTATAGAAGATGGAATTTTTGTAGAAATTTTTGAAATTTTCTAAATTTTGTAAACGGTAGAATATGGGCGGATAAAAATTGATAGATTTAATAGCAATTTTTACCCTTTCATGATTTTTAGTACTTCACAATTATAGAAAATGGAATTTTGGTAAAAATTTTTCAAGTTTTCTAAATTTTCAAATTTGAAATTTCTTTAGAGGATGAACTCCAGAAAAAACGGTAGAAGAAGGGCGGATAAAAACTGATGGGTTTTATAGAAATAATCCCCTTTTGTGATTCTTAGTACTTCACAACTATAGAAAATGGAATTTTTGAAGTTTTCTAAATTTTCATATTTGAAATTTCGTTAGAAGATGAACTCCAGGAAAAACGGTAGAAGATGGGCGGATAAAATTTATAGATTTTATAGAAATAATACCCTTTTATGATTCCTAGTACTTCCATTTTCCATTTTCTATAGTTATGAATTTGAAATTTCTTTAGAGCATGAACTTCAGGAAAACGGTAGAAGATGGGCGGATAAAAATTGATACATTTAATAGAAAAAATACCCTTTTATCATTCCTATTACTTCATAACTATAGAAAATGGAATTTTAAAAGAAACTTTTGAAGTTTTCTAAATTTTCAAATTTTGAAATTTCTTTGGAGGATGAAATCCAGGAAAACGGTAGAAAATGGGCGGATAAAAATTGATATATTTAATAGAAATCATATCTTTTTACGATTCCTAGTACTTCACAACTATAGAAAATGGAATTTTGGTAGAAATTTTTGAAGTTTTCTAAATTTTCATATTTGAAATATCTTTAGAGAATGAACTCCAGGAAAAACGGTAGAAGATGGGCGGATACAAATTTATGGATTTTATAGAAATAATAACCTTTTATGATTCCTAGTACTTCATAACTATAGAAAATGGAATTTTAAAAGAAACTTTTGAAGTTTTCTAAATTTATAAATTTGAAATTTCTTTGGAGCATGAACTTCAGGAAAACGGTAGAAGATGGGCGGATAAAAATTGATACATTTAAAAGAAATAATACCCTTTTATGATTCCTAGTACTTCATACTATAGAAAATGGAATTTTAATAGAAATTTTTGAAGTGTTCTAAATTTTCATATTTTGAAATTTCTTTGGAAGATGAACTCCAGGAAAACGGTAGAAGATGGGCGGATAAAAATTGATACATTTAATAGAAATAATACCCTTTTATGATTCCTAGTACTTCATAACTATAGAAAATGGAATTTCAATAGAAATTTTTGAAGTTTTCTAAATTTTCAAATTTTGAAATTTCTTTGAAGGATGAACTCCAGGTAAACAATAAAAGGTGGGCGGATAAAAGTTGAAAGATTTAATAGAAATTATACCCTTTTATGATTCTTAGTACTTAGCAATTATAGAAGATGGAATTTTTTGTAGAAAATTTTGAAGTGTTCTAAATTTGAAATTTCTTTAGAGGATGAACTCCAGGAAAAAGGGTAGAAGATGGGCAGATAAAAATGTATGGATTTTATAGAAATAATACCCTTTTATGATTCCTTGTACTTCATAACTATAGAAAATGGAATTTTAATAGAAATTTTTGAAGTTTTCTAAATTTTCAAATTTGAAATTTCTTTGGAGGATGAACTCCAGGAAAACGGTAGAAGATGGGCGGATAAAAACTGATGGGTTTTATAGAAATAATCCCCTTTTATGATTCTTAGTACTTCACAACTATAGAAAATGGAATTTTTGAAGTTTTCTAAATTTTCAAATTTTGAAATTTCTTTGGAGGATGAATCCAGGTAAACAATAAAAGGTGGGCGGATAAAAATTGAAAGATTTAATAGAAATTATACCCTTTTATGATTCTTAGTACTTTACAATTATAGAAGATGGAATTTCTTGTAGAAAATTTTGAAGTTTTTTAAATTTGAAATTTCTTTAGAGGATGAACTCCAGGAAAAACGGTAGAAAATGTATGGATTTTATAGAAATAATACCCTTTTATGATTCCTTGTACTTCATAACTATAGAAAATGGAATTTTAATAGAAATTTTTGCAGTTTTCTAAATTTTCAAATTTTAAATTTCTTTGGCGGATGAACTCCAGGAAAACGTTAGACGATGGGCGGATAAAAACTGATGGGTTTTATAGAAATCATACCCTTTCATGATTCCTAGCACTTCATAACTATTGAAAATGGAATTTCAATAGAAATTTTTGAAGTTTTCTAAATTTGCAAATTTGAAATTTCTTTAGAGGATGAACGCCAGGAAAAACGGTAGAAGGTGGGCGGATAAAAATTGATGGATTTAATAGAAATTATACCCTTTTATGATTATTAGTATTTCACAATTATAGAAGATGGAATTTTTGTACAAAATTTTGAAGTTTTCTAAATTTTCAAATTTGAAATTTCTTTAGAGGATGAACTCCAGGAAAACGTTAGACGATGGGCGGATAAAAACTGATGGGTTTTATAGAAATCATACCCTTTCATGATTCCTAGTACTTCATAACTATAGAAAATGAATTTTAATAGAAATTTTTGAAGTTTTCTAAATTTTCAAATTTTGAAATTTCTTTGGAGGATGAACTCCAGGAAAACGGTAGAAAATGGGCGGAGAAAAATTGATATATTTAATAGAAATCATATCCTTTTATGATTCCTAGTACTTCACAACTATAGAAAATGGAATTTTGGTAGAAATTTTTGAAGTTTTCTAAATTTATAAATTTGAAATTTCTATGGAATATGAACAAGAGGAAAACGGTAGAAGATGGGCGGATAAAAATTGATACATTTAATAGAAATAATACCCTTTTATGATTCCTAGTACTTCATAACTATAGAAAATTAATTGTAACAGAAATTTTTGAAGTTTTCTAAATTTCCAAATTTTAAAATTTCTTTGGAGGATGAACTCCAGGAAAACGGTAGAAAATGGGCGGATAAAAATTGATATATTTAATAGAAATCATATCCTGTTATGATTCTTAGTACTTCACAACTATAGAAAATGGAATTTTGGTAGAAATTTTTGAAGTTTTCTAAATTTTCATATTTGAAATTTCTTTAGAGGATTAACTCCAGGAAAAACGGTAGAAGATGGGCGAATAAAAATTTATCGATTTCATAGAAATAATACCCTTTTATGATTCCTAGTACTTTATAACTATAGAAAATGGAATTTTAAAAGAAATTTTTGAAGTTTTCTAAATTTTCAAATTTGAAATTTCTTTGGAGGATGAACGCCAGGAACGGTAGGTTTTATAGATATCATAGCCTTTTATGATTCCTAGTACTTCACAACTATAAAAAATAAAATTTTGGTAGGAATTTGTGAAGTTTTCTAAATTATCAAATTTGAAATTTCTTTGGAGGATGAACTTTAGGAAAACGGTAGAAGATAGGCGAAAAACTGATGGGTTTTATAGAAATCATACAATTTAATGCTTCCTAGTACTTCACAACTATAGAAAATGAAATATTGGTAGAAATTTTTGATGTTTTCTAAATTTTCAAATTTTAAATTTCTTTAGAGTATGATACAGTATGAAAACGGCAAAAGATGGGCGGATAAAAATTAATGGATTTTATAGAAATAATACCCTTTTGTGATTCGTAGTACTTCATAACTATAGAAAATGGAATTTTAATAGAAATTGTTTAAGTTTTCCAAATTTTCAAATTTGAAATTTCTTTGGAGGATGAACTCCAGGAAAAACGGTAGAAGATGGGCGGATAAAAATTTATGGATTTCATAGAAATAATACCCTTTTATGATTCCTACTACTTTATAACTATAGAAAATGGAATTTTAAAAGAAATTTTGGATGTTTTCTAAATTTTCAAATTTGAAATTTCTTTAGAGGATGAACTCCAGGAAAACGGTAGAAGATTTTATGATTCCAAGTACTTCACAACTGTAAAAAATTGAATTTTGATAGACATTTTTGATGTTTTCTAAATTATAAAATTTAAAATTTCTTTAGAGGATGAACTCCAGGAAAAACGGTAGAAGATGGGCGGATAAAAATTGATAGATTTTATAGAAATAATACCCTTTTATGATTCCTAGTACTTCATAACTATTGAAAATGGAATTTTAATAGAAATTTTTGAAGTTTTCTAAATTTTCAAATTTGAAATTTCTTTAGAGGATGAACTCCAGGAAAACGTTAGACGATTGGCGAATAAAAATTGATGGATTTAATAGAAATTATACCCTTTTATGATTCCTAGTACTTAACAAGTATAGAAAATGGAATTTTGGTAGAAATTTTTAAGTTTTCTAAATTTTGAAATTTCTTTGGAGGATGAAGTCCAGGAAAACGGTAGAAGATGGGCGGATAAAAATTGATACATTTAATAGAAATAATACCCTTTTATGATTCCTAGGACTTCAGAACTATAGAAAATGAATTTTATTAGAAATTTTTGAAGTTTTCTAAATTTTCAAATTTTGAAATTTCTTTGGAGGATGAACTCCAGGAAAACGGTAGAAAATGGGCGGATAAAAATTGATATATTTAATAGAAATCATATCCTTTTATGATTCCTAGTACTTCGCGACTATAGAAAATGGAATTTTGGTAGAAATTTTTGAAGCTTTCTAAATTTTCATATTTGAAATTTCTTTAGAGGATGAACTCCAGGAAAAATGGTAGAAGATCGGCGGATAAAAATTTATGGATTTTATAGAAATCATATCCTTTTATGATTCCTAGTACTTCACAACTATAGAAAATGGAAAAATTTTTTGAAGTTTTCTAAATTTTCAAATTTGAAATTTCTTTAGAGGATGAACTCCAGGAAAACGTTAGACGATGGGCGGATAAAAACTGATGGGTTTTATAGAAATCATACCCTTTCATGATTCCTAGTACTTCATAACTATAGAAAATGAATTTTAATAGAAATTTTTGCAGTTTTCTAAATTTTCAAATTTTGAAATTTCTTTGGAGGATGAACTCCAAGAAAACGGTAGAAAATGGGCGGATAAAAATTGATATATTTAATAGAAATCATATCCTTTTATGATTCCTAGTACTTCACAACTATAGAAAATGGAATGTTGGTAGAAATTTTTGAAGTTTTCTAAATTTATAAATTTGAAATTTCTATGGAATATGAACTTCAGGAAAACGGTAGAAGATGGACGGATAAAAATTGCTACATTTAACCCTTTATCGGGTAACATGTCATTTTAAATGCAAATAGTTATTATTCTATTACTATTATTAAAATAAAAACACATATTTATTCAAAAATTTTAAAAAATATTTTTTACTTGTTAGTTAAAAAAAAAAACTGGTGTGTTACAGAAATGTTAAATTGTCTAAAAAGTATTGAATATTTTATGATAGATGGAACGCACGGAAGCAGTTATTATTTTTGTTATAGCACAATGCAACGCCACATTTTTCTCATAACTTTTGTGACACACCTTGGCAACTTGCCATTTTGAACTAATTATTAACTTACGCACTAATTATTAGCCAGGAAGATAATATGTTATAACAAAAATCTGATTTTCGCACTAAAAACTTAAACACTTGTTACGGTTTGACACTTTTTTCAAAAATAAACTTTTGGCACAGAAAAATATGTGATAATAATAATACCCCGTTATATTTTATTTATTTTTTCTTGTCCACGGTTTGTACAAGTTATGTTACAATGCCCAAAGTACTTTTATGATTATTAGTATTTCACAATTATAGAAGATGGAATTTTTGTACAAAATTTTGAAGTTTTCTAAATTTTCAAATTTGAAATTTCTTTAGAGGATGAACTCCAGGAAAACGTTAGACGATGGGCGGATAAAAACTGATGGGTTTTATAGAAATCATACCCTTTCATGATTCCTAGTACTTCATAACTATAGAAAATGAATTTTAATAGAAATTTTTGAAGTTTTCTAAATTTTCAAATTTTGAAATTTCTTTGGAGGATGAACTCCAGGAAAACGGTAGAAAATGGGCGGAGAAAAATTGATATATTTAATAGAAATCATATCCTTTTATGATTCCTAGTACTTCACAACTATAGAAAATGGAATTTTGGTAGAAATTTTTGAAGTTTTCTAAATTTATAAATTTGAAATTTCTATGGAATATGAACAAGAGGAAAACGGTAGAAGATGGGCGGATAAAAATTGATACATTTAATAGAAATAATACCCTTTTATGATTCCTAGTGCTTCATAACTATAGAAAATTAATTGTAACAGAAATTTTTGAAGTTTTCTAAATTTCCAAATTTTAAAATTTCTTTGGAGGATGAACTCCAGGAAAACGGTAGAAAATGGGCGGATAAAAATTGATATATTTAATAGAAATCATATCCTGTTATGATTCTTAGTACTTCACAACTATAGAAAATGGAATTTTGGTAGAAATTTTTGAAGTTTTCTAAATTTTCAAATTTTAAATTTCTTTGGAGGATGAAACCAGGAAAACGGTAGAATATGGGCGGATAAAAATTGATGGATTTAATACAAATTATACCCTTTTATGATTCTTAGTACTTCACAATTATAGAAGATGGAATTTTTATACAAAATTTAGAATTTTTCTAAATTTACAAATTTGAAATTGCTATAGAGGATGAACTCCAGAAAAACGTTAGACGATGGGCGGATAAAAATTTATGGAAATTATACCCTTTTATGATTTCTAGTACTTCACAAGTATAGAAAATGGAATTTTGCTAGAAATTTTTGAGTTTTATAAATTTTTAAATTTGAAATTTCTTTAGAGGATGAACTCCAGGAAAACGGTAGAATATGGGCGGATAAAAACTGATGGGTTTTATAGAAATCATACCCTTTTATGATTTCTAGTACTTCACAACTATAGAAAATGGAATTTTGGTAGAAATTTTTGAAGTTTTCTAAATTTTCATATTTGAAATTTCTTTAGAAGATGAACTCCAGGAAAAACGGTAGAAGATGGGCGAATAAAAATTTATCGATTTCATAGAAATAATACCCTTTTATGATTCCTAGTACTTTATAACTATAGAAAATGGAATTTTAAAAGAAATTTTTGAAGTTTTCTAAATTTTCAAATTTGAAATTTCTTTGGAGGATGAACGCCAGGAACGGTAGGTTTTATAGATATCATAGCCTTTTATGATTCCTAGTACTTCACAACTATAAAAAATAAAATTTTGGTAGGAATTTGTGAAGTTTTCTAAATTATCAAATTTGAAATTTCTTTAGAGGATGAACTCCAGGAAAACGTTAGACGATTGGCGGATAAAAATTGGTGGATTCAATAGAAATTATACCCTTTTATGATTTCTAGTACTTCATAACTATAGAAAATGGAATTATAATAGAAATTTTTGAAGTTTTCAATATTTTCAAATTTGAAATTTCTTTGGAGGATGAACTCCAGGAAAACGGTAGAAAATGGGCGGATAAAAATTGGTATATTTAATATAAATCACATCCTTTTATGATTCCTAGTACTTTACAACTATTGAAAATGGAATTTCAATAGAAATTTTTGAAGTTTTCTAAATTTTCATATTTGAAATTTCTTTAGAGAAACGGTAGAAGATTTTATGATTCCAAGTACTTCACAACTGTAAAAAATTGAATTTTGGTAGAAATTTTTGATGTTTTCTAAATTATAAAATTTAAAATTTCTTTAGAGGATGAACTCCAGGAAAAACGGTAGAAGATGGTCGGATAAAAATTGATGGATTTTATAGAAATAATACCCTTTTATGATTCCTAGTACTTCATAACTATTGAAAATGGAATTTTAATAGAAAGTTTTGAAGTTTTCTAAATTTTCAAATTTGAAATTTCTTTAGAGAATGAACTCCAGGAAAACGTTAGACGATTGGCGGATAAAAATTGATGGATTCAATAGAAATTATACCCTTTTATGATTCCTAGTACTTAACAAGTATAGAAAATGGAATTTTAGTAGAAATTTTTAAGTTTTCTAAATTTTGAAATTTCTTTGGAGGATGAACTCCAGGAAAACGATAAAAAAAGTGCGGATAAAAATTGATACATTTAATAGAAATAATACCCTTTTATGATTTCTAGTACTTCATAACTATAGAAAATGAATTTTAATAGAAATTTTTAAAGTTTTCTACATTTTCAAATTTTGAAATTTCTTTGGAGGATGAACTCCAGGAAAACGGTAGAAAATGGGCGGATAAAAATTGGTATATTTAATATAAATCACATCCTTTTATGATTCCTAGTACTTTACAACTATTGAAAATGGAATTTCAATAGAAATTTTTGAAGTTTTCTAAATTTTCATATTTGAAATTTCTTTAGAGGATGAACTCCAGGAAAAACGGTAGAAGATGAGCGGATAAAAATTAATGGATTTTATAGAAATAATACCCTTTTGTGATTCCTAGTACTTCATAACTATAGAAAATGGAATTTTAATAGAAATTTTTGAAGTTTTCAAAATTTTCAAATTTAAAATTTCTTTGGAGGATGAACTCCAGGAAAACGGTAGAAGATAGGCGGATAAAAATTTATAGATTTAATAGAAATTATACCCTATTAAGATTCGTAGTACTTTTCAACTACAGAAAATGGAATTTTCGTAGAAATTTTTGAAGTTTTCTAAATTTTCAAATTTGAAATTTCTTTAGAGGATGAACTCCAGGAAAACGGTAGAATATGGGCGGATAAAAACTGATGGGTTTTATAGAAATCATACCCTTTTATGATTTCTAGTACTTTATAACTATAGAAAATGGAATTTTAAAAGAAATTTTTGCAGTTTTCTAAATTTTCAAATTTGAAATTTCTTTGGAGGATGAACGCCAGGAACGGTAGGTTTTATATATATCATAGCCTTTTATGATTCCTAGTACTTCACAACTATAAAAAATAAAATTTTGGTAGGAATTTGTGAAGTTTTCTAAATTATCAAATTTGAAATTTCTTTGGAGGATGAACTTTAGGAAAACGGTAGAAGATAGGCGAAAAACTGATGGGTTTTATAGAAATCATACAATTTAATGCTTCCTAGTACTTCACAACTATAGAAAATGAAATATTGGTAGAAATTTTTGATGTTTTCTAAATTTTCAAATTTTTAATTTCTTTAGAGTATGATACAGTATGAAAACGGCAAAAGATGGGCGGATAAAAATTAATGGATTTTATAGAAATAATACCCTTTTGTGATTCGTAGTACTTCATAACTATAGAAAATGGAATTTTAATAGAAATTGTTTAAGTTTTCCAAATTTTCAAATTTGAAATTTCTTTAGAGGATGAACTCCAGGAAAAACGGTAGAAGATGGGCGGATAAAAATTTATGGATTTCATAGAAATAATACCCTTTTATGATTCCTACTACTTTATAACTATAGAAAATGGAATTTTAAAAGAAATTTTGGATGTTTTCTAAATTTTCAAATTTGAAATTTCTTTAGAGGATGAACTCCAGGAAAACGGTAGAAGATTTTATGATTCCAAGTACTTCACAACTGCAAAAAATTGAATTTTACTAGAAATTTTTGATGTTTTCTAAATTATAAAATTTCTTTAGAGGATGAACTCCAGGAAAAACGGTAGAAGATGGGCGGATAAAAATTGATGGATTTTATAGAAATAATACCCTTTTATGATTCCTAGTACTTCATAACTATTGAAAATGGAATTTTAATAGAAATTTTTGAAGTTTTCTAAATTTTCAAATTTGAAATTTCTTCAGAGGATGAACTCCAGGAAAACGTTAGAAGATTGGCGAATAAAAATTGATGGATTTAATAGAAATTATACCCTTTTATGATTCCTAGTACTTAACAAGTATAGAAAATGGAATTTTGGTAGAAATTTTTAAGTTTTCTAAATTTTGAAATTTCTTTGGAGGATGAAGTCCAGGAAAACGGTAGAAGATGGGCGGATAAAAATTGATACATTTAATAGAAATAATACCCTTTTATGATTCCTAGGACTTCAGAACTATAGAAAATGAATTTTATTAGAAATTTTTGAAGTTTTCTAAATTTTCAAATTTTGAAATTTCTTTGGAGGATGAACTCCAGGAAAACGGTAGAAAATGGGCGGATAAAAATTGATATATTTAATAGAAATCATATCCTTTTATGATTCCTAGTACTTCGCGACTATAGAAAATGGAATTTTGGTAGAAATTTTTGAAGCTTTCTAAATTTTCATATTTGAAATTTCTTTAGAGGATGAACTCCAGGAAAAATGGTAGAAGCTCGGCGGATAAAAATTTATGGATTTTATAGAAATCATATCCTTTTATGATTCCTAGTACTTCACAACTATAGAAAATGGAAAAATTTTTTCAAGTTTTCTAAATTTTCAAATTTGAAATTTCTTTAGAGGATGAACTCCAGGAAAACGTTAGACGATGGGCGGATAAAAACTGATGGGTTTTATAGAAATCATACCCTTTCATGATTCCTAGTACTTCACATTTACAGAAAATGGAATTTTGGTAGAAATTTTTGAAGTTTTCTAAATTTTCATATTTGAAATTTCTTTAGAGGATGAACCCCAGGAAAAACGGTAAAAGATGGGCGGATAAAAATTTATGGATTTTATAGAAATAATACCCTTTTATGATTCCTAGTACTTCATAACTATTGAAAATGGAATTTCAATAGAAATTTTTGAAGTTTTCTAAATTTGCAAATTTGAAATTTCTTTAGAGGATGAACGCCAGGAAAAACGGTAGAAGGTGGGCGGATAAAAATTGATGGATTTAATAGAAATTATACCCATTTATGATTATTAGTATTTCACAATTATAGAAGATGGAATTTTTGTACAAAATTTTGAAGTTTTCTAAATTTTCAAATTTGAAATTTCTTTAGAGGATGAACTCCAGGAAAACGTTAGACGATGGGCGGATAAAAACTGATGGGTTTTATAGAAATCATACCCTTTCATGATTCCTAGTACTTCATAACTATAGAAAATGAATTTTAATAGAAATTTTTGCAGTTTTCTAAATTTTCAAATTTTGAAATTTCTTTGGAGGATGAACTCCAAGAAAACGGTAGAAAATGGGCGGATAAAAATTGATATATTTAATAGAAATCATATCCTTTTATGATTCCTAGTACTTCACAACTATAGAAAATGGAATTTTGGTAGAAATTTTTGAAGTTTTCTAAATTTATAAATTTGAAATTTCTATGGAATATGAACTTCAGGAAAACGATAGAAGATGGACGGATAAAAATTGCTACATTTAACCCTTTATCGGGTAACATGTCATTTTAAATGCAAATAGTTATTATTCTATTACTATTATTAAAACAAAAACACATATTTATTCAAAAATTTTAAAAAATATTTTTTACTTGTTAGTTAAAAAAACAAACTGGTGTGTTACAGAAATGTTAAATTGTCTAAAAAGTATTGAATATTTTATGATAGATGGAACGCACGGAAGCAGTTATTATTTTTGTTATAGCACAATGCAACGCCACATTTTTTCATAACTTTTGTGACACACCTTGGCAACTTGCCATTTTGCACTAATTATTAACTTACGCACTAATTATTAGCCAGGAAGATAATATGTTATAACAAAAATCTGATTTTCGCACTAAAAACTTAAACACTTGTTACGGTTTGACACTTTTTTCAAAAATAAACTTTTGGCACAGAAAAATATGTGATAATAATAATACCCCGTTATATTTTATTTATTTTTTCTTGTCCACGGTTTGTACAAGTTATGTTACAATGCCCAAAGTACTTTTATGATTATTAGTATTTCACAATTATAGAAGATGGAATTTTTGTACAAAATTTTGAAGTTTTCTAAATTTTCAAATTTGAAATTTCTTTAGAGGATGAACTCCAGGAAAACGTTAGACGATGGGCGGATAAAAACTGATGGGTTTTATAGAAATCATACCCTTTCATGATTCCTAGTACTTCATAACTATAGAAAATGAATTTTAATAGAAATTTTTGAAGTTTTCTAAATTTTCAAATTTTGATATTTCTTTGGAGGATGAACTCCAGGAAAACGGTAGAAAATGGGCGGAGAAAAATTGATATATTTAATAGAAATCATATCCTTTTATGATTCCTAGTACTTCACAACTATAGAAAATGGAATTTTGGTAGAAATTTTTGAAGTTTTCTAAATTTATAAATTTGAAATTTCTATGGAATATGAACAAGAGGAAAACGGTAGAAGATGGGCGGATAAAAATTGATACATTTAATAGAAATAATACCCTTTTATGATTCCTAGTACTTCATAACTATAGAAAATTAATTGTAACAGAAATTTTTGAAGTTTTCTAAATTTCCAAATTTTAAAATTTCTTTGGAGGATGAACTCCAGGAAAACGGTAGAAAATGGGCGGATAAAAATTGATATATTTAATAGAAATCATATCCTGTTATGATTCTTAGTACTTCACAACTATAGAAAATGGAATTTTGGTAGAAATTTTTGAAGTTTTCTAAATTTTCAAATTTTAAATTTCTTTGGAGGATGAAACCAGGAAAACGGTAGAATATGGGCGGATAAAAATTGATGGATTTAATACAAATTATACCCTTTTATGATTCTTAGTACTTCACAATTATAGAAGATGGAATTTTTATACAAAATTTTGAATTTTTCTAAATTTACAAATTTGAAATTGCTTTAGAGGATGAACTCCAGAAAAACGTTAGACGATGGGCGGATAAAAATTTATGGAAATTATACCCTTTTATGATTTCTAGTACTTCACAAGTATAGAAAATGGAATTTTGCTAGAAATTTTTGAGTTTTATAAATTTTTAAATTTGAAATTTCTTTAGAGGATGAACTCCAGGAAAACGGTAGAATATGGGCGGATAAAAACTGATGGGTTTTATAGAAATCATACCCTTTTATGATTTCTAGTACTTCACAACTATAGAAAATGGAATTTTGGTAGAAATTTTTGAAGTTTTCTAAATTTTCATATTTGAAATTTCTTTAGAGGATGAACTCCAGGAAAAACGGTAGAAGATGGGCGAATAAAAATTTATCGATTTCATAGAAATAATACCCTTTTATGATTCCTAGTACTTTATAACTATAGAAAATGGAATTTTAAAAGAAATTTTTGAAGTTTTCTAAATTTTCAAATTTGAAATTTCTTTGGAGGATGAACGCCAGGAACGGTAGGTTTTATAGATATCATAGCCTTTTATGATTCCTAGTACTTCACAACTATAAAAAATAAAATTTTGGTAGGAATTTGTGAAGTTTTCTAAATTATCAAATTTGAAATTTCTTTAGAGGATGAACTCCAGGAAAACGTTAGACGATTGGCGGATAAAAATTGGTGGATTCAATAGAAATTATACCCTTTTATGATTTCTAGTACTTCATAACTATAGAAAATGGAATTATAATAGAAATTTTTGAAGTTTTCAATATTTTCAAATTTGAAATTTCTTTGGAGGATGAACTCCAGGAAAACGGTAGAAAATGGGCGGATAAAAATTGGTATATTTAATATAAATCACATCCTTTTATGATTCCTAGTACTTTACAACTATTGAAAATGGAATTTTAATAGAAATTTTTGAAGTTTTCTAAATTTTCATATTTGAAATTTCTTTAGAGAAACGGTAGAAGATTTTATGATTCCAAGTACTTCACAACTGTAAAAAATTGAATTTTGGTAGAAATTTTTGATGTTTTCTAAATTATAAAATTTCTTTAGAGGATGAACTCCAGGAAAAACGGTAGAAGATGGTCGGATAAAAATTGATGGATTTTATAGAAATAATACCCTTTTATGATTCTTAGTACTTCATAACTATTGAAAATGGAATTTTAATAGAAAGTTTTGAAGTTTTCTAAATTTTCAAATTTGAAATTTCTTTAGAGAATGAACTCCAGGAAAACGTTAGACGATTGGCGGATAAAAATTGATGGATTCAATAGAAATTATACCCTTTTATGATTCCTAGTACTTAACAAGTATAGAAAATGGAATTTTAGTAGAAATTTTTAAGTTTTCTAAATTTTGAAATTTCTTTGGAGGATGAACTCCAGGAAAACGATAAAAAAAGTGCGGATAAAAATTGATACATTTAATAGAAATAATACCCTTTTATGATTTCTAGTACTTCATAACTATAGAAAATGAATTTTAATAGAAATTTTTAAAGTTTTCTACATTTTCAAATTTTGAAATTTCTTTGGAGGATGAACTCCAGGAAAACGGTAGAAAATGGGCGGATAAAAATTGGTATATTTAATATAAATCACATCCTTTTATGATTCCTAGTACTTTACAACTATTGAAAATGGAATTTCAATAGAAATTTTTGAAGTTTTCTAAATTTTCATATTTGAAATTTCTTTAGAGGATGAACTCCAGGAAAAACGGTAGAAGATGGGCGGATAAAAATTAATGGATTTTATAGAAATAATACCCTTTTGTGATTCCTAGTACTTCATAACTATAGAAAATGGAATTTTAATAGAAATTTTTGAAGTTTTCAAAATTTTCAAATTTAAAATTTCTTTGGAGGATGAACTCCAGGAAAACGGTAGAAGATAGGCGGATAAAAATTTATAGATTTAGTAGAAATTATACCCTATTAAGATTCGTAGTACTTTTCAACTACAGAAAATGGAATTTTCGTAGAAATTTTTGAAGTTTTCTAAATTTTCAAATTTGAAATTTCTTTAGAGGATGAACTCCAGGAAAACGGTAGAATATGGGCGGATAAAAACTGATGGGTTTTATAGAAATCATACCCTTTTATGATTTCTAGTACTTTATAACTATAGAAAATGGAATTTTAAAAGAAATTTTTGAAGTTTTCTAAATTTTCACATTTGAAATTTCTTTGGAGGATGAACGCCAGGAACGGTAGGTTTTATAGATATCATAGCCTTTTATGATTCCTAGTACTTCACAACTATAAAAAATAAAATTTTGGTAGGAATTTGTGAAGTTTTCTAAATTATCAAATTTGAAATTTCTTTGGAGGATGAACTTTAGGAAAACGGTAGAAGATAGGCGAAAAACTGATGGGTTTTATAGAAATCATACAATTTAATGCTTCCTAGTACTTCACAACTATAGAAAATGAAATATTGGTAGAAATTTTTGATGTTTTCTAAATTTTCAAATTTTTAATTTCTTTAGAGTATGATACAGTATGAAAACGGCAAAAGATGGGCGGATAAAAATTAATGGATTTTATAGAAATAATACCCTTTTGTGATTCGTAGTACTTCATAACTATAGAAAATGGAATTTTAATAGAAATTGTTTAAGTTTTCCAAATTTTCAAATTTGAAATATCTTTGGAGGATGAACTCCAGGAAAAACGGTAGAAGATGGGCGGATAAAAATTTATGGATTTCATAGAAATAATACCCTTTTATGATTCCTACTACTTTATAACTATAGAAAATGGAATTTTAAAAGAAATTTTGGATGTTTTCTAAATTTTCAAATTTGAAATTTCTTTAGAGGATGAACTCCAGGAAAACGGTAGAAGATTTTATGATTCCAAGTACTTCACAACTGTAAAAAATTGAATTTTGATAGAAATTTTTGATGTTTTCTAAATTATAAAATTTAAAATTTCTTTAGAGGATGAACTCCAGGAAAAACGGTAGAAGATGGGCGGATAAAAATTGATGGATTTTATAGAAATAATACCCTTTTATGATTCCTAGTACTTCATAACTATTGAAAATGGAATTTTAATAGAAATTTTTGAAGTTTTCTAAATTTTCAAATTTGAAATTTCTTTAGAGGATGAACTCCAGGAAAACGTTAGACGATTGGCGAATAAAAATTGATGGATTTAATAGAAATTATACCCTTTTATGATTCCTAGTACTTAACAAGTATAGAAAATGGAATTTTGGTAGAAATTTTTAAGTTTTCTAAATTTTGAAATTTCTTTGGAGGATGAAGTCCAGGAAAACGGTAGAAGATGGGCGGATAAAAATTGATACATTTAATAGAAATAATACCCTTTTATGATTCCTAGTACTTCAGAACTATAGAAAATGAATTTTATTAGAAATTTTTGAAGTTTTCTAAATTTTCAAATTTTGAAATTTCTTTGGAGGATGAACTCCAGGAAAACGGTAGAAAATGGGCGGATAAAAATTGATATATTTAATAGAAATCATATCCTTTTATGATTCCTAGTACTTCGCGACTATAGAAAATGGAATTTTGGTAGAAATTTTTGAAGCTTTCTAAATTTTCATATTTGAAATTTCTTTAGAGGATGAACTCCAGGAAAAATGGTAGAAGATCGGCGGATAAAAATTTATGGATTTTATAGAAATCATATCCTTTTATGATTCCTAGTACTTCACAAATTTGAAATTTCTTTAGAGGATGAACTCCAGGAAAACGTTAGACGATGGGCGGATAAAAACTGATGGGTTTTATAGAAATCATACCCTTTCATGATTCCTAGTACTTCACATTTACAGAAAATGGAATTTTGGTAGAAATTTTTGAAGTTTTCTAAATTTTCATATTTGAAATTTCTTTAGAGGATGAACCCCAGGAAAAACGGTAAAAGATGGGCGGATAAAAATTTATGGATTTTATAGAAATAATACAATTTTATGATTCCTAGTACTTCATAACTATTGAAAATGGAATTTCAATAGAAATTTTTGAAGTTTTCTAAATTTGCAAATTTGAAATTTCTTTAGAGGATGAACGCCAGGAAAAACGGTAGAAGGTGGGCGGATAAAAATTGATGGATTTAATAGAAATTATACCCATTTATGATTATTAGTATTTCACAATTATAGAAGATGGAATTTTTGTACAAAATTTTGAAGTTTTCTAAATTTTCAAATTTGAAATTTCTTTAGAGGATGAACTCCAGGAAAACGTTAGACGATGGGCGGATAAAAACTGATGGGTTTTATAGAAATCATACCCTTTCATGATTCCTAGTACTTCATAACTATAGAAAATGAATTTTAATAGAAATTTTTGCAGTTTTCTAAATTTTCAAATTTTGAAATTTCTTTGGAGGATGAACTCCAAGAAAACGGTAGAAAATGGGCGGATAAAAATTGATATATTTAATAGAAATCATATCCTTTTATGATTCCTAGTACTTCACAACTATAGAAAATGGAATTTTGGTAGAAATTTTTGAAGTTTTCTAAATTTCTAAATTTGAAATTTCTATGGAATATGAACTTCAGGAAAACGGTAGAAGATGGACGGATAAAAATTGCTACATTTAACCCTTTATCGGGTAACATGTCATTTTAAATGCAAATAGTTATTATTCTATTACTATTATTAAAATAAAAACACATATTTATTCAAAAATGTT
Organism: Gymnosoma rotundatum; assembly: GCA_916610165.2. Classification (NCBI taxonomy): domain Eukaryota; kingdom Metazoa; phylum Arthropoda; class Insecta; order Diptera; family Tachinidae; genus Gymnosoma; species Gymnosoma rotundatum. The sequence goes on along the minus strand of OU744338.1, from coordinate 84,032,816 downwards.
AAAAAATATTTTTTACTTGTTAGTTAAAAAAAAAAAACTGGTGTGTTACAGAAATGTTAAATTGTCTAAAAAGTATTGAATATTTTATGATAGATGGAACGCACGGAAGCAGTTATTATTTTTGTTATAGCACAATGCAACGCCACATTTTTCTCATAACTTTTGTGACACACCTTGGCAACTTGCCATTTTGCACTAATTATTAACTTACGCACTAATTATTAGCCAGGAAGATAATATGTTATAACAAAAATCTGATTTTCGCACTAAAAACTTAAACACTTGTTACGGTTTGACACTTTTTTCAAAAATAAACTTTTGGCACAGAAAAATATGTGATAATAATAATACCCCGTTATATTTTATTTATTTTTTCTTGTCCACGGTTTGTACAAGTTATGTTACAATGCCCAAAGTACTTTTATTGATAAAACACAGCAATTTATAGCCAATTTAAGGGTATGTGACATTACTGTTACATGGCCAGATTCCTAGTACTTCATAACTATAGAAAATTGAATTTTAAAAGAAATTTTTGAAGTTTTCTAAATTTGAAATTTCTTTGGAGCATGATCTGAACTTCAGGAAACGGTAGAAGATGGTCGGAAAAAAACTGATGAGTTTTATAGAAATCATACCCTTTAATGATTCCTAGTACTTTACAACTATAGAAAATGAAATATTGGTAGAAATTTTTGATGTTTTCTAAATTTTAAATTTATTTAGAGTATGAAAACGGTAAAAGATGGGCGGATAAAAATTAATGGATTTTATAGAAATAATACCCTTTTGTGATTCCTAGTACTTCATAACTATAGAAAATGGAATTTTAATAGAAAAATTTGAAGTTTTCAAAATTTTCAAATTTAAAATTTCTTTGGAGGATGAACTCCAGGAAAACGGTAGAAGATAGGCGGATAAAAATTTATAGATTTAATAGAAATTATACCCTTTTAAGATTCGTAGTACTTTTCAACTACAGAAAATGGATTTTTCGTAGAAATTTTTGAAGTTTTCTAAATTTTCAAATTTGAAATTTCTTTAGTGGATGAACTCCAGGAAAACGGTAGAATAGGGGCGGATAAAAACTGATGGGTTTTATAGAAATCATACCCTTTTATGATTTCTAGTACTTCACAACTATAGAAAATGGAATTTTGGTAGAAATTTTTGAAGTTTTCTAAATTTTCATATTTGAAATTTCTTTAGAGGATGAACTCCAGGAAAAACGGTAGAAAATGGGCGGATAAAAATTTATGGATTTCATAAAAATAATACCCTTTTATGATTCCTAGTACTGTATAACTATAGAAAATGGAATTTTTAAAGAAATTTTTGAAGTTTTCTAAATTTTTAAATGTGAAATTTCTTTGGAGGATGAACGCCAGGAAAACGGTAGAATATGGGCGGATAAAAATTGATATATTTAATAGAAATCATATCCTTTTATGATTCCTAGTACTTCGCGACTATAGAAAATGGAATTTTGGTAGAAATTTTTGAAGCTTTCTAAATTTTCATATTTGAAATTTCTTTAGAGGATGAACTCCAGGAAAAATGATAGAAGATCGGCGGATAAAAATTAATGGATTTTATAGAAATAATACCCTTTTATGATTCCTAGTACTTTATAACTATAGAAAATGGAATTTTAAAAGAAATTTTTGAAGTTTTCTAAATTATAAAATTTAAAATTTCTTTAGAGGATGAACGCCAGGAAAACGGTAGAATATGGGCGGATAAAAACTCATGGGTTTTATAGAAATCATAGTCTTTTATGATTCCTAGTACTTCACAACTATAAAAAATGAAATTTTGGTAGAAATTTGTGAAGTTTTCTAAATTATAAATTTGAAATTTCTTTAGAGGATGAACTCCAGGAAAAATGGTAGAAGATGGGCGGATAAAATTTTTGGATTTTATAGAAATAATACCCTTTTATGATTCCTAGTACTTCATAACTATAGAAAATGGAATTTTAATAGAAATTTTTGAAGTTTTAAAAATTTTTAAATTTGAACTTTCTTTGGAGGATGAACTCCAGGAAAACGGTAGAAGATTTTATGATTCCTAGTACTTCACAACTGTAAAAAATTGAATTTTGGTAGAAATTTTTGAAGTTTTCTAAATTATAAAATTTAAAATTTCTTTAGAGGATGAACTCCAGGAAAAACGGTAGAAGATGGGCGGATAAAAATTGATACATTTAATAGAAATAATACCCTTTTATGATTCCTTGTACTTCATAACTATAGAATATGAATTTTAATAGAAATTTTTGAAGTTTTCTAAATTTTCAAATTTTGAAATTTCTTTGGAGGATGAACTCCAGGAAAACGGTAGAAAATGGGCAGATAAAAATTGATATATTTAATAGAAATCATATCCTTTTATGATTCCTAGTACTTCACAACTATAGAAAATGGAATTGTGGTAGAAATTTTTAAGTTTTCTAAATTTTGAAATTTCTTTGGAGGATGAACTCCAGGAAAACGGCAGAAAATGGGCGGATAAAAATTGATATATTTAATAGAAATCATATCCTTTTATGATTCATACTACTTCACAACTATAGAAAATGGAATTTTTTATAACTATAGTTTTCTAAATTATAAAATTTGAAATTTCTTTAGAGGATGAACTCCAGGAAAAACGGTAAAAGATGGGCGGATAAAAACTGATGGGTTTTATAGAAATCATATCCTTTTATGATTCCTAGTACTTCACAACTATAGAAAATGGTAAAATTTTTGAAGTTTTCTAAATTTTCAAATTAGAAATTTCTTTAGAGGATGAACTCCAGGAAAACGTTAGACGATGGGCGGATAAAAACTGATGGGTTTTATAGAAATCATACCCTTTTATGATTCCTAGTACTTCACATTTATAGAAAAAGGAATTTGGTAGAAATTTTTGAAGTTTTCTAAATTTTCATATTTGAAATTTCTTTAGAGGATGAACTCCAGGAAAAACGGTGTTTTTTAAATTTTAAATTTCTTTAGAGTATGAACTTTAGAATATGAAAACGGTAAAAGATGGGCGGATAAAAATTAATGGATTTTATAGAAATAATACCCTTTTGTGATTCCTAGTACTTCATAACTATAGAAAAGGGAATTTTGGTAGAAATTTTTGAAGTTTTCTAAATTTTCAAATTTGAAATTTCTTTGGAGGAATAACTCCAGGAAAACGGTAGAAGATGGGCGGATAAAAACTGATGGGTTTTATAGAAACCATACCCTTTTATGATTCCTAGTACTTTACAACTATAAAAAATGGAATTTTGGTAAAAATTTTGAAAGTTTTCTAAATTATCAAATTTGAAATTTCTTTAGAGGATGAACTCCAAGAAAAACGGTAGGGGATGAGCGGATAAAAATTTATGGATTTTATAGAAATAATACCCTTTTGTGATTCCTAGTACTTCATAACTATAGAAAAGGGAATTTTGGTAGAAATTTTTGAAGTTTTCTAAATTTTCAAATTTGAAATTTCTTTGGAGGAATAACTTCAGGAAAACGGTAGAAGATGGGCGGATAAAAACTGATGGGTTTTATAGAAACCATACCCTTTTATGATTCATAGTACTTAACAAGTATAGAAAATGGAATTTTGGTAGAAATTTTTGAAGTTTTCTAAATTTTCATCTTTGAAATTTCTTAAGAGGACGAACTCCAGGAAAACGGTAGAAAATGGGCGGATAAAAATTGATATATTTAATAGAAATCATATCCTTTTATGATTCCTAGTACTTCACAACTATAGAAAATGGAATTTTGGTAGAAATTTTTAAGTTTTCTAAATTTTGAAATTTCTTTGGAGGATGAACTCCAGGAAAACGGTAGAAGATGTGAGGATAAAAACTGATGGGTTTTATAGAAATCATACCCTTTTATGATTCCTAGTACTTCACAACTATAAAAAATGGAATTTTGGTAGAAATTTTTGAAGTTTTCTAAATTTTCAAATTTTAAATTTCTTTGGAGGATGAACTCCAGGAAAACGGTAGAATATGTGCGGATAAAAATTCATGGATTTAATAGCAATTATACCCTTTTATGATTCTTGTACTTCACAATTATAGAAGATGGAATTTTTTTACAAAATTTTGAAGTTTTCTAAATTTACAAATTTGAAATTTCTTTAGAGGATGAACTCAAGGAAAACGTTAGACGATGGGCGGATAAAAATTTATGGACTTAATAGAAATTGTACCCTTTTATGATTCCTAGTACTTCACAAGTATAGAAAATGGAATTTTGGTAGATGTTTTTAAGTTTTCTAAATTTTGAAATTTCTTTGGAGGATGAACTCCAGGAAAACGGTAGAAGATGGGCGGATAAAAATTGATACATTTAATAGAAATAATACCCTTTTATGATTCCTAGTACTTCATAACTATAGAAAATGAATTTTAATAGAAATTTTTGAAGTTTTCTAAATTTTCAAATTTTGAAATTTCTTTGGAGGATGAACTCCAGGAAAACGGTAGAAAATGGGCGGATAAAAATTGATATATTTAATAGAAATCATATCCTTTTATGATTCCTAGTACTTCACAACTATAGAAAATGGAATTTTGGTAGAAATTTTTAAGTTTTCTAAATTTTGAAATTTCTTTGGAGGATGAACTCCAGGAAAACGGTAGAAGATGGGCGGATAAAAATTGATACATTTCATAGAAATAATACCCTTTTATGATTCCTAGTACTTCATAACTATAGAAAATGCATTTTAATAGAAATTTTTGAAGTTTTCTAAATTTTCAAATTTCTTTGGAGGATGAACTCCAGGAAAACGGTAGAAAATGGGCGGTAAAAAATTGATATATTTAATAGAAATCATATCCTTTTATGATTCCTAGTACTTCACAACTATAAAAAATGGAATTTTGGTAGAAATTTTTGAAGTTTTCTAAATTATCAAATTTGAAATTTCTTTGGAGGATGAACTTTAGTAAAACGGTAGAAGATAGGCGAAAAACTTATGGGTTTTATAGAAATAATACCCTTTTATGATTCCTAGTACTCCATAACTATTGAAAATGGAATTTAAATAGAAATTTTTGAAGTTTTCTAAATTTTCAAATTTGAAAATTCTTTAGAGGATAAACTCCAGGAAAACGTTAGACGATTGGCGGATAAAAATTGATGGATTTAATAGAAATTATAATTATTATTAAAATTCATTTTCTATAGTTATGACGTACTAGGATTCATAAAAGGGTATTATTTCTATTAAATGTATCAATTTTTATCCGCCCATCTTCTACCGTTTTCCAGGAGTTCATCCTCCAAAAAAAATTTCAAAATTTAGAAAACTTCAAAAATTTCTATTAAAATTCATTTTCTATAGTTATGAAGTACTAGGAATCAAGTATATAGGAACTGCGATTTCTAACTCACTTCCGGCCAAAAAGTGTATAAAATGTATGGAAATCATGCAAAAGCCATAAATCATTCATCCAGAAGCCATTAATGTCATGCAAAAGCAATTAAAATGTCATTTAATGGCTTTTTTATGCTAATGAGGCACGTGCTAGACCTTTTTTTACTCTCCCGCTAATTTATTACCCATTAATGTCAAGTACGAGGGCCATTAAAGAATGACAAGGGTCACATGAGTGTAGTTGTGAAATGCAGGTGTGCATTGATCTTGTGTATAGGGATTTGGTGAGAAAAAGAAAGTATGTTAATTTCTGTTTAAGGTTTTATTGAAATGATCGTGATTTAAATAATTAAAGATGCAGGTGTGCATTGATCTTGTGTAAGTGGATGGAATAGTATGATAGTATGTACTGATATTGTGTATAGGGATTTGGTGATGAAAGGAAAATGTGCTAACTTCTGTGTTAGGTTTATTGAAATGATCGTGATTTGAATAATTAATAAAGGTTTTGTTGTTTTCAAATGTATTATTTTTCTTTGTGCGTGGATAGAATAGTATGATGATATGTACTGATCTTGTGTATAGGGATTTGGTGATGAAAGGAAAATATGTTAACTTCTGTTTTAGGTTTTATTGAAATGATCGTGGTTTGAATAATGAAAAAGTGTAAATAGTAATATTGGGGGGTAGAAAATCTTTAGTGAATAATTAAAGGTTTTCTTGTTTTCAAATGTATTATTTTTGTTTGTGCGTGGATATAATATTATTGTGGTGTGTACTGATCTTGTGTATAGGGATTTGGTGAGAAAAAAGAAAAATGTGTCGATTTCTGTTTAATAAGAATAATATTTGGGAGTAGAAAATTTCTATTGATAAATTAATAAATGTGTTTAAAAAGTTTAATCATGTAGGCCATTGAAGAATGATGAGGGTTGGAAATGTAAGATCAATGCAGGTGTTAAGGTTATTGAATTTTGAATTTGGTTTTCAATAAGCAGAAGCGATATGAAAGAAAAAAAAATTGTATAAGAAAAATTTTGTTTTTTAAAAATTAAAAAAAAAAAATTTCTATACAATAAGGATTGTATTTTTTTTCAAAGGGTAATAAATTCTTCAAACTAATTGCTTAAATGTGAAGTGCTAGATGACGTGGGTTGGTATATTAATAAGTGTGACAATGTGATCACAAGTATATGGAAGGAATAGAGAAGCCAAACACAGCAGGTGTGTTGAGACCCAGTCATATTGATAAATGTAGAAAATGCTAACAATTATAGTTAAAGATAGCTAAGAAAATGCAAGTATTTTACACATTAGGAAAAATAAGCAATCTATGTAAAGGTCACTAAATTTTGATTTTTTTCATAGAAAAAAAAAATAAATAAACAAGGTAAAGATCACTATATTTTGATTTTTTCATGACGAGGGTTGAAAATGTAAGCTGAATGCAGGTGTTAAGGTCATTGAACTTTGATTTTTTTGTTTTCGTTAAGCAGAAGTAAGAATTTGGGTGTATTGAATTTTCTAATAAAACACTATAGAGATAGATACTGAGTAAAGGTACTGATGTGTGTGTGTGTGTATTTGGTCAATTTACGTTTTAGGTTTGTTCACATTATGAAATATAAGCAATCTAGAAAGGTCATTGAACTTTTATTTTTTTTTTAAGCTGAAGTAAGAATTTGGCTGTATTCAATTTTCTAATGAAACTATAGAGATAGATACTGAGTAAAGGTAATGATGTGTGTGTGTGTGTGTGTGTGTGTTTATGGTCAATTTAAGTTTTAAGATTGATTGAATGATCGTGATTAAAATATTTAAGAAAGGGTTAATAGTAATATTAGGGAATAGAAAATCTTTATTGAATAATTAATAATTAAAGGTGTTCTTTTTTAAATATATTTATAGTTTTTGTTCTATACTCTTTATTTATATTATTGTTTGTTATTACCCGTGTTTAGTTTAATATTCATTATCATTTACGTATATGAAAAGAATTAAACGGATAGGTGTATAGAGACAGACAGATAAATTTTCAATATATTCTAGTTGTGCTTCAATATTAACAAGCCTATTTTTATCCTCTTCACTCATGATATTACTGAATGGTTTTAAAAATTTATAGATTTCTTTGATCATTTTGCAAGAATTACTTTATACTCATGTGAAGTTTTTGTGATTAGTCTTTAATGTTGTTAATATTAATTTCTTTTTCAAATAACTCTTTTCAAAATACTTCAATGAAATCATCTATAGTAAAATGTTGTTGATTATCGTGGAATTTCGGATTAGGGAGGGGAGAGGTTGTTGTTGTTGTTGGTAAATCGTTTTCTGATAGATTAACTGTATTCCTCCCACAGTCAGAGTTTGGTTTGGAAGTTTGTATATAAAGTTAATATATTTCACCATCTAATAAAATGGTTTCGTTTTCAATTTCTCCTTGATATTGTTGTTCTTGTTGATATGTTGAACCATAATAGGCTTGTATGCTACTTCTTTCAATATTAAACAGGATAAATATATATTAAATCACAACAGTAACAATATAAACATCAGGGTAAACAACAACTATGAAAATATAATAAAAGATTTAAACATTCATAACACAAAATTATATACTGCGCAAGTATTGCTATTGAGTTTTACAACGATACACGATTTTTGAAAGAAATTGACCACCAATACAACACAGAAGACAGATAGAAGGCTGTTTTAAAGTCGGAAGCCTTAAAAATAAATACGGAACACCCTAGAAGTGTCTTTACCTACAATTTTTAACATGTTGCCAAAAAATATGCTATATATTTCAAAGAAAAACACGAGGAAAAAATTAATCAAGCGGTATTTTATAAGTTCTTAATGAAATCTCTTATTTTTTTATGTATTTTATTTATTAAGATACGAGCGAGTTTTTACTAATAATATGAAACTGTACATGTATTAAGTATATTTTTCTGCGGCAAACAATTAAGCTTCGCGGAATTAATAATATATATTTTTAAATTTTTCTGTTAGATTAATTAAAATAAAGTAAGAAAGTAAAGTTATTAATATCGTGTAATTTAAGGGATAAGTCTGGTAAAAGAATTTTCTCAATTTAACCATTATTATGAATTCTTTCTGTTCAATTTCATGATATTCAAAACAATTTATTTTCAAGTATTGTATTTTTTTTTTATCTACTTTCATTTTTATAATTAAATATTTGTGGTTTTTATTATTTGGTTAGAATTTACAGCTGAAGCAAATGTTGGCGTTTACCTTAAAAACGAAATAAAAACAACAGTGTGGCATTACCGTTGTCGTTATCGAGATCAGTCATAAATATAACGGTATTCACCATTTTGAAATGAAGATAGTAACAACAATAAAACATTATTTCTCTGTCGACATCATTACCCAGCAAAAAATTAGAAATTACCTTAAAAAGTACTTACCATATTGACTTACTTACAAAAGACATCACATTAGTTCGCAAAAAAAGGAAGTTGTTATTGAACTAGTTATTTAAATACAAGCTAAGCTTATGATCATCATTATTTCCTACAATAATTAATGTAATCAATTCTCAGTAATTGATTATAAAGTCTCATGCCTTGTTTAAATCATTAGGTTGGTAGTCTAGTTGAAAAGTCCTTCCGCCAAAAATGCTTAATTCTACACTTGATTACCTTTTCTAAAATTGTTTGCTGGGTATTAGCGACGAAGATCAAACGAACACAATAAATAAATTCAAAATAAAAAACAAGCTTATCACGGCAGTACGAAAATTTAGTTTCTGAAATGTAACAAAAAATCCCACTTACACTAAGGGTATTAATATCATTACCAACGCTTAGTTGTAGGATACTTGTGCAAAAAATCGCAAAATACTTGCTAGTTTACTGTTAGCGTAACTGCAGACTTTCGCATGTTACATTTCAGTTAAGGAGTAATATTCCAACACGTATTGGAAGGTAGTTTTATTAAGTCTGAATATTCTTACAAATATTAAGAAATAAAAATTTTGATGTATACATACATTTTAAAATTGTTTTATAAATATGCATCTTCACTTGAACTTGAAGAACAACCATTAAATGGAATCTTTATTCATATTTATAAAAACTTCTACCTGTTGAAGATCGTGTAGCTGATCATTGTCATTTAACAGGTGAATGTAGCGAGCCCGCGCATAACATACTTATGTAATTTAGAGTATCAAACTGCAAACTTCATTCCTATATTTTTTCATAACTTTTCGGCATATTATTGTCATTTCTTAATTAGAGAACTTTTATCTATTGAAGGTGATATAAATATAATAACTTCAACTGAAGAATTATATATATTTACATATATAAAAAAAATTTAGTTAATGATGATGGTGATGAAAATCAAAGTTAATAGAACTACCACGAATACTACTACTACTAAAAAATCGTAAAAAATTCAGTTAATTGAAGCGTAATTGTGTCTTTACATATGACTAACTAGATTCAGTAAATTGTCTCGAGGAAACACAGCTACCACCTCATTCATATATCTTCAATAGCATTGCTAATGAGTAGTGCAGTGAAGATGATTATGAACACGCTTAAAAACATTGGCAAACATTCAAATGTAACACACTTTTTGGCTTTCTTTTATTATATTTAAAAGTAGATATTTTATTGCTTTTTTATGTATTTTAAAGTTTTCGTAAGGTTTGTAAAGACATTTACAATTTAGGTCCATATCAATATTATTATAATATTCCGAGGCTATCTTGGGATGCAATGTTAAAACCAACTGAAATAGAGTTGCAATTATTGACTGATATTGACATACACAGTTTTACAGTGCGGGGGGATACGGGGAGGTGTTTTACAATGTTAGAGATTATGATTTTACGAAAGATTCGAATTACCTAATGTATTTTGATGTAAATAATTTATATGGATATGCATTTTTCGCAATACCTACCCTATAGAAATTTGAAGCGGCTTGAAAACTTTAAGGACTTTAATATGGATAAATATAGATAAAGATTCTGAAATTTGATATATACTTGTATATTAGAGGTTGATTTAGAATATCCAATCGCACAGCACGATTATCAGAAGAACTTGTTATTTTGTGCACAAAATAAGACAAAGAAATAAATGTAGAGCATGAAACAGCGAAAGTTAATTGCAAATTTAAATATTAAAACCAATTATTTAATACATTATATCAACCTTCTACAATGTCTTAATCACGGATTGATTTTGAAGAAAATTCATAAAAAAAAATTTATTTTATTTTAATCTATACATATAATAAAACAGTAACGAGGTCATTTCTATACATAATATATATATTTTTTTTTTGAAAATTATGTAGTTGGTAATCGATATAGAATGCAAAACACCTACTCTTTGAATTTTTATCTGTCTGTCTGTCTGTGTGCCTGTCTGTCTTTGTGTCTGTCTGTCTGTCTGTCTGTGTGTCTGTCTGTCTGTCTGTCTATATGTCTGTCTATCTGTCTGTCTATCTGTCTATCTATCCGTTTCCCTGTCTGCTGTATTCGCATCATGTAAAAACCATTGGATGGATTTGAACAAAATTTTGTAAGGAGGCCCTTAGAACCTTGGCTTCAATATAGAATACTTTTTCTTCGCAATATTATGTCATTTCATAGACAAAATAGAGAAACAAATGTGAAAGCACCCAATTTTACGGGTATAATGATACTAACACAGTTGTCACCACTTTTTATTGTTGTAAATGGAAAACTTATAACACTATCTATAGAACTCTGGAATGTACGTATAGTTAAATTTGAATTTTTAATAAAATTAAAAATTACACGCAGACGATGTGAGCATTGCTAGTAATCATAATAAAAAATTGGCTAAAAATTCATTTGAACAAAAATATCTTTAAATTATTGAACAACGCTGTGTATGGTAAAATTATGGAAAATTTTAATAAAAGAAAGGATATTAAAATAGTATGTGAGTGGGAGAGTAAAAGTAAGCGATTAGAAGCTAGAACTCTTATTGCAAGACCTAACTTCCATAGTTTTGTCAAAATTCAAAACGAAATGATAGTCATTGAAATGAGTAAAGTGTGGCCTGAATATAATACAGCCATTTATATTTGGTTTTCTGTTTTAGAGCTATCGAAATGGAAAATGTATAATTTTTATTACGATTACGTGTAACCTAAATACAAAGAAAATATTCAGCTCAATTATATGGGTACTGATTCCTTCATATATGATATAAGAACAAATGATTTATATATTGAAATTCGTTATGATATTATACATCATTTTGACACATCCACATATCAGAAAGAAATCCCTTATAATTTCCTACTCATGAATAAAAAAAAGTTTTTGGAGTGATGAAAGATGAGTGTAATGGTCGAATTACTAAGGAATTTATTGGTTTACGATCTTAAATGTATTCTGTTAAAATAGACAAAGTTGATAAGCAAATGAAGAAAATAAAAAGAGTAAAACCACGTATAGCCAACGAACTAACAATAATAAATGATTTTAGGAAATGTTTGTTGAATAAAAAAAAAGCTTTACTCTAATGCAATGTATATATAGACCTAAGGTACATCAAATCTATACACAATATACAAAAAAGCTATCATTAAGTTGTTTATATGATAAGAAATTTATCAAAGAAAATAAATTATAATTAAAACTTGCAATAAGATTAAAAAACTTGTTTTTTTTTATTTCAAATTATATTTACTGTATAAAAATTCTAAGTACAAGTGACCGCATTTAAATGTATTGAATTTTTGTGTTCGTTAATAATTATATTTTATAGGCGATTTGAAATAGTTGATGACTTCCAATGGTGGTTGTTAATCTCCAAAGCTGTTAAACTATTCCTTATAGTTATAGTGCTTATAATGTGATACCTAATGTGTTGCAAGACCATTTGAATTATTAAAATGAACAATATTACATTCTTGTGCTAGAGTTTCTTAGTTAAATTGCTCCGCATTAAAGCACCTCTAAAATGTTCAAGTTTCAGGTCTTATACCCGACGATTAGGTAAATTTAAAAAGAATTGTTTAGAAGTGTTCTATAAAAGAGGCCACATGCAGTTTTATATGGTGTAATATATAGTCACTTTTAATATCATTGATTGCCATAACAATGGCATATCCATGGTTGCTAAACCTTCAAGTTCTGATAATACTGTAAGAATAGAAACAAGTGGAAGAAATCCGCCTGCTATTTGTTTAACACAAATTAAGGGTTATTTTACTGTTAATATAATCTGTTAACTGTTTAAAGAAGCAGTTTAGCTGTTCAAAGAAGCTATTTAGCTGTTCAAAAAAGCTGTTTAGCTGTTCAAAGAAGCTGTTTAGCTGTTCAAAAAAAAGCTGTTTAGCTGTTCAAAGAAGCTGTTTAGCTGTTCAAAGAAGCTGTTTAGCTGTTTTTAGATGCTGTTTATAGATCTCATACATTTTTTTTTTTAATAATTAAGAGTCTTACACACAAACATATCTTAAAAAATATGGTACACAACATATTTTTCTATATATAACTCAATTTTAAGATATGGCAACACCCTACCATCGGTCATGGTCGCATAATATAATATATAACACGTTACATTCTGCATCAAACAAACCAATTAACCAATAAAATAAACTGACCGACTGTAGCGTAGGCATGAACAGCTTTTTGTATGGAAATGGCTGATACAGAAACCAATATACTATTATGTATATAATAGTACATTTGGGGGGTTTCTGTATCAGCCATTTCCATACAAAAAGTTTTTGAATGGAAACGCCTATATCAGACATTTCCATACAAAAAGCTGTTCATGCCTACGCTACAGTCGGTCAGTTTATTTTATTGGTTAATTGGTTTGTTTGATGCAGAATGTAACGTGTTATATATTATATTATGCGACCATGACCGATGGTAGGGTGTTGCCATATCTTAAAATTGAGTTATATATAGAAAAATATGTTGTGTTTGTGTGTAAGACTCTTAATTATTAAAAAAAAAAAAAATGTATGAGATCTATAAACAGCATCTAAAAACAGCTAAACAGCTTCTTTGAACAGCTAAACAGCTTTTTTGAACAGCTAAATAGCTTCTTTGAACAGCTAAACTGCTTCTTTAAACAGTTAACAGATTATATTAACAGTAAAATAACCCTTAATTTGTGTTAAACAAATAGCAGGCGGATTTCTGCCACTTGTTTCTATTCTTACAGTATTATCAGAACTTGAAGGTTTAGCAACCGTGGATCTGCCATTGTTATGGCAATCAATGATATTAAAAGTGACTATATATTACACCATATAAAACTGCATATGGCCTCTTTTATAGAACACTTCTAAACAATTCTTTTTAAATTTACCTAATCGTCGGGTATAAGACCTGAAACTTGAACATTTTAGAGGTGCTTTAATGCGGAGCAATTTAACTAAGAAACTCTAGCACAAGAATGTAATATTGTTCATTTTAATAATTCAAATGGTCTTGCAACACATTAGGTATCACATTATAAGCACTATAACTATAAGGAATAGTTTAACAGCTTTGGAGATTAACAACCACCATCGGAAGTCATCAACTATTTCAAATCGCCTATAAAATATAATTATTAACGAACACAAAAATTCAATACATTTAAATGCGGTGACTTGTGCTTAGAATTTCTATACAGTAAATATAATTTGAAATAAAAAAAACAAGTTTTTTAATCTTATTGCAAGTTTTAATTATAATTTATTTTCTTTGATAAATTTCTTATCATATAAACAACTTAATGATAGCTTTTTTGTATATTGTGTATAGATTTGATGTACCTTAGGTCTATATATACATTGCATTAGAGTAAAGCTTTTTTTTTATTCAACAAACATTTCCTAAAATCATTTATTATTGTTAGTTCGTTGGCTATACGTGGTTTTACTCCTTTTATTTTCTTCATTTGCTTATCAACTTTGTCTATTTTAACAGAATACATTTAAGATCGTAAACCAATAAATTCCTTAGTAATTCGACCATTACACTCATCTTTCATCACTCCAAAAACTTTTTTTTATTCATGAGTAGGAAATTATAAGGGATTTCTTTCTGATATGTGGATGTGTCAAAATGATGTATAATATCATAACGAATTTCAATATATAAATCATTTGTTCTTATATCATATATGAAGGAATCAGTACCCATATAATTGAGCTGAATATTTTCTTTGTATTTAGGTTACACGTAATCGTAATAAAAATTATACATTTTCCATTTCGATAGCTCTAAAACAGAAAACCAAATATAAATGGCTGTATTATATTCAGGCCACACTTTACTCATTTCAATGACTATCATTTCGTTTTGAATTTTGACAAAACTATGGAAGTTAGGTCTTGCAATAAGAGTTCTAGCTTCTAATCGCTTACTTTTACTCTCCCACTCACATACTATTTTAATATCCTTTCTTTTATTAAAATTTTCCATAATTTTACCATACACAGCGTTGTTCAATAATTTAAAGATATTTTTGTTCAAATGAATTTTTAGCCAATTTTTTATTATGATTACTAGCAATGCTCACATCGTCTGCGTGTAATTTTTAATTTTATTAAAAATTCAAATTTAACTATACGTACATTCCAGAGTTCTATAGATAGTGTTATAAGTTTTCCATTTACAACAATAAAAAGTGGTGACAACTGTGTTAGTATCATTATACCCGTAAAATTGGGTGCTTTCACATTTGTTTCTCTATTTTGTCTATGAAATGACATAATATTGCGAAGAAAAAGTATTCTATATTGAAGCCAAGGTTCTAAGGGCCTCCTTACAAAATTTTGTTCAAATCCATCCAATGGTTTTTACATGATGCGAATACAGCAGACAGGGAAACGGATAGATAGACAGATAGACAGACAGATAGACAGACATATGGACAGACAGACAGACAGACACACAGACAGAGAGACAGACACAAAGACAGACAGGCACACAGACAGACAGACAGATAAAAATTCAAAGAGTAGGTGTTTTGCATTCTATATCGATTACCAACTACATAATTTTCCAAAAAAAATATATATATTATGTATAGAAATGACCTCGTTACTGTTTTATTATATGTATAGATTAAAATAAAATAAATTTTTTTTTATGAATTTTCTTCAAAATCAATCCGTGATTAAGACATTGTAGAAGGTTGATATAATGTATTAAATAATTGGTTTTAATATTTAAATTTGCAATTAACTTTCGCTGTTTCATGCTCTACATTTATTTCTTTGTCTTATTTTGTGCACAAAATAACAAGTTCTTCTGATAATCGTGCTGTGCGATTGGATATTCTAAATCAACCTCTAATATACAAGTATATATCAAATTTCAGAATCTTCATCTATATTTATCCATATTAAAGTCCTTAAAGTTTTCAAGCCGCTTCAAATTTCTATAGGGTAGGTATTGCGAAAAATGCATATCCATATAAATTATTTACATCAAAATACATTAGGTAATTCGAATCTTTCGTAAAATCATAATCTCTAACATTGTAAAACACCTCCCCGTATCCCCCCGCACTGTAAAACTGTGTATGTCAATATCAGTCAATAATTGCAACTCTATTTCAGTTGGTTTTAACATTGCATCCCAAGATAGCCTCGGAATATTATAATAATATTGATATGGACCTAAATTGTAAATGTCTTTACAAACCTTACGAAAACTTTAAAATACATAAAAAAGCAATAAAATATCTACTTTTAAATATAATAAAAGAAAGCCAAAAAGTGTGTTACATTTGAATGTTTGCCAATGTTTTTAAGCGTGTTCATAATCATCTTCACTGCACTACTCATTAGCAATGCTATTGAAGATATATGAATGAGGTGGTAGCTGTGTTTCCTCGAGACAATTTACTGAATCTAGTTAGTCATATGTAAAGACACAATTACGCTTCAATTAACTGAATTTTTTACGATTTTTTAGTAGTAGTAGTATTCGTCGTAGTTCTATTAACTTTGATTTTCATCACCATCATCATTAACTAAATTTTTTTTATATATGTAAATATATATAATTCTTCAGTTGAAGTTATTATATTTATATCACCTTCAATAGATAAAAGTTCTCTAATTAAGAAATGACAATAATATGCCGAAAAGTTATGAAAAAATATAGGAATGAAGTTTGCAGTTTGATACTCTAAATTACATAAGTATGTTATGCGCGGGCTCGCTACATTCACCTGTTAAATGACAATGATCAGCTACACGATCTTCAACAGGTAGAAGTTTTTATAAATATGAATAAAGATTCCATTTAATGGTTGTTCTTCAAGTTCAAGTGAAGATGCATATTTATAAAACAATTTTAAAATGTATGTATACATCAAAATTTTTATTTCTTAATATTTGTAAGAATATTCAGACTTAATAAAACTACCTTCCAATACGTGTTGGAATATTACTCCTTAACTGAAATGTAACATGCGAAAGTCTGCAGTTACGCTAACAGTAAACTAGCAAGTATTTTGCGATTTTTTGCACAAGTATCCTACAACTAAGCGTTGGTAATGATATTAATACCCTTAGTGTAAGTGGGATTTTTTGTTACATTTCAGAAACTAAATTTTCGTACTGCCGTGATAAGCTTGTTTTTTATTTTGAATTTATTTATTGTGTTCGTTTGATCTTCGTCGCTAATACCCAGCAAACAATTTTAGAAAAGGTAATCAAGTGTAGAATTAAGCATTTTTGGCGGAAGGACTTTTCAACTAGACTACCAACCTAATGATTTAAACAAGGCATGAGACTTTATAATCAATTACTGAGAATTGATTACATTAATTATTGTAGGAAATAATGATGATCATAAGCTTAGCTTGTATTTAAATAACTAGTTCAATAACAACTTCCTTTTTTTGCGAACTAATGTGATGTCTTTTGTAAGTAAGTCAATATGGTAAGTACTTTTTAAGGTAATTTCTAATTTTTTGCTGGGTAATGATGTCGACAGAGAAATAATGTTTTATTGTTGTTACTATCTTCATTTCAAAATGGTGAATACCGTTATATTTATGACTGATCTCGATAACGACAACGGTAATGCCACACTGTTGTTTTTATTTCGTTTTTAAGGTAAACGCCAACATTTGCTTCAGCTGTAAATTCTAACCAAATAATAAAAACCACAAATATTTAATTATAAAAATGAAAGTAGATAAAAAAAAAATACAATACTTGAAAATAAATTGTTTTGAATATCATGAAATTGAACAGAAAGAATTCATAATAATGGTTAAATTGAGAAAATTCTTTTACCAGACTTATCCCTTAAATTACACGATATTAATAACTTTACTTTCTTACTTTATTTTAATTAATCTAACAGAAAAATTTAAAAATATATATTATTAATTCCGCGAAGCTTAATTGTTTGCCGCAGAAAAATATACTTAATACATGTACAGTTTCATATTATTAGTAAAAACTCGCTCGTATCTTAATAAATAAAATACATAAAAAAATAAGAGATTTCATTAAGAACTTATAAAATACCGCTTGATTAATTTTTTCCTCGTGTTTTTCTTTGAAATATATAGCATATTTTTTGGCAACATGTTAAAAATTGTAGGTAAAGACACTTCTAGGGTGTTCCGTATTTATTTTTAAGGCTTCCGACTTTAAAACAGCCTTCTATCTGTCTTCTGTGTTGTATTGGTGGTCAATTTCTTTCAAAAATCGTGTATCGTTGTAAAACTCAATAGCAATACTTGCGCAGTATATAATTTTGTGTTATGAATGTTTAAATCTTTTATTATATTTTCATAGTTGTTGTTTACCCTGATGTTTATATTGTTACTGTTGTGATTTAATATATATTTATCCTGTTTAATATTGAAAGAAGTAGCATACAAGCCTATTATGGTTCAACATATCAACAAGAACAACAATATCAAGGAGAAATTGAAAACGAAACCATTTTATTAGATGGTGAAATATATTAACTTTATATACAAACTTCCAAACCAAACTCTGACTGTGGGAGGAATACAGTTAATCTATCAGAAAACGATTTACCAACAACAACAACAACCTCTCCCCTCCCTAATCCGAAATTCCACGATAATCAACAACATTTTACTATAGATGATTTCATTGAAGTATTTTGAAAAGAGTTATTTGAAAAAGAAATTAATATTAACAACATTAAAGACTAATCACAAAAACTTCACATGAGTATAAAGTAATTCTTGCAAAATGATCAAAGAAATCTATAAATTTTTAAAACCATTCAGTAATATCATGAGTGAAGAGGATAAAAATAGGCTTGTTAATATTGAAGCACAACTAGAATATATTGAAAATTTATCTGTCTGTCTCTATACACCTATCCGTTTAATTCTTTTCATATACGTAAATGATAATGAATATTAAACTAAACACGGGTAATAACAAACAATAATATAAATAAAGAGTATAGAACAAAAACTATAAATATATTTAAAAAAGAACACCTTTAATTATTAATTATTCAATAAAGATTTTCTATTCCCTAATATTACTATTAACCCTTTCTTAAATATTTTAATCACGATCATTCAATCAATCTTAAAACTTAAATTGACCATAAACACACACACACACACACACACACATCATTACCTTTACTCAGTATCTATCTCTATAGTTTCATTAGAAAATTGAATACAGCCAAATTCTTACTTCAGCTTAAAAAAAAAATAAAAGTTCAATGACCTTTATCTAGATTGCTTATATTTCATAATGTGAACAAACCTAAAACGTAAATTGACCAAATACACACACACACACATCAGTACCTTTACTCAGTATCTATCTCTATAGTGTTTTATTAGAAAATTCAATACACCCAAATTCTTACTTCTGCTTAACGAAAACAAAAAAATCAAAGTTCAATGACCTTAACACCTGCATTCAGCTTACATTTTCAACCCTCGTCATGAAAAAATCAAAATATAGTGATCTTTACCTTGTTTATTTATTTTTTTTTTCTATGAAAAAAATCAAAATTTAGTGACCTTTACATAGATTGCTTATTTTTCCTAATGTGTAAAATACTTGCATTTTCTTAGCTATCTTTAACTATAATTGTTAGCATTTTCTACATTTATCAATATGACTGGGTCTCAACACACCTGCTGTGTTTGGCTTCTCTATTCCTTCCATATACTTGTGATCACATTGTCACACTTATTAATATACCAACCCACGTCATCTAGCACTTCACATTTAAGCAATTAGTTTGAAGAATTTATTACCCTTTGAAAAAAAATACAATCCTTATTGTATAGAAATTTTTTTTTTTTAATTTTTAAAAAACAAAATTTTTCTTATACAATTTTTTTTTCTTTCATATCGCTTCTGCTTATTGAAAACCAAATTCAAAATTCAATAACCTTAACACCTGCATTGATCTTACATTTCCAACCCTCATCATTCTTCAATGGCCTACATGATTAAACTTTTTAAACACATTTATTAATTTATCAATACAAATTTTCTACTCCCAAATATTATTCTTATTAAACAGAAATCGACACATTTTTCTTTTTTCTCACCAAATCCCTATACACAAGATCAGTACACACCACAATAATATTTGCCCTATTCACAAGCCCCCTAGTACGTGCTAAGTGCTAACAAAATACAACGGTGCTAGCTGTGTTGTTGGTAATTTTCATGCAAACATGCGATACAACACTTAGTACTTTTTTTCATATGTTTTTCAAACGTTGTATTTGTTTAAATGTTTTATGTTTAAATGAATTATTATTTTTGCGTTCATGTGTGAATTATATTAAATTAAATTGAATTAAAAGATATTTTTATTAGTTTTATTTATTTAATTTATTGATTTGTCTGATTTATTAGAAAGTTGAAGTTGAAAGTTGCCAATATAAAAACTGTTCTTTAAGATTTAAAATTGCTTTAACGACTCGATTTCTAATATTTTGTATGGTACCGCCATCACCTATACCAAAAAGAGATGCTACCTTACGAACACAAGCACCATTTCCTGAAGATCCCAAGCAGTAAAGTACAATTTTAAGCTGCAAGTCAATGCGTAGTTGGAGCCTTTCGCCTATTGTGTGAAAAACATCGTCATTTTTTATAAGGTTGAATATATAGGCAAATTCCTCTGGCCGTACTCGTATCATATGAAGAAATCTGTTTTCATCAAAATATCTTAAAACCCATAATGATGATTTTGGTAGCTCTAAATGTATAATTCTGCGACTGGAGAGCAAGTACATTAGGTTCATCCTAAATATGTCTTGAATTTCATCCTCACACAAAAAGTTTATTAATTTACTTTTTTCTATTTTCTCCCCCATTTGGCTTATAAATTACAAATGATGAATAGCACTTTTCTTCTTCTATTTACTTTTTGACGTATGAAGTACAATGTACAATAGCACACTGATACAATGGTTGTTCACAAAGAAGTAAACAAAAGGTAGTATGCAATACTACCTACACCTTAGCAGAGCTTGTGAATACGGCAATTATATCCACGCACAAACAAAAATAATACATTTTGAAAACAAGAAAACCTTTAATTATTCACTAAAGATTTTCTACCCCCCAATATTACTATTTACACTTTTTAATTATTCAAACCACGATCATTTCAATAAAACCTAAAACAGAAGTTAACATATTTTCCTTTCATCACCAAATCCCTATACACAAGATC
Organism: Gymnosoma rotundatum; assembly: GCA_916610165.2. Classification (NCBI taxonomy): domain Eukaryota; kingdom Metazoa; phylum Arthropoda; class Insecta; order Diptera; family Tachinidae; genus Gymnosoma; species Gymnosoma rotundatum. The sequence continues at coordinate 84,011,722 of OU744338.1, read as the reverse complement.
AGTACATATCATCATACTATTCTATCCACGCACAAAGAAAAATAATACATTTGAAAACAACAAAACCTTTATTAATTATTCAAATCACGATCATTTTAATAAACCTAACACAGAAGTTAGCACATTTTCCTTTCATCACCAAATCCCTATACACAATATCAGTACATACTATCATACTATTCCATCCACTTACACAAGATCAATGCACACCTGCATCTTTAATTATTTAAATCACGATCATTTCAATAAAACCTTAAACAGAAATTAACATACTTTCTTTTTCTCACCAAATCCCTATACACAAGATCAATGCACACCTGCATTTCACAACTACACTCATGTGACCCTTGTCATTCTTTAATGGCCCTCGTACTTGACATTAATGGGTAATAAATTAGCGGGAGAGTAAAAAAAGGTCTAGCACGTGCCTCATTAGCATAAAAAAGCCATTAAATGACATTTTAATTGCTTTTGCATGACATTAATGGCTTCTGGATGAATGATTTATGGCTTTTGCATGATTTCCATACATTTTATACACTTTTTGGCCGGAAGTGAGTTAGAAATCGCAGTTCCTATATACTTGATTCCTAGTACTTCATAACTATAGAAAATGAATTTTAATAGAAATTTTTGAAGTTTTCTAAATTTTGAAATTTTCTTTGGAGGATGAACTCCTGGAAAACGGTAGAAGATGGGCGGATAAAAATTGATACATTTAATAGAAATAATACCCTTTTATGAATCCTAGTACGTCATAACTATAGAAAATGAATTTTAATAGAAATTTTTGAAGTTTTCTAAATTTTCCAATTTTGAAATTTCTTTGGAGGATGAACTCCAGGAAAACGGCAGAAAATGGGCGGATAAAAATTGATATATTTAATAGAAATCATATCCTTTTATGATTCCTAGTACTTCACAACTATAGAAAATGGAATTTTGGTAGAAATTTTTAAGTTTTCTAAATTTTGAAATTTCTTTGGAGGATGAACTCCAGGAAAACGGTAGAAGATTGGCGGATAAAATTTGATACATTTAATAGAAATCATATCCTTTTATGATTCCTGGGCGGATAAAAATTTATGGATTTCATAGAAATAATACCCTTTTATGATTCCTAGTACTTTATAACTATAGAAAATGGAATTTTAAAAGAAATTTTTGATGTTTTCTAAATTTTCAAATTTAAAATTTCTTTAGAGGATGAACTCCAGGAAAACGGTAGAAGATTTTATGATTCCTAGTACTTCACAACTGTAAAAAATTGAATTTTGGTAGAAATTTTTGAAGTTTTCTAAATTATAAAATTTAAAATTTCTTTAGAGGATGAACTCCAGGAAAAACGGTAGAAGATGGGCGGATAAAAATTAATGGATTTTTTTAGAAATAATACCCTTTTATAATTCCTAGTACTTCATAACTATTGAAAATGGAATTTTAATAGAAATTTTTGAAGTTTTCTAAATTTTCAAATTTGAAATTTCTTTAGAGGATGAACTCCAGGAAAACGTTAGACGATGGGCGGATAAAAATTTATGGATTTAATAGAAATTATGCCGTTTTATGATTCCTAGTACTACACAAGTATAGAAAATGGAATTTTGGTGGAAGTTTTTAAGGTTTCTAAATTTTGAAATTTCTTTGGAGGATGAACTCCAGGAAAACGGTAGAAGATTGGCGGATAAAATTTGATACATTTAATAGAAATCATATCCTTTTATGATTCCTGGGCGGATAAAAATTTATGGATTTCATAGAAATAATACCCTTTTATGATTCCTAGTACTTTCTAACTATAGAAAATAGAATTTTAAAAGAAATTTTTGAAGTTTTATAAATTTTCAAATTTGAAATTTCTTTGGAGGATGAACTCCAGGAAAACGGTAGAAGATTTTATGATTCCTAGTACTTCACAACAGTAAAAAATTGAATTTTGGTAGAAATTTTTGAAGTTTTCTAAATTTTCATATTTGAAATTTCCTTAGAGGATGAACTCCAGGAAAAAGGGTAGAAGACGGGCGGATAAAAATTGATGGATTTTATAGAAATAATACCCTTTTATGATTTCTAGTACTTCTAGAAAATGGAATTTTGGTGGAAGTTTTCTAAATTTTGAAATTTCTTTGGAGGATGAACTCCAGGAAAACGGTAGAAGATGGGCGGATAAAATTTGATACATTTAATAGAAATCATATCCTTTTATGATTCCTGGGCGGACAAAAATATATGGATTTCATAGAAATAATACCCTTTTATGATTCCTAGTACTTTCTAACTATTGAAAATGGAATTTTAATACAAATTTTTGAAGTTTTCTAAATTTTCAAATTTGAAATTTCTTTAGAGGATGAACTCCAGGAAAACGTTAGACGATAGGCGGATAAAAACTGATGACTTTTATAGAAATCATACCCTTTTATGATTCCTAGTACTTCACATTTATAAAAAATGGAATTTTGGTAGAAATATTTGAAGTTTTCTATATTTACAAATTTGAAATTTCTTTAGAGGATGAACTCAAGGAAAACGTTAGACGATGGGCGGATAAAAATTTATGGATTTAATAGAAATTATACCCTTTTATGATTCCTAGTACTTTCTAACTATTGAAAATGGAATTTTAATACAAATTTTTGAAGTTTTCTAAATTTTCAAATTTGAAATTTCTTTAGAGGAAGAACTCCAGGAAAACGGTAGAAGATGGGCGGATAAAATTTGATACATTTCATAGAAATCATATCCTTTTATGATTCCTGGGCGGATAAAAATTTATAGATTTAATAGAAATTATACTCTTTTATGATTCCTAGTACTTTTCAGCTATAAAAAATGTAATTTTGGTAGAAATTTTTGAAGTTTTCTAAATTATAAAATTTAAAATTTCTTTAGAGGATGAACTCCAGGAAAAACGATAGAAGATGGGCGGATAAAAATTGGTGGATTTTATAGCAATAATACCCTTTTATAATTCCTAGTACTTCATAACTATTGAAAATGGAATTTTAATAGAAATTTTTGAAGTTTTCTAAATTTTCAAATTTGAAATTTCGTTAGAGGATGAACTCCAGGAAAACGTTAGACGATTGGCGGATAAAAATTGATGGATTTAATAGAAATTATACCCTTTTATGATTCCTAGTACTTAACAAGTATAGAAAATGGAATTTTGGTAGAAATTTTTAAGTTTTCTAAATTTTGAAATTTCTTTGTAGGATGAACTCCAGGAAAACGGTAGAAGATGGGCGGATAATAATTGATACATTTAATAGAAATAATACCCTTTTGTGATTCGTAGTACTTCATAACTATAGAAAATGGAATTTTAATAGAAATTTTTTAAGTTTTCTAAATTATCAAATTTGAAATTTCTTTGGAGGATGAACTCCAGGAAAAACGGTAGAAGATGGGCGAATAAAAATTTATGGATTTCATAGAAATAATACCCTTTTATGATTCCTAGTACTTTATAACTATATAAAATGGAATTTTAAAAGAAATTTTTGAAGTTTTATAAATTTTCAAATTTGAAATTTCTTTGGAGGATGAACTCCAGAAAAACGGTAGAAGATTTTATGATTCCTAGTACTTCACAACTGTAAAAAAAATGAATTTTGGTACAAATTTTTGAAGCTTTCTAAATTATAAAATTTTAAATTTCTTTAGAGGATGAACTCCAGGAAAAACGGTAGAAGATGGGCGGATAAAAATTGATGGATTTTATAGAAATAATACCCTTTTATGATTCCTAGTACTTCATAACTATTGAAAATGGAATTTTAATAGAAATTTTTGATGTTTTCTAAATTTTCAAATTTGAAATTTCTTTAGAGGATGAACTCCAGGAAAACGTTAGACGATTGGCGGATAAAAATTGATGGATTTAATAGAAATTATACCCTTTTATGATTCCTAGTACTTAACAAGTATAGAGAATGGAATTTTGGTAGAAATTTTTAAGTTTTCTAAATTTTGAAATTTCTTTGGAGGATGAACTCCAGGAAAACGGTAGAAGATGGGCGGATAAAAATTGATACATTTAATAGAAATAATACCCTTTTATCATTCCTAGTACTTCATAACTATAGAAAATGAATTTTAATAGAAATTTTTGAAGATTTCTAAATTATCAAATTTGAAATTTCTTTAGAGGATGAACTCCAGGAAAAACGGTTGAAGATGGGCGGATAAAAATGTATGGATTTTATAGAAATAATACCCTTTTATGATTCCTAGTACTTCATAACTATAGAAAATGGAATTTTAATAGAAATGTTTGAAGTTTTCAAAATTTTCAAATTTGAAATTTCTTTGGAGGATAAACTTCAGGAAAACGGTAGAAGATGTGAGGATAAAAACTGATGGGTTTTTTAGAAATCATACCCTTTTATGATTCCTAGTACTTCACAACTATAAAAAATGGAATTTTGGTAGAAATTTTTTAAGTTTTCTAAATTTTCAAATTTTAAATTTCTTTGGAGGATGAACTCCAGGAAAACGGTAGAATATGTGCGGATAAAAATTCATGGATTTAATAGCAATTATACCCTTTTATGAATATTGTACTTCACAATTATAGAAGATGGAATTTTTGTACAAAATTTTGAAGTTTTCTAAATTTACAAATTTGAAATTTCTTTAGAGGATGAACTCAAGGAAAACGTTAGACGATGGGCGGATAAAAATTTATGGATTTAATAGAAATTATGCCGTTTTATGATTCCTAGTACTACACAAGTATAGACAATGGAATTTTGGTGGAAGTTTTTAAGTTTTCTAAATTTTGAAATTTCTTTGGAGGATGAACTCCAGGAAAACGGTAGAAGATGGGCGGATAAAATTTGATACATTTAATAGAAATCATATCCTTTTATGATTCCTGGGCGGATAAAAATTTATGGATTTCATCGTAATAATAATATTTTTTTATGATTCCTAGTACTTTCTAACTATTGAAAATGGAATTTTAATACAAATTTTTGAAGTTTTCTAAATTTTCAAATTTGAAATTTCTTTAAAGGATGAACTCCAGGAAAATGGTAGAATATGGGCGGATAAAAATTAATGGGTTTTATAGAAATCATACCCTTTTATGATTCCTAGTACTTCACAACTATAGCAAATGGAATTTTGGTAGACATTTTTGAGGATGAACTCCAAGAAAAACGGTAGAAGATGGGAGGATAACAATTTATGGATTTTATAAAAATAATACCTTTTTATGATTCCTAGTACTTAATAACTATAGAAAATGGAATTTTAATAGAAATTTTTGAAGTTTTCTAAATTTGAAATTTCTTTGGAGGATGAACTCCAGGAAAACGGTAGAAGATGGCCAGATAAAAACTGATGGGTTTTATAGAATTAATCCCCTTTTATGATTCCTAGTGCTTTATAACTATAGAAAATTAAAATTTGGTACAAATTTTTGAAGTTTTCTACATTTTCAGATTTGAAATTTCTTTGGAGGATGAACTCCAGTAAAACGGTAAAAGATGAACTGATTGGTTTTATAGAAATAATCGCCTTTTATGATTCCAAGTACTTCATAACTATAAAAAATGAAAATTTCGTAGAAATTTTCGAAGTTTTCTAAATTTTCAAAACGGCAGAAGATGGGTGGATACAAATTGATAGATTTAATAGCAATTATACCCTTTTATGATTTCTAGTACTTCACAATTATAGAAAATGGAATATATGTAGACACTTTTGAAGTTTATTAAATTTTTAAATTTGAAATTTCTTTAGAGGATGAACTCCAGGAAAACTGTTGCAGATGGGCGGATAAAAAATTATGAATTTAATATAAATTATTCCCTTTTATGATTCGTAGTACTTCACAACTATAGAAGATGGAATTTTTGTAGAAATAGGATTTTTGTGCGTAAATAGTGCGACAAGTGGACGATGGTCAGTCACAACTATAAATTTTCTTCCAAGTAATTCTTTTTCTATAACTGCTTTATTTCTTTCGTGTTTACTTAATGAACGGCTTGTATATGAAATTGGTCTGTCTTCCCCAATTTCACCTTGTGACAATACGGCTACTAATGCAAAATCTGATGCATCTGTTGTTAGGATAAGAGGTTTGTCAAAATTCGGATATTGTAAAACTGGTGGACTTATTAGTTTCATCTTAAGAGTTTCAAATGATGTTTGACACTGTTTTATCCAATCGAATTTTTGACCCTTTTTTAATAATTTGTTTAAATTATTAGCTATGTCAGCAAAATTTTTAAAAAATCTTATGTAGTAATTACAAAAAGCCACAAATTTTCTGACGTCATCAGCTTTCTTTGGCACAGGATGTTAGTTACTGCTTCAAATTTTTCAGGATCTGCTGTATATGGTCGAGATTGTCTTTCCAGCTCAATGTGATGAAATGAACTTGTCATGTCCAACGATGAAAAATATTTGGCTCTACCCGATTTGTCTAAGTCATCTTCAATGCGAGTTAATGGAAATTTATCGTTTATTGTCTTTTCATTTAGTTTCCTAAGGTCAACTAATTGCATTTACATTTGCATATATTATTTAAAAAATTGCTTAAAATGTTGTAGCCGCAAGCTTTATATTAATAAATGAAAGATCAAGACAAGAAAAAATAAAAAGAACACGTTTGTGGGATTTCTCAAATTGGTAGTGCATTACCGTGAAATTTGTATTCTACTGAAGCTAACTTTCATTTTAGTTTTTCAGAATACTTTCGTGTCAATAAGGACGCATTTCTTTGGATTTTAAATAAGATTGGAGAAAATTTTCAGAATTCAAAAATTCCTTTGACAATTCAGCTAGCAGCAGATTCTTTGCTGAAGGCAGTTTTCAGCGGTCTGTGGGAAACGACACAATTATTTCCATGAATACTACAACTTTCTGCAAGTGCTTTTCAAAAACGGTAGATCCTTTGAAAAGAATGCTTTGCAAAAAATGGATTAAGCTACAGATGTACAGGAAGGAAGTTCCAAAATCAAAAAGACAGTTCTCAGACAAATTCGGAATTCCAGGGGTTATTGACTGCATTGACGGGACACACGTCGAACTAATTAAACCGGGCGAACAAGACCATTTATACTATGGTAGAAGAGGATAATTGACAGTTGATTTTCTTTCACTCCATATCTAAAACTATTAATTTTTTTGGATGAATATGGAATACACTTGCTACTATATTTGCTAAGCTGAGATTACTACAAATTTGACACAAATTAACTAAGTCATTGTTGAAAAATATTTGATCTCAGCTTAACGAACATAGCAGGGAGCGTTTCATTATACATAAGGCTGTTTTATGTGGTCCAATACTAAGGCTCTGCCAAACTTTTTCTGCTTCTATTCTACGAGGGCTTCTATATATTTCTGGCCTGGCAACACTGAGTGCTGCCTAGTGCAATCTTAAATTTCCATTGGAAAGTTTGTCATTTTTAAGCATAATCGTACTCAAAACGTTTTGACGTACGACCATTATTTGTGTTGTTAACAGTGACTTGAAAAAATTAATATAGAAAAAAATGGAATTAACTCGTGAACATTTTCGTGCCATAATTTTTCGACGTGGATTATCACGACAAGAGTGCATTGATGAACTTAAATCTTTGTATGGCGATGAAACACCATCCTATAGCACTGTGAAAAATTTGTTTAATGAATTTAATCGTGGCCGAAGCTCGCTCAAAGACGAATTCCGTGAAGGTCGTCCAAAAACGGCTGATGCCTTGCGTGAACTCATAATGCAAGATCGACATGCGACATCCGAGAGATAGAGACATCCTTGGACATTTCTTCCACCACCATACATTCAATGCATGAACACCTGGCCGTAAAAAAGGTTTGTTCTCCTTGGATCCCGCACAATTTGAAAGTCGCTCAAAAAAAGGCTCGTGTTGATTGGTGCAAAGAAATGTTGCAAAAATACGATTGCGGTGCTTCAAATGACGTTTATAAGATCGTCACAGGTGACGAATCATGGATCTATGCGTATGAGCCCGAAACGAAACAACAATCGACCGTGTGGGTCTTCAAAGACGAGCAAAATCCAACGAAAGTTGTTCGTGGAAGAAGCACTTCGAAGCAAATGGTCGCCTGTTTCTTCGGCAAAACTGGTCATGTGGCGACTGTTCCGCTTGAGCAACGTAGGACGGTCACTTCTGAGTGGTACACTACAATTTGTTTGCCTGAAGTCATCGGAGAAATTCGAAAAACCAACAAGAGAAGACGAATCATTGTTCACCATGACAATGCGAGCTCTCACACATCGGCTCAAACCAGAGCGTTTTTGACCGGCCAAAACGTCGAATTAATGGGTCATCCGCCGTGCAGACCAGACTTGGCACCTAATGACTTCTTCTTGTTTCCGCACATCAAGAAAATAATGCGTGGTCAACGATTTTCGTCGCCAGGAGAAGCTGTTGAAGTGTTCAAAAACAATGTTTTAGAGGTGTCTCAATCGGAGAAGTGTATAAATTATGCTGGAGAATACTTTGAAAAACAATATAACCATTTTTGATTATAAATATTCGCCTTTTCACTATTAGGCCAGAAATATATAGAGCAGCCCTCGTATCTCCTTTTACAAATCCTTTTGCCAATTGCGGATTTTTTCCATAAATTCAAGCAGCATGTCTTCTCCTTGTAAATATGTATTCCCCTAAAGAATACTTTAACGTCAAATATTTTTAACTAATAACAAATTCTTAAATTTTTATTTAGCGTATTAATATCCAAAAATTAAATTTTTAAATTTTTCTTTTTTAACCGTAGATTGAGCTTCAAAAAAAATTCATAATTCTTCCTTTGTATCATATTTGATACACACTGAACAACGAAAGAAAACAACTCTTAAAAAAGTACAAATGTTTGTTTTTTTATTTGTTTTTATTGAAACTTTGTTTAAATTATACAATATTTAATAAAATTTTAATTTATGGACTACTAATGCAATCTGCGCAAATACTTTTAGAGTGCTTCTCATTGCAGCATGGCTTTTTGCACAAGCAGCAGAAATAAGACGTCCATTTATTTTTGTTTTCGCCCGAAGTGTAACACTTTTGGCATCTTGCACGTTTCTTTTTTGCAGAACAATCAACTTTTCTTTTTTTAGAAGGACCAGCTTCACTGTCATTTGACTCATTAAAATTTTGATTTGAAAGTTTTGAGTATATCATCAAAGAAAATTCACTTCGAGGAAGGTTTTTACGTTTTTCCATATATGGCTTTGCGAGTGAGATTACCAACTCATGAAGAAAACACTTACGTTTTGTATGTTTCTGAGTAGTTTTCCAATTTGTGTCTGCTTCGTTATAAATAATATAGGCGTTTAAAGCAGAAACATCAATTATGTTCGAAAAAACAGCCATTGTCTAGCGTTTGTTTTTACGTTTGTAGCTGTAACTACTTGACATTTTGTCAACGGTGTCAACTCCTCCTTTAGTGGAGTTATAAAACGATATTATTTCGGGTAGTTTCTTTGGACCGTTCAAAACTTTTTGATCATGATGCATTGTGCTCACTGCGATTGTGCATTTGTCTTTGTGGCTGATATAACTAACAAGAGTTGTATTAGGGGTAAAAGCGAATGATGACTCATATCTTGGTACTTTTTTGCATACTAACAACTTTGGAGGAATTGATCTTTTATTTTTCCGCATTGTTCCAATCATTGTTAAATTTCGTTGCAAAAATTTTTGACCAAGACTGTGCGAAAAAAAAGTTATCCATTGTAACGTTATGCCCCTTAAGTCCATCAACTAAGTCAAGGACGACCCGTTCACCCTGATTTCGCTCTGGAACGCCAGATACATCTTTGCCCAAATACGGCTGTATTTTCCACACATAACATGAACGCGAATCAACAAGCAGCCAGAACTTTAGACCATACCGCTCTGGTTTTGATGGTATATACTGTCGAAACTTACAGCGCCCATGAAAACCTAAAAGTTGCTCATCTACAGTCACACAGTCATTTGGGTTATAAAACTGTGATAGACGTTCAGACCATTTGTCCCAAAGGTTCCTTATTGGCGCAAACTTCTCCGAACTTTTCTGAGCACGCCTGGCTAAAACGTTATCAAACCGTATGATTTTGTGAATGTTCAAGAATGATCTTTCAGACATTATTGAACGAAATATGCGCCGTCCATAATATTCATCAAACATATCATGTAAGGTCTCATTTTTGGATCTATAATGCAAAAGATATATTTACATTTTCTTTTGAAAAGCTATTATTTTTATTTACTTGTACACTCCGCCCAATAATAAAACAGCCAAATAAGCATAAAGCGATTCTTCATCTACATCAATATGGTTGACACCGTTGAGATGTTTTCCATAATTGTTAGTGTTTTCGATTATAATTTTTGTTACTTGTGGCGAAAAATATAATAAAAAGGAGTCCCGAATATTACAAACACGACTTGAAGCAAATCTTGTAACACCTAAAAGCATTGGTCTCATATTTGTTCTTTTTTCAAATTACTTTTTATTTACCTGGGCGCATATTGATGATATTTTCCGTTCCCAATCTCTCAGCTGAGCAAGGCTCTCTTTGCCAAGAAGTTCCATCTTTGGCTATATATGATGGATTAGAACTTGCGTTGTGAATTTCGTCATCATCAGAGCTACTTTCCTGATCTTCCAACTCGTCATCAGATATATTCGAAATATCAGAGACATCTGATAAATCTCCATCTTCTCCACCAGAACTCTCGTTAAGAACATCATTTACAAGTTCTTCCAAAGTCAGAAACCGTGAACTAGACATTTTAATAAATTAACACAATCAAATACCTTTTTTCAAATAATAAAAATGCACAAAATAGCACGAGCGGCAAAAAGTTACACTTGTTCTATACAAAATTCACAAAACTTTAGTATGTATCAAATGTGATACAAAGACAATATTATGAACTTTTTCAATTTCTCATAGCCTACATACATTTTTTTCAAACGATGTTTAATATACGGGAAATAACAATATTTACAAATTGTGAAAACAGGTGTGCCATATAGTGTTTTTGAAATAAAAACAAAATGTATCATTTTTGATACAAAGCTCGATTAACGGTTAAACAGACAATCATATGCTTACCGGTTTAAAAATGGAAAAAATATGTAAAAAATTTCTTTTTCTATCAGACTTTTTTTTAACAACTTTTCTGTAGAACAAAGTGGAATATGAAATCAAATTCGATTTTAAGCAAAAACGAAATGATTTTGAAATAGAAGTCTACAACTCATCTTTTTTCGATTTAAATTTGTTTTTGTGTCGTTTCGTTTTCTATCACATACCTGCATATTTACCAAGTGGAATAGTTTCAATTTTCAAATTTCTCACTGTTACAGGCTTATTTGTAACATTGAGTAATTTAATATGTTGATTTCCTTCTTTGGGCACAATCGCATTCGCCAAATATACACCATTTGTAATTTCTCTATTTTTTACTACACTGTCTTCATCTAATTTAATCTTAAAAGGTATTATAATTTCACTTCTTTGTGGTATTCTTACATGATTAACAGAAAATACGTTATCATGTATAGGCAGTGTTACTGTCTCATTGTGGATAGTGAATTACAATATATACGTATCATACTCTATATTGCATTTATATTTAGAAAAAATCTCTACCAAGTATTCCTTCCGTGCTTATTGGAAAATCATTTGGTACTAGTTGTATTTTATTATTTTTAAAGGTTAATTTGTATTCAAAACGTTTAGTTTTACGTAATTTTTGAGGTTAGATGATATATTATAAATTTTTGTTGTAATTACATGTTTTCTTCCGGAGATTCCTTATGTATTGTATCCGGGCTCAGGTAGTTTCCCTGATCGTCAATATGGTTTACGTTACGATTCCTATTGGATCCATAGTAGTTCCTGTTGTTAGAATTAATATTAGTTCTATGGTTTCGATTTTTGTAATTGAAATTGTGATTTCTGTTGTTTGAGTTGTTGTTATTAGTATTAGAATTTGACAAACACATATTGCCGAATTGATTCAGTTTTATACATCTATAGCAAACCTTTTCTTCTGCTGGACATTTATAGCCATGGGTTTTTCCGCATTTCCTACATGTGGTATTTTCAACGCGTCTATTCTGTGTAGGTCTAACATTTTGAAAAAATACTTGTCTTTGTTTTGACCTTGATGTAGCATTTTCGGCTATTTTCAAAGCTTCCACGAATGTGTTGACCCTACTAGCATCAATGGTTGATACTATCTGTGGATCTGAAAGTCCATTTACAAATGCATTATATGCTATTTTCGCGTTCGAGTTTATTATTGGAATTCTATTCATTTCGCCTTCTTCAGATATTTGCATCTCATTTAATTCAGAATTCTTAACCAATTTTTATGCACCCTTCAAGGCATTAATTAATTCTTCAATAGTTCTAGGAATTAAAGTTTGTTTTATCCTATTTTGTACTTTCGAATCTAATCTTGAATTGAATATGAAATTAAATTGTGCTACTATTTCTAAGTTCTTGATAAAATCTGTCAATTTATCCTTCTTTCCCGAGAAATTTGGGACTAACTTAATTATCGCTGTCACTTCGTTAATTTCCATGTTCGCCGTACTTATCGCTTTTTTCTTGTCTATACTAGTTTTCTTATTAGAGTGTTGCTCCAATAAATCTAAGGCCTCTGTTTTCAAGTTTTTGAATTCTACTTTCTGATTTTCAGTTGGTTGTAATCTTAAGAAATCCTCTTCTAAGTTATTTATTTCTGTATTTTTAACAGATACAGTGTCTATTGAATACGGACGATTTAATGATTTTTTTGCATTCGATATTATTATCCGTAGACTCTCTGAAATTGAATCCATACCAATTACCTATAAAGTTATTATTATATTCTTCTTTATATATATATATTCTTAAATTTTTATCTTTGTTTTAATGTGTATTATTTTTTTTTTTTTTTGTTTTATGTAGGACAATATTTTTTTTTTTATCGATTCTAGATAACTTGAGTTTTCCTCTACAAATCCTTTTACCTCTGATATTTTAATCAATAGGGTTCTTTTTATTGTATATTTTATATATTTTAATAACAAAATATGTACATAAAACTACTAAAATTATTAATATTACAAACTTTATAAAATTCCTATTTAGCATTATACATATGTACTATTTTCTCTTTTATTTATTAATATTTTTTATCCATGTTTTTTCTTATTTAAAATTTTTTTTCATTCCTTTTCCTCCTATTCTCCTTTTTGATGTTCTTAATTATATTCTTCAGGGCTTTTATTTTACCCTCCAAAATTAGCCTCTTCCCCTTATCCGCATCATAGGAGAGTTGAGAAATAATTACTGATAGTTCTATTTTTGCTTTCGCCAAGACTCCAACTCTAGTCTTGTTGACGTTTGGTAGGGGAAAGATCTCAAAATTGGGTTCGATTTTCTTCACTTCGCGGATCCTTAAAATTTTTGGTCCAACAGTTAGTATTGCTGGTTTTGTTGCATCCTTGTTCTCTGACAACAACTTTGCCAGCGCTTCTCGGCCTCAAGGAGTTTCTCCAATATCTTTTCTAATGTGGGTTCCGTGGAACTTTTATTGTGTTTGATGTTTTTTTTTTATTATTTAAAAGGACAAAACTAAGCATAAGCTGTGTATGTTTTTATCCTTCTCTTTTTCTCTGGACTAAGCAAGTAAATTTCCCTTTCTAATCAAGCAGGATATGCTTTAATTTAAAAGAATCTGTTATTGTTAGTGGCAGGATCGCCATGTAAAGAAAGAAGAACTCGTTCTTTATGTTTTATGTTATGTTGCTCTTATATACATTTTCTACTTATATGAGTGACTTTCTAAACTCACTCAATAACTTAAACTCTACTCAAATAATTAAAATAAAATTACACTCAACATACTTTGCTGTATTAAACATGCATGAACTGTGTTCTAGTTGGCGCTTGTTCTGCATTCCCATTACTGTGGTCAGATTTCCAAAGTAACTTACTTCACAATAGTGACATACAAACTGAAAGTATTACTCCATAACAAATATGCGGTTGGTTCAAAGTAACACTTTGTAATAATTAAGTGCAATCCAATACATTGTATGCTTGCACTTGAACTAAATCAGAGTATGCATTTGTACTCTACAATATGCATACACTACATTTTCCATAGTTATGAAGTACTAGGAATCATAAAAAGGTATCATTTCTAAAAAATCCATCAATTTTTATCCGCCCATCTTCTACCATTTTCCTGGAGTTCATTCTCACACATGGACACGAACCAAAGGAAATAGATGAATGTATGACAGTATTACACCCAAGTAAAAAAGGACGAAGACTAGACATTCTTGAAAACATGGAAATTTACAAAACACGAACGTTTAACAGAGACATTATTAACGAACAGGTAAACACAACCTCCGACACGATTTTTACACCACTAAAATTACTAAAACATTCTTACAAACGAAAAACACCCACAGACGGTCACATTTACCTATCCAATAATAAAAGACCCAAATATTAACTATTTACCCCAATAAACAAGACAGATATCAGGGAATCTACCTGCATAATACTATTTAAACGGACAAAAATTACCTAAACCCACCACATTTTATTCTTAACACTATCTATTTTTAACACTATGTGTTTATTAAAACTGAAGAGCAGTTTTAATAAACACGTGGCTTGAAAATGATGTTATCACATCGAAAGCGCTCGCCGAACATCCAAAGTACACAGCCAGTGACGACGGTTATTACCGAAAATTATAACAACAGTTCAAAATTTATCTTCACACACATCCTAGGATTTATATGCTTTACAGCGCTATGTTAACCTGTTAACAGAACTATGTTAAAGCAATTGGTTTGTGTCTGATATTTAAATTTCGAAATTTATCTTCACACACATAAAAAAATTGTGCTAATTTCCAAATATCCCGATTTTAATTACAAATCACCGATATTGGTTATTGAGGATAAAAACACGTCCCGATGGCCATTTCGCTACCGCTTACTTCGCTCTTCAGGAAACTTCTTACAACATTTTAAATAAACAAAAGATTTTTTGTGAAAACAATAAAGTAAACCCAAAAAGTAAAGTTTAAGCAGAAACACCAATAATCAACTATGATTTTGTTTTTCGTTTATCCACTGTATACGGCTGACTTTTTTTTGGACTTTTTAATACAGTTAAAAGGTGATGAAAAATAACATATCACAAAATTAAAATATTAAATAAAAAACATGAACATTTGCTGTATAAAATTTGGATTTGGAAGTTAGAGGGTGCCTTAATAGTTTATGTAATTGCAAGTATGTGGCCGAACTTTTGATCCGTTATAGACAGAATGTTGAAACTTAAAAGAGACCTGTATTTTTAACCCCGCTACATCAAAGAGTTTATTATTTGAATTTAGAAATTAAAGGGTATCCCATAATTCATGTAGATTTTCTAATATGGGCCTATCTTTTGAACCGTTATAGACAAACGCTTGCAAATTTTACAGAATGTCGTTTGCTATGGCCGTTATAGTAACAAGTATTAATATTTTAAATTAAAAAGTGCCCAAATAGTTCATTTAATTATGCATATGGCCATAATTTTAAACAGTTGTAGACAGACGATTGAAATTTACAAAGAACCTGTATTACTAATACCCTGTTCAGACATACGTTTTAATTGCGCAATAACGGAATTTACGCAATTAAGTCCCTAATTGAATTTAATTTACCATATAAGAAATTAATAAAAAAATTTTTCTTTTTTCATTTTCACCCTGACCAGGATTCGAACCATCGATTTTATAAATTAATGAAATTTTACTTTACTTTCGGCTTTTTGGTTCTTTTTAATTAATTTTCTAAACATTTTTAGAAAGAAAAATTATTTACAAATGTATGCGGACGTTTTCCAATGAAAACAGGAAAAATTAGACGCTAGCAGAATGAAATGCAGCATTTTCTGGACCGCCACATCCTTCATCAGCATTCTTTGCATCTATCTACCTTATGTTATGTACATCGTAAACATCATCTATTTAACCAACTAATCTTAATGTTAATTTGGTGAGACGAAGTTCACACACAACTTAAAGCTTTTCTTTGTCATTCTCTTTGTAACTCGTCTTGTACATTTGTTGTTGCTTTTTTGTACTAGCAATTTGATAGTCACAAATGCAACTTTTTATTTTTAATTATTCATAATTGTTTGCTCACAACATTATAGACACTGTTTCAGTATCATATTGACTTTTATGAGTTAAGTATGAATGTAAATACGCGGTGCCTAGCGTTTGTTTTAATTTTTAATTTTCACCCTGACCAGGATTCGAACCATCGATTTTATAAATTAATGAAATTTTACTTTATTTTCGGCTTTTTGGTTCTTTTTAATTAATTTTCTAAACATTTTTAGAAAGAAAAATTATTTACAAATGTATGCGGACGTTTTCCAAAGAAAACAGGAAAAATTAGACGCTAGCAGAATGAAATGCAGCATTTTCTGGACCGCCACATCTTTCATCAGCATTCTTTGCAACTATCTACCTTATGTTATGTACATCGTAAACATCATCTATTTAACCAACTAATCTTAATGTTAATTTGGTGAGACGAAGTTCACACACAACTTGATGCTTTTCTTTGTCATTCTCTTTGTAACTCGTCTTGTACATTTGTTGTTGCTTTTTTGTACTAGCAATTTGATAGTCACAAATGCAACTTTTTATTTTTAATTATTCATACTTGTTTGCTCACAACATTATAGACACTGTTTCAGTATCATATTGACTTTTATGAGTTAAGTATGAATGTAAATACGCGGTGCCTAGCGTTTGTTTTAATTTTTAATTTTCACTCTGACCAGGATTCGAACCATCGATTTTATAAATTAATGAAATTTTACTTTATTTTCGGCTTTTTGGTTCTTTTTAATTAATTTTCTAAACATTTTTAGAAAGAAAAATTATTTACAAATGTATGCGGACGTTTTCCAAAGAAAACAGGAAAAATTAAACGCTAGCAGAATGAAATGCAGCATTTTCTGGACCGCCACATCCTTCATCAGCATTCTACCTTATGTTATGTACATCGTAAACATCATCTATTTAACCAACTAATCTTAATGTTAATTTGGTGAGACGAAGTTCACACACAACTTAAAGCTTTTCTTTGTCATTCTCTTTGTAACTCGTCTTGTACATTTGTTGTTGCTTTTTTGTACTAGCAATTTGATAGTCACAAATGCAACTTTTTATTTTTAATTATTCATACTTGTTTGCTCACAACATTATAGACACTGTTTCAGTATCATATTGACTTTTATGAGTTAAGTATGAATGTAAATACGCGGTGCCTAGCGTTTGTTTTAATTTTAATTTTCACCCTGACCAGGATTCGAACCATCGATTTTATAAATTAATGAAATTTTACTTTATTTTCGGCTTTTTGGTTCTTTTTAATTAATTTTCTAAACATTTTTAGAAAGAAAAGTTATTTACAAATGTATGCGGACGTTTTCCAAAGAAAACAGGAAAAATTAGACGCTAGCAGAATGAAATGCAGCATTTTCTGGACCGCCACATCCTTCATCATCATTCTTTGCATCTATCTACCTTATGTTATGTACATCGTAAACATCATCTATTTAAAAAAAAATTTCAATTAGCACTTAATTAAGTCGATAATTGATTAAGTTTACTCCAACAACCCTTGTGAAGTGTGTTCAGTTAGAGAAAATTTTATACAATGACAAAAGTAAATGCCATAAAAATAAAAAATAAAATATTTTCAAATTATATGAAATGAAAAGTTTTTGAAAATTTTATGGAAATTCAAAGCTAGCGTGCAGTCAAAACTTGATCGTACAAACTGGAAGAGTTCTATATTTCTCTTCATTCTTCCAAATTTACCAACACAAATTTCTAATGTAAAAATTAGGTCTGTTCAATAAATTTCCGGCAGAAACTAGCAACGATAGAGTAAAATAAAAATTTACAACATTACTATTCCAAATAAAAAAAAAACGGAATAAACGCATTTTTGGAAAAAAAATAACAAAGTAAAGCCGAGCCATAATAACAAAAAACCATAAAAAAAAATTGTATTTAAAACAGCAAAAAAGCGGTGTTCGTTGCTTTATACCCTGTTCAGACATACGTTTTAATTGCGCAATAAAGGAATTTACGCAATTAAGTCCCTAATTGAATTTAATTAACCATATAAAAAATTAATTAAAAAATTTTTCAATTAGCACTTAATTAAGTCGATAATTGATTAAGTTTCCTTATACAACCCAGTGAAGTGTGTTCAGTTAGAGAAAATTTTATACAATGACAAAACTAAATGCCATAAAAATGAAAAATAAAATATTTTCAAATTATATGAAATGAAAAATTTTTGAAAATTTAATGGAAATTCAAAGCTAGCGTGCAGTGAAAACTTGATCGTACAAACTAGAAGAGTTCCATATTTCAAATAAAAACAAGCAAACTTTCTTTTAAAGCCGAACTTTTCTTTATTCTTCCAAATTTACAAACACAAATGTCTAATGTAAAAATTAGGTGTGTTCAATAAATTTCCGGCAGAAACTAGCAACGATAGAGTAAAATAAAAATTTACAACATTACTATTCCAAATAAAAAAAAAAGGAATAAACGCATTTTTGGAAAAAAAAATTACAAAGTAAAGCCGAACTTACCATAATAACAAAAAACCATAAAAAAATTGTATCTAAAACAGCAAAAAAAGCGGTGTTCGTTGCTTAAATCATTTTGTATTGCAACAGTTAGCATTTACAAGAACTTTGTCATCGATTGTGTGCAAATTGCCAAAAATTTTCTGACTTTTTTGTAAAACTTCTAGTTTATTTTATTCTATTTCTTTTGTTTATTGTTTTATTAACCTGGCGTTTACTTGTACATAGTTTCCTCAGCTTTCTTCTAACTATTATACAAACATTAGCTTCAATTCAAATATTTTGTATTTAAAACCGAAAACTATAAATGTTATGTATATTTTTTGCTGTGTGGTTGTAAAAAATTTCAGCGTAGATATTCGGTTTTAAAATCGCCATATAAATTATGGCAAAAAAGCCACAACGATGTGATGTAAATATTTTCGTGGAGAGTGCTAATAAACACTTTCAGTTCAAAGTATTAATTATTCATTAACTTATTTTGTAAAACAGAACAAGAATCAGCTGTTCTGTTCTTGACAGTAACAAAAGTAGTAACAAATTTATTAACATTCACATCTTCTACTCTTTTTTGCTCTTTCGCTGCTTCTTTTGAGGAACTGAAGTAAGCACTTTCCAATAACAATTGGTAACAACTTCTTGTTATTGAACAGAACTATATTCTGTTGTCAAATTTTAATTAAGTAAATTAAATTGGATATGTGTGAACACCAAAATTAATTACTCAATTAAAATTTTATTTGTATAAATTAAAACGTATGTCTGAACAGGGTATAACTCCGCTACAACAACAAGTATAAAATTTGGTTTTGGAAATAAACGGGTATCCCATTAGTTGATGTAATTTGGTTTATGTTGCCGAAACTTTGAACCGTTAAGGCTGGTTCACCCATTGTTTCGGAACAAAATTTTTGTTGTGAGAGAATTTTAGTTTTTTGAGAGTTTGTTCTGAAACGATTCACCCACTTCGAAAAATTTTTCTGGAAAAACAAAGCTACCATATGAAACATATGTGTAAGCGAGATGTGTTGCTTTACAAGCAGGCAGCACTGTGATAGAAAATTAAAATCACTGAATGCCGTTTTGTTATAAATAAATTCTAAATTAAAAAAACTTTCATAATTAAATCAAAAAATGAGGTAAAAAAAATTTAGGTAAAAAGTCATACAAGCATTCTCTACCCGGCTTTTTCATTTCTGAAATAAGCTTCAAGGCAAGGGATTCATTCCTTGAGATCCATGACACAATTTTTTAAACTTATTTTCTTTTATTTTGTGTTTTATTATAAAAATACCAGGCAAATTAAGGCAGGTAATCTTAAGAACAAAACAAATTTTAAAAATAATTATTGAATATCAATGCAAACAAAGAACGAAAAAGTATGTAAAATATATTTTTTTGCTTGAAAGATTTTTATCACATTAATTAATGAAGTGGCAGCTCAGTTAAATTTTCTTTGAAAATATAAAATAGTTGGCAGCACAGTTTCATTGTTTCGGAACAAAAATTAAAATTAAACCAATTCAAGCTGAAATTGTTCCGAAGTGAGTTTACTCTTTTTCTCTCTCTCTCTCTCTCTCTCTCTCTCTCAAAAAATAAAACGTCAAACTACATATAAAAAAAAATGTTTCGGAACAAAATTTTTGTGGGTGATTACCGTTTCATTTCATATATAATAACTGCGAGAGCCTGTTATAATTCTTCAACCGTTAAATTGAATTATTCATGTTTATTACTCGTTCTCGAGTGAGCATGTACGCTACAACCCTCTGGAGTGTTAGAAATGAACCTTTGTGATTTATTTTGAAGATAAATTCTGTTGACGTGTCATCTGCGGTTGTAGCTACGGTCACCCGCTTTCGCTAACTTGTAGTTGTTATTGTGTTGGATATATTTTTCGGCCAAACCTCGTCTCGACCATGTAAAAATATGGGCCCAAAGAGCCATATACTTCTTGATTAGCTACAAACGTTTGGTAAACTGCTGATTGTGAGTTGATCCAGGCTCATAGAGGTCGCTATTCATATGGGTCAGCATCTCTGACGTAGAAGTAAAACAGGAAAAAATTCGTTTAGCAATCATTGCCCAAAAAGTCCATTTTTCTGATAAATATAAGTACCTCTTTCTTCAAAGGGGACTGCCTTACCACCGGAGAGGACGGTTTTGGATCTGACATTCACGACTACTGGTGTGGACTTGCCAGGTTTATTTGATATGAAAAGTTCGAGCGTTAGATCAAGTCAGTATTTAAAGGCTTACGTCTGTATTTTTGTATGCTTTTCTACAAAGGCAATACATTTGGAGGCAGAATCAGACTTGGCCAGGGATTTTTTTTTTGCTACTTTTATTGGCTTACTAGCGAGAAGAGGTTGTCCGAAACCATCTTTTTCGATAATAGTACAAATTTTTTTGGTGCTTTACGAGAGCGGGAGTTAAAGGCTTTAAACTCCGCTTTCGCAAAGAAGCTCAGGGGGTCAAATACACCTTTGAGGAACTTTCAACCGCCCTGGCTATAATAGAAGCTTGTCTAATTCTCGGTCGCTTTACCCAATGAGTAATAATGCTAATGAACCAGTGGCTCTTACACCGGGTCATTTTTTAACCGTCAATTTACAAAACGCCTAAAAGTCTTGTAAATCGCTACAGAAAAGTTCTGCTTTCAGTGGAAAGACAAATATTTGTTAAGGTTGCATAAGCGATATAGGTGGAATTTTCCTGAAAGGGATATATATGTGAACGACTTGGTTGCTATTCGCCATGAACTTTCCCCAACTTCTTGGAAAGTAGGTCGTGTGGTTAAAAGTGACGATTACACTCGCGTGGCGGACATACGGACGGAAAATGGGATAGTAAAGCGACAGATCACCAGTTTAAACAACTAGAATTTGTTATTTACTATATTTTAACCTTTATTATTTCCTAGTTCTACAGACACCTTACCTTAATTTTTTAAAGAAGCTTTACTTGAGGAGGCAGTGGCAACGCCGACTCCGTCCTTTGGATGCGGCTTCCGAGCCAGTTTCTTTAACACCAGCAGAGAGGTTACAAAGGTAGAGAGGCTACAAAGGTATTCGCCAGTTGTGCGTACTTTGGACAATAATGAGAAAGTTGATGCATCTAACCCAGTAGACAGGAACAAAGCCTAGTGTACCACATTGCGTCCTCTACAAGAAAAATCACCAATTTAGAGGTTGTTTTCAGTTTCGCAGCTTAGCTCAGGAGATGAAGTTACGAAAAGTTTTTGTATTTGGCTTCTGCTCGCGTTATGTGTGAAACAACCTTTTGCACTCCCCTACTCGCAAGGTGTCCAAATCCGCCGACGAAAGACAAAAAAACCTTTTTGGTCACATGCTTGTGAACCCCTTGCAACTCCATTGCCATTCGTTATGTGACAACCCTTTTGCCGATGCTTCAGTCTAAGCTGGTCATAGGTAGTCACAAATATCAGATTCGTGCAATAATAGATCTGTGATGTAGCATGAGCTGCATAAGTGAAGAGTTGGTCAGGCAGTTGGGGATTCCTGTTTCCCATTCATATTGTCGTATCCTGTTCACATTTATTTTTGACTTTTCCATTACAGCAAATGTTAGGAAAATGGAGGGGATTAAATCCCCTATTGGGGACGTGGCGGAAATTGTGGAGGAACAGTTTCCGGATTTTCAGTACGCGCACCCGACATTTTATCACATAGGCCAGGTGGATTTAGTTCTTGGTCCTGAGGTTTGCTATCAAGAAATTAATTTTTCTAGTCCGGGTTGTCTGCTGGCACAATACACCATATTTAGCTGGATAGTACCTGGCCTATCGCGTTTTTAAGCGAAAATTTATAGCTATTATTATTATAACTATTTATAACTATTATTTATTACATCAAAGGTTAGAAAAATGCAGGGGATTGAGGAGGTGGCGAAAATTATGCGCGAACTGTTTACGGATCTGCAAAACTATCCCGCAAGGGTTCAGTTTATGGATCTGCCCTAAAAACCATTATAAAATTTTAATTTATTTTTAAAAATATATTTTTATAAAATAAAGTACTCCAATATACTAAATTCTTATTTCTTAAATTGCATCTAACTGAAAATTGTTTTGAATTTAAGACTTTCTTAATTCGCCAATTTATTACTTTGCTAGGATCTAAATTATACTCCAGTTTAATCAACTTTGAATTTTCGGAATATTAATATGGATTCTAGCGAGTAAAACCGCTAACGGTTTAATTAAACTTCTACTGCCATCTTCCAATTTCTGCTAAATATTCATTCGTTTTGAGCACTTTTTCCCAAAATTTTAATTTTAAAACCTTGATTTTTTATTTATCTTTACATTCTTTACACGCAAACATTTTGTCCATTCGAGCCGGATCTTGGGAAGTGTTAGTGTTTTATTTAATAACAACCGCCCTTAGTTTTTTACTTAAAGATACACATCTTCACTTTGAACAAAGCCACCGAATTTCATCCCCATTTTTTGGACAAATTCACATTTGTTTTTTTTTTTTTTATCAAACAAGTGAAAAGATTTATCAATATTAAAGTAATAGTGAAATTTAAAGCTAAATAAAGCCTTCTGAATATTGAAAATAATTTTTATAATACTGTATGAATTTTTATGGTAAAAAAGTATATTCCAAGTGCATAAAATAGTGCCGTTTTTTAATAATAATCTACATACATACCTATACATACATTACATTGATTGGTGCTTCTTCTTGAATTTGCAAATTACACCCTACTGTCGGTCGGTTTGGCTTTTATTTATTTTGTATTAAATTGATAATATTGTTTTGTGTTTAATTATTAATCATATTTAAATTAAAAATAGTTCTTTTTATTTAAATATAGTTTGATAAAATTTTAAAGATAATTCATTGATTTTTTCAATAGGTTAAGGTTAAATTTTTTGTTTTAATTTGCCTAAAAATTAATTAATAATGTCGATTAGAGCGCTTGATAGATTTATTATAGAATTTGAGGCTTTCTTTAATGAAATAAAAGATGAAGAACACACAGTTAACACATTAGACCTTCATGGCGAGGAGCTGGAGCTAAGCCTTTTGTAGGGCAAAGTTAAATTAACTCAGGAGGAGTGTTTAGATTTTTTAAAAAGTTGTAAGAATACTTAATTGGATCAGGGTGATGTTATAACGGCAAAGAATCCCGCTATATATGCGCATATTCTACGTGTTTAGGGAAAGTAAATGAAGCGTGACTTTGAATCAGAAATTAAATGTAATAGTTCCCAAATGGCCCATCCGTGCAGTTCTGATGTTGCTGGTCACACTTTATCGTTACCACTTTGCAACGTTGACACGTTTAAAGAGGATTATATTTCTTGTTTTTAACCTTCAACCATGGGTTGGTTGGGGCCGGTGACAGTGGTTGCCAAATGATCATGCAAAGGGTTTGGCAAGATAATATGGTTGGATGATATACTAAACCAACGACGAAGGCGGATTGGGAAACATTTATTGCGTCATACCATGAAGTTAACAATATTTAAATTTCGAGATGTGGTCATTATGAACCTGAGTCCTACATTGAGCTTCATGTTTTTTCTAATGCCTCAGAGAAGGCATATGCGGTGGTGATAGATATACGTATTGAAAAACCTAAAGGCGACAGTTACTAATTTATTAACCTGTAAGACCAAGGTTGCTCCCATTAAGTCAGTTTCTTTACCTCGTTTGGAACTGCGGTGCAGTTTCATCGTCTGACCTTTTGAAGACTATATCAGGCAAGATTATGAAAAATCACAGTTTAAGCTGGTAATAGGTAGTCACAAATATCAGATTCGTGCAGTAATAGATCTGTGCTGTAGCATCAGCTGCATAAGGGAAAAGTTGGTCAGGAAGTTGGGGATTTATTTTTCCCATTCGTATTGTCGTATCCTGATATCATCTTTTTTTGACCCTTCCAAACACATTTCCATTACAGCAAAGGTTAGAAAAATGCAGGGTAGTAAATCCCCTATTGGAGACGTGGAGGAAATTGTGGGGGAAAAGTTTCGGGTTTACAGTACGCGGACCCGACATTTTATCACTTACGCCAGGTGGCTTTAGTTCTTGGTCCTGAGGTTTGCTATCAAGCAATTAGTTTTTCTCTTCCGGGTTGTCTGCTGGCACAATACACCATATTTAGCTGGATAGTACGCGGCCTATCGCTTTTTTAAGCGAAAATTTATAACTATCACTTTATGGATTTGTCAAAACCACCCCGCATTTTCATTTGTTGAAAAAGGTAATATTTTAAAAATAAAACAATTTATACCAAAATTTTAAAGCCTTGATTTTTTATTTATCTTTAAATTTACACGCAAACATTTGGTCAATTCAAGCCGGATCTTGGGAAGTGTTCCGTGTTTTATTGGATAATAACCACCCTTATTTTTTACTTAAGAAAACACATCTTCTCTTTGAAAAGAGCCACCGAATTTTATCCCCATTTTTTTTAAATTCATTTAAAATAAGGCATTGATTGTGATTGCATTTTCAATAAGTGATTTTTAATTAAAGTGAAAATGAAATAATAATTTACAAACGTGTAAGGAACAGCATGAATATAATACATACATACGACTTGTTTTATTTGCCTTTTTGATATTATTTACATACATACATACATACATACATACGTATGTACGGTGGTTAATCGGCTTGCAAATTATTTTTGACGTTTCTTTTATTTTCTATTGCTACGTAATAAATCTGTGTGTTTTTTTTTTATCAAGCAAGTGAAAATAATTATCATTATCATTATAATTATAGTAATACTGCAATTTAATTTTTATAATACTGTATGAGTTTTTATGACCATAAAAAATAAATACCAAGTGCATAAAATGGCGCTGTTTTTGTAAAAACATAGATTGATAGAGTCAATGAAGGTTACGATGGTGTAAATCTTCTGCTCGAGTAAATTCTCTATATAACCCACGAGCGAGTGTAGAGCAGTCTCAACCGATCTACCCCTTGTGTAGGAGTGTTGAGATGGAGAAAGAAGGTTCCTATCGATTTTCATCCTCATGTGGATCTCGATAAGCCTCTCCAGTGTCTTGAGCAAAAAGGACTTCAGACAGATCGTTCTGAAGGTTTTTCCTCATGTGTGTAATGTTCTTCCCCCCTTGGGGATGAAGACCACTTTGCACCTACTCCATCGATCCGGAATATAGGACCAGGAGAGGCAGGCTCTGTACAATGGTAAGAGCCATGGGGTGACCAGATCCATATTGTTCTGAAGATCGGCCGGAATAATCCCATCCGGCCCCGGAAACTTGAATGGATGGTAAGTCTTAATAGCCCAGTGTAGTCTATCCGTATCTATCTCCTCTACGGATACCTTCCTTGCAGGTTTATTCGACTACAAATTTTCTGCGGAGGAGTTTGAACAGGAATTCACTTAGATTTTGGGAAATAAAAGAAATGCCAAAGAGACGAAAAATGTCGCCTGAAGATGTGATTTATGAAAAAAATTTCGAAAATACAACTGGTAGGTATCCGGATGGTCTTTATATAGTGACACTTCCATTCAAAAGAGATTTTCCCGGGAAAATTTATTGATGTTCATCAAATGGGAATGTTATCACAGTTTTTAAGAAAATAGTCTTCTCTGTTACGGAAACCTTTGATCAAGAAAATGTATAACAACGTTGTTAGCGAATTATTGTCTTTGGGTCAAACGAGACCTGCGGCAGATAGTAAGTGGCATGTAATGCCATTTGGCCATATAGGCCAAAATCCTCCACAGAAATCACTCATATGACCCAAATTTATTTGTTATAATTTTTTCACTAGTCACAAACTTAATTTGGAAAAAGTGATTATAAGGAGCAATAGTATTGACCTTAGTGAACTCGTTCCACTTTCTAACAGCAGGTAACACAAAGGGACCAATTATTGGACCCAACTGGGCTGTGCCAACATGGCTGCCTGCCTGACCTAACCTAACCTATTTATCAGATCGTAGACAGGTGACAAAAATGAACAATGCTGAATCTAGTGTGATAATAAATGATTTCAGAGTGCCACAAAGATCAATCCTAGGGGCACTGTTATTTTTAATATATATAAATGATATTGAAAATGTACTGGAAAACAGTAAAATTGTGTTATATGCCGATGATGCGCTTGTTCGTTCGGAATCAACAGCAGAAGAAGAATGCTATGCAATTTTAGCAAACGATATGTGGAATATAAATGAATGGATGAAAATGAATAAACTCAAACTGAACGAAAGCAAAACAGAAATAACGGAGATAAATACGAACTTCAATAGGCCATTTACATTAACATTTTAATAGAAAAAATTAATAAAATTAAATATTTAGGGTTTATGATTGATAAATACTTAAAATTTAAAGATCATATAGAATTTGTATGTAAAAAACTCGGAAAGAAAAAAGGATATTTTAAACGGAATAAAGTATCAGTTTTCATTTCAATAAATATATATAACACCATAATAAAACCTCACTTTGAATACGGCTCAACTATATTATTAACATGCTGCACAGATCAACAGATATTAAGATTACAGAAAATGCAAAATAAGGCCATGAGCGGTATTTTAATATGTAATAGATATACTTCAATAGCTCTAATGCTTGACACATTGAAATGGCTTAATGTAAAACAGAGATTGCAATTAAATAATATTATGTTTGTACAAAAGATGAAAATGGGGAAAACGCCGGAATATCTATCAGAACAAGATACAAGGCGAGGTGCAATCCTACAACCTGGAACGCAACAGACTTCAGCAAGCTAACAGCAGTGCTATGCTAAGATCATTGTTTTATAAAGATTTAATTATTTACAATAATATGCCCAACAGTATAAAAAATGAAAAAAATGTACACGTCTTCAGAAAAAATGTCAGCTATATTAAACATGGTATTATACAGAGCTAAATTTTCAAATTCTAAATTCATGAAAATTATACAATTATTATTAGTTATTATGCAAAGTATTTTAATACTACTAAATTAATTAAATAAATAAATAAAAAATTATTTGGTTATTTTCTTTACAATTACATTTAAAAAGTTAAAGTCATACCTAAATAAAAACGCTGAAATGCCATACCTAAACAATAGTGCCGATGCTATATCAAAACGATAATTAAAAAAAAATAAACATAACTTTTACGATAATTTTAACAAGAATTCCAATTCTGGATTTCGTGATATGCAAATTAAAATTTTATAAAAAAAAACCAAAAGACAATTTTTAATTATCATTATCAAACACCTTGTCAAAATCGGATTTTTCAATTGCAAAACGCTTTCCGCTCTTGTTTAGTTATGGCTGTTAGGCAAGAAAGATTTATTCAAATTATCTATTTGAACGAAAATATTTAAATTGATAAGTTTTATATTTAAATTTTTTATTTTTAACCCTAAAACAAAGACGATTGGTATCATTTATATTTTCTAATTTTTTTTTACCACATAGTTTAGATAATTCTTTAATTTGAGCATATACTATGTGCTTTTAAGATTTAGAATATCCAAATCTGTTCTTCCTGAAGAAAACTTTGAATGCAGTGTAATAACTTCAACAATACTAATATGTATGGAATAATATTAGTGATACCGAATAATCGTCAAGGAGTTTTAAAACAATAATCTTCAAACGTCAATATGTGATATTTATGAAAAAATTCGTCAAAATGACATAAAATCATCACATCTTACACCCCTGCCGGGCGCAAGGGTTTTCTCCACTGTAGTAGAACAAACACTGGCTGCGATTAGTATCGCTTACTTAAGATTTTCTGCATAACTAGCCTTCGGCCGGGCGCAATTACTTTCTCCTCTATGATATGACACACAGCGGCTACGCAACAAGTCTAGTTTAGTGAAGCTTTACCAATCAAAAAGAAAATTATACAGGGTGATAGAAAATCAAAAAATAATAAGAAAATGTTAATAGAAAAAATTGGCGGTCGCTTTTATGTTCCGAGTTGTGGACCTCTGAACTTTTTATATAAAACTGCGATTTCTAACATCATTGGCAGAAAATCTATTTCTTGTGACACTCTACACTCCCGACGCTTTAAAATAAATTTTCTTTGGTAATGCTTAGGCAAACACTTTCATAAATACTACCCCTTTATGAAAACTAAGTCTCCTACCACTGCTGAAGTCGTACTATGACCCATACACCGCCATGTATAATCGCACTTATAATATTGTTTTTATTTCTACTTCTCTATTTGACATCCTCCAAACTTTAACAATTCGTCCGATTTAAAAATATAAAATAACCTTACGTTACACAATACTGCGCGTCTCAAAAGTCATCGTTCTGCTTTCTAAAGCCAAAACGCTTGACTTGTTAACTTTATATAATAAAACATATTTTTCTTGAAGCTTGAGAACTGTAACCAGCATATTAAAGGTACCATGTAAAGTTTTTGTATAAATTTCTTTACTTATCTTTTATTTACCATGCATTTGTTATCCTAAACATTTTACAGAAAACCATAAGTCAAAGTGGCGGTTCTTGGGGACAATTTTTACTTTTAACAATAGATTGACTCGAAATATTCTGCCAGTAATGTTAATGTTTATCATGCTGCCCGCATTTTTCCACGTCAACCGGAATTGGCTGGCATGCAACACATTTAACATCTTTGAGATAAAGTGGACTGACGAGAGAAAAACTGTAATTTTCTAAGCACGGACAAACCGAAGGAAATTCTGATACAAGACGGGCATAATAGTGGGAGTGAAGTCGAACAAAACTAGATCGTTCATTATCAACAAGAATAAAAGACGTAATAATAAAGAAACGAAAAGTATTAAAAAATGTTAAATATGATTTTACATCCAAACGTTTTGTGCTGCGTGAATAATTTTGCCTACTTGAATTTGTACCTAGAATTCAATTTTGTTTTACAACTTTGCTATAAAGCATAATTATTATGAGTTTTATTTTTGAATAAAAGACGTGCAAACAAAATATTTTGTTAGCAGCTATGATTCTGTGTCCTACTAATTTAAAAATATGGAAGATTAAGTATAAAGTTGGTGCCTGTGTGAATTGGTTTTCGGCTCTGTATTTTAAGCTGATATTTAATAAACTATTTTTATGCAAAAAATAAATACTTCAAATTAGAAAATAATACCTGAATAGATCTTATAGAACACCATAACACACGTTCTCCTCCTCCACCAGCATTACAATAAGGATGAAAAATTCCAACACTATATGTTGGGGTTCGAGGCTCCAACTTTATTTTCCTAGATTTCAAAAACACTCGCAGAAAGTACAATGCAGATACCAAGCAAAATACTAATGCCAACAAACATCCATTAACAACATAAAGGCTATTTGCAAAAACAATTGATATTACAGGTAAAATAAATATGTAAATATGGCTCACATCTTAAAAAGCAATTCCATATTACTCCAACTTATGACACTCCACCACAGATAAATAACACTCCACGTCAGAGACCTGTGCCGACCGATTTTATCGGCTGCGGCGGCTTGTCAAAAGAGCCACAACGACCAGGGCTCCCAGACTTTTTTCGAGTTGTATCCCCAATTAGATAAATTTTAAACCAAGAATACCCGCTACAATGATTCTAACAAAGTTTTTGTAAGAACAAACGGAAGCAAATAACAGCTGTATCATCAATGTTGCACAGTTTTTGAACATTTTAAATTTATAATATATGAATATTAAATAAAACAAAAAGTGAATAAAATGATTAAAATACAATTTTTGGGAAGAAAACGGTATATTAAAAAAGTTGTCGGGAACGAATATTTTTCGAGTGATACATTATCGAAGTTTTTTATATATATTTCGACAATTTCGCTTCAGAACGGAGCAAGGTCTCAAAACTAGACTGAAGCAAAACTGCAAAGATAGTTTAGATAGAAGGCAAGTAATGCTGCCGGAAACTCTTAGTTCGGAAAGTTGTAAAATATATATTGTTATATGTCTGCTCATAAGTTGATTTTAAATAAAATAAATTTTGTTTTAAAATAATTAAAAATAACTTTTAAATGAAGCTATATATGACAAGAAGCACCATGCTTTCCCTTTCACGATTAATTTAATTTAAACAAAAATTTAGCACTTTTAAATTTAACCAACATAAATTAAACATTAATTAATATTCGCAAAGTGCCCACGCATTTTAACTGCTTAAAGAGATGAACAAAATTGGCTGTATGCAGAACAAAAACAAAAATATTCTTCCGCCCCACTCGAAGCGTGGGAATAATCCATTTTAAACACCTGCTACCTTTGTATTATTGCTATAGGATAAATTATCTCAAACGCATAAATTTGAATAACTATCCTCTTTGGCTTTGTTGTTCTTCAAGCACTTTTACCTGAAAAACGCTATTTAATCATGTTATTTATCTGTGCCACCGATTACAAGATGTCAGAAATAGAATACATGCGTGCTTATGAGAATAATTCTTTAATCCGCTACACGACTACCGACTACACGGCTACTTTTGTAGCCCGTAGCAACTTAGGCTATTTTCTATTTTTATTGGCTACAAAAAACAGATTAGTATTGCCAATACAATAAATGCATAAAATGATGGTTTTAAAAACGCAATACATTAAATATCGCTATTAAAAACGAGAAAAACTTTTATAGTGGCACCATTGAAAAATAAAAATCATCTGTTCATTTGTTTACATTTTTCATTTATTTTTGTTTGGCGCATTTTTTTATTTACTTTTTATTTGTCAAATTTTCCATTTAGTTCTTTTTTCATCAATTTCTAATTTGTTTCATATATATTTTTTGGGTTTTTTATTGAAATTGGTAAGTATATAATAGTAATTTTTACTGTTTATATGTATTTAATATATCTTTTAATGTAAATGTTCAATTTACATGCAAATATGGACGTGGATACTTCATACACTGAAGTCGTTGTTTCCACTATTTTAGCAATAGTACTTATAAAGTTAATTAAATTTTTGAATTTTTTTTTCATACAAATTCACTTAAAAAAATGAAGTTTGTTTTGTTTTGGTTAACTTTAATACATATGCAAAACAGATGTTTATTTTTTGTAGTTAGTGGTCGGTAGTCGTTAAAAGAATTAATTAGCTGGCGACTTGTCTATTTGATTAAGTTTATAGAATCAGTCAGTTGGCAACTATAGAGCTGAACAGTTGTGTTACTAAAGCTGAAAGTCCATACCACGTGTTCTATGCGTACACACGTTATACGCGTCTGTCAAAAAAGTAGAATTAATGTAAATATATGTGACAAGTTACATAGCACAAAGCGTAGAAAGCATGAACGCGTAGAACGCAAGAAGTTTGTTTACTTTTCTACGCTTCGTAAGCGTCATGAAAAAATGTCAGCTGTTTTTGATATCTAAGGATGGTAAATTATATTTTATTATCAATGGTATCGATAAATATGGTTGTGTTAATTATTACTTTTTTCTGTTTTTTTGTTTTAAAAAGCCTTTTTAATAAAAAAAAACTCTTTTTTAGTAAAGTTTAACAATAAATTAAAAAAAATACGTTAATATTAATAATTTACAACAACTCTTTCATTAATAAAACTAATGTTTTTGCTATCGATTACTTTTATGTACTTAGTTTCATCCCTAATGAATATATTTAATTTAAAAAGTTTTTAATACAAATGCAAAAACCGTTCCCTTTTCTTCTGAAGATTTTCATAGGTCCTTGTTACACAAAATATTATGTGCATAAACTCAATATATACCATAAATTCTTTAAACATTACACTTTCCATTTTTCCAAAAATTATTTTTTTAGATAAAAATATTTACACCACAGCTGATCAAAACAAAAACTTGGCGCATAAAAAGCGTTGCATGTAACTTGACGCTTAAGAAGTGTAGAAAGCATAAAAAGTATGAAAAGCGTAAAAAGCGTAAAAAGCGTGTACGCATAGAACGCGTTGTATGGACTTTCAGCTTAAGCATACAGAGGTGAAAACTTTGGGTAGTGTTGCCAAAACTATCAACCCATTTCCCGCTAGATATTATTTTAAAAACACGCTAGAAACCGCTAACTAGTCGAAAAAAAAACGCTGACATAAACCGCTAAAAAAATTTCTTGAACAATTTATTTTTATACTCTTCACTGAGCAAACTTGGTTTCACGAAAAAATGAAATATGTCAATCGATCAGATATAAATTAATGTATAGGCTGATAGAGTATTAAAGGTAAGAAATAAACATTAAGTGATTAAATTGGCGGTCACCCATATTTTCCGAGTTACGGGGCTTTGAAATTTTCAAATTGTTTCTAATATCAATATGGGTATCATTTTAAAGCTTTTGAAGAGATCTTTAACCCATAAAGAGCCGATGGCATTTTTAAGTAAAATAATATGTGCGCATTTTTTTATATTATTTAATTCTCTGTAACCCCAATATTTGGTTTTTTTATTAGGGTTACTCCACTAAGCTAAATTTACATGGTGAAAGATATAAAAGTTTCGGCGTAGCCGAAATTAGCACCCTGCCGTATTCATAAAATAAACTTTCATTATTTTTTATGAATATGGCAACAATTGTTTATCTCTAGTTAAGATTTTGATTATCTATACAAATGAGTTTCGTTTTGAGAACTGAAATAAATATTACAGGCTCCGATTAAGTTTAAAAATTTGTAATCGTAGCAGTTTTTGTTATGCCAACCGAGACCATATCTAAAGCAACAAAGTAATTTTAAAGAAGCAAAAATATAAAAAAAATTGAAGATTTGACATACTTAACGGTTAAAATAGCATTAACTATATTGGTTTGCACTCGATTTCTGAGCTTTGATTTGGCAATATTATGTTGACTAAAAACTCGTTGCACTTCTGCATTAGACCACCGCATGCAAAATAATCGCAAGGCTAACTCAGCTAGCTCTTTGAAAATTTTATTTCCAGCTGAATTTTTATATTCAAAAACTTCGTAAGAAAAATATCCCAGCAAAAAAATAGACATTAGCTTAAAAAGTACTTGCCATATAATGACTTACTTTTGTGATTGCCATATATTGTTACTCGCTTACAAAACACATTACACTAGTTTCCAAAAAAGGAAGTAGCAATGGAACTAGTTCTTTATGTTAAAAGAGACTAACGTACTAATGGTACTCATTATTTCCTACAATATTTAATGTAATCAATTCTCGCTAATTGATTATAAAAGTCTCATGCCTTGTTAAAATCATTAAGTTGGCAATCTAGTTGGGAAGTACTTCTGCCAAAAATGCTTAATTCCACACTCGATTACCTTTTCAAAAATTTTTTGCTGGGATGTAGCATCCATTAGATTAGTCTATTTTATAGCGTTTATATTATCAAGTTGATTTAAAATTGTTTCGATAATTTCTGGGCTATAATCCAGTTATTCCAAATATTGAGAGGCATCCTCTTTTTTTATAAATACGTTTGCTGATAATTTATCAGTTTTTTGTAAAATGTCTCAATTTTCTGGTAATCTAAACTGACAGTTTCCATTAGTTAGAAAAAGTTTTTATTGGTCTAATTAAAATATATTTCGTTATTTACTATTGGATTAATTGTTTTAACAGTTTAAAAATAACAAGGCAGAGATGGAAAATCTATATATTTAAATAAAAGGTTACAAATACATAGTTGAGCTTACTTTGTAACAAACAAAACATGTTGTAGCTTTAAAAACGCTAAAAACCCGATAACTAAAAGTTTTCCAGTTAAAAAAACCACTTAGCGGTTTTTTTTCAAACTTCCCGCTTTTAAGAGAAAAAAACACCAGATCTAGCGGGAAAACCGCCGTTTTGGCAACACTGCCTTTGGCACATGAAAAACAATATAATCAGGTTTTCTGAAGCTTCTCAAGAAAGAGACAAATATAGTGCTATTATGTTATGAACAAGGCATAATAAACAAAACAAAAACTTGATATTTTACAAGAAAACGAAAAGCACATAAAGTTTTTGCTACGACAAAAGTAATATTTATTCGCGTAAATAAAGAAATTAAATATAAATGTGATATGCTGTGGTCTTACAATATTAATGAATTGAAAACGTCTTTAAATCTGCAGTGTTTTTTGAACGCAGAAATTATGGTCTGTGTCAGAAATGCAGTGTCATTGTTTGTGGACGTGCTGAAAATAAAAACTAACTTTTTTCGCCAAATGATTAATATAAATATAATTTGATTTAATAAACTTGCCGATAAACTGGCAATACTATACGAAAAAAGATTTAGCAGGAGATTGAGCGAAGCCGGTGTTTTGTTGTACCACAGAGTAGAAAATCCTTGCGCACTGCCGAAGGGCGGCTATGCAGAGAATCTTTAGTAAGCAAAGCCGCTGTTTCATACCATACAGGAGAAAATTCTTAAGTCCGACCGGAAGCCGGCTACGCAGGAAATATTTAGTAAGCGAGGCCGATGTTTGTTATACCACAGAGAAGAAAATTATTGCGCCCCGCCGAATCCGGGCTATGCAGACAATCTTTAGTAAGAAAAGCCGCTGTGTCATACCATAGAGGAGAAAACAATTGAGCAATTTTGCAAACACTAACAAGGACGGACAGGCGGACATTGCTCAATCTACTTCGCTATGCACACTGTTTGCACACTGAAAACAAGCACGATTTATTTAAAGTTCTTAGTAATTTCATATCATATTTACAGCAAAAAAATTTTTTATATGTACACTTTAATATTGTAAAAAAATTCACATCTAAATTGTAATAAAAATTATCATTTATGTAACTGATAAATTGTTTTTAATATTTTTAAATTCATTTATTTATGTTGTTTCATTAAGAAGTAGTTGTAATTTTAAAAATATACAATTTCCAAGCACAAAATATAATATAATTATAATATATAATTAATTTCAAGTAATTTAAAATAAAAATTAAAGTAAAAAAATTTACCGTTGAAACTAACATACTGCCACCAAACCAAGCAGCATAACGTTGGATGTGATGGGTTGTTGAGCTTTGCTTGACGCATTAATTTTTCTCTAATGGGTGGTGTAATTTCTTTACTACACTATGAAGATAGGTTTTCATCATCTTTATCTTAAGCAGCTTTATGGCAAAGTATTTTAACTTCCGGCTCACTTTTTTAAATTTTAAATGAGCATAGAGATTTTTTAATAGAATTATTCTTTGCAGGTGTTGTGGCTTCAGACCTTTGCGAGCGGAAGCTAAAATTGTAGAGGTTCGAAAATATTTTATCTAAATTTATTAAAAAAAAACACACATTTTAACTTACTATTTATCACTTTTGGCAGTGGCATTAAGCTCAGTTTTTATCACCGGTATTTTACAGCCACTCGAGTATTTCATGGCGGAGTGAAGTAATATGCGTATCATAGAAAAGGTAATTTTGATAGCTATTTAAATAAAAAGATAAAAATGAAAAACAAAATCAGTAATAGCTGTAAAAAGCTTTTTTTTATATAAATATAACTTCATCAAATAAATTAAGTTTAGCAGCAATACTATACAAAAAAAAGTATAGGTATAATAACAACGACTGGCTTCGATTACTAAAGATTTCCTGCATAGCCGGCCTTCGGCCGGACGCAAGGGCTTTTTCTCTGTGGTATGACCAACACCGGTTTCCCTTACTAAAGACAAACACATAAGGTTGAATAATTAACAAAAGGAATGGAATCTTATTTGATTCCAACACACACACGCGCGTATCAGAGCGAACAATATGAAAAGCTTTACTTACCTTTTAGAATCCCTTGGGAAGATGTGGAGCTTCTCTCCTGGTGGACATCCTTTTATGCATCTTATACTCCTAAAATTAAAAAAAAAAAATGTAAACTTTTAATAAAAAGAAAAATTTTAAGTTTTGTATGTTGCATACTTACATGTTGTTTGCCAATTTAATGTAGTTTTCTAAACAATTAACAAAAATAGAATTAGAAATACACTCAAATATCAATATTAAAATGTACTTACCTTAAATATAATTGGATTTAGATATAAATAAAAACTTATAAATATCACTTTTTTTTAATTTTATGAATTTTCGTAAAACCCAACCTTATTTTTGCCTATTCCAGATTCAATTGTCTCTTCTTCAATTCATTTTTTTCTTGCAAGGTTTTCAAAATTGCTGTACTTACGAGGGCAAATTCCTTTTTTAAATCAGTGACAGCATTTGCAACAGACTCATTGCCTTTTTCAATTGCCCTATAAATGCGTCTTAGGCTGCTTGAGTTTTCTTTTTCAAATTGTATTAATTCATCAAGCTTCTCGTTCATTTCTTTCTTTCTTTTATCGTCCTCATCCAAAAATTTCTTTAAACGCTCCCCGGTATTTTCAGTTTTATATTTTTTGTCAGTACTGGTTGGTACAACGGGAGACAATGGCCTTTTTAAGATGTAGAGTGCACTTCTTTCTCACATGCAGCACCTACATTTTCGTTGAGACCAACTGCTACGCCGCAAACACCTTCCACTAACTGCGAAATGCCACATAGCTGTACTATGGCCTCTTCTGTAGTTGTGAGTTGATGTTTCGCAAACGGTCCACCGCCAGTTGCCCTAGATTCAGTCTTATTTTGAGCTAGTTTTTGTTTCACCTCGCTTCTCCACTCAGTCCAATTCTGTACAAATAAAAAGACATTACATATAACAATACAATTTGTATGGAATAAAATTATATTTACCTTTTTCCACCCATTCGCGTCAAATTGTGGTGGCCCGGCACTATTCAGTGAATCAGCCAGTTCTTCCCACAGGGCATGCACTGTCGGTTTGTCGCGCTTCTTGAAGCCTTTGGCTAAGTGCGGATATTTTTTCATAAATTCTATGATTATTGTATAATGTGTATGATTTTTATGTTTTCCCCTAGAAAATAAAAAGATAAATGCAAAAATTTTTGTTTTCATAAGGCAAATATTAAATTAAATTAATTTACTTACATTTTTAAAAAATATCCCGCTGCAAAAAAATAAAAACGAAAGCGCGCCAAAATGAATGAATGAAAACTGACAGCTGTTAGCTGCTTGGATTATTTCCAATAAAAAACCGATAACATTGGTTTCTGTGACACCTAAAACCGACACTAATTCTAGTTCGAACATAAAACCAATAACATTGGTTTCTATGACACCAAAGCATTTTTTCTTGTCGGTTTTAAAACCAATTCTGACAATATTGGTTTCTATGACACCCCTGAAGTCGATAGGATGTCAAAAAAAAAGAGATGCATAGAAAAAACGAGACGACTATAGTCTCATGACACCTCTGTATACTCGGTGGTTGTGTCATTTGATTGTACGTATGCCATCGAATGCTAAGGCCTGATTAGTCAAGATACGAAAAACACAGTATGGCCAGATTCCAGCTTTCTTTAAAGAGGGTTGAAAAATCAACCACGACAACAAAGCAAAAAATCTAACAGGAAAGATGTGAATCGAACAAAGTTGTTTTTAATGTAAATTAGATTTTATTGAAGTTATTTGGTTTCTTTCAGGAGTCGCCGCTGTATAATTGGTTGTTCCGAAGGAAATCTATAATTGCTGGAATTGTTAAAAAACTGCAGAAATAAAACTTAAAATTTTGCTTATTATAAATTGTTTCTTTTTTTATTATATACCTAAATAAAATCCCGAAAAGTTATCATTAAAGTTAAAAAATATTGTAACAAAAATTGTATGTTTTTTTATTTATATAAGATTTTAGAAATATAAAAGTAAGTATTATTATTATTGATGAAAATTTTCACTTTTATTCACGTAAACCAGTTGGAAATATACACTTGCTTATTTCGTTTTTAATTCCTTCTTCGAAATCTACTTTGCCCAATTATTCTTTCTTAACTACTCTCAGAGCATCATATATAGCTACATTATCTCCAGTAGTGTGTAGTTTGTCATTTAAAACAACACATTTCTTAATTGCAGGCACCACCTAAAATATTTAAAAATAGTGGACTGTGTGAATAGGTCTTTAAATTTACAGTAGTTTCTACCTTTTATGCATGCCAGTTTACATCCAGGGCTTGTCATTGAGCATCCAATCCTCCGCTTGAGTTTAAGATACATTTATCTAATAGCAACAACGTACATATATAATTCCAAGTCGTCGCCCAAATGCCAGATTTGTCAATATTAAAACACAAACTTAATACAGGAGCCTTTTCCACGCAAACCACCATAGGGTTTTTCAAATCTGTTACAACAATATTGTGATTCCGGCTGCCCGATATAATGTATTCAATGTTTCGGTCATAAGCAGACTCCAAAAGCCTTCTTTATGGACGTGAATTGTTTGCACACATCACTGTTGCGCTAGATTCCATATTTTTATAGTCCCATCTGAACTGCTTTATACTTTTCATTTAATTCGGAACGAGAGTTCTATACACATATAATCGCATCCCTGCCGGCTGAATAAAGTTGCCCGTTATTCGGATCTAATTACATCGTATTGACTCCATTTCGAAGTTGTTTCTCTTTCGCAGTAATGGCATTTTGTATGATTAAGACGCGATTATAATTTATTGTGTACGCATTAAGCTGTAACGGCTAGCCACGTCTAGTCCAGTTATCATTATCTTGACCAGGACCTTAAATAAAATAAATTTGGCTTAAACACGTTTAATGGCCAATTTATTTTTACTCACCAATAAAACCACGTAAGCTGTTTTGATTTTTGTTTGCGGAGCCTCCAATGGAATTGTAGTACGATCTGAAATTATAAGGCAAAAAAATATTTTTTTAGGTTTTTCTTGTAGACATAATTAATTTTTTCTAGTAATATATATATACTTTCTTTAATTTTTCTTAAAAAAACAAAATTTTTACCCCAATTTTGTTATATTTTTTTTGGTTGATTAAATAAAAACATATGTTTGCAATAGGTATGTGTAGCGGTTTCTTCCAACTCATTGCTTTCAGCGTTTTTGAAATTGTTTTATTCGCTTAAACGAAAACTGGAAGAAAATATGATAACACACTTTTTTAAACGTCACTAGTGAGTTATCTGATTATTCATCTGTGATTGAAACCACAAATAACTAACCAGATAAGACACGAAAAATTCAGTGTGTCCAGATTTCAATTTTCGTTAGAGAGGGATAGTTACAGTTCTTGCGTTTTTTATATTACTACCTCTTTCTGATTATAGCTGGAGTTTGACATTTACAAAAATTTGGATGCAGGCACCTATAAAATAAAAATTGTTTTTCGCCAAATTATTTACTTAAATATAAATTGTAACGACAAAAGTCGCCTCCTCGTTTTTGTCAACACATGAATATTGTTTTTGTTATGTATTATTGCTTGAATAAATTATATTTCCTTTTATTATTACCTTTCGAATTAAGACTTTATATAATGAATTATATTTTCTTTCATATATAATTTTAATGAATTATAATTTTTATGTAGTATTGCTTTACTGAAATAATTTCTCTTATTGTAAACTTTAGAATTAATCCTTTATAGAATGAATTATATTTAGATCATGATAAGTGTTCTACCCGAGGATAGTTTGAATTAACGGTCGGGTGACACATTACGCCCTCTTGAAGATAATACCTGCAGACTAAACAGACAGCTGTAACAGCCAACAATGTCACAACTGTCACGAACTAAACTACAACGCTCGGCTGTGTTTGCCGATTAAACACAACCGAATAAGACATGTGTGTGAATGAATGTGTGTGCCCACGCACAAGTATAAAAAGGCGAACATTGAGTTGAGAAAGATCAGTTTGTAAGCAGCTGGCCTGCAGGTAAGAAGTTGCTTGGTGAGGAATTTACAATTCCCCAAATTGTTTCTTATCTTCAGAAAAACTGCATTTGTGGGTAACTCGACTAGCGGAGATAGTCTTGGCGAGGAATTATACAATTCCCCAGGTTTAGTCTTGCGCTGCCTAGCTCTCCCATAGTGGTTGCCATTCATCGCGGCTGTGCGACAGTTGCTACGCCTGTTGGTAAAACAACGTCACAGAAGTTACACTTCTACCGGCGTTCGTTCACCTTGGCGAGGAATTATACAATTCCCCAGGGTTAGGCTGCGCGGTCGAGCACTACCACTAGGCGCTGCCAGGAGCACGTCCGGCGTAAAGCCCGGGTGTTGCCACTGAACGTCGCTACCGCCCGAGACTAGCGTCGCCGTATCTTCAAGCGTTACCTGCGCCATCGCTGTTTGCGCCGCTGCCCGTGCCATTGCCGCCCGGTAGCGTCGCCGTATCTTCAAGCGCTACCTGCGCCATCGCTGTTGAAGGGCTACCACCGCCATCGCTGTTTGTGCCGCTATCCCGTGCCATTGCCGCCTGGTAGCGTCGCCGAGTCTTCAAGCGCTACCTGCGCCATCGTTGTTTGCGAGGCTGCCCGTGCCATTGCCGCCCGGTAGCGTCGCCCTATCTTCAAGCGATACCTGCGCCATCGCTGTTTGCGCCGCTGCCCGTGCCATTGCCGCCCGGTAGCGTCGCCGTATCTTCAAGCGCTACCTGCGCCATCGCTGTTTGCGCGGCTGCCCGTGCCATTGCCGCCCGGTCGCGTCGCCGAGTCTTCAAGCGCTACTTGCGCCATCGTTGTTTGCGCCGCTGCCCGTGCCATTGCCGCCCGGTAGCTTCGCCCTGTCTTCAAGCGCTACCTGCGCCATCGCTGTTGAAGCGCTACCTGAGCCATCGCTGTTTCCGCCGCTGCCCGTGCCAGTGCCGCCCGGTAGCGTCGCCTTCTCCCCTGTCATCAACTACGCTACGCTGTCCATCAGCAGAACTGCCAGCTTTACGCCATTTAGCATCGGCCCCAACGCCCGTTTGATTTGCTAACTGTTTTTGCGCAGCTCTCTTACCGTAACCACTATTGGCATTAGTGTTTTCGTTCCCGACCGTTAATTAGCCGTCTCTATAGCCTTAAGAACTAGGAAAATAAAACATAAAAGTGAAGTTTTATAACGTTTTTCGAACAAGAAGTGTTTCATTTCCTTTCCGTCCTAGGACCATAAATAAAATTGCAACGACCCTGGACTCCGCTGCAGCTATCCCAGCAACCAGCGTAGAACGTGTCGTTACAAAATTATTAAATAGAAAATCGATTAGGTGTATAAACTCGGTGGTGTGCATTTGTGTGTGATTGGGGAAATAATCAATGCCCAAAAAATAAGGGTTGAAAATCAACAACCACAACAAAATAAGAAATATAAGCGAAAAGATGTAAGTTCACCAAAGTTATGTTTTTTTTTTTTTTTTTTTAATTTAAATTAGTTTTTAATAAAATTATTTCGTTTTTAGGAGTCAGCGATGTATAATGGGTTGTTACCAAGGGGAGAAACTGCACCAGTTCCAGAAAAACCCAGCTAAGTATGTTTATATTTTTAATTTCATTAAGCAGCTAAATGTTTGCCGGTAGGTTTTGTACATTAGGGGAACTAGGTATATTCTTTTTCAATGTACAAGATCTTATTTAATTTTGTCAATTGGATTTTGTTTTAGCAAACACATAAAATTTCAATTTTTCAGAAACTGTTTGTGTTATTCACGTGTTCAAAACGGATATTATAAAAAGCAAGTGAAAAATTACTAAAAACTTTGTATTAAAATAGTGATAGTGGCATCTAGGATAGTTGGAAGAAGTCAAACAAAAATCCAGCAGTAAGTGTAGCGGACAATAAAAGCTTCACCTTACTCAAGACCATCATGCTTGAAGATCCACACTCTTCACGAGGTGAAGCTGTTTTTAACAAAACATGAGGGATCTAGATCAGATAAGGCCGAAAAAAATCAACTACTGTAATTCAGTGTTTAAAAATGAAATTGGAACAAACCCTTCCAGTTTTCAAAGCTATCTAAAAAAGTATTTGTATTTTTTTTTAATTACTGGAAACTGGAAGTAAATCGATGAAATTATAATGTTTAAAGATAATTAAAATCTTTAAAGATGTATTAAAATCTTTCTTTTTATGTTTTAACACAGATTGTAGGCATACTTTGGCTTGAAGTGAAGACTAGCAAATTTGGCCCAATGGGATTGCTGCATCTTTTTTAATAATTAAAATTTTGCATTTTTAAAATGATATTTTTTCTTTATATTTATTATATAATTTAAGAACAAGTTGCACAATAATAATCATTAAAGTTAAAAAATTTTATTACACTAAATTGTATGGTTTTTTATTTTTATAAGATTACTGAAATTCAAAAGTAAAAATTATTATTAATAAAAATTATTTAAAATGAGGATTTTTAGAAATTAAAAATAAAATGAACTTAAGCCAAAATAATTTCTATTCATTTATAATATTCACAGTTCAAATAATAATTTAATAAAAATTAAGTTATAAGCACGCAAGGCACAGCGAGCATTCATGCTTACATCATAACAATCAAAATGATACTGGAACAGCATCTATAATGTTATGAGTAAACAAGTAAGAATGACTAAAAACAAATTTGCATTCGTGTTCTATCGATGATTGAAACAATGCAAAAACAAATGTACAAGACGAAATACAGGGAGAACAGTAAAGACATACGTTGGTTTGTGTGTCTAACCAAATTAATATTAATGTTGATATGAATATTCTCGTATTCTTATTTACAAAGACAGTTGGTAAAATAGATGATGTTTATAAAAATACACAACTAAGGTAGATAGATGCAAAGAATGCTGATGAAGGTCCAGAAAGTGCAGCATTTCATTCTGCTAGCGTGTAATTTTTCTTGTTTTCTTTGGAAAACGTCCGCATTCTTTATGGACGTGAATTGTTTGCACACATCGATGTTGCCCTAAATTACATATTTTCACAGTCATAGCTAAACTGCCTGATACAACCTGATTTCAATTACATATTCCGAGTGCAGGTACGGGGGTCCCATACTCTTAAAATCTTCTCTGTTGATCCACTCAAAATAACTGTGCCGGCTGGATTCATTGCTGAACTATAAATGGAATCTTTTGAACCATCAAGACAGAGGCTAGTGAAGAAAAATGCAATTAATATAGGGACCTTGTAAGCTTTTTCCAAAAAATTATTACTGGAGAATGTTATTACTGGCAGTTAAAGCTCTTAATGTATTAACATCCCAAAAGAAAGATGGCTTCATCCAAACCAGCACTGGCCACCTGCTCACGATCTTTGGCGTAGGCTAATGCTTGAACATAATGACGATGTGG
This sequence comes from Gymnosoma rotundatum, assembly GCA_916610165.2. Lineage (NCBI taxonomy): Eukaryota > Metazoa > Arthropoda > Insecta > Diptera > Tachinidae > Gymnosoma > Gymnosoma rotundatum. The sequence continues at coordinate 83,967,934 of OU744338.1, read as the reverse complement.
TCGCAAAATCGGCAGCTAGCCGATTATAGTATAGTATATAAATAAAAGATAAAAAGAAACATATATTTAGTATTTTTATTTAGTTTAGAGCACACACATATCAAAAAAATGCTTGTCCGATTAGGCGATGGAGTCACTGTATCTGTAGAACGTGCATTTAGTGCACTTGCTACAGTCTTGACCAAGTTAAGATCTAATTATCGAAAAAGTCTATTTCTAATATATTAATTACAAAATTAAACTTTAACTTGATTGACTGCTCAAACCTTAAAATAGAAAGCAGTGAGTAAGCAGAGTATAATTGTGTCCGAAAGAGCGAAATTGCTATATGTACATATTTTGTTTAGAAAATAAATAAATTTTTATATGAATATAAATAAATTTTTTAAACTCATTAAAACAATTCTATAGTTAGTTCTGTTCCTTGTACCATTAATTATAACAATAAAAAATAAAATAAAAATATTATAAACATAAAAAAACTCACAACTAAACATCCCATACCTAAACCATAAGCAAAAACCATTTACCATTTAACAACAAAAAATAAGGCAAGCATCAATGAAGAGAGTAATAAAACAATAACAAATGCACTGCTTTAAAAAACCACAACAACAAATAACACATGCAAATTTAAAGCAGGAAAACAATTGGACAATCAAAAACCCCAAATGAAAGTAATTATTTTATGCTAATAGTAAACATAAAAATTCCTTCCTTATTATTACCCTAATCCTTACTTTTTAAATCACTAATTATTCCACATTTTTATTAATTAGCCATTCCTATGACCCTCGCTTGAATTTGCAAGGAACTCCACTACTTACCAATAACCAAAAACAATCTGCAATGGTATACATAAATTTGAACTAAAAAAACCTTCAATAAAAAATGTTAATATATTTGGTCTATCGTAACATGTACTATTTTGCCGGCCGTAAACGCAGTTATTTTTGCTTCTTTTTTTTACCGTGTTCTTTTTTTTCAACCACGAAGTTATTTTTATTTTTAATTGTACTTTTTTTCAACCACGAAGTTATTTTAATTTTTCAATGAACTTTTTTTCCGAACGCGTACTAAAAGTACAGTACGCGTACGCAAACAATAGCTTTAGTGGAACATTCGCGTACGCGTACGCAAAAAAATATTTTAATAGAACACATTGGTGGTTGTGTACGGAAAATTTAAAAATTTAGTAACACACATAATTGTTATGAAAAGAAAAATATGTACGGGTTGGTTTTGAACAGAACATTGTGTGTACGCTGAGTGTACTTTCTGAACTCTGCCTAAAATACAATAAATTTGACATTATTTTACATTTAATGGCCAACCTTTTTTTACTCACTAATAAAACCACGTAAGCTGTTTTGGTTTTTGTTTGCAGCGCCACCAATGGAATTGTAGTACGATTTGAAATTATAAGGCAAAACAATATTTTTTCAGTTTTTCTTGTACACTATATTATAAAAAATGTATATATATTTTTTTTATTAATTTCTTTTATTACTATTTACGCCTTTTTTAATTTATGTGACAAAACTTAATTTTACCCTAATTGTAATATACATTCTTTTGTTGATTAAATGAAAACATATAGTTGCAATAGGTATTTATAGCGGTTTCTTCCAACTCATTGCTTTCAGCGTTTTTTGAATATTTTCTTATTCACTTAAACGAAAGATGGAGAATATGATAACACACTTTTTTATACGTCACTAGTGAGTTATCTGATTATTCATCTTTGATTGAAACCATCATACAAAATGCCTTTACTGCGGAAAGGAAACACCATCGAAATGGAGTCAATGCGTTGCAATTAGATCCGAATAACGGTCAACTTTATTCTGGCGGCAGGGATGCGATTATACGTGTATGGAACTCACGTTCCGAATCAAATGAAAAGTATACATTTAAAATCAATGGAACATCGGAACGATTGAGTCAATGACATAGTTCTTTGCTGTAATGGTAGAAATTGTATGTTTAGTTCTACATTTGTTTATGTACACGTACTAAGTTATTTTCTGGTTTTTTTTAGTTATAAGTGCTAGTGTGATACTACTGTTAAGGTATGGAACGCTCAAAATAGCTGTTGGCTTTCGTGATTATGTTCAAGCATTAGCCTACGCCCATACCTGCACTCGGAATATGAAACTTCGGGGCCATACGGAAAATGTACGGGCTTTAGTAGTATCACCGGATGGAAATCAGGTTGTATCAGGCAGTTCAGATAGGACTATAAAAATGTGGAATTTAGGGCAACAGCAATAATTTACGTTCATAAAGAAGGTGGAGGAAGAAATTAAAAAACGTGAACAATTTTACTTTAGTAATAATACTTACTATAAAATTTCAGTAATCTTATATAAATAAAACAAAATCCATACAATTTAGTGTAATAAATTTTTTTAACTTTATTACTTTCACAGTTTTTGTTCTTACATTATGCAATAAATATAGAGAAAAAATTATTATTTAAAATATGCAAGATTTTATTTATTAATTTCGAATAAAAGAGATGCCGCAATCCCATGCGCCCAAATTTGCTAGTCTCTACTTCAAGCCAATATATGGCTACAATCTGTGTTAAAATATAAAAAGAAAGATATTAATACATCTTTAAAGATTTTAATTATCTTTAAACATTATAATTTAATCGATCTACTTCTAGTTTCCAGTAATTAAAAAAAAAAATACAAATACTTTTTAAGGTAGCTTTGAAAACTGGAAGAGTTCGTTCTAATTTAATTTTTAACCACTGGCTCTTCACCACGCATGACGGTCTTGAGTAAGGTGAAGCTTTAAATATTCGCTACACTTACTCCTGGACTTTTGTTTGACTTCTATAAACTATCTTAGATGCCAATATCACTATTTGAACACAAAGTTTTTAGTAAATTTTCACTTGCTTTTTGTAATATCCATTTTGAACACTTGATTAACACACACACTTTCTGAAAAATTTAAATTTTATATGTTTGCTAAAACAAAATCCAATTGTCTAAATTAAATAAGATTTTGTACATTGAAAAAGAACATACCTAGTTCCCCTAATGTACAAAACCTGCCGGCAAACATTTAGCTGCTTAATGAAATTACTTACAAATATAAATTTGCTTTACAGGGTTTTTCTGGAACTGATGCAGTTTCTCCCCTTGGGAACAATCCATTATACAGCGCTGACTCCTAAAACCAAAATAATTTTATTAGAAACTAATTTGAATTAAAAAAAAAATTACTTTGATGAACTTACATCTTTCCTCTTATATTTCTTATTATTTTGTTGTGGTTGTCGATTTTCAACCTTAATTTTTTTGGCACTGATTATTTCCCCAATCACATACAAATGCACACCACGGACTTCATACGCAGACTCGATTTTCTATTTAATAATTTAAATTTAAGTAAATAATTTGGCGAAAAAACCATTTTTATTTTATAGGTGCAGGACCCAATTTTCTATGCAAATTTTTGTAAATAAATAAAATGTCAAACTCCAGCTATAATCAGAACGAGGTAGTAATATAAACAACCCAAGAACTTTTACTATCCCTCTCTAACGAAAGCTGGAATCTGGCCACACTGAATTTTTCGTGTCTTATTTGGTTAGTTATCTATGATTGAAACCACAGATTATCTGTGATTGAAACTACAGAACTCACCATACACAGAAAAAATAAATTATTATAACATATTAAATTTCTTGTATTTTAAGGCATTTATTATATTTAAAATTAAGAGTACTTTTTGGTATTCGGCTACGGAAAGCAATAATTCTTATTTACTTTGATTTTTTCACTTTCACTGCATTAACAGTTTTTAATAAGCATATTTAAACAACTAACAATTCGGTAAATTTTTCGTTTGAATGTATAAAACAAATGAAAAACTAATTCAATATATTTTGACGATTTTTTTTATTTTCCAAGGTTTGCTACCCCTATTACTTTTTCCAAAAATTTTTATAAGACCAAAGACCACGTTTGATTCGTGCTTTTGTTCTCTATCGATTGCAGGTAGCGCGATATGTGTGCGCGAATTCGTTTTGGAGTAATAAACAAAATATAAACGTGTTTTTTATAATTTTTAAAAGTTTGCTACCCTACAACCTTTTTCAGAAAGTTTTTTAGAAAACAACCAAGACTCCGCAAAACGGTTTTCGAGTAATGAATGAAAAACTTATTTTATACATTTTACAATTTTTTTCTTCTTATTTTGCAAACCTTTTTCCCCTATAACCTTTTCTAGAAAGTTTTTTAGAAAAAAATTTGGGGCCGCGTTTTTTTAGGCTTAATCGATTGGCATTTGTCGTTTCGATTTACGGATCTTAGTTTGGATTTTAAAACTAAAAATCCATTCCATTTAATGACTAAATGTCTTGGGCGTAGCACATTTATTTCTCAAATGGCGAAAGTGACAACCGGAAAATCATATTCTACAAGCTTGAAGCTTCTTAATTCAATTTTTTATTTTACAATGCATTAAAATTTGGTGAATTGTGACCGCTTTTTTTTGCCGAATTTTGTTTACGTTTATGTTATGAACAACAAAAATACTCCGTTTTTTGCTACTCTTTGAAAAAAGTAAGAAGTTTTTTAGAGTTTGATTTCTTCTATTGGGTTTCTGTTTTTGTACACGGCACATTGATACAGATGACTGCATTAGCTTTTGCGTGTATTTTTTTTTTTTTTAAGTTTTGTTGAGCTGTTAAAAATGTCTGGCAAAATGTGTGTATGTATTTGTGAAAAATAAGCAAGCAATTAAACACATTCATATAATACACATGCACACACAATACACTGTATACACATTCAATAAGAAAAAGAACAAAAACTTTGACAACTCGCAAAGGAAAACAGCAAACATATGTTGACAGCATGGGCACATTTATTTTACTAGGTAATAGAGGCTGTACATCATATAGAACATTGCAAAACAACATGGCTTTTTTAATGTTGTTTTGTGCGTTGAAAATGTCAAAAGCATAAAGATAAATAGAAGATAATTGCTCAAAATACAAATTCTTGCTTGCTCTAAATACAAGTACTTGCTTAGTTTTGCAAACGCTTGTTGTTAGTGTTTTTTGAAATACGTAAACAGACAAAGTAAAATTCAAACAACTTTTGACATTTCCAACCACAAACCAGCTAGGCGGACGACATTACCTAGTAAAATAAATATACTTTGGCCGGCGTCTTTTGCAAACTTGTGTTTTGTTCTCGTAAATAACAAATGCATATAATACAAGGTTGGCAAGACATTTCATCTATGCGCCTTTTAACAAGGTGACATTATTTTTGTGGAAAAGAAATCACTATATGTTTTGTTTTTTAAATATTTTTATAGCTAGAAACAACAAGCATTTGCAAAACAAAGCAAGCACTTGTATTTAGAGCAAGCCAGCATTTGTATTTAGAGTAATAATCTTCTAATAAAAATGCCATGTTGGTTTTCAATGTTGTATTTGTTCTAGAGCCGCTATTACCTAGTAAAATAAATGTGCCTTGGTGCCCGCTTTTTAATAGCTGACAGAAAAGTTCAAGGCGAAACAAATACGAGGTATTGGCGATAGCGACTTTACTCATTTTTGCAGGTAACTTAACTATCAAGCTTTAATTAAAAATTACTATACTGATTTTTGAAATACGAAGTTAAACAGTAACGCTATCGGCGAAATTGATTGAATTCGCCATCGCTACCACTAGCATTTTATTCGCCCTGGATAAGTACTTCAAAATCAAGGCGAATTAATACAGGTGACCGCACGGCTACAACAATCCAACAACACAAAAACAACAGGCAATTTGTTGCTACAAAATTATGTGTGTTGACAAAAAAATATTGTAAAAAAACAAACAAAATAAAAAAATATATTTGATGAAAAAAGTGGTTGTAATTATCAGAATAAGAAAATTATAAAAATCAAGTTACATAAAAATAAAAATGCAGGAAAAGTGACCAAAATTCTTTTGTACCACTAGCACAGATTAATAATCAGATTACTCACTAGTGACGTTTAAAAAAGGGGGTTATCATATTTTCTTCCGGCTTTCGTTTAAGTGAATAAAAAAATATTCAAAAACGCTGAAAGCAATGAGTTGGAAGAAACCGCTACACATACCTATTGCAAACATATGTTTTTATTTAATCAACCAAAAAATGTATAACAAAATTGGGGTAAAAATTTAGTTTCTTTAGAAAATTTAAAAAAATAATGTATATCAGAAAAAGAAATTGATAAAAAAATTAAAAAATGTTTTTGTAATATTACAATGTATAAGAACAACTAAAAAATATAGTTTTCCCTTATAATTTCAGATTGTACTACAATTCCATTGGAGGCACCGCAAACAAAAATCAAAACAGCGTGCGTGGTTTTATTGGTAAGTAATAAAATTGGCTATTAAACGTGTTTATGCCAAATTAATTATATTTTAGGAACCGCAAAAATGGTAAAAGAGAAGAAAACAGGAAAAGCACCGCAGTTAACAACTACGCAGAACTTTCGTGCCAAATTTTGAAGTCTACATTGGTTACTTTATGATGAACTTTATGAGTGTTGTACTCAAATACAACTGCTCAAAAAGGCTTTATAAGAAGTCCAACAGTTTGGGTCAGATTCTAACGCCGAACAAACAATTAGTCAACGATTTTGGCAAACAGTGCAAGATCTCTTAAGAAAATCATTTAAGGAATGTCCAGCTCATATAACACAAACTTTAGAAGAAGGTTTATGTAAATTACTTAGTTCTGTTCGTGGGTTGGAGCAAAGGTTAAATAATGACTTTCTGTTTGATGACGATTTGTTTATTCCTTTAGAGACAGGCTATATAAGTAAGTGTGGATTTACCGAACAATGAAACTGTTGATAACTTCATAAGAGTAGATTCTTCGGAACATAGTGCTGCTCTAGTAGATGCACGACTAAGTAACGCAGTAGCGGCAGTTTTTATATCCTGCAGTAAATAATTTTATACAAAATTAGAGTCCCAAATAAAACTGGGTCCAGATTCTGTACAACCAGTTGATTTGCCAAATACACAACAAATCCAAAATACATTTTTGGCAAATACTCTATTTTACTTCAAAGATACTACGAGACGTATGTTACAAGATTTGGGACAGCAATTTGATAAATTCCAATCAATAGCTAAGGAGGACATTGCTAAATCCATGAAACAAGCAGATCTTCTAATTAGTACAATATTGCAACAAATTATGGACTCTATAGTGTCCACCATTAAGATTATTATTTTAAGTATACAACGTGAGCCAGGAAAAAATTTCTACTGCCGGACCTTCAATGTATATGAAGGAATTGCAATCACATATTAATAATATTAAAACCACAAAAGGTAAATTAGTTATAATATTCTAGGGTACTGCAACAAAACTAATATTTGTGTTTTTATATTTTTTAAGGTATATCAACTCCAGAACTTAAAGCAAAAACGGCCAAGAAAAGCTCGAACAAACGCGCTGATGTGGATCGTTGTTTAGATATTCTAAAGCAATACAAGGAAATTGAATTAACAAAATTGATGCTTTTACGCAAACCCGATTGTGTCGATAGCATACGCTGATAACGACGATATATTGGCAATTTAAAACAATGGAAACTTTCGGAAGAAGGAACCGCTTTTAAAGCTAAAGCAGAAATCATACGTTATGAAGCTGTTCTAATATACAACAATTTCAAGAAAATCTTTGGCCCTAACTCATCTACACACTTTTGGGAAGAATTCTGCAACCAAGTTCAAGCCTATAAGGAGAATACTAAGCATGTGTGTGAAAATAGTTATTTGTTTTCTTAAGATCATTTTAAATGTCTGCAATATTTTAATTTCTTAATTAACAGATTCCAAATATGTGAACAGATTCCAAATATGTGAATAAAAGTGATAGTTTTAATCAATAATAATAATACTTACTTTTATATTTCAAAAATCTTATACAAAGAAAAAAAAAACATACAATTTTTGTTATAATATTTGTTAACTTTAATGATAAATTTTAAGGTTTTTATTTTTTATTATTTAAGTATAATAAAAAAAGAAACAATTTATAATAAGCAAAATTTTATGTTTTATTTTACCAGTTTTGAAATAATTCCAGCAAATTGATTTCCATTTCAGGGAAATTAGCAATGTATCGCTACAATCTGTGTTAAAATATAAAAAGGAAGATTTTAATACGCATATGGAACAAAGATGTATAACAATTATAAATTATATATTATCTGTGCCACTAGTTTGCCCAAATCACGTTCATCATCGTTGCATTCTTGCACGTTGACCATTTGAAGCTAACATAATCTTCCACAAAAAAAACAAGAAATTATGAATGTGTTAACAATAATTTCACTATCTTTTTACGCATATTTTGATTATACACATCAGGAACTGCAAATACGGTTCCATGTTGTGGTAGTTTTCTCTAGGAATTTCAATTGTTTGTTTTCCATTAGCAATAAAAAAAATTAAATTAAAAAAAATTTAACAAATTATTTATTTTTGAAAAATTTTTTTGACAACTGTAATGTATACAGCTGATGGGCTTTTTCGCCCGTGCGTTCACCTGTATTATTTCGCCATGCTTCAAAATATAAAAAAAAACTCAAGGCGAATTCATTTAGAGGAGAGCACAGTCAAGGCAAATCTATAAGGTGTAGTCATGGCGAAATAATACAGGTGAACGCACGGGCGAAAAAGCTCATCAGCTGTATACGTTGTAGTTGTCAAAAATTTATCAAAAATAAATTATTTGTTAAAAAAATTTTAAAATTTAATTTGTTTTGATTGCTAAAAGAAAACATAATAATTATTGAAATTTCTAGAGAAAACTAGAACAATGTGGAACCGTGTTTGTAGTTCCTGATGTGAATAATCAAACTACAACTAAAGAGATAGTGACTTTAATACGCCTGTAATTTCTTGTGGATGATTATGAGGTCTCTGCATGTACTGTTGGTGGAGGTGATGTGACAAAGTAAAGTTACTCATTGGGAGATGAATGTCTGAACTGTTGAATGTAACATAAAAACGTCGTTTAGAAAGTTACAGTCTCGCTATAATTAACAACCAGATCCACAACATTGTGTAGACACTGAGTTTCTTCAGATTTCCTAACGGTTGCCCTAATTAACTTAAAGACTCTATGCTCGCTTCTTGAGAAACTGCCGTCGATAAACTTGTTGTGGTAAACTATAAAAGATGGAGATTTTACTGTTAGTCTTTTGGTTAGTTAGTCAAATGGTCGACGAACGAGAATGGAACGATGCATGTGATTTGGGCAAACTAGTGGTACAATATAATTTTGGTCACACTTTGCCTGGATTTTCATTTTTATATAACTTAATTTTTAATAATTTTTGTTTTCTGAAAATTACAACCACTTTGGTTCATCAAATATACATATAAATTTATTATTTTTTTAACAATGTTATTTGACAACATACCTAGATTTTGTAGCAACAAATTGACTGTTGTTTTTTGTACTGTCACCTGTATTAATTCGCCTTGGGTGTAGTCATGGGCAAATTGTTACAACAAAGCAACTTCTTTGTACAAGTCCGTGTGAAAAACCAGTGATTGAAGCGAATAAAATTTTATTTTGCTTTGAAAAATATAAAGCAAACAGTCCAAAAATTCAAAACAAAAATAACAATATTTAAAGTACAAAACAACACAAAATTTAACGAAACAAAACTTTATTCTATTTTTTTTAATATATTCTTATAATTTTTAATAAAAAGATATAACATTACAACAAATTGTGGAATCTTCTTAATTCTGGAACAAGACACATTTTTTCTGGAATAATTTTATAATTTTTCTTTGTTACGTTTTGTGTTTATATAAACATACATACAAACACTGTGCATCAAATAATTAGAACCAGCGTTGCCGCTTTGGTCCAATCGGACCAAATTTGGTAGTTTTTCGTTTTTAAAAAACAATTTGGTAGTTTGGTTGGTTTGTTGCATTTTTTTTAATTTTTGGTAGGTTTTCCTTCTCGAGCAATTTTTTAGCAATAGTAAATTTTTCACCTTAAAATTTCAGACCATAAAATAAAAAGAAACGTAACTTTGAATTAAATAAACAATAACTTTGAATAGTGTTATCACTGCTTTCAAAAACTGTTTTACGTGTAATAAAAAACATATCTGCTTTTTTGCATAGAGATGATTAAAGCTATAACCATCTGTGGTTTAAGAAACGTGAACAATATTATGAAATTGAAATTAACATAATTTTTGAGTGAAGTTTTACTTTTAAGTGTACGTATTAAAAAAATTAACAGACATAATGGAAAAAAAGTAAACTTTTTTAATTGTAAATATGTACCTATTTATTACATAAATATTTACTAATATTGCATGTAAAGAAACAGTCAAAAGAAAATTTAGAACCGAATGGTTGAGCGAATTTGATTGACTCCAGGAAAGAGATGGGTGTTCATTCTGCATAGTATGCTCTAAAACTATTTTAAATCATAACACCCATCTCAAAAGTCACCAAAAGACAAACTACCATCTCAACAACTACGGGGGAAAAAACCAAGTGAGTATAACAGAGTTTATGTGCAAGAAATGCATTTTTAAATTTTTGGTAGGCTGTGAAGCATTTTGGTAGGATTTTTGAAAATTATTGGTAGAAAGTAAATTTCTTGTGTGGTAACGCTGATTAGAACCACGTTAAATTACATACAATTTATTTTCATTTTTTTTATTTATTTATTTATTTTATATTTCCTTCCATAGTTTAAAGTTTTTTCTTTAAGTATCCGAATACAGTTTTGAGACATCGCCTAATTTCACGCGCCTGAAAGGCGATTAATAATTATATACTTTTCTTGCCCATTTTTCGCTAATGTTAGTAAAAAGTAATTTTTTCTACTAGTAGTTTAAATGCGATTACATACTTGCGAGCTTATGAAGGAGCAGAATTGTATATTTTATACTTTACACTTTATATTATGTGTTTCCCCTTTTTTAAGTTCATGTGTCCACACAAAAGAATATATTTCCTCTTTTATTTATTTAGTTAGTAAAATTTGAACAGCCAACACTTGCTGTGGAATGATGTTTCCTTTAAATAGTAAATTACCAAAAAGAGCCAGAAAAGTTCTTTGAATTAAAGACAAAATAACTTTCATTCATGGCTATGAGAAAAACGTATCTGTTAAGTGGCTGTTTCTGTATAAATATTTTGATATAACCTCTATTAACCGTGTATTTCGATTATCCGTGCTGGTGCCGGTCCCACGAGAGCCGAATAATCGAGGTTAAACTGTGTAAGAGAATATGTATAAGGTTTTTTTGTTATTTGCAATAAATGTATTGTCCGCGAAGCTTTGCTTAATATTTAATATAATAAATAAATAAAGTGATTACATTAATTTAATTTATTCGCGCTTGATTCCTTTTAATATAAATATTTCATGATATTCTCATGAAATACATATTTTTTATTTAAAACTACAAACTGAAATGTATATATTATGGTCATTTCACTACGGCTCAAATAGCTCATCAGTGGATTTTACCCAAATTTTGTATGGAAAACTAGAAAGTCTTACATCAAAAGCCAAATTGATTAAATGAGAACTCTATTGAATCAATAAGACAAAAAGACATTAAAAACTCAAAAATGTGAAAAAACAGAGCAAACATTCAATAACTATTTTCATTTTTTCTTTCATTTTTCTAATCAAGGGACCCCATCGGGAACCATTCATATGTATTTAAAAGATTCAACGAAAAAATAAAAATTTAAAACAATTTTTATTAATAAGCAATATGCACATGCAAAAATTATATCAATATAAAAATTTATTATTCGGAATTAAAATAAAAAGATCTACCAATATGAAAATTTATTATTCGGAATCAAGCACGAATAAAGTAAATTAAATTTTAAAAGATTCCAAATAATAAATTTTCATATTGATATATTAGCATGTGCACGTTGTTAATTAATAACTAGGGTGTCAGACGATCAAGTTTTCATTCAATTTTTAAAATTTCTCTCGTTTTTTTACCAATACACTCTCACTTTAGAAACTTGCTGAGAACTTGCTTTCAAATTTTCGTTCAATTGAGTCTTTCAAATTTCATTCAAGAGAACAGCTGATTGAAGTTTTTTCCTTCAAATAAATTTTTTTTGGTTTCTTTATGACATCTTGCTTAAAAACTAGCTTTGAAATTGCGTGCAGCCTACGTCACAGCTTTCAATTTTTGTGAATTTTGACAAGCAGTATGTGTATATTTCTTGAAAGAGAATTAAACAAAAACTTGGCCGTGTGACTGCACTGTAAAAATTGTTTTCAATTTTTGTTTTTTCATTGAATCTTTCAAATACATATGAATGGTTCCCAATGGGATCCCTTATATAGAAAAATGAAAGAAAAAATAAAAATATTTACTGAATGTTTGCTGTGTTTTTTGTATAAAACATTTTTGAGTTTTTATTGTCTTTTGTCTTATCGATTCAATGGAGTTCTCATTTAATCAATTTGGCTTTTAATATAAGACTTTCTAGTTTTCTATATAAAATTTGGGTAAAATCCACTGATGAGCTATTTGAGCAGTAGTGAAATGGCCATATGGATATGCTTTCCCCGCAGTAATACATTTCATTTTTAGTTTAGTTAAATTAATAAATATTTCATGAGAGTATCATGAAATATTTATATTTCATGAGGATATCATGAAATATTTATATTTCAAGGAATCAAGCACGAATAAAGTAAATTAAAAAAGATCTACATTAGAACGAAATCTACTAGATTTGGTTCGGAATCTTTCCCTAAACCTAGTTCGTTTACACTTAATTTTTTTGACACTAGCAAGATTTTACATTCACAACAAACAAAAATATTCGGAAATCTACTAAAAATCACCTAGATTATGCTCAAAATTGTATAAGAATTAGAGATCGGTGTAATGTAAATGCACCATTAACAAAAACCATATTTTAGAAAAAATGGTTAAAATGTATAACATAAATTTGTTATTAATTTTTTAAAAAAATCTTTCGCACACATGTACAGAGGAGGAAAAACGAATCAAAAATATTGTAAGTTATTTTATAAAATATTTTTTGAAAACAGTTAAGAAGCTAACTTTGCAAGATTAAAAATTTCGTCAAAATGCATTAAATAAGTTTGTCTTTAACTTCTTAAAAAATATTTCGCACAGAGGACGAAAAACGAATTAAAAGTATTATAAGTTACTTTCTTAAACAATCTCTGAAAAAAGGTGATTAGCAAATTAAAAAAAACGCCAAAAGGTATTTAATAAGTTTATCACTAATTTCTCAAAATATATTCGCACTAAGTGTGAGCTATAGAAAACAAAGATATTAATCTAACGTGCTACCAGTTATCTTCTTAAAAACTTTCTGAAAAATTATTAAGTAGCAAATATTGAAAAATTAGAAACACTCGTGTCAAAATACATTAAATAAATTATTTTTAAAATTTGTGAAATTTTTTCTAAACAAGACTAATCTGCAAGCAAGAATAAATAAATAATAAATAAAATAATTTCAAAATTTTCTTTTAGCATCAACTAAAGCAAAAGACAATAAAGAAATAATTTACGAAATATTATTTTATTTAATTTAATGTGAGTGTTTCTTTATTGGCCAATGTTATTTTGCGTTTAAGTTCCGTGAATAAGCTAGTATGACCTGTGTTTCCAAATGTAAATAAAACCATTTAATTTTACATTATTTCCCGACGTTTCGTCAATTATTTGTTGACTTTCTTTAGGGAACACGAAAATTTAGAAATATACAAGAAAACGAAGACTGGTCATATTCCTCTAAAGTGCCAATATTAAAAGTTTTAAGTTTTCCTCCAAGTGTTTAGTGATTAGTTGAGCACTAATACATAAAATTGTATCATACATTTAATAATTTGCTACATTCTTTCTCGCTTTTTTCTTCTGTTATGCAGATATTTTATGTTTTTAGTACAAAATGACTCTTTCACTCACAAGATAGTAAAAGGTAGCCCAGACTAACACTTTTCAGGCCATTGATTGAACTTATCAAATTAATTTTTTTAGACTTTCAATTTATAACTGGACTATGTTTTTATAAATAAATGTATATAAAAATGCACATAAGTTATTCTTTACTCCAAAACCATATTACGTATGTGAGTCATATATAGTATGCTACAATTAGTAAGTATTTAAATAAATCTGTTTCCCAATCTTAGTTTTAGAATCTTATTATTGTTTATCGTCCCTTAAATATTTGTAAAAAATAAAACATTTAAATACACAAAAAACCAAGAACTTAAATATTTTTAGTTAACAAACATTCACAGTCCCAAAGATTTGGACTCAAAATTAAAAAACTGTCATTAAAGTACACTTTAGAAATGCTTTCGACAAATTTCTAAGTTAAAACTTCTTAAGGAAGTTAATTAAATTTTTTCAATATCTTTTTAATAAAATTAGAGCAATGAGATGTAAACATTTAATTTATTTTTCTGTTTCTTTTCTAATATAAGCCAAAAAATAGCTTCCAGGATGATAAATATTTTTTAACAAAAACTTATTCACAATAATGGTTCGTACGGTATGACAATTCTAATTTTCTTAGCAAAAGTGGGTGAACAATTAAACTTTTTCATAAAACCTAATAAAACATACGAGATTTTATCATGAAGAGATGAAATTAATTTATTAGCATTAATTTGGTAGCACCTGTACTAAAATATTTATCTGGTCTGGTATCATATTCGTACATGTTTCTCATGGCGAAATAATACCAGGTGGTCTCGATAGCGAATTCATTAATTTCGCCGTAAACTCTAAATGTCAAAATCCATATATAAAAAATGTGTATAACAGTTAGATAAATTTTTTATATATGGAGTTTGACATTTAGAGTTTACGGCGAAATTAATGAATTCGCTATCGAGACCACCTGTATTATTTCGCCATGCATGTTTCTATCACAGTTTTGTATTTTCGCCGCGAGTATACCTGTTATAAATTTGCCTTGCGTGTGAGCATGTTTTGTTGTTTCGAGTGTCCGTGAATTCGATGTTTTTTTTTTTTTTTAAACGAAAAATGGAAACAAAAAATAGCATTTTTGAACTCGAACGCAACTCAATGTATTAAAACCCTACATGTGATAGCCCAAATTTTGCTACTGGTAGTTATTTATTAGTTATTAATATAATACAAATGTTATACTTGAAACAATTATATTAATTTGCAATAATATCTCGATAACTTTTCTGCGTGCACACATTCCGCTATAAACGATCGATAGTAGATTAAACCACAAATCGATCGTAATATACATACATAGCTTGTTTCTTGCCAAAAGCAGAAAAAAATTAAAAAGAAAATTTTTAAAATATCAAAAAAATTCCTCAAATATTTAAAATGATTTTTTCGCTCAGATAAAAAAATTTTAAAAGGAAGCAAACTTTTAAAATGTCAAAGAATCCCTCAAATTAATTAATTGATTCTTTTCGCTTATAATTTGAAAACTATACCGCGTGCACATATAATGATGTACGCAATCGATACAAATACGAAGCCATAACGCCATTGGCTTGGTTTTTGAAATTCTTTATGAAAAAGTTAGCAAGCACTAAACTTTTAAAAATTTTAAAAATCGCTTAAGCTGAAAATTTTAGTTTTTTACTGAAAACTCGAAAACTATTCTGCGTGGAAATATACCAAAGCATACGGTTTATAGACGAATCAATCGTAGTGCAGCTCATTTTCGGAAAGACAGTCCGAAAAGACAAGAAAACAGGAAAAAGCTATTAATCAGCAAATTTAGAAATGTAAAAAAATTTAAATTTATAAATTAATTGTTCCGCTTATATCTCGTAAACATTTTTGCATGCACAAATATCGCTATATACGATCGATATAGAATCAAAATATGAATCAAACGTGGTATAATCTAGTACGAAACTGCATATTGAGCGGAATACATTTCAAATGTAAAAAAATGCTCAAATCAAATAGTTATTAAGTTATATATGAAATATATAGGTCTCTCAAGTAACTTTACTAGCAACAATTCTTGCAAAAAACCTACTTTAAAACAGACTACATCTGTCTGCCTACAGCGGTTAAAGAGTATGGCCAAATAAATTAAATTACATTAAGTATTGGGACACCCTTAAATTCCACCTCAAACTTTATACTTGTTCAACTGTTCAATAGTTTTGCAATGTATATATATATATATATATCAAATTATATATATATATCAAATTACAGCAACTAAAGGATCACCCTTTAAATTCAAAATTATATACTTGCTGTTGTGGTAGATTTAGCAATTCTGTGTAAAATTCAACCGCCTGTCTATAACGGTTCAACAATTTGCCCATATACATCAGATTATATCAACTAGTGTAAAACCCTTTAATTTATAATTAAAAATTTGTATACTTTTATTATACCAAACAAAGTAGTGGACATTCTGCATAAAATTCAGGTGTTTGTGTCTAACGGTTCAAAAAATACGGCCATTTAGGAACACTCTTTGGTTTCTAAATTCAAATTATAAGCTTCTTGTTATGGCGGACTTAGAAAATTTCAGCTTGCTTTGTTTTGCAAATGCTTATTGTTAGTGTTTTTTGAAATTCGTAAACACACAAAGTAAAATACAAACAACTTTTGACATTTCCAACTACAAACCAGCTTGGCGGACGACATTACCTAGTAAAATAAACATACCTTGGCGATCGTCTTTTGCAAAACTTGCGTTTTGTTCTCGGTAAATAACAAATATATAGTATACACGGTTGGCAAGCCATTTTATCTACGCGGCTTTTAAAGAGGTGACATTATTTTTGTGGAAAAGAAATCACTATAAGCTTTGTTTTTTAAATATTTTTATAGCTAGCAACAACAAGCATTTGCAAAACAAAGCAAGCACTTGTATTTAGAGCAAGCAAGCATTTGTACTTAGAGTAATAATCTTCTATTTCTCTTTATGCTTTTGACATTTCCAATAAAAATGCAATGTTGTATTTGTTGTAGAGCCGCTATTCCCTTGTAAAATAGATATGCCTTGACACCCGCTTTTTAATAGCTGACAGCAAAGTTCAAGGCGAATCAAATACTAGGTGGTAGCGATAGCGAATTTACTCATTGTTGCATGTAACTTAACGATTAAGCTTCAAATAAAAAAATACTATACTGATTTTTATATACGAAATTGATTGAATTCGCTATCGCTACGACTAGAATTTTATTCGCCCTGGATAAGTACTTCAAAATATAAAAAAGAACTCAAGGCGAATTCATTTAGAGGAGATTGTAAGGGCACAATCAAGGCGAATCAATTACCAGAAGGCAGTGTAGGCGAATTCATTAATTTTCGCTGTGAACACTACTGTCAAACTACATATATAAAAAATCTGTGTACTATTTTTTATATATGAATTTTAACACTCGTTTCTACCAGCAAAAAATAATAAAATCTCTAGCGCTGCCACCTGGTAATTGATTCGCCTTGGGCACAGTTCAGGCAAATCTATAAGGTGTAGTCATGGTGAAATAATAGACGTGAACGCACGGGCGAAAAAGCTCATCAGCTGTATACATTGTGGTTGCCAAAAAAATTTGTCAAAAAATTTGTTAAAAAATTGAATTTGTTTTGATTGCTAAAAGAAAACAAAATAATTATTGAAATTTCTAGAGAAAATTAGTACAATATGGAACCTTGTTTGTAGTTCCTGATGTGAATAATCAAACTATACTTAAAGCGATAGTCTCTTTATTGTTAACACGCTTATAATTTCTTGTTTGTTTTCTTATGGAAGATTATGAGGTCTCTGCATGTACTGTTGGTGGAGGTGATGTGACAAAGTAAAGCTACTCATTGAGAGATGAATGTGTGAACTGTGTGAATGTAACATAAAAACGTCGTTTAGAAAGTTACAATCTCGCTATAATTAACAACCAGATCCACAACGTTGTGTTGACGCTGAGTTTCTGCAGATTTCCTAATGGTTGAGCTTATAAACTCGCTCGCTACATGAGAAACTGCCGTCGATAAACTTGTTGTGGTAAACGATGAAAGATGGAGATAAGATTTCAATTATATTTTATGTGCCTTAGATTTCATTTCTCGAAAAAATCATAGTTTTTAGAAATTTTTGAATAAGATTTTGTTTTTTATTAAAACATAAAAACTTAAAAAAATTTTTTATTTCGAATAATTAATATGATATTTAAGTTTGTAGAAAGTTACAAATAGTGATTTTTAAGCCAATGTGTAAATAACTAACTTCTCGTTGATTGAAATTTAACTCTCTTATAGTTAATTAAAAAAAACCCCAACTTAAAGCTAACTTAAAGTAGTCAGTTTATAGCTAGCTGTAAATAGTTAACTTTAAGTTAACGATTAGGCAACTAACCTTTAAGTTAATTGAAAGTAATGCAGACATAGACAATTGACTACTGACTACTCCTTAGGACATGGCAATGTTGAAATAAGTAGTTAAATACATAAAAAGTAATGCAAGTGTCAACCACTACTACTTGAGAAATAGTCAGCTTAAAGTTAATTTAAAGTTAACTGAATTCCGACATGGTAATTTTATTTTATATTTATTTTTTTTAACAATGTTATTTGACAACTTACCTAGATTTTGCAGCAACAAATTGCCTGTTATTTTTGTATTGTTGTAGCAGTGCGGACACCTGTATTAATTCGCCTTGGGTGTAGTCATCGGCAAATTGTTACAACAAAGCACCTTTTTTGTACCAGTCCGTGTGAATTGATTGAAGCGAATTTTAATTAGCTTTGAAAAATATAAAGCAAACAGTCAAAAAATTCAAAACAATATTAAAGAACAAAACAAAATTTAACGAAACAAAACTTAATTCTGTTTCTGTTTTTTATGACCAATGTTAAATTTCAATTCTTATTATTTTGAGATTTTTTGTTAATCTCTTTGGGCTATTTTTTACTAGAGGAGAAAAATACATGTGGGAAATGTTTCCAAATAAAAGGAAAATATATTTCAATTTCTATTAGTTTATTTTTATTTGTAATTAGTTTTAATTGAATAGTTTTAAGTAACACAATTTTTATACATTTAATTTAGGTTTTAGTTTTACAATATTTTTAATATTATTTTAATAAGTTTATTTATTTAGGTTTACCCTTTCTCGTTCACGTCTCGTCACAAACTGTTCTATCTATTTTCTCATTGTTCTATTTTTCTTTCTGTTGTCAAAAGTTTAAAGCAAAGCCTACTTTGTGTTTTCGTGTGTGTATTAGTGATTTTTTATGTTTGTGTTTCTCTGTTTTGTATCTGCTTGTTATATTATAGCCAGCGTTGCCGCTTTGGTCCAATCGGACCAAACTTGGTAGTTTTTCGTTTTTAAAAAACAGTTTGGTAGTTTGGTTGGTTTGTTGCATTTTTTTTTTTAATTTTTGGTAGGTTTTCCTTCTCGAGCAATTTTTTAGCAATAGTAAATTTTTCACCTTAAAATTTCAGAACATAAAATAAAAAGAAATGTAACTTTGAATTAAATAAACAATAACTTTGAATAGTGTTATCACTGTTTTCAAAAACTCTTTTAGGTGTAATAAAAAACATATCTGCTTTTTTGCATAGAGATGATTAAAGCTATAACCATCTGTGGTTTAAGAAACGCGAACAATATTATGAAATTGAAATTAACATAATTTTTGAGTGAAGTTTTATTTTTAAGTGTACGTATTAAAAAAATTAACAGACATAATGGAAAAAAAAGTAAACTTTTTTAATTGTAAATATGTACCTATTTATTACATAAATATTTACTAATATTGCATGTAAAGAAACAGTCAAAAGAAAATTTAGAACCGAATGGTTGAGCGAATTTGATTGGCTCCAGGAAAGAGATGGGTGTTAATTCTGCATAGTACGCTCTAAAACTATTTTAAATCATAACACCCATCTCAAAAGTCACCAAAAGACAAACTACCATCTCAACAACTACGGGGGAAAAAAACCAAGTGAGTATAACAGAGTTTATGTGCAAGAAATGCATTTTTAAATTTTTGGTAGGCTGTGAACGATTTTGGTAGGATTTTTGAAAATTATTGGTAGAAAGTAAATTTCTTGTGTGGTAACGCTGATTATAGCCTACTATTTGCCATGCGTGTCGTTCTTACTATAGGTAGTCCGTTTGAACAGTGACTTGACCACCACATCCTACATACATATAGAGAAATAAGAGAAAATCCAACTGAAAATCTTCAAAAGAAAAATAATCTGTTAATAACAGAATAATTTAAAGAAGGCTATATAACAAAATTTGAAAAATATACAATGATTTCACGTTCAGCAGCGGCACCAGAACTATATGGCCTTCCAAAAATCCACAAAGAAAGGGTACCACTCAGACCAATATCATCATCCGTGAAAGTACCATGTTACCAATTATCAAAGTACATTGGAATAATTTTGAAAAACATAATTTCACCAATTTACACTATAAATAATTCATTAGCTATGAAAAGCAGACTAGATGATGTGAAGTTAGAAACAGGTGACATTATGGTTTCTTTGATGCAGTGTCACTTTTCACTATTATACCAATATATCTAGCCATTAAAAATGTAATGAACAGATGGGAAACAATAAAGCAGTATACAACAATGTCAAAACAAAAGTTCTTGAAGATTATTCAATTCTGTTTACGCGAAAACAATTATTTAATGTATAATAATAAAATTTACCATCAATTACATGGTATGCCTATGGGAAATCCATTATCACCAACAATTGCAGATATTGCATTGGACGCACTACTGGACGATGTAATTGACGAATTAAAAAATAAAAACATAAGGATAAAATTTATAACGAAGTATGTAGATTATTTATTTGCAATTATACAAAAATCGGACGAAAAAATAATATTAGAAGCACTATACTTATACCACAACAAAATACAGTTCACCATAGAGAATGAAAAAGACAATAAAATACCATATTTAGATATACTCTTAATTAAGGACCAGGAAAAAATAAAAACAAATTGGTACGCAAAACCAACGTCATCAGGCACAATGATAAATTATAACTCAACGCAACCAATGAGTATAAAAATCAACACAGCCACAAATATGATAAGAAAAATTTTGCAAATAAGTGACAGAATATATGAGAAGAATAACATCGACAAGATTAGAAGATTACTTATAATGAATAACTACCCCACATATGTTATAAACAACTTAATAAACAAAGCGCTAAGTGATACAGAACATAATAGAGAAACAACCAAAGATACAAAACCTTTTTATAGCGTACCGTTTATTCCAAAACTTACTGGAGCTAAAACATTTAGAAACATGATGAGAGGAGAAACAACAACAATAACGTACAGATCAAACACAACACTGAGGCATCTTTTTACAAACAAAAAAACAAAACATGACAAACTAAAAACTGATAATGTTGTATATGAAATAAAATGCGACGGAAATGAGAGAGAAAGGTGCAATTTAGTATGCATTGGTACAACAAAGAGAATGTTAGAAACACGCATCAAAGAGCACAAGGCAGACATATCTAAAGGTAAAGATTCGACAGCATTATCAAAGCATGCAAAAGAGTCCAGTCACACAATAAACTTTGACAATATCAAAATATTGGATAGACAACATAAAGAGAATAAACGATACACTCTGGAAAGCTTACGTATTCAACATAAAATAAACACCACCATGAATACAAAAGAGGACAAAGATAAGACAAAACTGCAATATTACACTGCACTAATTTAGTTATTAAAATTAGTTGAAGTTCTGTGATATTAGTTGTAAGACTGACAAAAAATTTTGTGTTTGTGTTGTATAAAGTTTTTTATTTATAAATGAATAGAAATTATTTGGCTTAATTTCATTTATTTTTTACTTTCTAAAAATCTTTTTTAGAAAGAAAATTTATTTTAGAAATGTATGCGGACGTTTTCCAAAGAAAACAAGAAAAATTAGACGCTAGCAGAAAAAAAAGTTTTTTATTTATTTTATTTATTTATTATTTAATTTTCGGTGTTGTGAAAGTCCAGTTTTTTTATATTTAGTAAATTTAATAAAAATTTTTTTCTATGTAATATTAATAAAACAATCGTAAGTAAATATAAATATAAAAATATTTGTGCAGCTTTAACCGTATTTATAAAACAATTATTATTTTATGTTGCTAGAATTTCAATAAATAACCCCTGATGAAGTTTGAAAAAACAAACGAAACGTTGGGAAAAATACATAAAAAATACTTTGATTTTTTATTAATATTTGGAAACAAATAAATGACCAAAATAGCCCAAAGAGATTAACAAAAATCTCAAAATAATAAGAATTGAAAACGTAATTCTGTTTTTTTTAATTATTTTAATAATTTTTAATAAAAAGAGATAACATTACAACAAATTGTGGAATCTTCTTAATTCTGGAACAAAAAACACATTTTTGCTGGAATAATTTAAAAATTTTTCTTTTTTAGTTTTTGTGTTTATATATACACTGCCGACCACTTGAGTAGGTTCACTATTTTCGTTACATTCAAATTAATTTTTTTCTAAAAGTAATTAAGTTTATTGTTACATTATTTTCTAAAATGGTAAAATATTGGATTATGTGAGTTTATAATAAAAAAAATTGTTTCAATAATTGATAACTGAATTTTAGTGATTTTTTTCCCGAAACTAATATCATTTTCAACACAATTTTTTGTGCCATTTGAATAGGTTCACTATCATTCATTTAAAAAACTAAAAAAGAAAATTATTTTTTTGTAAAACTTTTTTTATTGTTTAAGATTTCTTACAATGTTTTATTGATTTAGTAATGAGTATATCCTCCTTTATTCGATATAATTTCAAAAATACGATTTGGGAGGGAGTTATAAAGATTTTCAATTAATGATAATGAAATTTCGGACCAAGCTTTCTTAATTCCTACAATTAAAGCTTCTTTTGTTTCGTATTGTCTGCCGGACTCATAGACTTTGCGAGAAAGCAAGCCCCATACATTTTCTATAATATTTAGGTCAGGAGAATATGGTGGCCACTCCAACATATTGACATTCTGACTTTGAATCCACGCCTTTACCACCCTGGCATTATGTATCGGGGCATTATCTTGTTGAAATATCCAGGGAATTGTTCCAAAAATATTAGAGAAATATGGAAAGGCCTTTTCAAGTACTGTTTTGTAGTTGTTCGCGTTCATTTTTGGTGTGAGGAATTGAAGCTCACATGTACCATAATAAGAAATTGCCCCCCACACCATTACACTTCCCTCACAGCTATGAAGACGACTAAGGTAGCGTTCTTCCTTACGTAGGTCGCGGAAATAGAAGTTGTATCCATCCGGACCTTCCAAATTAAACTTTTTTTCGTCTGAGAAGACAACACGATACCATTCATTTTTATCGCTCATGTGTTCTCGTGCAAACTGCAGCCGTTTCGCTTTACGAGTAGCATTAAGAGATGGTTTTTTTTAATTTTCAATCTCTTTTAATGTTTAGAACTTCGAATAACACGTCTTACAGTGTTTACGCTAGCTGTGATACCCAATTTTTGTCTAATTTTTGCAGCAGAATCGCTCGAATTTGAAGCAGCTCTTATAATAGCTCTTCTGTCCGCTTCTGTTGTGGCTTTTTTCGTCCGCCCTTTCATTTTTTTTCCGTAATTGGAGAGATTTCTTAAAAAATTACTTACAACATTCTGGCTGCGACCAATTTTTTTGGCGATATTCCTATGGCTTAAGTCAGTTTCTTTAAATGCTTTAATTTTACCTTTTTCTTCTTCAGTTAATAGCTTGCCGCGCCCCATTTTAAATAAAAAATGTTAAAAGGTATTGTAGTAACTCACAAATATTTAAAATTTTAATTATTATGTCGATGGTACAAAGCAAACTAATTTTATTCCTAGTGAACCTATTCAAGTGACCCAAAATTTACACGTGTGTTCGCAGCATTTTGAAGTAAAAGCAAAAAATAACAAATTTTTATTTATTGTACCGTTTTTTTTCTCCTAAACTTTGATCATTCATAATATCCCTTAATTTAAGTGAAAAAAAATTGTTCTCTTAAAGTTTATATGAAGAGAAATTAAAATATATGAGCAAAAATTAATGAACCTATTCAAGTGGTCGGCAGTGTACACACATACTTTCATACTTACAAACACTCTGCATCAGATGATTAGAACCACGTTAAATTACAAGGTAGAACGGCAGTTGTTAAACATGAAATTAATATTGGCGAAGCGAGGCCTACAAAACAAGCACCCAGAAGTGTTCCCCTATTAAAACGAAGTGAGGTCAAAGAACTTGTCAGCGAAATGGAAAGGAACGGATTCATTGAGCCATCCTTGAGTCCGTGGAGTTCACCAATAGTTTTAGTAAAGAAGAAGGACGGCAGTACCAGGTTTTGCGTTGACTACAGGAAGCTCAATGATGTCACTAAGAAAGACAGTTATCCGTTGCCTAGAATTGAAGATACCTTAGACACGTTGGCTGGGTCGGAATGGTTCTCTACCTTGGACTTGCATAGGGGCTATTGGCAAGTAGAGATAGCTGATAAGACAAGGAGAAAACTGCCTTTCGCGTAGTGGTGGTTTATGGCAGTTCAAGGTGATGCCATTCGGGTTCTGCAACGCTACAGCTACTTTTGAGCGTTTAATGGAACGTGTGCTTAAGGGTCTCAATTGGAAGACGTGCTTAGTGTATCTGGATGACATAATCGTGATGGAGAAGACTTTTGATGAACACCTCAAAAACCTGAATGAAGTTTTTAAGCGTATACTGCTGCAGGATTAAAATTGAGTGTTAAGAAATATGCTTTGTTTCAAAAGGAGGTCAAATACTTAGGGCATCGTGTAACGGCAGAGGGCGTGTCAACTGATGAAGCCAAGATACTGGCAGTAAAGACCTGGCCTCGCCCACAAAATCTTCATGAGCTGCGTAGTTTCCTGGGGCTTTGCACATACTACAGGAGGTTTGTGCCAAACTTTGCTCAAGTAGCTGCTAGCTTGCACAAGTTGACCAGGAAGTCGCAACCATACCACTGGAGCGGAAGAAGCTTTCCAGCAGCTCAAGAAACTTGTATGTACAGCACCAGTCCTCGTTTATCCAATAGCTCGTTTATCCAATAGCTGGCTATGGAATAGGAGGAGTGCTTTCCCAGGAGATTAATGGAACAGAAAAGGTCATTGGCTATTACAGCAGTGTGCTCTCTAAGCTCGAAAGAAATTACTGTGTTACACGACGGGAGCTTTAGCAGTGCTGGAGTGTGTTAAACATTACCACAAGTGCTTATATGGTCAACATTTCATCTTAAGGACGGACCACTCTGCATTACGTTGGTTGATGCAATTTAAGAATCCTGAGGGCCAGCTTGCACGCTGGGTTGAACGTCTGCAGAGCTATGACTTTAGTATTGTGCATAGAAAAGGCAGAAAGCACAATAATGCTGATGCCCTTTCAAGACGGCCATGTAATGTAGAGTGCAAGCACTGCACAAAAGTCGAGAAAAAGGAGTGCGTTATTGATGTGCGGCTTACCCAAATTGGGTCAAGGGAAGACTGGTCGAAGGCTCAGAATGACGACCCAATTTTGGCAAAAATTATATTGGCTAAGCAAAACAACAGGAGACCGAACCATAATGAAATGTCGGCAGATAGCCAACTAGCCAAGTCGTACTGGGCTCAGTGGAATAGTCTGAAAGTAGAAAATGGCTGCTTATATCGATCTTGGGAAAGTACGGATGGCAAAACTACAACGGACTTAATTGTCGTGCCAACTTCTAAGAGAAATGAAATACTTAAGCAGTTCCATAACGGTCCCAGCGGCAGCCATATGGGTATAACAAAAACTCTGGAAAAGATAAAGCAGAGATTTCACTGGGTAGGCTGCCAACAATACGTAGCCGATTGGATAGCTAATTGCGAACAGTGCATAACGGCCAAGGGCCCTGTAAGAAAAATTCGTGGCAAACTTCAACAGTACAACGCAGATGCACCATTTGAATGGATAGCTATTGATATCACAGGTCCATTCCCTGTCAGTGATGCTGGAAACCGATATGTACTAGTGGTAACGGATTCTTTTAGTAAATGGCCCGAAGTTTATGCCATTCTAAACCAAGAATCCAAAACAGTGGTAGAAGCCCTTGTGAACAATTGGGTATGTCGATACGGTATTCCACTAGAACTACATTCAGACCAGGGACGAAATCTTGAATCGGCTATATTTGAGGAGATTTGTTACGTTTATGGTACCAAAAAGACGCGAACGACACCGCTGCATCCACAGTCTGATGAAATGGTGAAAACATTCAATCGTATCCTAGGAAAATATCTCAGAAAAATTTCTACTGGCGAATCGGTAGTCCAGCAAAAATCTTGTTTGGGACAGAACTAAAACTGCCAGAAAATTTAGAATTTGGTGTTAAACCTGGACCAGTGCACGAAGACAATGGAAACGTTCTACAGACACAAGAAGATTTGCATGAGCTTCATGAATTTGTCCGTAATCGCATTAAAATAACCAGCGATAAGATGAAAGCCAGATATGATCGAGCAGCAAATACGGAGGGATTTACTGAAGGGCAAATGGTTCTACTATTTAACCCGCAACGCAAGAAAGGATTATCTCCTAAACTGCAAACCCCCTGGCAGGGACCATAGAAGGTGATAAAGAAATTAAATGACGTGGTTTACCGGATACAGAGATATCATAATCCAAGGTTTAAAATGAAAGTGGTTCACCTCGAGCGGCTGGCTAAATATGGCAGAGGTAATGTTGAGCCTACTTGGGACGAAAAGGCTTAAGTGCGCGGCAGTGTTACAAAGATGCTTTGTTAAAATCATAAAAAGATGTAAAAATAATTGAGACCAAGAAAGTGAAACGAAATGGACTATTGTGTTTGTTTCCAAAGCTAGAAGTTTCTATAAAACATCTTTATTACAAAACAAAAACAACTAACACAAAGCGATGACTAAACAAACACAATACGCAAACATACACACACCTGCATTGTATAACAAGTAAATAAAAATACACAACATGTATTTTTAAATAATAATTGAAGGTTCTAGAAGTAAATAATAATGCTCACTAATGTGTCTCAGATAAAAGTGGCAACGCAGCATTTTGAACTACGCAGCAGATGGCGGTAGAAATTCTCGAATATTCAAGAACGCTTAAAAATAGGGTATATAAAAGCAACGCCAATACTTGTTGATTCATTCGTATTGTGAGCGTCATCTAGTTAAGATCTTGTGGTACAACAATTAAAGTTGCCAGCGTGTATTATTAATCGCGAATAGTTAAATCGTCAAATAATTGATTAAATAAAGTGTAATTTAATTAAAACTCTAAAAGTTGTGTGTGTGTAATTATTTTGCAAATAAAGAACTCATAAATAAAACGTTTATAATCTAAATAAACGTAACAATAGTATCAAAATTTTTAATGCTGATGAGTTTAGTGTATTCTTCAATGTGAATGATGTTGTATAACATCACTTTTCAAAAACTAGTACTGATTTTTAATTTCATATGTATTTTTTATTTTTTTTTTAAATAATTTTTTTTTTTAAATAATTTTTTTTTTTTTAGCCAGTTCCAATAATTTATTTTCGTTGATTTAAATTTTTTATTTTGCAATCTATATTGCTTTCTTTTTTTATATACTGTATATTCATATTGATAATGAATAATAATGACCCTATGCTGTTAAATTGCGGTGTGACAATAGTTTTCTAAAAAACAATTTTTTCAATAACAAATGTTTAAACCTTGCACATATCAATATTCAAACTTAAATTGTTCTTCAAAAAATACAAAATTCGATGAATACAAACATATTATTAGTGAATCATATACTGATATTTTGGCAGTATCAGAAACCTGGCTGAAACCACATATTTCTGACGGCACAGTCAATATTTCTAACTATTACATAATAAGAAATGACCGTGCAAGCATGAGAGGCGGTGGCGTTGCTTTCTACGTTCAAGAGGTCTGAACCTGCTAGCTTTGAATGCTTGTTTATAGAACTTAATTGCCAACAGTCCAAAGTTTTAGTTGGCGTTGTTTACGCACCCCAATGCAACCTTTCAGATCTGAATGAAATTCTTAGTGATTTCTGCTGTCGTTATGAGCATTCATACATTCTAGGTGACTTTAATAATAACCTTTTTTGTTTACCAAAAGCTGCAATGATACGGGATCTATGTCGCTTTAATAATTTAAGTTATGTTCATAACAGTTTACCTACTCATCTGGATCTTCGTTTCTCTTCATCCTCATTAATTGACTACTGTTTTATCAGCAATATATCAACTATAAAACGTTCGGGTCAATTCTTAGTACCTTCTCTTTCACTTCATTGCTTTATATTTATATGTGTTGATATCAGACCCAAGGTCTCCAGTAAGTGTGCGGAATACAGAGATTATAGGAAAATTAACTGGAATTATTTTCATAGTATTTTATCCGAAGATTGTTGGAACTCTATCTTCTTAACTAATAATGTGGATACACAAGCGGAAACTTTGTATCAACTCCTCAAACAGTTATATGAAACTGTGCCTGTTAAGCAAGTTCGGGAACGTTTTAATAGAAGTTTTTTTGACATTAAGGAAGTTAGATAAGTAAGAAATATATAAGAGATTTAGATTTTAGAGCTTATAAGGAAAATGTGAATGAGGCTAGTTGGAAAACCTACTGCAAGCACAGGAATAAAGTTAAAAGTATTCTAAGAAGATATAAAGCAAAGTTTTGGGAAGGAAAATTCGATTGTTGCACTAGCAGGGATATGTGGAATATTATTAATAAAGAAAGAAGCAATTGCTCACACTTTACGGACTCTGTTGATGCAGAATTTTAGATGCATAAATCATAATGATCTCGTCTTGGCTTGTATTAAGATAAAATCGAATGCGTTAGGGTATGATAATATCCCCTTTAAATTTATAAAAACAATATTTCCTTTTATACGGAATTCACTTTTGCATATTTTTAGCACAATTATCATGACCTCCGCTTATCCCAGCTCCTGGAAGATTTCTAGAGTAATTCCTATTAAGAAGAAGGCAACATGCAATGGCCCAGAGGGTTATCGTCCTATTAGTATTCTTCTGTAACAATAAACGAATTTCAACTTTGTTATCTCTTGACCTTAGCAAGGCTTTTGATACTGTGAACTACTCCGTCTTATCTCACAAACTAGCTTCAGAGTTTAATTTTTCTAACTCTTCATGTAGCTTACTGTCAGGGTTGTCAACTTGGTACGTTTCGCACCATTTTTCGTGCTTTTTCAAATTTTTTGTGCGAAAATTTCACATGTTGGTGCGTCGTGCGCTTTTATTTAAATTTTGATGCTTTTTTTAATTTGTGGTGGCACCACAAAAAAAATTTTTTTTACAAGAAATACACCTGTTTTAATACCATTTCGTTTAAGACGTACCAAATCATAAGCACAAAATGAAACGGTATTGTTGTTCTATTAATTTATGTTATGTTAAAAAAAACATTTCACTGTATGGAATATACTATCCCTTTTAGGTTTTCATTGTCATTGTTTTTGTAGTAAAGGCTGCTGTCGTATCTGTTAAACAGCTTAGCAAAAGCAGAGTTTTGCCGTGATCAGTTAACCGACTTCAAAAATAGAAGGAGGTTATATATACAATTCGACTGAATGTTGCTTTTTTATTTTGTGCCTGCAGAACTCAGTCATTTCTGAACCGATTTTGAAAATTGTTGGTAATTGATAGATTATGCTTACAGATTGGTCCCGTTTAATAAACAGTTTATAATCTTAAAAATTAAAGGGTGTCCACATACATATTTTTTACGTGTATTATGAACTGTAAAGGACGATTCTGTAAAATATAAAATGAATAAAATGGCTTCCAATAACAAAAAGTTATACAAAAATAAATCGAAAAATTAAAGGGTGCACCCATAATTTATGTAAATTTACTTATATGGGCCTATGTTTTGAACCGTTAAAGACAAACGCTTGTCAATTGGACAGAATGTCGGTTGCTATGGCCGATATAGTAACAAGTATTAATACTAAAAATTATATACTAAAGGGTGCGCCTATAGTGCACTTAACTTGATGTATATGGCCATACTTTTTAACAGTTGTAGGCAGACGCTTGAAATTTACAACGAACCTGAAATGTTGAGTCCGCTATAACAACAAGCATAAAATTTGGATTTGGAAGTTAAAGGGTGTCCCATTATTTAATGTAATTTAAAATTATTCATAATTTTTGTTTTTTTTTTGCATTTATTAGCCTTTAATAAAATGAATTTTGTAGGGCAATTTTACTTATTAAACTGTATGTATGTAATTATACAGAAATATTTTTTTATGAATGATCGGTGTTTTTTATTTCAAAAGTTGTGTATGCAATATATGAGAAAAATGTATTATCTAGTACAAATTAACACAAACATATTTGATAATTTTTTATTTTTGTTTGTTTGTAAAAACCTTGAACTTTAAGACTGCTTTATTGTTATATTTTTAATACAAAACATAATACAAATCCATGCCTAAAATCGCTATACCGTTCTACCAGAACTAGTCGTAATCCGCAGCTTATTATGCCACAAATTAATAATTCCATTTTTGAAAAGTCTTTCGTTGTAAGATCATGTAGACTTTACAACGACCTCCCAATTAGATTATATGGCCTATGGCTCGATTATAACAAATAAATGAAATGAAAAAAATGAATGTGAAATCTTGCTAGAGTCAAAAAATGAAGTTTAAACGAACTAGATTTAGGGAAAGATTTCAAACCAAATCTAGTAGATTTCATTCTAATGTAAATGCACTATTATATTTGCATTTAATATTTTTTACTTAATACTTAATCAATAATTCAATAAAATCTGAAAATCTTAGATTAATGAAATATTAATCAGGCAATTTTAGTTGAATTAAACTAATTTTTAATAAAGTTGTAATTAGTTATATAATAATATAGTTTATTATTTGACTTTTTTAATTATTTATTTTTTAATTTATTATTTAAGCACAAGGTCTTTTAATTTTTATTTTTTCAATATTTCGCTACTCCCTTGTGTAGCATCATCAGGACAAAGAAATATTTATTTCAACACAAAAAAGCAACAACAAAAAAGTTATAAAAAAATTTTTCAAACTAACATAAAACAAAAAACAAAAAATTATTTTGTCATATAAAAAATTTTTGTAACAAAAAATAAAGTACAATATTATTTCTTATTTATCAAGTGTCTATAAATTTGAGCTACATTATCTGTGACTGCCAGACCTGCCATATTTGCCAATTTATCGGCATTTTTCCAATTTTTCGCCTCAAATTTATAAAAGTGCCGATTTGCTGATTTTGGCTCCAAAAATGCCGATTTTTTGATAAACACTGTAACACGGTAACTTTGTTTTGGAATAATTTAATGTAATTTTGTGCAACAGTCCAACACTAGAATATTTGTGCCATAAAAAAGAGACAACTGTTAAATAACTAGCACTTCTACTAACGATAAAAAGGGTTAGCTTTATTTAAAATTGTATGCAGTGTTTGTATGTGTGATAGGTTAGTACATTTTTGTTCTAAAATTATCCAACTATGAAAAACAGGATCAAAACTTAACAAAAACGAAATTAACAAAATTGTTAATAACTGTATCAATTTTATATAGAACTTGCAAATCAAATATTGAAACGTTTCGACTTTGAAAATAAATCTTATAAATCTTTAAAAATGATTAACCCTAACGAAATTATAAAAAAGGATAAAAATTCTTTTATGGAAATTCTTGCAGAATTCCCCAGCTTTACTTCTGAAAAAAAAAAACAAATTTTAGACTCTGAGTTCAGAGAGTTAAAATTTTTAAATTTTGAAAATTTACTAGAGGGGAGTGAATTAAATTTGCAAACCTTTTGGCAAAAAATTTCAGACTTAAAACGGGGCGATTCTACAAGCGCATTTCCACTGCTGTCAAAATTTGTAAAACAAGTTATGGTTCTTCCACATTCTTCCGCAAATGAGGAGAGAATTTTCAGTCAAGTTAATTTAAATAAAACAAAATTTCGATGTTCCCTGGAAAATGAATCTTTGCAAGGAATTCTTTTTGCTAAAGATTATTTAAAATTTTATAATTCAAACTGTTTTGATGCCATTATTAAAAACGATTTAATAACAATGTTAAATTCTAATATGTATCTTTAAAGTATATGTAACTTTAAAAACAAATTATCATAGAGTACAAACAATACGTATATACATATATGTATGTATATAACTTTTTTTTAATTAACTACAATTTTTTTTTGTGAAATAGCTATTTTTATTGTTTTTTTTTCTCTGTTATATGTTATAAACATTGTTAATATTGAATTATTCTGTTTTGTAATTTTTTGTTTCAACTGAATTATTCTGAAATGTTGTTTTTGTTAATAAAAATATGTTTTATTGTATTTAAAATGCGTTTTTTTTAATTTGCCGATTTTTTTTAATGAAAGTGCCGATAATGCCGATTTTTTTTCAAATATGCCGATTTATTATTGAATTTTTATGGCACCCCTGGTGTCTGCCTTAAAATTAATTCTGTGTGCTATTGGTGTGTTAATTATATGTAACATTTTTAACATATACCGCCGTTTATAATTGTTTTCTGTGTTTATTACTGAAACATTTTCAAAATTAGGATAGTGATTTAATCTAGCACAATGAGATGATAATGCAGTTTTTTGTGAATTAATATTTCTATATCTTTGATCAGATTTATGACCAGCACTTCTAGTTTTTAGTTTATTTTTTGTTGTTCCTATGTATACTTTGTTAAAAATCTCGTTGTCTTTTCCACTGCAAGGAATTTTATAGACTAAATTTGATAATTCTAGATTCGGTATTTCATCTTTAGTTTTACTAAATAGTCTTTTTAATGTATAGTGTGTTTTGTACGCCATTCTATACTTATTGCAGTCAAAAATTTTTGATTTCTCTAACCGTTCTGATATTTCAGGTACATAAATTAAAGACTTATAAATTTTTGGCTCAATCATATTTTCTGTTGTTTAATTATTCTTATTTATATATTGCCTAATTAATCTATTTGTAAGGTGAATTGGAAAATTATTATTATTCAGTATATTTCTAATATTTTCCTTATTCTTTTTATGAGACACAATATCACTTATCATAAGTATCCTTTCTATCAAATTTTTAGCTGCATTTATTATAATTCTTTTACTGTGTTTAGAATAGTAATTAATGATTCTGCCAGAAGCCGTTGGTTTCTGATACCAATCTATTAATAAATTGTTTGCACTCCTAATAAGTAAAGTATCTAAATATGGAATTCTTGAATTACATTCTATTTCTATTGTAAACTTAATACTGGGATGAAATTCATTAAAAGTTTTAAGTAAAGTTCCAATGGCATTTTCAGATATTATACAAAACAAATCATCAACATATTTGGTCAATATTACTGGTTTAATACCAAGCTTTTCAATACATGTGTCTAGTAACTTCTCCATAACAATATCAGCCACAATTGGAGAGGCAGGAGATCCCATCGGTAATCCTTTCTGTTGTTTATAAAATTTACTATTATATTGAAAATAACTATTATCTTCTATACAAAATTTAACAATACGGAGAAACAAGCTCTTTTCTATATTAGTATGTCGCTCTATAATATTCCATTTTTCTTCTATTGTGTTTATTGCCAAATCAACAGGTACGCTTGGAAACAAAGACACTACATCTAAGGAAATCAATTTTTCATTATCTTTTACAATAATTATTATTTTTTCCAGCTTTAAA
This sequence comes from Gymnosoma rotundatum, assembly GCA_916610165.2. Lineage (NCBI taxonomy): Eukaryota > Metazoa > Arthropoda > Insecta > Diptera > Tachinidae > Gymnosoma > Gymnosoma rotundatum. Next base: position 83,934,082 of record OU744338.1, on the reverse strand, counting down.
TCTTACCTAATTGCATTCAGTATACTATTATCCAACTTTTCTGTCAAAAAGATAAATAAAAAAAACCATAAAAACTTATTGAATTTTTTTAGTTCTAATACCTTGAAGTAAAAAGTTTTTAAAAACCTGTTTTTACGTATGCCCCATCAACTAAAGTACTATTTCCTAAAAGTGGCGTTTACAATAAAATGTGAAACAAATATAGTAAAAATATTGATCTTTTTTTTCATAAAAATTTTTCTATAAAAACTGCTTACACTCATATTCTATGTACCAAAATAACAAATGTACAAGACGAGTTACAAAGAGAACGACAAAGAAAAAGCTTTAAGTTGTGTGTGAACTTTGTCTCACTAAATTAACATTAAGATTAGTTGGTTAAATAGTTCTGAATAAACTTTAATTGCAAGCGGTCGTGTTTAATTAGTGCTCTACAAAATAAACAAAAAACCCCTCTAAAAGTGAAAATTAAAAATTAGAAAAATTACTGAAATAGAATTAAAGTGCCCAGCAATACAAACATAAAAAATACAGTAGCTATTTCAAATAAACATACAACAAAGTGATCATTTAAAAAAATATACAAAACCATTATAGAAACAAATAATAACAAATAAACAAATAAGTATCAAATTCAAGTGTACTCGAAGTACAATTTCTCTTTAAGAAACAACAGGGAATATACAAAATAAAAATGAGTCAAAATGTTATATGCAACCAACGTAAAAAAGAAATTACAACACCAAATAATGTAAAATGTTTTAACTGCAACTCAAATTAACATTTTTCAACCTGTTCTCCTCTGTTGGAAAGCACTTATATAACCATGTCCAGCGAGAGAAAAATTCATGGAGATGTCATATATGTAAACCAAGAGTTAAATCTCCCAACACTCTTTACCAAGCTGTTGTTTATGATGAAAACAGCAACAAAAAACAGGCGCGAACCGATGATGAGGAAGAAAAATCAGAAAACGAAAATACAAAAAAATTTAAGGAATCATTGTCTCTGACCTCGGTCAACACAAAACTACACTCTGTCCAATCTGATGTCACTGAGCTAAAGTCTGATTTAAATTTCGAAATTGAAATAATTGGCAAAAAGATAAATAGTGTTGACACCTTTATTATGAGAAGTTTTAACAATGAAAATCTAAATATAATATTAGATAAATTTGCATCGAACTTTAGTGCTAACTTAAAAAGCTTTTATATACCTGCAACATAAAAACGACCGAAACCTTTGAAAGTACCCTTCAAAACACGATATACGTTGAACCTATAAATGAGCACGAAATGTACGGTATCTTAAAATCCCTAAATGAAAAAAAGGCACAGGCGTAGATCCGCCCAAAGGATCTTAAAGTTAATGCTAGTTGCTTAACACCCATTTTGACTAGACTCGTGAACTTAAGCATTGAACAAGCCACAGTTGCGGATATATTGAAAACTTCAATAGTTAGGCCAATTTATAACAGTGGAACACAATCAGATACGAATAATTATAGATCAATTGCCATTCTCTCTGTAATAGATAAGGTTCTTGAGGAAATCATTGTTAGAAGGCTAACAAGCTTTCTCCAAAAATACAACATTATCAGCAGAAATCAGTACGGGTTTCAGAAAGGAAAAAATATCAATCAGCTTTTAGGAAACTTTGAAAACTATAAAAACGGATGTTTGAGCAATAATATGCATGTAATAGCACTGTTTATAGACTTCAGTAAAGTCTTCGACACACTCTCGCATGAAAATATTCTTCTAGTTTTAGAAAAAAATGGCATAAGAGGGAGAATTTTGAACTGGTTCAAAAGTTACCTGGAATACAGATCATATCACGTAAAAATAGGCAATAAGATCAGCAAAGAAGTCCAGTGTGATTGTGGAGTTCCGCAAGGATCCAAACTGGGACCAATTCTTTTTGTAATATATGCGAATGATATTCTGAAACAGTTACTGGGATGCGAAACTTTTGCATATGCAGATGACACTGCTATTATTGTCGCAGATGGTGCCATGACAACGGCCTCATAATAAATACACAAAAAACAAAGATTATGCATATTAAACCTCGTCATCTTCAAACCACACAAATAAACTTAGTATTTCATAGTATAAATTGTTTACATACAAGGGTACTCGATAAAACAAACTTTATTGAAACATGCTCAACAATTATAGAGAAAGTTGAAACATACAAGTATCTTGGGGTATATGTTGACAGCAGTTTTAAATGGAAAACACACATAGAAAATCTGCAAAAAAAAGCTTATTAAAACATCCTACATTCTGTACCATTTAAGCAACTGTGCAACATATAGCGTACTACGACAAGCATATTTCTCTCTGACAAAGTCATATTTCCGTCGTGGTATTACAGCGTGGGAAAGCGTAAAATATAGCACAATACTACAAAAAACACAAAACCAGATACTAAAAATTTTATGGAAAAAATACCAAACAACATGTCGATATACAACAGAAGCAGCGTTGTCAACTTTGAAATTTCAAAACGCACCAACGTAGAGAAAAAAACGCACCATTTAAGAGAAAACGCACCAAGTTTTAGAATTTCTTTTTCATTTGATTTTAAATTCTGATATTTTGTAAACATCAATACTATTAACGTGGCAGTTAATACTATCTGGAAGTTCGTAATCTTAAAAATAAGAATTTCTAATCCATTCTTAATTTGAAGTAATGCATTTACAGCACTTAAAGACATTCGATTAAGTATCTTTGATTTAAATAAATTCATTGAACTAAAAACGCGCTCAACTTCTACACTTGAGTATGCAAGTGACAGAATTTTATGCGCGGTATTTGCTAGTGCATGTAAAGGGTTAATATTAAGTGCGTCTTTATAACATTTAACTTCAGTCCAAAATTCTAATGTTGAATCAATATTGTTCATTGCATAAGGTGAACCATTCGCCACCTGTTTTCAATACCAGACATTATTTTGATATCGGATTCAATTTGTACTGCTAATGGCATGATATCATTTTTGCAATGAGATAAAACATTTTTTACGTTAAAAACGTTCATTTTTTGTAAAATTTCAAAATTAGAAGGCATTCTTTTCCAAATCTCGACATAATGTCAAATTTGCAAGCGTTTTCTATAACGGTTCAAACGATAAGCCCATATAAGTAAATCTAAATCAATTATGGGACACCCTTTAATTTCTTAATTTAAATTATAAACTCGTTGATATAGTGGGCTTAGCAATACAAGTCCCTTTTAAGTTTCAGCGTTCTGTCCATACCGATTCAAAAGTTAGTTCACATACTTGAAATTACATCAACTATTGGGACACCCTTTAACTTTCAGCAGCAGCAATTCAGGTTCGTTGTAATTTCAAGCGTCTGTATACAACTGTTGAAAAATATGGCCATATACATCAAATTAAGTGTTATAGTTCACTATAGCGCACCTTTCAGTTTATAATTAGTATTATTACTTGTTACTATATCCGCCATAGCTATTGACATTCTATTCAATTTACAAGCGTTTGTCTATAAAGGTTCAAAACATATGCCCATATAAGTAAATTTACATCAATTAACTTTTTGTTATTGGGAGCCATAGTAATACGCAGTCATTTTATATTTTACAGAATTGTCCTTTACAGTTCATAATACACGTAAAAAATATGTATGGGGACACCCTTTAATTTTTAATATTATGAACTGTTTATTAAACGGGACCAATCTGTAAGCATAATTTTTCATATTACCAGCAATTTTCAAAATCGGTTCAGGAATGATTGAGTTCTGCAGGCACAAACATAAAAAAGCAACATTCAGTCGAATTGTATAACCTCCTTTTTTTTAATTCGGTTAAAAGTTAACTGATCACGACAAAACTTTGCTTTTGCTAAGCTGTTTAACAACAGATACGACAGCAGGCTTTACTACAAAAACAATGACTATGAAAATCTAAGAGGGATAGTATATTCCATACAGTGGATTTTTCTTTTTTAACATAACATAAATTAATACAACAACAATACCGTTTCATTTTGTGCTTATGATTTGGTACGTCTTAAACGAAATGGCATTAAAACAGGTGTATTTTTTGCTCACAATAAAAGAAAAGTTGTGTTAAAAATGCTTTGGTGCCACCACAAATTAAAAAAAAGCACCAATATTTAAAAAAAAACGCACCACACACCAACTCGGGAAATTTTCGCACAATAAATTCCAAAAAGCACCCAAAATGGTGCGAAACGCACCAAGTTGACAACGCTGAACAGAAGTCTTAATGCAAGAGCACAACAAAACAACAACACAATGGTACAACGTCTTAATACCACAGAAAACAACATTACTAGCAACAATATAAACAGCAGTAATAACATAAACAACATCATCAATAACAACAACAGAAATACAATTGTTAGCAATAGCAACTCTGACTATGGCAACATTATGGTAACGACAATATTATCATAACAACACCAACTTTCTTAATAACAACATCAGTATCAACATCAGCATCAACAACAGTATATATAATAATAGTAATACCAACAACAACATCGACAACTACATAAACAATGACAAGGTAATCAATAACAATAGCAATATCAGCAACAACATTATCAACAGCAACGACAACAATATTACACATAACAATAATAACATAAACAACAATATCAATCTCAATGATAACATCAACCATAACAACATTAGTAACATCAACAATAAAAACTTTAACTCAAACCGTCTAGCCAAAAATCTGCATGTCCTAAATGTAAAAAATATTTATTACACAACAATTGCAAAAGAGTTCTTCAAAGACAACAGATTCTTAGAGCCAATCGATCACTCCTACAACACCAGGAGACGTGCACAGGGTTGATTTAAAGTAAGCTTTTTTGTAAATGAATACGGTAGAAATACTCTCCCTGTTATTTTGCCCACAACTCTCAATCAGCTGCCAATCAGCGTAATTAATATTACTGATGGAAACAAAAGAAACCAGCTAATCAAAAAACACTTTATAAGTCTACAATAATTAATCAAAAAATTTTCTATTTATTTATGATTGTTTTTTTTCTTTTCTTTTTTAATTTTTACTTTTTACTAAAATTACACATTATGTTTTAAAACAATATTTTATGTTTATTTTATGTTAATTTTACGTTTGCAATATATATACATATATTAACGATAAGTACTCTCTGCAGACAAGCTATAAAGCTTTGCGGATGCTATTGCAATATAAATTGTTAAAATAAATAATAATAATAATTATATAATGTTTACGACGTACATAACATAAGGTAGATAGATACAAAGAATGCTGATGAAGGATGTGGCGGTCCAAAATACATTTGTAAATAATTTTTCTTTCTAAAAATGTTTAGAAATTAATTAAAAAGAACCAAAAAGCCGAAAATTAAGTAAAATTTCATTAATTTACAAAATCGATGGTTCAAATCCTGGTCAGGAAAAAATTAAAAATTAAAACAAACGTTAGGCACCGCGTATTTATATATTTAACTCATAACAGTCAATATGATACTGAAACAGCATCTATAATGTATGAATAATTAAAAAATAAAAATTGCATTTCGTGGCTATCCAATTGCTAGCACAAAAAAAGCAACAACAAATGTACAAGACGAGTTACAAAGAAAACGACAAAGAAAAAGCTTTAAGTTGTGTGTGAACTTCGTGTCACCAAATTAACATTAAGATTGGTTGGTTAAATAGATGATGTTTACGACGTACATAACATATGGTAGATAGATGCATAGAATGCTGATGAAGGATCTGGCGGTCCAGAAAATGCTGCATTTCAGTCTGCTAGCGTCTAATTTTTCTTGTTTTCTTTGGAAAACGTCCGCATACATTTGTAAAAAAATTTTCTTTCTAAAAATGTTTAGAAATTAATTAAAAAGAACCAAAAAGCCGAAAATTAAGTAAAATTTCAGTTCTGTGTAAATTTCAACCGCCTGTCTATAACGGTTGAACAGTTTGCCCATATACATCAGATTATATCAACTATTGTAAAATCCTTTAATTTAAAATTTGTATACTTTTTATTATACCAAAGTAGTGGACATTCTGCCAAAAATTCAGGTATTTGTATCTAACGGTTCAAAAATACGGCCATTTGGGAACACCCTTTGGATTCTAAATTCAAATTATAAGCTTCTTGTTATGGCGGACTTAGCAAAACAGCTCCCTTGCAAATTTCAGCTTGGTTTGTTTTGCAAATGCTTGTTGTTAATGTTTTTTGAAATTCGTAAACAGACAAAGTAAAATTCAAACAACTTTTGACATTTCCAACTACAAACTAGCTAGGCGGACGCCATAACCTAGTAAAATAAATATACCTTGGCGGTCGTCTTTTGCAAAACTTGTGTTTTGTTCTCGGTAAATAACAAATACATATTATACACGGTTGGGAAGACATTTTATCTATGCTGAATGTTTGCTGTGTTTTTGCTGTGTTTTTTCATAAAACATTTTTGTTATTGTCTTTTTGTCTTATTGATTCAATGGAGTTCTCATTTAATCAATTTGGCTTTTGATATAAGACCTTCTAGTTTTCTATACAAAATTTGGGTTAAATCCACTGATGATAATATTTATAAATATTTATACAGAGACAGCCACTTAACAGATATGTTTTTGTCACAGTCATGAATCAAAGTTATTTTGTCTTTAATAAAAAGAACTTTTCTGGCTCTTTTCGGTAATTTACTATTTAAAGGAACCATCGTTCCACAGCAGGTGTTAGTTCAAATTTTACTAATTAAATAAATAAGAGAGCAAGTATATTCTTTTGTGTGGACACATGAACTTAAAAAAGGGAATTAGGCTTACACAATACAAACCATATACATACATAAATGATTCACGGATAATAGATGTAAAGTACGGCTCAAGGCATATTTATTTTACTAGGTACTAGCGGCTCTAAAACATTGCCAAAAACAGCATGGCTTTTTATTGTTGTTTTGTGCGTTGGAAATGTCAAAAGCATAAAAAGAAATAAAAGATAATTGCTTTAAATACAAATGCTTGCTTGCTTTAAACACAAATGCCTGCTTTGTAAACAAAGTAAAATGCAAACAACTTATGACATTTCCAGCTACAAACTAGCTTGGCGGACGACATACCTAGTAAAATAAATATGCCTTCGTACCGTTAATAGGGGTATAAATCTACAGCACGGATAACAGTGGGAAAAACTAAAAAAAACCTAATGCCGGTTAATAGATGTAACCGATTAATAGATACCCAGTTAGTCGAGGTTTAACTATAATTTACTTTTGTTTTTTTAACAATTGTTTTTGACAACATACATAGATTTTGTAGCACCAAAATCCCTGTTGTTGTTTGTGTTGTTGCATTGTTGTAGCCGGCAATCGCCTGTATTAATTCGCCTTGCAAAAGCATTCGATATAACGTCAAAGTTTTCTTTTCAATTCTGTTTGTTTTTCGTTTCTTGTGTGTACATTCACTCTCGATGATAAAAACCACTTAAATTTCGGTTTTTTAGTACGTTATGTCTGTCTCTAGAGAGATAAATTTTATTACCATCGGAAATAGAATTTTCTTAAGATTCCAAATATAACAACAACAAGATCAGAGTTGAAGGCAACTGTTTTTCCACAAAAAAAGGACATAAAGTATAAAATATACAATTTTGTTCCTTCAAAAGCTTGCAAGTATGTAATCGCATTTATAAACATTAACACGTTACCCGTATTCGGGTGACAGCAAAAGTTCTCATCAGGCCACGTCACCCGTATTCGGGTGACAGCAAGAGTTCTCATCAGGCCACGTCGGGTGACTCCTTCCAAAGGATTTCCGAACATATTTAGATAAATATATGACAGGAGATAATAATACTGTTGAATTTTTTTAAAAATCGTTTATTAACAAAATTATTTACAGTGCAAAATATTGAAGCATTCACTGCAAAGTTGCGGTTGAGATATTAGTTGGGCAGAGATATTAGTTGTACTACTCAGTACACGGCAAAGATTACAACTGCTCGTGCAGAGTAATAACGTGATAAATGAGGATCGTAATAGATATCGGGGTGAGAGTACCGAAAGAAATGTAAACAGACATGCGGTAGCAGAGCCTGACGGGGATTTTGTTGTAAACACGCGTGGCAGTCAACGTGTTAAACTACTAGTAGAAAAGAAAATTACTTTTTACTCACTTTAGCGAAAAATGGGCAAGAAAATTATATATTTATTAATCGCCTTTCAGGCGCGTGAAATTGGGCGATGTCTTAAAACTGTGTTCGGACACTTAAAGAAAAAACTTAAAATTATGGAAGGAAATATAAAATAAATAAATAAATAAATGAAAATAAATTATATGTAATTTAACAGTCTTAAACTGTGTTCGGACACTTAAAGATAAAACTTAAAATTATGGAAGGAAATATAAAATAAATAAAAAAATAAATGAAAATAAATTATATGTAATTTAACGTGGTTCTAATCATCTAATGCAGAGTGTTTGTGTATGTATATATAAACACAAAAACTAAAAAAGACAAATTTTTAAATTATTCCAGCAAAAATTTGTTTTTTGTTCCAAAGTTAAAAAGATTCCACAATTTGTTGCAATGTTATATCTTTTTATTAAAAATTATAAAAATATTTAAAAAAAAACAGAGTTAAGTTTTGTGTCGTTAAATTTTGTGTTGTTTTGTTCTTTAAATATTGTTATTTTTGTTTTGAATTTTTTGACTGTTTGCTTTATATTTTTCAAAGCAAATTAAAATTTTATTCGCTTCAATCACTGGTTTTTCACACGGACTCGTACAAAGAAGTTGCTTTGTTGTAACAATTTTCCCATGACTACACCCAAGGCGAATTAATACAGGTGACAGTATAAAAAACAACAGGCAATTTGTTGCTACAAAATCTAGGTATGTTGTCAAATAATATAGTTAAAAAAATAATAAATTTATATGTATATTTGATGAACCAAAGTGGTTGTAATTTTCAGAAAACAAAAATTATAAAAAATTAAGTTATATAAAAATGAAAATCCAGGCAAAGTGTGACCAAAATTATATTGTACCACTAGTTTGCCCAAATCACATGCATCGTTCCATTCTCGTTCGTTGACCATTTGACTAACTAACCATAAGACTAACAGTAAAATCTCCATCTTTTATAGTTTACCACAACAAGTTTATTGAGGGCAGTTTCTCAAGTAGCGAACATAGAGTCTTTAAGTTAATTAGTGCAACCATTAGGAAATCTGAAGAAACTCAGTGTCTACACAATGTTGTGGATCTGGTTGTTAATTATAGCGAGACTGTAACTTTCTAAACGACGTTTTTATGTTACATTCAACAGTTCACACATTCATCTCCCAATGAGTAGCTTTATTTTGTCACATCACCTCCACCAACAGTACATGCAGAGACCTCATAATCTTCCACAAGAAAACAAACAAGAAATTACAAGCGTGTTAACAATAAAGTCACTATCTCTTTATGTGTAGTTTGATTATTCACATCAGGAACTACAAACACGGTTCCAGATTGTACTAGTTTTCTCTAGAAATTTCAATAATTATTTTGTTTTCTTTTAGCAATCAAAACATTAAATTTTTAAAATTTTTTTGTAACAAATAACTAATTTTTGATAAATTTTTTGACAACTACAACGTATACAGGTGATGAGCTTTTTCGCGCGTGCGTTTACCTGTATTATTTCGCCATGACTACACCTTATAGATTTGCCTTGACTGTGCTCTCCTCTAAATGAATTCGCCGTGTTTTTTTATATTTTGAAGAACTTATCCAAGGCGAATAAAATGAAAGTGGTAGCGATGGCGAATTCAATCAATTTCGCCGACAGCCTTACTGTTGAACTTCGTATTTAATAATCAGTATAGTATTTTTTATCTGAAGCTTGATAGTTAAGTTACATGCAAAAATGAGTAAATTCGCTATCGCCACCACCTAGTATTTGATTCGCCTTGAACTTTTCTATCAGCTATTAAAAAGCGGGTGTCAAGGCACATTTATTTTACTAGGTAATAGCGGCTCTACACCAAATACAACAACGACATGGCATTTTTATTGGAAATGTCAAAAGCATAAAGAGAAATAGAAGATTATTACAAAACAGAGCAAGCAAGCTTTTTGTAGCTAGCTATAAAAATATTGAATAAAAAAAAAATTATAGTGATTTCTTTTTCACAAAAATAGTGTCACCTTGTTAAAAGGAGTATAGATAAAATATCTTGCCAAACGTGTATAATCTGTATTTGTTATTTACCGAAAACAAAAACAAGTTTTGCAAAAGACGTCCAGTTTACCAGGTAATGTCGTCCGCCTAACTGGTTTGTAGCACCGAGTATACAGAGGTGTCACGAGACTATAGTCGTCTCGTTTTTTCTATGTATCTCTTTCTTGACATCCTATCGACTTCAATTTTGTTTTGATTTGTGTTTCTGGCGCAAGAAAAAATTAAATGTTTTATTATAGGCAAAAATAAGGGCGGGTTTTATGAAAATTTATAAAATTAAAAAAGTAATATTTATATTAATCATTTGAAGAAAAAAGTTATAGTTTTTACTTTTAACACGTCCACAAGAAATGACACTGCATTTCTGCCACAGATCACAATTTCTGCATTAAAAAAACACTGCAGATTTAAAGACTTTTTCACTTCTTTTATCTTGTAAGACCACAGCATATCACATTTTTTTACAAATTAAAAATACTTCATAAATGATTTCTTTATTTACGAGAATAAACAATATTTTTTTTTGTGGCAAAAACTTTTTGTGCTGTATGTTTTCTTGTAAAATATGTATTTTTTGTTTTGTTTATTATGCCTTGTTCATAACAATATAGCACTATATTTGTCTCTGTCTTGAGAACCTGCAGAAAACCTGATTATATTGTTTTTCATGTGCCAAGTGTTTCACCTCTGTATGCTTAGTGGTTTGTAGTTGGAAATGTTAAAAGTTGTTTGTATTTTATTTTGTCTGTTTACGAATTTCAAAAGACACTAGCAACAAGCATTTGCAAAACAAGCAAGCATTTTTATTTAGAGTAATAATCTTCTATTTCTCTTTATTTTTTTTCTAATTTAGATATAGAAGTACACAACAAAGGAGTGTAAAAGAACAGAAATTTGGTTTGGAATCTACGAGAATCTTCGAGCTTTGCAAGTATTCGTATTATTTTTAAAATTAAAAGCACACCAGTGATGAAACATTCAGAGCATTGTACTTTTTTCGGTACAATTTAATGAAGAATAGTATATATAATTATATCTTATGTTCATATACATTTTAACATCATACAAAATTACATATTTTTCCTGTTTGGTTACTTGGGGTATAATTCTCAATTTTTTTGTGTGGTTAGCAGTTTGCTGGCTTTTGTTTACACCTTTTTGCACTCTAGTACATTTGCTTTAAAAATGGTACTATTTAATGGTCATACCGTACAGTCTTAAAGTCTTACATATCATTTTCGAAGAAACAACAATTTTCTTTGCTAATTTTTGTTGGTAAATCGTTCATTTAATTTTTTTACATTTGGCGGAATGAGTCTGAAAATTTCTGTTTTATGCTGTCTTTGCTAATTTTTAACCGACTTCAAAAAAAGAAGGAGGTTATACAATTCGTCTGAATGTTCCTTTTTTATATTTGTGCCTGCAGAACTTACCCCGTTAAAAAACAGTTCATAATCTTAAAAATTAAAAGGTGTCCCAATACAACATACATATTTTTTAAGTGTATTATGAACTGTAAAGGGCACTTCTGTAAAATTTAAAATGACTGCGTATTACTAAAGCTCCCAATAACAAAAGTTATACAAAAATAAATCTACAAATTAAAGGGTGTCTCCATAATTGATGTAAGTTTACTTATTTGGGCCTATCTTTTGAACCGTTGTAGACAAACGCTTGAAAATTGGACAGAATGTCGATTGCAGTTGTAGACAGACTTTTGAACCGTTATAGACAAAATGATGATGAAACTTAAAAGGTCCCTGTATTACTAAGCCCGCTATGTCAACGAGTTTGTAATTTGAATTTATAAATTAAAGGGTGACCCATAAGTAATGTAGAATTACCTATATGGGTCTATCTTTTGAACCGTTAAAGACAAATGCTTGCAAATTTGACAGAATGTCGATTGCTATGCCGTTATAGTAACAAGTAAGTAACAAGTAACAACTAATTAGGAGTTAATTTATATAGATCGTATTTAATTCTGTTTTTCTTGATGGATATATTTTACGTTTATATAGATGATGTATTGAAAAATAAATATTTTTTTGTTGCAATTAATTTCTTTTGCTTCTGGCCAGTTAGTATATTTCATATCAAAAAAAAAAATTGAAACGTTTTCTAAAATTTGTGCTGCAGATCCATGTACACCTAAGTACTTTCAATTTGTGTGAGGCGCCCTAATGTATTTACGCATCTAGCCTATTCACACACAAACATAACCAAAGAGTTTTTTTCATTTAAAACAGCAATGAGTACTCATTTCAGTATACTCTGAAAGGTAGTACTTTTGTTTTGCTTATAAAATGTTTTGATGTCTTGATGTTTTGTTTGGAAATGAATGATCGTAGAAGTACTAGTTTGTTTTATTGGTAGTGAATGTAATATTTTACGCATTCACTATTAAAGTGAATGTCTTGGTATGCCATTTAAGACATGCATTGCAGATACTTATTGCAAATCGTACAGAATGTCGATTGCTATGGCCGTTATAGTAACAAGTATTAATATATAAAATTATAAATAAAATGGTGCCCCAATAGTTCATGTAATTTGGTACATATGGCTATACTTTTGAATCGTTATAGACAGAGAGCTGAAATTTCCAAGGGACCTGTTTTGCTAAGTCCACCATAGCAAGAAGCTTATAATTTGAATTTAGAAACCAAAGGGTGTTCCCAAATGGCCGTATTTTTTGAACCATTAGATACAAACGCCTGAATTTTAGGCAGAATGTCTACTACTTTGTTTGGTATAATAAAAAGTATACAAATTTTAAATTATAAATTAAAGGGTTTTACAATAGTTGATATAATCTGATGTATATGGGCAAACTGTTGAACCGTAATAAACAGGCGGTTGAAATTTACACAGAACGTGATTGATAAATCTGCCACAACAGCAAGTATATAATTTGGAAATTAATGATGTTTATTGCGAAACTATTGAACAAGTATAAAGTTTGGGGTGGAATATAAGGGTGTCCCAATAGTTGATGTAATCTAATTTATTTGGCCATACTTATAACCGTTATAGGCAGACAGATGAAGTTTGTTTTGAAGTCGGTTTTTTTGCAAGAATTATTGCTAGTAAAGTTACTTGAGAGACCTTTATATTTCATATATAACTCAATAACTATTTGATTTGAGCGCTTTTTTTACATTTGAAATGTATTCTGCTCAATATGCTTCTTACTAGACTATACCACCATTACTTCGTATTTTGATTCTACATCGATGGTATATAGCGATATTTGTGCATGCAAAACTGTTTTCGAGATATAAGCGGACAACGGACAACATGGATAACCCTGAAAAGATATACAAAACAATTACATATGTTCCTGGACTATCCGAAAGAATACGAAGTTCAAATATTTTTATATGTAACAAAATATATAAATATATGTAACAAAACATATATTGGCACAACAAAAACGAAATTAAAAACTAGGATCTCATCTTACAAATCTGACTTAAAGTCTGTAGAAAAACCTATAGAACAAAAAACTGCACTTGCTGCCCACTGTGTAGTGAGTGGACACAAACCTTATTTTGAGAGAGTGAAAATATTACAGGAAGAGCACAATTACAAAAAGAGATTCACATTAGAGATGCTACACATTATCAACGAACCTACAACCAGCGTTGCCGCTTTGGTCCAATCGGACCAAACTTGGTAGTTTTTCGTTTTTAAAAAACAGTTTGGTAGTTTGGTTGGTTTGTTGCATTTTTTTTAATTTTTGGTAGGTTTTCCTCCTTTAGCAACTTTTTAGCAATAGTAAATTTTTCACCTTAAAATTTCAGAATATAAAATAAAAAGAAATGTAACTTTGAATTAAATAAACGATAACTTTGAATAGTGTTACCACTGTTTTTAAAAACTGTTTTAGGTGCTATAATCTGATTAAAGCTATAACCATCTCTGGTTTAAGAAACGCAAACAATATTATGAAATGGAAATTAACAATACTTTTGAGTGAAGGTTATTTTTCAAGTGTAAGTATTAAACAAATTAACAGACAAAGTGGAAAAGTAAGTAAACTTTTTTAATTGTTAATATGTACCTATTTATTATAGAAGTATTTACAAATATTGCATGTCAAAAGAATTTGATTGGCGCCAGGAAAGGGATGGGTGTTCCTCCTGCATAGTATTCTCTAAAACTATTTTAAATCATAACACCCATCTTAAAAATCACCAAAAGACAAACTTCCATCTCAACAATTACAAGAAAAAAAACCAAGTGAGTATAACAGAGTTTATATGCAAGAAATGCATTTTTAAATTTTTGGTAGGCTGTGAACGATTTTGGTAGGATTTTTGAAAATTATTGGTAGGAAGTAAATTTCTTGTGTGGCAACGCTGCCTACAACAAAACGCTTAAATTACAAGACAGACGTTGGCAATTGCGCCCAATTATATCGACACATAATTAATAAACACATAAAACAAAACAATTAGTTGACGAAAACTGATGAAACGAGTAAGATGTACGACAATTAAATATTAAATTGTTTCAATATTATAATGTATGTATTGTTAAAGTGTATAGTGTTTTCTAGTTATTGTATTTAAGAAAATGTATCTTTTTTCTGTATGTAGATTCCTTGATAATGGTTAACGAAGTTAACCGAAATATTGGAAAAATAAAAGTGAAACAAAATATTTTATTGTTTTTCATTTTTAATATTTTAATTTGACCTTAAGCCGAACAAAATCTTCAACGGAACAAATAATTTATAAATTAAAAATTTTTTTTACATTTCTAAATTTGCTGATGAATAACTTTTTCCTGTCTTTCTTGTCTTGTCGGACTTTCTTTCCGAAAATGAGCTGCACTACGATTGATTTGTCTATCATGCTTTGGAATATTTCCACTTCTTTCATAAAGCATTTCAAAAAACAAGCAAATTTGATTCTGTATCGATTGCGTACATCATTATATGTGCACGCGGTATAATTTTTAAATTATAAGCGAAAAGAATCAATTTATTAATTTGAGGGATTTTTTGACATTTTAAAAGTTTGCTTCCTTTTAAAATTTTTTTGTCTGAGCGAAAAAATAATTTTAAATATTTGAGGATTTTTTTTTTTGATATTTTAAAAATTTTACTTTTATTTTTTTCTGCTTTTGGCAAGAAACAAGCTATGTATGTATATTACGATCGATTTGTATTTTAATCTACTATCGATCGTTTATAGCGGAATGTGTGCACACAGAAAAGTTTTCGTGCTATTATTGCAAAATTATTATTATTGTTTCAGGTATAACATTTTTATTATTTAATAATAAAACGTGCTCACAGGCAAGGCGAGTTTATAGCAGGTATACTCGCGGCGGAAATACAACACTGCGATAGAAACATGTACATTTTGTTTTTTAATTTATTATTTAAGCACAAGGTCTTTTAATTTTTATTTTTTATTTTTTCAATATTTCGCTACTCCCTTGTGTAGCATCATCAGGACAAAGAAATATTTATTTGAACACAAAATAGCATGTATATTTTGTTTAACGTGCGAGAAAATAACAAACTTTTTCCAAAAAAATATCTCAATTGTGCAGAAAAATTTGTGTTTCTTATCTGCTTTGCAGAATATGCTACCAGACCAGATAAATATTTTAGTACAGGTGTACCAAATTAATGAAAGCTTAATATAAATTAATTTCATCTCTTCATGATTAAATCTCGTATGTTTTATTAGATTTTATGAAAAAGTTTAATTGTACACCCACTTTTGTTAAGAAAATTAGAATTGTCATACCGTACGAACCATTATTGTGAATAAGTTTTTGTTAAAAAATATTTATCATCCTGGAAACTAGTTTTTTGGCTTATATTAGAAAAGAAAAATAAATTAAATGTTTACATCTCATTGCTCTAATTTTATTAAATAGATATTGAAAAAATTTAATTAACTTCCTTAAGAAGTTTTAACTTAGAAGTTTGTCGAAAGCATTTCTAAAAAAATTTAAGTGTACTTTAATGATAGTTTTTTAATTTTGACTCCAAATCTCTGGGACTGTGAATTTTTGTTAACTAAAATATTTAAGTTCTTGGTTTTTTATGTATTTAAATGTTTTATTTTTTACAAACATTCAAGGGAGGATAAACAATAATAAGATTCTAAAACTAAGATTGGGAAACAGATTTATTTAAATACTTACTAATTGTAGCAGACTATATGTGACTCACATACTGTTCATACGAAATTAAGAAAAATGCAAATTTATTTTAGTTTCCCCGTAATTCCCAAATTTACGTCTATACAAAAGCCGAATGCTATAGTTGCAGCATGCAGTTGTCTCTTTTTTTATTATTAACACCTAAAATATTTAAGATACTTAGTTCCTGCTACTAGGATCGGTTTCTTATAAAAAACTTCTTCTTGTACCATCCTCTGACGAAGCAGGTTGTCCAATTTCCTATTTTTCCTTTGTTTTATTCCATTGGGATTATTTCTACTGTTTCCCATTATTGGAGACTTGCTAGGTTTCAGAGATTTTATTAAGGCTCCAATCATTTAGTTTCTTTTTTTTCCATAACCAGCGACTTCCCCCCAACATTTTGATCCATCGAACCGGATTCGTATATTGAAAACCTAAAATCTTTGAAAAGATCATTCTTTTTTCTACCAACAGGTAACCGAAAGCTTTTACGCAAAGGGTCTTTGTTTTAATTTGCTTCATATTTTCACTACTAAAAGTGCAACAGTACAGTGAACAATTGAAAAAAAAATTAAGTAAAACTGACTGGGATTTTATTATTTATAAGAAATCCGTGAAAGCACAGAATTTATTGTGCAAATAATTTTTAAATTTAATTGGAAAGGCAGCAGAACGGATAGAAGTGGAGGAACGCCATTTTTAGTGTTTAAAGAGGAGCGAAGGGACTGGACTAGAAACAAAGGAAATATCCATCTCGTTATCATCAAAAAAAGAAGAAAAGATGGTGGACCTACAAGTGTTCGGAAGAAAAAGGTTTAATGTAACTCTTTAAAAAAGAAAAGAAATATAATTGAATTTTAATACTTCTGTGAGTAAGAAGAAGAAAAAATAGAATTTACATTAATTTGTATATACATATATGTATGTATAAAATTGTGCCTTTTACTTTTTATTGCAAAAAAAACTGTGCTCGTGTTTCATACCTACGTGTTCGAAGCAAGATCCCGCGCTTTTATATATTTGATCGAAATTTTTTTCTTAATTCGCCTTCGTTCTAGCCGGTTTGTCGCGCTTAAATTGGCCGCAATTAAAATATTGTTCTCTCTTCAATTTTTCTGTTTTGCTGGTCTATACTATCGTTCATTAACACATTACTCTTATAATCAAATAATTTTATAATCATTCTCTTATAAATTGTCTTATTAGCAAAATCTTTATTGCGCGCTTTTTTCATTTAACTACAAGAAAACATTATTAGAATTATATTTAAAGCTTTTTCTCAATTATTTCACGATTGATGTGAGCTTTCTCTCAAAGTTTTTTCAATTATTCCAAATATTCCAAATTTTGGAAAAAGCTTTGTTTCGTATTTAATCCTTTGCAAGTGCAAGAGGACAGATGTGACCACTTTTTTTTTCAATATATAAGTGGACAAATTAAAATGGGATAAATGGAAATATAATTGAATACATACATTTCTGTAAATATATATATATATATATATATATATATAAATTAGAAAAGATAAAGGAAAAGGAAGGTAATCAAACAATTTTGGAAAACATATATTTTATATATCTGTACATTAACGAAAAAAAAGGCTGTGGATTTGAATTCGGAAATAACTATATTTTTCATTTGCGGACACTACATATTTTGAAGCACATTACTATTTATTTACACAATCTCTTGGAAAATCACGAACTTTTCAACAACAATAACATACTGGTAATTCATAATTTTCATTCATACCGACGCATATAGGGTTAATGGTCTTGTTTATTCCAATAAGAATATAGGTCACAGGAACATAACATTGCAATATTTTTTGAGAGTTTGTTGAACCCTATTTTTTTGGTTTAATTCACAGCTGATAGGTATTACATAAATATAAAACAATTAATTCATTTACTATTTTAAATTTCCTCTTATTCTATATTATTGCTATTATAATTTGAAGCTACTTTTTTAAGAACACCTTGTCATTCATTCCAAAGAATCCTATGATTTTTTGAAAAAGATGACAAAGAAAATTAATTTAATTCATTTTTCTATGAATTTTATTTCGTTTATTGATTTCCTCTTCGGGTTTAAAAAAAACAAGAGAGTTCAAAAAAAACGGACAATTGTTTTTTTTTTTGCTTATTCGAGAGCACGTTTTTTCGAGTCATATACGCTATCTAAGGAAATTTTCCACCTTTTTTTCTCCTGATTTCATCGCTTATATTTGTCCTATTTTTACTTGAATTCTTTATTTGTACTTTGAAAATGTCTCTTGACCAGTTTATAACACTGGCGGATAGTACGTTTGAGTTTTAGGCCGATTATACTGACCATAGGTATCCAAATGATTCCTTACATGCAATTGAGGTACACAAAGTCGAATTGGAAGCAATCTGGAGTAAAGTTAAGACTGCCTTTGAGAAATTTCTTTGCTAAAAGGACAAAAAAAGGGGAGCTGAGACTATTGAATCAGCCGGTATTGAAAACCTCAAGGTAAAGTACAAGAGTACCTTTATTACATATTGCAACTGCTTAAAACAATTAGCTGCAGATGCCGAAGCTCTTCGTTGTAAAGCCAGTCCCACAGACTTATCCAGGGACAATCATACTAGCCCCGGTACTCCTAGTTATAGCCACAGATTTCGCTTGCCCCCTTGCGAGATTGAAATTTTCCGTGGGGACTATGTATATGAAAAATTCTGCTCTCAGTCCCGTTGAGAAACTTTTCCATCTAAACCAGAAAACAGCTGGCGAGGCTAAAGATATAGTAAAAAAATCCCCTTTGACTAACCAAGGTTTAGATATTGCTTGGTCTAACCTTTGCGATCGTTTTGAGAACCGTAGAATTTTGGTTAATAACGAATTAAAAATACTTTTTAACCTAAAACCAATATCAACCGAGTCAGGAAAATCAATCCAGCAACTTCAACGCATAATTAATTCGACTATTTCTAATTGAAAGCTACTTAAAATCGACGTTGAAATTTGGGATCCAATTTTCGTTTTTATTTGTTCACATCGTCATCCTGATTTTACTTTGACACTATGGGAAGAATGGTTACGAGATAAGTCTTCAATTCCCAAATGGTCAGATTTAGACACATTTTTGATCAATCGATACCGAGCTTTAGAATCAGTGTTTGAAATTCGCAATTCCATTACTTACGATAGCGAATCCAAGTCAAAAATGACAAAAGGTCCTTTTAAAAAAGATTAGTACTTTTCAGAACAACGTTGTAGTACCAACATGTTTAATTTGTTCTAAAGGAGTACACATTGTACGAAAATGCCCTAAGTTTTTGCATATGAATTATACGCAGCGTTTTTAGGAAAAAAAGAAAATTGGTTTATGTATCAATTTCTTTTCCAAGTCACATTACGTTAAAAATTGTAAAAGCAAAAACAATTGCTTTCGGTGTAATAAGAGGCACAATTCTTTACTACATAAAGATTTAAATATTTCTACGGTCCCTACCACGGCTTCTAGTTCACCTTCGAATTCAAATTTTAATCCAAATTCGAAACCATTTAATTTAAATTCTACTTCAGTTTCTATACAGTCCACTTTAAAAATAGACGCAAATGGGATAAATTCATGTTTTGCTATTCACTCTAACGACATTCTCTTAGGCACGGCAATGGTAAAAATTTGTTATTTAGGCATTACTTATCAGGTCCAAGCACTAATTGACTCGGGATCTGAGGGATCTTTCATTTCGGAAAATCTTTTTTATTTCCTAAAGCTCCCTTACAAGCGCAAATCTGATCAAACTTCTTGTCTAAATAACTCCTTTTCCGCTACGGTCAACAAAGAATGCTCTTTTGTCATAAGTTCCTTACTCAGTGATACCCCTCAGGTATCCGTCAATGCATTGTTGGTACCTCGCTTGTCCAATAACCTCCCCTCGAAAACATACGATGACTAACATTTTTCAAATTTACCTAAGATTCCACTAGCTGATCCAACTTTTCACACTAGTTCTAAAATCGACATCCTTATTGGTGGTGATATTTTTCCTTTGATTATGTTACCAGGTCTAATAAGAAATGTATGCAATTCTTAAATAGCCCAGGAAACCATCTTCGGATGGATTCTAACGGGACCTTTAAGCACAGCCGCTTCAAAACTGTCGTTGTATCACATTTTTGCGAAGTGTCTGTTGATAAGGAGATTTCTCGTTTTTGGGAGGTGGAGAATCATCCCAAGAAGACCATTTTTTCATCCTCCGATCAGTTTTGTGAAGATTTAAGAAGGATATCCTGAGAACATAAGCTTAGGTTACTCTAGAAATAGTGCCTTAGCCCAATTCTTTCGTAATGAGGCTAGGCTACTTCGTAATCCTAACTAAAAATTGGAATATGATAACGTGGTTTCCGAATATGTCGAATTAGACCACATGTTTAAAGTCCCCGCTCCGAAATCGAATGATCTAAATTATTACATGCCTCATTATGCTGTCATCAAGCCTGTCATCTTTGTCTTCAAATGGTGTAAGCTTGAATGATGCTCTCCACGCTGGGCCTATTTTACAAAGCGATTTGGTAATCCTTATTTTAAAGTGGAGATTATATATATATGTATTCAATGCCGATATTCAAAAAATGTATCGACAGATCCTTGTCGATGCTAAGCATTCCAAATTTCAAAGAATCCTTTTCCGAAGTGATCCGTGTCAAAATATTTCCGAATATGAACTCAAAACTGTGACGTTTGGAGTAACCTGCGCTTCATACTTAGCTATACGTACAATCCTACAACTAGCGCAAGATGTAGCTGCACAATACCCGTTGGCTAGTAAGATTCTTCGACATTGCATGTACGTAGATGACGTTTTAGCCGGTGCCCATTCCATTGAAGAGCCCACAGAATCTCGTGAAGAGCTTATCCTTGCTCCCAAATCAGCTGGTTTTTGTTTAAGAAAATGGACAGCCAATTCAAAGGAAATACTAATCGGAATCCCACCGGAGCATCGATTGTTTGACGACTTTTTGGAATTTGATAGCAGTAGTTCATCAAAAACGCTAGATATTCAATGGAACGCTCTTTCTGACAAATTTTATTTTGCTGCGAAAGCAGCTCCCAAATCCTTAGTTTATACGAAACGAGGGGTATTATCACAAATAGCTAGACTTTTCGATCCAGCAGGATGGCTCTCTCCATGTGTCATAATAGCAAAAGTCCTAATGCAGAAGATTTGGATAGCAGGAACCAAATGGGACGAGATCATTCCTCCAGATATCCTACTCGATTGGACAAAATTTTCAGTCCAACTATTCCGAAATGAATAGCATAAAAATTCCTCGCTATATTGACTTTGTAAAAACCGCTGATATCCAGTTCCATGGGTTTTGTGATGCTTCAGAAAGAGCATATGCCGCAGCACTCTATATCCGAAAAAATAACGGTTTTACGGTTTCCAGTCATCTTGTCGCTTCCAAAAACAAGACAAAGGTGGCGCCTGTTATAACCCTTTCAATCCCACGCCTAGAACTTTGTGGTGCAGTCCTTCTTGCTGAGATGATCGATAACTTACTTCCAAACTTTGACATCGAAAAGTACTTCATTTTTTGCTGGACCGACTCGACAATTGTTCTCTTAAAACTTTGAGGATATTTTAGAAAGATTTTCCTGTTTTTAACGCTCTATGTGAATTATCGCATACGTGTTTCGATTCTTTTATCATACGCATCCTAAGCACAAGGAACGTTTTGATAAAAGAACTATTGCCATCTCAAGTACGGAGATAAGACATGTTCAAAATCGCCTTATAAACGTGTGTCAAGAGGTACATTTTCCTAGGGAATATAGAGCTTTAGCTGCAAAAAAGTTTTTATCGACATCTAGTTCTATCCTCAATTTAAACCCTTTCCTATATTCTGATGGCCTAATCCGTTCCTGCGGAAGACTCGAAAGGTCTCCAGGACTCTCCTTTAATGAATGTTATCCAATAATTATTCCCTACAACTGTCAGTTTATTCGCTTTTTGGTCAGATTTATCCATGAAATAAGTCTTCATGGAGGAAATCAACTTGTTTTACACCTTATTAGAACTCAATATTGGATACCAAAAGCAAAAAATTTGATAAAAACTACAATCCACAAATGCAAGATCTGTGTTTTATATAAAGCCATATGTCAAAAGCACATATCCAGACCTTTTACTCACACGGGATTGGACTTCGCGGGCCCCTTGACATCAAATCATATTCAGGTAGAGGATTTCGCTTGTCTAAAGGCTATGTTTGTATTTTTATTTGTTTTGCGACGATTCGTATCTCGTCGTGGATGCCCTCTACACCTACATTCTAATAATGCCGCAACTTTTGTGTCCACTTCAAAAATTTTAAATAAAGAGTTCTTTCACACTTCAATAGAAAAAATTAGTTCCAACTATGCACATCAGAATTTAGTTTGGCACTTTATTCCACCCGGTGCCCCACACATGGGAGGCTTGTGGGAAGCCGGTGTTAAAAGTTTCAAGGCCCACTTTCGTAAAATAGCAGGCAACTTCAAGTACACCTTTGAGGAGTTAACGACATTGCTTACGCGCATTGAAGCCTGCCTTAATTCTCGACCCTTATCACCCTTGTCAGAAAATCCAACTGATCTTTCCGCTTTGACTCCAGGTCATTTCCTTATTGGTTCTCCAATACTCAATCCGATCGATCCAAAAATTACCGAAAATCCAATATCCATAATTAATCGCTGGAAGAACGAATACCTAAGGGAATTTCAGAAGAGAATCAAGTGGAAAAAACCTCAAGAAAATGTAAAGGAAAATGATTTCGTCGTAATTAAAGACGAAAACCTTCCACCAAATTCTTGGCGGCTCGGTAGATTGGTAGAAGTTTATCACGGATCTGATAAATACGTAAGAGTTATAGATATACAAACCCAAAAAGGAATCATTACTCGCCCCATTACTTCAAGTATTTATCTTTCTATTGATTAGATCCTTTATATCCTTTTAATTTTTATTTTTTTTACCATTTGCAGCCATCATGTCAAAATCGATTTCCAAAAACAATAGAATTAAATCGCAACCTAAGGGAGATACAACTTCCCTTCCAAAGAACTTCAACTCTTACCAGTGTCGTGTCTGCAAGCGTCCGCATGGACTAAAATCCTGCCGTAAATTCCTCGCCATGAATGTCATGGATCGCATACATATAGTTCGCATCCATAAATATTGCCAGAATTGTCTAGCTCACGACCATTCGAAAGGTACCTGTTTTTCACAGTATGGCTGCCGGCACTGCCAGAAATTTCACCATACTTTACTTCATATCAACGGGCGGCTGCTTAAGAACGTAGCACCCTCACTCTCTTGGTCCCGTTCGACTTCTTTATCTGGTTCCCCAGTTGCGTCCAAAAGTCCAAAACCATCAGATTCAAAAGGCGAATTATCTGCAAGATCCAAAGTTTCTCACACGCCTTCTTTGTCATCGTTACTTCGCCAAAATATCACAGTGTTTTTACCAACCGTCTTATTAAAAATTGAAAAGCAAACTTCGTATGCACGATGCCTATTGGACTCTGAATCTACAGTAACCCGAATCAAAAGGAAGTTAGTCGAAACTTTACATTTAACTACCATAACGCTGCATACGGAAACCATGTGCCCTTTAACTTCGAAGTCCAGATTTGATCCTGATGCAAAGATTGAAGGTATATTTCGTGTAGATAATAGGATTTCCATACAGACACCTTCTCAATCACTTAAAGAATCATTCAAATTCAATTTTCGAGATTTGTTCCTTGCAGACCCGAAATTTTACGAATCTGCCGGAATAGATATTATTCTAGGTGCTGACGTTTATCCAAAGGTAGTACGTGATGGCGTTTTTACTAAGCCAGGGCTCCCAACTGCCCAGAGTACCATTTTTTGTTGGGTAATCTATGGATCTTCACAACTGATGTAAAATTAAAAACCAACACAAATGTCTTTAATTCTTTTTATTCATTTATATCCTTGTATTAGATACTTATCGATTGTTTTGATTGATTCATTTAAATTGAATTTTCATTTGTATACTATAAAATTTATTTAAACTAAAATTTATCTAAACATTATCATTTTTTTTACAAACCTGAAATTTATTGCCATAACCATTCTGTATATTTATGTATATACTAATGTATTTATTTTAGGAACTGAATTTATATTTGTATACTATTGAATTAATTATACTCATTTATATTTTTTATAAATTCAGGTTGTACTGAATCTAAAACTAAGTATCTTAAATTTTAATTTAAATTGTTGAGTGGTTTAATGCTGCAAGGCGGCGGTGATGTTCATACGAAATTAAGAAAAATGCAAATTTTTATTTTCCCCGTAATTCCCAAATTTACGTCTATACAAAAGCCGAATGCTATAGTTGCAGCATGCAGTTGTCTCTTTTTTTATTATTAACGCCTAAAATATTTAAGATACTTAGTTTCTGCTACTAGGATCGGTTTCTTATAAAAAACTTCTTCTTGTACCATCCTCTGTCGAAGCAGGTTGTTGGTAAGATTAACTTTAAATTTCTTTGTAATAAAGAAAATTCCAATTTCCTATTTTTCCTTTGTTTTATTCCATTGGGATTATTTCTCCTGTCTCCATAACCAGCGACTTCCCCCCAACACATACATAATCTTAAAAATTAAAAGGTGGCCTAATACAACATACATACATTTTTTTAAGTGTATTATGCACTTCTGTAAAATTGAAAATGACTGCGTATTACTATAGCTCCCAATAACAAAAAGTTATAAAAAATAAATCTAAAAATTAAAGGATGTCCCTATAATTGATGTAAATTTACTTATTTGGATCTACCTTTTGAACCGTTATAGACAAACGCTTGAAAATTGGACAGAATGTCGATTGCTATGGCCATTTTAGTAACAAGTATCAATATTAAAAATTATAAATTAAAGGGTGTCCTAATAGTCAATTTAAGTTTATGTTTATGGCCATACTTTTTAGCAGTTGTAGACAGACGCTTGAAAATTCAACGAACTCGTATTGCTAAGTCCGCTATAACAACAAGTATAAAATTTGGATTTGGAAGCTAAATGATGTCCCATAATTGATGTAGATTTACCTACAGTACTGTTCGAAACCTAAGCAACTTTTTCCCACTAAGTAATAATAGACTCATATCTTTTCTTTCGGTGTAATAAGAGGCACAATTCTTTACTACATAAAGATTTAAATATTTCTACGGTCCCTACCACGGCTTCTAGTTCACCTTCGAATTCAAATTTTAATCCAAATTCGAAACCATTTAATTTAAATTCTACTTCAGCTTCTATACAGTCCACTTTAAAAATAGACGCAAATGGGATAAATTCATGTTTTGCTATTCACTCTAACGACATTCTCTTAGGCACGGCAATGGTAAAAATTTGTTATTTAGGCATTACTTATCAGGTCCAAGCACTAATTGACTCGGGATCTGAGGGATCTTTCATTTCGGAAAATCTTTTTTATTTCCTAAAGCTCCCTTACAAGCGCAAATCTGATCAAACTTCTTGTCTAAATAACTCCTTTTCCGCTACGGTCAACAAAGAATGCTCTTTTGTCATAAGTTCCTTACTCAGTGATACCCCTCAGGTATCCGTCAATGCATTGTTGGTACCTCGCTTGTCCAATAACCTCCCCTCGAAAACATACGATGACTAACATTTTTCAAATTTACCTAAGATTCCACTAGCTGATCCAACTTTTCACACTAGTTCTAAAATCGACATCCTTATTGGTGGTGATATTTTTCCTTTGATTATGTTACCAGGTCTAATAAGAAATGTATGCAATTCTTAAATAGCCCAGGAAACCATCTTCGGATGGATTCTAACGGGGCCTTTAAGCACAGCCGCTTCAAAACTGTCGTTGTATCACATTTTTGCGAAGTGTCTGTTGATAAGGAGATTTCTCGTTTTTGGGAGGTGGAGAATCATCCCAAGAAGACCATTTTTTCATCCTCCGATCAGTTTTGTGAAGATTTAAGAAGGATATCCTGAGAACATAAGCTTAGGTTACTCTAGAAATAGTGCCTTAGCCCAATTCTTTCGTAATGAGGCTAGGCTACTTCGTAATCCTAACTAAAAATTGGAATATGATAACGTGGTTTCCGAATATGTCGAATTAGACCACATGTTTAAAGTCCCCGCTCCGAAATCGAATGATCTAAATTATTACATGCCTCATTATGCTGTCATCAAGCCTGTCATCTTTGTCTTCAAATGGTGTAAGCTTGAATGATGCTCTCCACGCTGGGCCTATTTTACAAAGCGATTTGGTAATCCTTATTTTAAAGTGGAGATTATATATATATGTATTCAATGCCGATATTCAAAAAATGTATCGACAGATCCTTGTCGATGCTAAGCATTCCAAATTTCAAAGAATCCTTTTCCGAAGTGATCCGTGTCAAAATATTTCCGAATATGAACTCAAAACTGTGACGTTTGGAGTAAACTGCGCTTCATACTTAGCTATACGTACAATCCTACAACTAGCGCAAGATGTAGCTGCACAATACCCGTTGGCTAGTAAGATTCTTCGACATTGCATGTACGTAGATGACGTTTTAGCCGGTGCCCATTCCATTGAAGAGCCCACAGAATCTCGTGAAGAGCTTATCCTTGCTCCCAAATCAGCTGGTTTTTGTTTAAGAAAATGGACAGCCAATTCAACGGAAATACTAATCGGAATCCCACCGGAGCATCGATTGTTTGACGACTTTTTGGAATTTGATAGCAGTAGTTCATCAAAAACGCTAGGTATTCAATGGAACGCTCTTTCTGACAAATTTTATTTTGCTGCGAAAGCAGCTCCCAAATCCTTAGTTTATACGAAACGAGGGGTATTATCACAAATAGCTAGACTTTTCGATCCAGCAGGATGGCTCTCTCCATGTGTCATAATAGCAAAAGTCCTAATGCAGAAGATTTGGATAGCAGGAACCAAATGGGACGAGATCATTCCTCCAGATATCCTACTCGATTGGACAAAATTTTCAGTCCAACTATTCCGAAATGAATAGCATAAAAATTCCTCGCTATATTGACTTTGTAAAAACCGCTGATATCCAGTTCCATGGGTTTTGTGATGCTTCAGAAAGAGCATATGCCGCAGCACTCTATATCCGAAAAAATAACGGTTTTACGGTTTCCAGTCATCTTGTCGCTTCCAAAAACAAGACAAAGGTGGCGCCTGTTATAACCCTTTCAATCCCACGCCTAGAACTTTGTGGTGCAGTCCTTCTTGCTGAGATGATCGATAACTTACTTCCAAACTTTGACATCGAAAAGTACTTCATTTTTTGCTGGACCGACTCGACAATTGTTCTCTTAAAACTTTGAGGATATTTTAGAAAGATTTTCTTTTTTTTTTAACGCTCTATGTGAATTATCGCATACGTGTTTCGATTCTTTTATCATACGCATCCTAAGCACAAGGAACGTTTTGATAAAAGAACTATTGCCATCTCAAGTACGGAGATAAGACATGTTCAAAATCGCCTTATAAACGTGTGTCAAGAGGTACATTTTCCTAGGGAATATAGAGCTTTAGCTGCAAAAAAGTTTTCATCGACATCTAGTTCTATCCTCAATTTAAACCCTTTCCTAGATTCTGATGGCCTAATCCGTTCCTGCGGAAGACTCGAAAGGTCTCCAGGACTCTCCTTTAATGAATGTTATCCAATAATTATTCCCTACAACTGTCAGTTTATTCGCTTTTTGGTCAGATTTATCCATGAAATAAGTCTTCATGGAGGAAATCAACTTGTTTTACACCTTATTAGAACTCAATATTGGATACCAAAAGCAAAAAATTTGATAAAAACTACAATCCACAAATGCAAGATCTGTGTTTTATATAAAGCCATATGTCAAAAGCACATATCCAGACCTTTTACTCACACGGGATTGGACTTCGCGGGCCCCTTGACATCAAATCATATTCAGGTAGAGGATTTCGCTTGTCTAAAGGCTATGTTTGTATTTTTATTTGTTTTGCGACGATTCGTATCTCGTCGTGGATGCCCTCTACACCTACATTCTAATAATGCCGCAACTTTTGTGTCCACTTCAAAAATTTTAAATAAAGAGTTCTTTCACACTTCAATAGAAAAAATTAGTTCCAACTATGCACATCAGAATTTAGTTTGGCACTTTATTCCACCCGGTGCCCCACACATGGGAGGCTTGTGGGAAGCCGGTGTTAAAAGTTTCAAGGCCCACTTTCGTAAAATAGCAGGCAACTTCAAGTACACCTTTGAGGAGTTAACGACATTGCTTACGCGCATTGAAGCCTGCCTTAATTCTCGACCCTTATCACCCTTGTCAGAAAATCCAACTGATCTTTCCGCTTTGACTCCAGGTCATTTCCTTATTGGTTCTCCAATACTCAATCCGATCGATCCAAAAATTACCGAAAATCCAATATCCATAATTAATCGTTGGAAGAACGAATACCTAAGGGAATTTCAGAAGAGAATCAAGTGGAAAAAACCTCAAGAAAATGTAAAGGAAAATGATTTCGTCGTAATTAAAGACGAAAACCTTCCACCAAATTCTTGGCGGCTCGGTAGATTGGTAGAAGTTTATCACGGATCTGATAAATACGTAAGAGTTATAGATATACAAACCCAAAAAGGAATCATTACTCGCCCCATTACTTCAAGTATTTATCTTTCTATTGATTAGATCCTTTATATCCTTTTAATTTTTATTTTTTTTTACCATTTGCAGCCATCATGTCAAAATCGATTTCCAAAAACAATAGAATTAAATCGCAACCTAAGGGAGATACAACTTCCCTTCCAAAGAACTTCAACTCTTACCAGTGTCGTGTCTGCAAGCGTCCGCATGGACTAAAATCCTGCCGTAAATTCCTCGCCATGAATGTCATGGATCGCATACATATAGTTCGCATCCATAAATATTGCCAGAATTGTCTAGCTCACGACCATTCGAAAGGTACCTGTTTTTCACAGTATGGCTGCCGGCACTGCCAGAAATTTCACCATACTTTACTTCATATCAACGGGCGGCTGCTTAAGAACGTAGCACCCTCACTCTCTTGGTCCCGTTCGACTTCTTTATCTGGTTCCCCAGTTGCGTCCAAAAGTCCAAAACCATCAGATTCAAAAGGCGAATTATCTGCAAGATCCAAAGTTTCTCACACGCCTTCTTTGTCATCGTTACTTCGCCAAAATATCACAGTGTTTTTACCAACCGTCTTATTAAAAATTGAAAAGCAAACTTCGTATGCACGATGCCTATTGGACTCTGGATCTACAGTAACCCGAATCAAAAGGAAGTTAGTCGAAACTTTACATTTAACTACCATAACGCTGCATACGGAAACCATGTGCCCTTTAACTTCGAAGTCCAGATTTGATCCTGATGCAAAGATTGAAGGTATATTTCGTGTAGATAATAGGATTTCCATACAGACACCTTCTCAATCACTTAAAGAATCATTCAAATTCAATTTTCGAGATTTGTTCCTTGCAGACCCGAAATTTTACGAATCTGCCGGAATAGATATTATTCTAGGTGCTGACGTTTATCCAAAGGTAGTACGTGATGGCGTTTTTACTAAGCCAGGGCTCCCAACTGCCCAGAGTACCATTTTTTGTTGGGTAATCTATGGATCTTCACAACTGATGTAAAATTAAAAACCAACACAAATGTCTAATTCTTTTTATTCATTTATATCCTTGTATTAGATACTTATCGATTGTTTTGATTGATTCATTTAAATTGAATTTTCATTTGTATACTATAAAATTTATTTAAACTAAAATTTATCTAAACATTATCATTTTTTTTACAAACCTGAAATTTATTGCCATAACCAATCTGTATATTTATGTATATACTAATGTATTTATTTTAGGAACTGAATTTATATTTGTATACTATTGAATTAATTATACTCATTTATATTTTTTATAAATTCAGGTTGTACTGAATCTAAAACTAAGTATCTTAAATTTTAATTTAAATTGTTGAGTGGTTTAATGCTGCAAGGCGGCGGTGATGTTCATACGAAATTAAGAAAAATGCAAATTTTTATTTTCCCCGTAATTCCCAAATTTACGTCTATACAAAAGCCGAATGCTATAGTTGCAGCATGCAGTTGTCTCTTTTTTTATTATTAACGCCTAAAATATTTAAGATACTTAGTTTCTGCTACTAGGATCGGTTTCTTATAAAAAACTTCTTCTTGTACCATCCTCTGTCGAAGCAGGTTGTTGGTAAGATTAACTTTAAATTTCTTTGTAATAAAGAAAATTCCAATTTCCTATTTTTCCTTTGTTTTATTCCATTGGGATTATTTCTCCTGTCTCCATAACCAGCGACTTCCCCCCAACACATACATAATCTTAAAAATTAAAAGGTGTCCTAATACAACATACATACATTTTTTTAAGTGTATTATGCACTTCTGTAAAATTGAAAATGACTGCGTATCAAGAATGATAGAATACAAGATTACGCCATCCTGAATACAAAAATTGATTTTTTTGCCCATATTGGTCAAATGACGTCACGAAACAGTCTGACATACAATATTTATGTATACATAACAGTGGAGCAATTTCTAATTTTTTCCCTTAAATAGTTTTAAGATAAATTTTTATTTGTTATATTGCTTATTTTTATTTGTTGTAGTCAAATATTCAAAAAATATACAAAATTAAATAACACTTAAAACACATATTTATACCATTTAAAATATAATATTAATTTGTTATTTTACTAAGTTTTCTTTTTCGACTATTTATATTTTTATTAATTACCGCATTCCAGCTCATTTTCGTAATATTCTTTTGGCAATTCGTCTTCCATGCTTAATGGTATTAAGTATTTTACCTGCAAATATTAGAAGAAAAATTAGGCTCTGTTATATAAAACGTTTAATTTAAACTTACCTGTTAAAGAATAATGCACATCTTCTAAATCAGGAGTATTATCTACTTCTACATTTGCATTAGTGCTCATGATCCTTTCGTTGTATCCCACAAGATAACATCGAAGTCTATATTTAAATTCTTGAGGATCGGGATGGTCGTGATGACCCCCCTTAGATCTAATTATTCCAAAAAAAATTTCTAAGACACCTTGATTTAGGTGATACGTTAAAATATACTCAATATTATAACGATTCTTCAGTTCATTGCACATCAGTTTTAAAGCATTATTTGATTGAACAATGCCTGTTAAGTAAATAGATTACATTCTAATTAAAAATTTTAAATTAAATTGTATACCTTTTTGAAATGGCAAATGTAATCCTACCAATCACACGTATACCAGACATCATTTTTGATGTACATTTAGACTTCTAAATTTTTTATGTAAAGTTGCAAACTTCCTTCGTTTGCGTCAGAGTTTGTTTCTATCGTTTGCTCTTCATATGATAGTGTTTCCGTTTCAGTTGTGATACCAATGGCTTCTATAGTCGGGACTGCTCCCGGTTTCAATTTTGAAGTTGCTCTATTACTAAATCCTATGCGTAATTTTAAAATAAAGAACTCTACAAATTAAAATACTTCTTACTTACCCATTTCATACTTTAAATTTCTTTCAAAATCGTCCTATTTGAAATGTAATAAGAAAATTCTTTCCCTATGTACCTTAATGGTATCCGGCCGATTGCGATATTTTATCCAAAGCTAAATTAAGATTTATTAAAAAAACGCACAACAATAGTTTTTAACACAATTTCTCACTTGATTTTTCTCCATCGTTTTGCATGCATTTGCCCACTGCACATTTCGTGTTTACAATTTGCTTCAAATTTTCAAATCACTTTTTTTGCACTTATAGCTTTTTAATACACTTCACACTCGGTTTTTATAATAATAATTATTTTTTTACAGTATATTTTGTAAATTTAAACTCAAAATTCCTGATTTATAACGAAATCCGATAAATTAATTTTTTGAGAGCTGTCAAAGTGATTTTTCTTGCAGGGTTACCAAAACCCACATAACAAATAAACTTTTAAAAATTAAATTAGGAATTAATCTAGAATATATTAATTTTTAAATGGTTTTTACCGAAGATACAGAAATACGTACAATTATAGATTACTATATTCGTAGGGATGGAATGCTCAACACCTAATCACCCAAACAGACTTATAGGAGAGGTAGCAGGTAAAGGAAGAGACACACACAACTATATACGAACAAGAAAAAGGGAGAGGCACAAAGGGATAAAAACGAGAGATTAGGTCAGTACATTTATTTGTTTTGTAAATACATTATAAATTTCATATCTGGAGAAAAAATTTGAAAGTTCAATATATTGTTGACTGATTCCAAATTTATTCTATACATTATATCTATAGTTCCTTCAAATTCAGCACACTACAGATTATTACATTCATATTCATCATTCAAATGTAAAATATTCTAATTATTAATTTGTATTTTCAATACAAACACAGCCCTAAATCATTTCGAAATACATAGAATAGGCAACCCTTGCATGGGTTAAACTACGTCATCTAACGGGAAATCGTGCGCATGGCGTAATCTTGTATTCTATCATTCTTGACTGCGTATTACTATAGCTCCCAATAACAAAAAGTTATAAAAAATAAATCTAAAAATTAAAGGATGTCCCTATAATTGATGTAAATTTACTTATTTGGATCTACCTTTTGAACCGTTATAGACAAACGCTTGAAAATTGGACAGAATGTCGATTGCTATGGCCATTTTAGTAACAAGTATCAATATTAAAAATTATAAATTAAAGGGTGTCCTAATAGTCAATTTAAGTTTATGTTTATGGCCATACTTTTTAGCAGTTGTAGACAGACGCTTGAAAATTCAACGAACTCGTATTGCTAAGTCCGCTATAACAACAAGTATAAAATTTGGATTTGGAAGCTAAATGATGTCCCATAATTGATGTAGATTTACCTACAGTACTGTTCGAAACCTAAGCAACTTTTTCCCACTAAGTAATAATAGACTCATATCTTTTCTTTAAATAAATTTATAGAAAATATTTTTTTTATTTACTACTACACAATGTGTCTATAACCTAAAAATAACAACAAAAATTAAAATCCATTTCTTTGGAAGTATTGATAAAATAAAAACAAAATTAACTTAAAAATTAGCTGTTCAAAACATAAGCAACTTTTAATATTTGCTATGATATCCTTTGTTTCTTACGACCTCAGCGCATCTTTTGAGCATAGATTCAATAAGATTTGATAGAATAGATGTTGTTATAGCTTCCCACTCCGATTTTAGACAGTTCATCAACTCCTGTTTATTTTTAAAGCGTCGAGTTCCAACTCTCCGTTTTAAAATTTCAAAGAGGTTCTCTATGGGATTCAAGTCTGGCGATTGAGGTGACCAATCCAAAACTTGAACCCCATTAGCTGATAACCAATCCTTGACTAACTTCGATGAGTGTTTTGGGTCATTATCATGTTGAAACACCCATCGAAGTGGCATTTCCCACTCAGCATAGTTAAGCATGTGAGTTGCTAAATTGTCTCTGTAAACAAAAGGATCAATTTTTGTTTGAATTTCTACAAAGGGACCAACACCACTTACCGAAAAACAAGTCCAAGCCATCACATTTCCACCCCCATGCTTTATTGTGGCTATTGAGTACCGAGGATGTAGCCGCTTTCCTTTTGGTCTTCTCACGTGGCAAACTCCATCTGAATTTAGTAAGTTAAATTTAGATTCATCACTAAACAAAACAGTTCTCCATTTGGATATAGCCCAATCCATATGTGCTCTAGCAAAATCCAACCTAAAACTACTGAAAAGCTGAGAAAATCAGAGATTACGTTGCAAACCTCTTTTTTAGATGCTTCTTAGTCAGCTTAGGCTTTTTAGATGGCATGAAGTTCCATAAGGTTTGTTCCAATAAACGTTTTTTTACTGTGGAAGAACTAATCTGAAGTTCAAGCTCATTCACTATGTCCTTCGACGAAATAAATGGATTTCTTTTAACTAGACGGAAAATTTTCTGGTCTGTTCGCTCAGAAGTTTTTCGAGCTCGCCCACCGCTGTTGGCCTTCTCTACTTTTCCAGTAGCTTTATACTTTTTTATAAGTCGGGAAACTATTGATTTATTAAAATTTAATTGGTTTGCTACAGCAATTTGGGGTTTACCGTTATTAAAAAGTTCAATAATCTTGAGCTTAAAAACTGAACCATAACGTGTTCGCGTCATGGTTGCACTTCTAAAGAACTGGTGTTACTTAAATGCATAAAATCAACCAAAATTACTTTTTTCAATAGCAATCATAACGGGACTAAAATTTGTGTTGAAAATTTTTGTTGTTGTTTAAGTTAATATTTCGCAACAAATGCAACAATGTAAAAGTTGCGTAGGTTTCGAACAGCGAATTTTTAAGTTAATTTTGTTTTTATTTTATATTTTCTTCCAAAGACATAAAATGTATTTTTTGTTGTTATTATTAGTATGTAGACTATATGTATAATAATAAATAAAAGGGAAATTTTTCAATAATCTATTTAAAGAGAACATATACGACCATGAGTATTTACTGGGGAAAAGTTGCTTAGGTTTCGAACAGTACTGTATATGGGCCTATCTTTTGAACCGTTAAAGACAAATGCTTGCAAGTTGGACAGAATGTCGATTGCTATACCCGTTATAGTAATAAGTATTAATAATTAAAATTATGAATTAAAGGGTACGCCAATAGTTCGTTTAATTTGATGTATATGTCCATAAATTTTAAAAGTTGTAGACATGCGCTTAATATTTGCAACAAACCTGTATTGCTAAGTCCACTATAGCAACAAGTATAAAATTTGAATTTGGAAGTTAAAGGGTGTCCCAATAGTTGTGTTATTTCAAGTATGTTGAAGAACTTTTGAACCCTTATATACATAACGCTCAAACCTAAAAGGGACCTGTTTTCCTAAGCCGGCTACAGCATCGAGTATATAATTTGAACTTAAAAATTAAAGGGTGTCCCATAAGTGATGTAGATATACTTATATGGGCCTATCTTTTGAACCCTTAAAGACAAATGCTTGCAAATTGGACAGAATGTCGATTGCTATGGTCGTTATAGTAACAAGTATTAATATATAAAATTATAAATAAAAGAGTGCTCCAATAGTTCACTTAATTTTATGTATATGGCCATACTTTTAAACAGTTGTAGACAGAAGTTTAAAATTTACAAAAAGTCTGTATAACTAACTCTGCTATAACAACAAGCATTAAATTTGATTTTTAAACAAACGCGTGTCCCAATAGTTGATGTAATTTGGTGTATATGGCAGAACTTTTGAACCGTTATAGACAGACAGGTGAAATTTTCAAGGGACCTGTTTTGCTAAGTCCACCATAGCAAGAAGCTTTTAATTTCAATTTAGAAACCAAAGGGTGTTCCCAAATGGCCGTATTTTTTGAACCGTTAGATACAAACACCTGAATTTTAGGCAGAATGTCCACTACTTTGTTTGGTATAATAAAAAGTATACAAATTTTAAATTATAAATTAAAGGGTTTTACAATAGTTTATATAATCTGATGTATATGGGCAAACTGTTTAACCGTTGTAGACAGGCGTATGAAATTTACACAGAACCTGATTACTAAATCTACCACAACAACAAGTATATAATTTGGAATTTAGAGTGTGACCCTTTAGTTGCTGTAATATGACGTATATTTCCAAAATATTGTACAGTTGAACAAGTATAAACTTTGAGGTGGAATATAAGAGTGTCCCAACAGTTAATGTAATCTAATTTATTTGGCCATACTCTTTAAACGTTATAGGCAGACAGATGAAGTCTGTTTTGAAGTCGGTTTTTTTGCAAGAATTGTTGCTAGTAAAGTTACTTGAGAGACCTATATATTTCATATATAACTCAATAACTATTTGATTTGAGGGCTTTTTTTACATTTGAAATGTTTTCCGCGATATTTGTGCATGCAAAACTGTTTTCGAGATATAAGCGGAACAATTAATTTATAAATTAAAAATTTTTTTTACTTTTTTAAATTTGCTGATTAATAACTTTTTCCTGTCTTTCTTGTCTTGTCGGACTGTCTTTCCGAAAATGTGCTGCACTACGATTGATTCGTCTATCAATCGTATGCTTTGGTATATTTCCACGCAGAATAGTTTTCGAGTTATCACTAAAAAACTAAACTTGTTAGATTAAGCGATTTTTTTACTTTTTAAAAGATTGGTGCTTACTGACTTCGTGTTATGGCTTCGTATTTAATTCTGTAGCGATTGCATACATCATTATATGTGCACGCGGTATAGTTTTCAAATTATAAGCGAAAAGAATCAATTTATTAATTTGAGGGATTTTTTTAATTTTAAAAGTTTGCTTCGTTTTAAATTTTTTTTGTCTGAGCAAAAAAATCATTTTAAATGTATGAGGAATTTTTTTTTTGATATTTTAAAAATTTTCCTTTTAATTTTTTTCTGCTTTTGGCAAGA
The DNA here is from genome assembly GCA_916610165.2 of Gymnosoma rotundatum. NCBI lineage: Eukaryota > Metazoa > Arthropoda > Insecta > Diptera > Tachinidae > Gymnosoma > Gymnosoma rotundatum. Next base: position 83,897,171 of record OU744338.1, on the reverse strand, counting down.
AACAAGCTATGTATGTATATTACGATCGATTTGTATTTGTATTTTAATCTACTATCGATCGTTTATAGCGGAATGTGTGCACTCAGAAAAGTTTTCGTGCTATTATTGCAAAATTACTATAATTGTTTCAGGTATAACACTTTTATTATTTTAATAACTATAATACCAGTAGCAAAATTTGGGCTATCACATGTAGGGTATTAAATACTTTGAATTGCGTTCGAGTTCAAAAATGCTATTTTTTGTTACGTGCTCACACGCAAGGCGAATTTATAATAGGTATACTCGCGGCAAAAATACAACACTGCGATAGAAACTAATGACGTGCACAGATATATCATTTTATATCAGTTTTTGTGTGGCTACTCTTATGAGTACTTTTGTGTTTCTGATATAAGTTGATATTGTTACTTTTTTGCATTGGATGGATGCGAATGAGTAAAGAGAGAATGAGAGTAACATATCTGTTCTCCTATTTTCACACAAACGGATATAGACAGATATTTATGGTTGTACCATAAGTACTTATTGTATGCTGCGAATCAATGTCCATTCATACGTAAATTGGTTTATTAAAATTACAAAAATAAAATGATTGTTTCTAAACATGAGCAATATTTTTAATTGTTTGGTTATGTTTTATTGAAGTTTAATATATAAAACTGAATTCTTTAACAAAAATTTATGAATCTTATGCGTATAAATTGCATTAAAATTATTATTACATTTTTTAATAAGTCTTACTAGGGATTAAAGCAGTTCTAAGGATACAACAACTAAAAAAAATATATGTAGGCATGTTTTTATATTTAGAGAGAAGAAAAGCCTTATAATTTAAAATGAAATAAAAAATATTTTTATGTTAAATTTGTTTTAAAATACATTTTGAATCCGAACTATTTTTAATAAATATGGCCGGAATAATAAAAATCCAATTTAAAAATGAAGTATGAATATTTTAATATTTTTAGCAAAAATAAAAATAAATTTTTCATTACCATTACAATTTCATTAGCATTAGTTGAAATAATGAAAAAGGAAAAAAATAACTACGATATTATGCTAATAATTTTATTATAATTGTTTTAATAATGGTAATGAAATGGAATTGCAACTGAAAAAAAATTATTGTTTTTATGAAAAATAAATTTATGACAGCAAAACCTTAAAAAGAACTATGTATAAAAAAATAAACCTTAACCATTACGTAGATGGATATGCATTCGAAAATTTTAATAATTTAACTCACATCCGCAAATCTTATTACTTACTCGAAAACAAAAATATATTCTTAGAGTACCTAATGTTAAAACGTAAATATTATTGTGATAAAAATGCCACTTTTAAATATTGTTTTAATATGCTTTATGGCGTTTACTTAGTGTAAAAAGAAAATTAGGAACGTTAGATGATGGTAATGCTTTAAATCCATTTAACTAATTATTAATCAAACTTTTTCATAAAAAAGCATTACCGCTAGTGAAAAAAGTGATAATGCTAACAACATCATGAGCAATTATTACCATTCAATGCTAATGAAATTGTCAACGAGTTAGTCCATCTAATTAATTGCTCCCATTTATAGTAAGAAACTTGAATTTTTTAAACATATATTTTTCAATCAGTTCAATAAATATTTTAACTAGTGGTTGACAAAGAATTGTTTATGCACCTACCAAGAGGTACGCTATATTATTATAATTTATATTTTCCGTTGATAAGCTGACTGTCCTTTGGTAAGCAACTACAACGAGCCAGTCCATTTTATGCTCTTAATTTTTTCGCTAAAACTTTTGAATAATTTTTAAATTTAATTTTTGTTAATTTATTATTTTTTTTTTTTGCTGTGAATATTATAAATAAATAGAAATTATTTTGGCTTAAGTTCATTTATTTTTAAATTCTAAAAATCTTTTTTTAGAAAGAAAATTTATTTATGAAATGCTGCACTTTCTGGACCGCTACGACCTTCATCAGCATTCTTCGCATCTATCTACCTTAGTTGTGTAATTTATAAACATCATCTATTTAACCAACTAACTTTGTAAATAAAAAAAAAGAGATATATTGTAGTGCATCTATACTTAGTAAAGGCACTGTAAGAATATTATTTAATATAAGTAATTGAACTTGAAATTCAATCCATATTTGTTTACAATAAGTATTTTTAAGAATTTAGTGAAGTAAAATTATGAATGGTATTTGTGCTTGGTCAGCATAAATGAACATTAAACATTTTGTGGTGAACTGTTGCCATAGGAATAATGTATATGATTTTTGTAATGTAATATGATTTTTGAATATTCTCTAAATAATTGTTTTCACGCGCCAACAAATTATGGTAACTAAAAAAAAAAAAAGAGAAATAAAGAATTTGTCAAAAGTGCAAATTCCCGTGGGAACAGCGAATTCACTATAGATTGGTTATTGTGCCAAATTAATGCTGACCATAGAATAAATTAGTATATAAGTTGGAAATTTAAAAATATAAAGACAGAATTGATTGAACAGCTTAAAGAAAAAAAGGTCTTTCTTTCTCTTCTCATTTTGGAAATCGGCACTGTTGGGTGCTGAAGAAAAACGGCTGCAGAGCTTAGCAAATACTGAAACAATTATTTTTTTTATTGTTGACTATAAATAAACTCATTATATGGCGATCCTGCCAATCTAAAAAGAATCCTATAAATAAACAGGATAAAATTGTTTTTTTTGGAGGAATTTTTTTTTTTAATTTTTTTCCTTGACGGAGAGTTCTACAATTTTAAATGACTCAACAAAAGGTAGACGAAATTTTTGAGAAGTGGAAAAAATATCTGCACGAAGAATACGTTCCAGAAGGAACATCAGTTGAAGAACCAACCACCTATACACCCACACCAAAGTCTGCTGGCCCTAAGCCAATTACAATAGAGCAGTATCAGACGAGACAGAAGAATCAGAAACTACAACTATAAAACTTTAGAAACCAAGCCACAAGTAAAAAGAAGAAAGGAGGAAAGAAGCTAAAATTTCAGAAAGCCTGCAAGGACCTGCAGCGTATAATAGGCTTCAGTGAGGGAAGACAAAAACAACGATTGATACAGCAACTAATAGAACTCAGGAATGCCGGTTGGAGAAACCATAATAAAATAATAAAAAAAAAAATAAAACATTCTTCTAGGATTTTGATGTAACATTAAAATTGCACTTTAAAGATTTTGTATATATATATATTTTTCATAAAAATGTATAGAAAAATAAGAAAAAACCCAAGAAAGTTTTGAACAGTGATGAATCTAGAATTACATACTTTTCAGATAACAGAGGAATATAGAATAGAATATTCATTAGAACAAATCAAAATGGGTATCGCAGATGCAAAAGTAGAGGGCCATGCGATTGCCAACGCTACAAATACAAATAAAATAACAATAGACCAGGAAATAATAATAATTCTATTATTAATTTTCGTAGTAGTAGTAATATTCAAGTTTCTACAACACTTTATAAAAAAACAGGTTGTAAGAAATTCTGTACAAAATGCATAAATAATAAAACAAAAATAAAAAAAAAAAAATTTCAATGGAGCAGATCTTTGACGAATTAGAAAGATTAATTGTGAATGCTAGGAAATCAATAACAAAAAAATATACAAAAGAAACTATACAAGAAAAACTAAAGCTAATAGAGCAGTTAGGTGAAAAATTCGGAAAACTTGTAGGACATTTAGAGATTCCCTTAAGAGACGAAAAGATTATTCAATTTAGAGACTTGAGAGAAACAGCAATTCAGCTATTGACAGAACATAAAGAGGAAAAATTGAAAATAGAGGAAAAAGTTGAAAATCTTAGAATCATGTCGAACTTTGACTGTAAAAAGGCTTCGGAAACAATACCAGTTTTCGACGGAAATCCAAAACATGTTCATATTTTCCTTTCAATGATAGAAATGGTTCATTCTGAACTTAATGAGCAAGGAAGAAAGAACCTGATAAAATATATATTGGCAATAAAATTAGTAGACAAAGTCAGGGACATTTTGATTATACAAAATACTCCTGAAACTTTCGATGAGCGGAAGACAGCTTTGGCAAAACATTTCAAATCAACAAGAACGTCAAGCAGCATACATTATGAATTAAGAAATACAAGACAAAAAGGAAATGTACTTAATTACAAAGAACGTATTAACACTTTGATAGCAGACTTGACATTGGTACAAATTTCGGAACTTGAGGACAGTTCAAATCAGGTAGCTCGATCTACGATTAAGACTATGAATGAAAAACTAGCTTTAGAAATTTTTCAAGAAGGTTTATATAAAGATATAAGAACAGCTGTAATAGCCGCACAACCCAAGACCTTGTCACAAGCCTTTGATATTGCAAGCACACAGGAAAGATCACTACAAATATCAGATACATTTACAACATTACAAATAAATAATAATAGACGAAACTATTACAATAACACAAATAGAAGCAATTTAGGTTTTAAAAATAACAGAAATACAAATTATATCAATCCACAGATGGATAGGAACTTCAACAATATAAGGAATAACAGAAACTATAACAACAATAACAGAAATTATAACAATAGCAACAGAAACTCTAACAGTAGCATTGGAAACCATAGCAACAATAACAGAAACTACAAAAATAACAGGCACTATAACAATAACAACAATAACTACAACGGCTATAACACTAACAGAGGTAAAAGAAACAATAATAACACAAGAGGAAGAGGCCACTCCAATGTTCATACTATACAACAACAGGGAAACGTACAAACCCTGGAGACTCATTACGAATCTCCGAACAGGGAAAACTAAGAATATATACACTAAATATTGGAACATCAAATTTTCTTTTCCTATCAGTAAAGAACATCAACTATCAATTAACATTTTTAATAGACACAGGCTCAGAGATATCACTCTGTAAAGAAAATGTAATATACAACTATTACAAGAATACTGACAACATTTGCCGATTGAGTGGCATTACAAATGACTTCAAAGAAACGTTAGGAACTACTGATTTACAAATAGTACTAGGAGAACAAGTATTAACACACAGATTTCAATTAGTAGAAGAAGACTTTCCTATCAGTACTGATGGAATTTTAGAAATAGATTTTTTCTGTAAATACAATTGTCAGATTAACTATGAAACACTAACTTTAAATACTTGCATAGAGGGAGAGCAAATAATAATCCCAATAGAGATTAACACAAAAAGAATACATAATATAACCATACCCCCGAGAACAGAGAAGATAGTACCCATAAGCATTGACTTAAAAGAAGATAGTGTGATATGTAGTAAAGAAATAATAAACGGAATATTTTTAGCAAACTCTATAATACCCAAGAATGGTCAACGCCATGTTAAAATCTTGAATACATTAGAGGAACCAGTACGCCTAGAGAAGTTGGGAGTCACAAAAATACCATTAAAAAATTACACAATTTATAAAACTAACATCCACAATAACAATAAGCACTCAGAGCAAAGATTTCAGAGATTACTAGAAGATCTAGATTTCAAGAACCTTGAAGAAGAAAATAAAAAAGTCATATGTGATATTCTACGACAATATCAAGAAGTATTTCATCTTAAAGGTGAACCATTAACGGTAAACAATTTTTATAAACAAAGTATTGAATTAAATGATAATACACCCACTTACATTAAAAATTATAGACTGCCACAAACACAATTAGACGAAATAAATGAACAGGTTCAAGAGTTGTTAGACAAAGACGTAGTAGAACCGTCTATTAGTCCATATAATTCTCCATTATTGTTGGTACCAAAAAAGGGCCAAAACGACACAAAACAATGGCGTTTGGTTGTAGATTTCAGACGTTTAAACGATAAGATAGTAAATGACAAATTTCCTTTGACCAGACTTGAAGATGTATTGGACAGATTAGGTAGAGCTAAATATTTTTCCACTTTAGACATGACAAGCTCGTTTCACCAAATAGAACTTGAACCAAAATCAAGACCACTAACAGCATTTTCAACACCAAACGGTCACTTTCAATATACAAGATTACCATTTGGTTTAAAAATATCATCTAACAGTTTCCAAAGAATGTTGACAATAGCATTAGCTGGTTTAGAGTCGGAAGCATTTTTATACGTTGATGACGTCATTATTTTTGGATGCAGTTTGAAGCACCACAATGATAACCTTATTAGAGTGTTGAAAAGACTAAAACAATACAATTTGAAACTGAATCCAGCGAAATGTTGTTTCCTTAAACCAGAAGTTTTGTATTTGGGACATTTAATTCCAAAGAATGGTATAAAAACCGACCCGACGAAATACAAAATAATTGAACAATATCCTGTTCCAAAAAACGCAGACGACGTTAGACGGTTTACTTAAATAATTTATTTTAAAAAAGTAACTTTCAATTGGACGGAAGATTGCCAAATAGCATTTGAGACTCTAAGAGACAAATTAAAAAACCCGCCTATACTACAATATCCGAACTTTGACGAACAATTCATTCTAACCACAGACGCTTCAAATGTAGCTCTGGGAGCAGTCCTATCACAGGGTGAAATCGGTAAAGATCTACCCATATCTTATGCAAGCAGAACGCTAAACAAACATGAAAAAAACAAATCAGTAATTGAGAAAGAATTATTAGGTATTCATTGGGGAATACAATTTTTTAGACCATATCTATATGGTAGAAAATTTACCGTGGTCACAGACCATATACCACTTATTGCTTTATTTACTCATAAAAACCCGTCTTCAAAATTAACCAGAATTAGACTAGAACTATCTGATTATGACTTTGATATAAAATACAAAAAAGGAAAACCTTAGTAATAACATGAAGTATGATAAATAAAAGTAGTGATGAAAAGAAAAATATACGTAATGAAGATAATAATAGAAAGAACGTTCATAGAAAAGAAAATATTATAAAAGACTGCATATCTCAAAAAGAGACTGATCACCTCCTGATGTGGGAATGTACGTCAATAAATTATATTAAGGGCACCCAAAAGATTGAATTTATATATGATAATAAGCTGCAGCAAGAATTAAGAAAAGAATTGAAAAAGAAAAATGATAAAATAACGCGAATAATATGCAATAAAAGCGAAAATCCTATGTTTTCAGGAACATTTTTGGAGAAACTTTTATTGAGATTAAAGAAATTGAAATTCAAGAAGTACGTACTATATGATAATGATGAAATATTTAAGTATATAACGGCCGAAGAATTGAAAGAAACGTATAACAATATAAAGAAGAACGATATAGAAATAACTATATACAGAATGCCAAGAGAAATAAAAGATAATATAACACAATATAGATTAATACAGGAATTTCATGACTCACCACATGGAGGACACTTTGGAATAAGGAAAACACTTACCAAATTAAAACAAAGATATGTATGGAAAAATATGAACAAAATGGTTAAGAAATACATAACAACATGTGATTCATGCCAAAGGCATAAACAAATAAGGAATACAAAAGAACCCTTTGCCATAACAGATACACCATCACACGGTTTTGATACTATTGTAATGGACACAGTTGGACCATTAAGACCGTCTGGACAATTTAGATACATACTTACTATGCAGTGTGAACTGACCAAATATGTTGTTGCTTGTCCGCTTGAGTCAAAAGATGCCAGAACTGTCGCAAAAGCTTTAATAGAACATATAGTCTTAAAGTACGGTTTATTTAACATTCTAAAAACAGACAAGGGAACCGAATTTACCAATGAATTAATGAAAGAGATTTGTGTATTATTAAAAATAAAACAAAATTTTTCAACACCTTACCATCATGAAACTTTGGGCACGGTAGAACGAAACCATCGCGTTCTGAATGAATATTTTCTAAATTTCGTGAATGACAATAATTGGCATGAATGGATACCATATTATACTTTTGCTTTCAATACGACACCAAGTGTCGATACAGACTATTCACCATTCGAACTAATTTTTGGTAGACTTCCTAGACTCCCAAACGACATTTTAGGTGATTCCAGAAAGATTTATAATATTGACAACTACTTAAATGAACTAAAGATTAGACTTCATCACTCATTACAAAGAGCAAGAGAAATAATCCTCGAAGTAAAAAGAAAAAGAAGTATAGAATCTGAAAGGAAACAGAATAAAATAGATCTTAGAATAGGAGATTTAGTCTTAGTTAAAGTTTTAAATAGAAAAAAGTATGAAGATCCATACAAAGGCCCATACAAAGTATTATATTTATAAGATTTAAATGTACTTTTAGAAATTAATAAAACTAAAACAAAACTAGTACATAAGAATTTGCTAAAAAAATATTTAAATTGACAAAAACAATATAGATAAGAAACATAAAGATAAGAATTTCAATGTAACAATATAAATACCAAACACAATTTAGAAGTAAAAAAAAAAAAATATGTGTACATAACGCTTAAAATAAGCCTTAGTTATAATTTTTTTTTCTGTTTCATTTTTAATAATACCCAAATCTAAAAGGGTAAGGGTGTAGTGCATCTATACTTAGTAAAGGCACTGTAAGAATATTATTTAATATAAGTAATTGAACTTGAAATTCAATCCATATTTGTTTACAATAAGTATTTTTAAGAATTTAGTGAAGTAAAATTATGAATGGTATTTGTGCTTGGTCAGCATAAATGAACATTAAACATTTTGTGGTGAACTGTTGCCATAGGAATAATGTATATGATTTTTGTAATGTAATATGATTTTTGAATATTCTCTAAATAATTGTTTTCACGCGCCAACAAATTATGGTAACTAAAAAAAAAAAAGAGAAATAAAGAATTTGTCAAAAGTGCAAATTCCCGTGGGAACAGCGAATTCACTATAGATTGGTTATTGTGCCAAATTAATGCTGACCATAGAATAAATTAGTATATAAGTTGGAAATTTAAAAATATAAAGACAGAATTGATTGAACAGCTTAAAGAAAAAAAAGCTTTCTTTCTCTTCTCATTTTGGAAATCGGCACTGTTGGGTGCTGAAGAAAAACGGCTGCAGAGCTTAGCGAATACTGAAACAATTCCTTTTTTTTTTGTTGACTATAAATAAACTCATTATAATATTCATATTATTATTCATGAATCAATAAAATAAGATTGCGCATTGCGCAGGTCCGTTAGTTTGTTGTATTGCGATCTCCCTCTAATGCGTGACGTAGGAATAGACTATTTTTTGTGAACAAACTTCATTCGTGTATGGAAAGTGCAACAGAATTAAAGTAAAAACTGTGAAAATTTATTAAAAATAAAAATGAAGTGTGCAGTTAATAAATGTAAAAATGGAAACAATTCAAAAGTATGCAAAATAAGCTTTTTCAATTTTCCTTCGCGCCCTTCTCTATTAAAACAGTGGTTATATTTTTGTGACCGCAAGGAAAAATTCAATATGAAAACGTCGCATGTCTGCATGGAAAATTTTAAACCGGAGGACTTTGAAAACAACTTGAAGAACTGAACCAAATCTTTCAAAAAAATAATAAAGACGGTCTTCTAATTAAGCAAGATTTTGTAAAAGATTTAACTAAACAGGCTCATCATATTAAATGTGATGAAAAACTAAAAAAGCTATTTTTTAGATCAAAAATGTATTTTAAAATTCGAAAACTTAACGCGGAGCTTAAAGACTACAGCATTACCAAAAAAAGAAAATTAAATAAAATAAAAATTTAACTTTTTTTTAAACATTTTGGTTTTAATTTTATATTGAAAATAAATTTATTTTACTTTCAGTTATTTGGCATTAAGATTATTAAAAATTATTATATAAAAAGAAAATTTGAAACTTTGGTAGCCCGAAATAGCTATTTTTCTTCTAAAGCTTCAATCCCAAACACAAAATTTTTATTCGACTATATCTTTTTTCTTTCCATTTAAAATTTTGTTCAAATTGAAGCACCCGTTTAGAAGTTATGCATATATTTCCAGATTTGCGCCAAAAATTTCCTACACTTTTTACAACAAACACTCATTTTCATTCTATTGTGACGTAGATGCGCAGTAGAAAAATTTTTTGAACGGCTGAATGCGCAATCTTGTTTTCTTGATTCATGATTATTATTAATTTGGTAAGACGAAATTTACACACAAACCAACGTATTTCTTTTACTGTTCTCTCCGTATTTCGTCTTGTACATTTGTTTTTGCTTTTGTTTCAATCATCTATTGAACACGAATGCAAATTTTGTTTTTAGTCATTCTTACTTGTTTACTAACAACATTATAGATGCTGTTTCAGTATCATATTCAGTGTTGCCAAAACGGCGGTTTTCCCGGTAGATCTAGTGGTTTTTTTTGCTATTAAAAGCGGGAAGTTAGAAAAAAAACGCTAAGTGTTTTTTTAGCTGGAAAAATTTTAGTTGGAGGGTTTTTAGCGTTTTTTAAGCCTACAATAAGTTTTGTTTGTTACAAAGTAAGCTCAACTGTGTATTTGTAATCTTTTATATAAATATATAGATTATCCGTCCCTGCCTTGTTTTTTTTTAACTGTTAAAACTTATTGAACTGAAATTCAGTTAAAATACATGTTTTGACAGTTGAGCAACTTTTAACTTTTGACGTATATTGAATACTTTGACAGCTATCAATTGCTTCTTCTTATTCTTTGTCGTCTTACTGTAAAAGGATTTGAACCGAAGCAGAAACATTAAATTAGGGATCCACTAATTGTAGTCCTGGAAACTCGTCCAGAATCCTGCTGTCAATTGATTTGACCGGCGTCATAATATGCTATTTTCGTCTTACTTCAGCGTAGCATTCAATCACAGAACTACTACCGTGGTGACCAGATATTTTAAGGCAATACCTCTCACTGTTGCCAACACGCACCTTGCGGGCTAAAATTCGATGAACCGCTTCTGCCGATATAACCGAACGTTCGGAACTCGGATCAATTACAGCTCGTTCACTTATAAAACGCCCATTTGAATCTAACCTTATAATAGCAGTGGGCTTCAACAAAACTCTCTCTCTTATAAAATACGTTGGTAGTGATGCAACTTCTTCAGTTCTCCTTTCTACAATGTTAGACTTCTTAGCTCTACGTCTGCGGCGGGTGTTTTGGGTATTCGAAGTACTCAGAACCAGAGCTTGACACGAACTAGGCCTCTCACTCTCATGACCATTGGACGAACGAGGCCCTCTGGCTGCACTATAAGACGAACTGGGTCCCTTTCTTGCACGGCGTTTGTACGAACTAGGCCCGTGATGTAAACGCTTAGGAGCTTTTCGGGCCGACGAACTAGGTCTTACACCCTCTTTATGCAACGTTTACATCTGCCGGTACTTGCGCAAGTACGCCAGATATGGTCATGACTTAAACATGAAGGAAAGCTCGGAATTCTGACCTGCACCTACAAAGTTTGTACCTTTATCAGAATGAATATCTTTCGGATATCCACGCCGGGAACTTTTCAAATGCTGCCAAAAAGGCTGGAGTCGATAAGCTGCTTACCGGTTACAAATAAATAGCTTTTGTGGCGAAACATACAAACAGACAAACATAACATTTCGTGATTAAACAAGCTCGCCCAGTATAATTCCGAATATCAAAGGGGCCGGTAAAGTCCACACCAGTAATCGTAAAAGGGCGAGAAATAAGTGTCCTAGAAGTAGGAAGCGCCGCCATAATCTGGGATTGCGTTACCTTTTTTGGTAAGGTACAACTTTTACAACGACCTATAACAGTCTTAATTAGATTTTTTCCACGGTGAATAAAAAATTCAGTCCGTAGGACTCTAAGCATGAGCTGATTCCCGCCGTGTAACGTAATTCTATGTAAAAATATTACGAAAGGAATGGCAAAGCGAGTACCTGAATGCAAAACTATTGGAAACTGTTCATTATACTTTAAGTTTGCAGCATCTGCTAAACGACCTCCTATACGAATGATTCCTTTTTTTTATCTAAAAAGGGAGATAAATTTAACAATTTCCCTTCTATAATAGGTTGATCATTAGAAGCTTTTGAGAGACGACAACAAGCTTCTTCTTAATAGACTGAATTTCTGCTAGAGTAACTTCTGAATCAACAAAACGTTCCTATTGTTTTAAAATAAGTGTATAAAATTGGGAATTATTGAGAGATTTGTATTAGGGCTGGTATATGGTGGACACCAGAGACTCTTTCTTGCAAATCCGATGGTTGTTTGAAAGTTCTTAGAAAAATTCCTCAATAATTAGGGTTGAAAGGTAGAACAATAATTATTCAATGTTGAATAATTATTATAGGTTGAGTAAAGATAAAATATAAAGGCAATTAGTTTCTTTTCAATATATGTATGTACATGTGTAATTATGTAAATTTATTGTACAATTCAGAAATTTGGTGGCTTACCAAGCTAAGTGCAATTTTTCAATAATAAATGTGTAGATTTTTATAAAATATGTATAAATGTTGAATTTTTCAGGAATAAAATATGTAAGCAGAACCAATGTTTAGTTGCTACACGAGTTGTTGAAAAGGCAAGTAGTAAAAAGGAAGTGAATTCATTTTGTTTTCAGGAACCCTCGGTTTCTCTTTTTTAAAGAAAAAACGAAGATGTTTTTATTTGACAATTGGAAAGTACTAAATTTGCAGTGTGTGCTACTCAACATTGATTTTGCTTTGTACTTATGATTAGTTATGTTACATTTCATGGCATTGATTTGAAACTTATAAAAATTCTTAATAATTTTTTAATGTCTAATATTTGTTTAGACATGCCGCCGGCCTCGTCGTTAGGCAACTAGTGACGTATCAGTAGCACAAAGAACTTGCGCTAAGGATTTTATTGCTTCTGCCAGAATCTTGGTGTCTGGACCTGTAGACAGATTGGAGCTACGTTGTTTGGTTGATTGTTGTGGACTTTGTTTTGCAGTTGGTTGTTGCTGTTTTGGTTTCTGGTAATTAATCTTCTTAGTAATACGGGATTGGACATTTTTCCGGTTTTGGTCTCTCGGATGGAGCAAGGTGTGATGCAAACGATCACATTTTTTGCAAGTTTCCATGGAGGAGCAAGACCTGATGGTATGGCTTCTGGCAAGACAATTGACACAATAATGATGTCTTTCGACAGTTTATTGCCTCTTCTTGGTATTCATTCTTAAAAACTGCTTGCAAAATCGTATTGCATGGTATCCTTTACAAACCATGCACATAAAAATTTTTGGATTGCGATGACGTAAACGGGATTTCATGGTGGCTCTAAAGAAAAACAATAAGAAAACAAAAGGCAAAGCGTATATATTAGTAATCATGAGATATAGAGTTGGGTATAGGAAAATTATAACTAGAAAATATAAATTAACAATAGTTAAAATGTTGGAGTTGTGTAAAAAATGTTTTCTTATTAATGAGAGTTTTCATTATTTAAGAATGGCAAGTAACATAATTTGACTGAAGATATTCGTACGTCCGCAATTCGTACGTTGTTATCGGGGCCAGGAAAAGTTTGCTCAATTCTTCCAAGCCGCCATTCGTGAGGTGGCTGCAGATCATCCATCACAACAACTAGGTCACCGGCTTGGAGGTTTGGGGAAGCGTTTTTCCACTTGTAACGCTTTTGTAATGACTTCAGATAGTCTTGCTTCCATCGTCGAGAAAATTGATGATGAATTGCTTTTAGTTTCTTCCATCTGTTGATAAGAGACATTTCCTGAAAGGTTTGGTCTGGAAAAGCCATTATTGGAGCTCCTCGTAAAAAATGGCCCGGAGTTAAAGCGGTTAAATCGGAGGGGTCTTCTGATATAGCAGAAATGGGCCGGGAATTGAGCACGCCTTCAATTCGAGCGAGTATGGTGGAAAACTCTTCAAAATTGAATCTTTGAGCGCCTGCTATTCGCTTTAAATGAAATTTAAAGCTCTTAACAGCAGCTTCCCATAAACCACCCATGTGAGGTGCATGTGGTGGTATGAACTTCCATTCAAACCCATGTGCAGTGTACTTTCGTGATATATCGTCAGATGCGTTCTTAACGAACAATGCGAATTCTTTTTCCAGTGCTCGACTTGCGCCCAGAAAATTCCTACCGTTGTCAGATATAACCCTCTGGGGTAGGCCCCGCCTCCCAACAAAACGCATAAATGTGGCTTGGAATGCTGATGAAGACAAGTCCGAACATACTTCTAAATGAATGGCTTTGGTGCTGAAGCATACGAATACACTGACGTATCCTTTCACAGTGGTTGATTTTCGTAAGGGTGAAGTTTTCAAGTCGGAAAGACCAGCGAAGTCAATGCCTGTTATCTGAAACGGTAGTGACAAGTTACATCTTTCAGGTGGTAAGGGGGCCATAATCTGTGCGCAAGACCGTTGTTTGTAAATTATACAAGTTTTACAATGACGTATGATGTTTTTTATTCGGGGCTTGAGTCTAAATATATAAAATTCTGTCTGCACCATTCGACACATTTGGCTACATTCGCCATGACAGAGAATTTGGTGCAAATGAGTTAGATAGAGGTAGCAAAAACGTGAGTTTCCTGGTAATATTATTGGAAATCGCTCGTTATAAGGAAGAGAAGATTGAGATAATCTTCCATTTACCCTTATAATTGAGTCAGAATCGAGAAATGGGTTAAGATTTTTTAGCGAACTTTTATTTGGAATTATTTTTGAGTTACTTAAGCACTGGTATTCTTCATTGTAAGATTCTTTTTGAGCAAGAATGATGAGTCGTATTTTTACCATTTTTGCTTCGTATTGCTTCAAATCGTCCTGAATAATATTGGCGGTGTTTGGCCTTATATTTTTTAAGCATTTATTAAAAAATCTAAAAATATAACAAACAATGCGAAGAGCTTTGTCGTAGGATGAGAAATAGTTCAAAATGTCATTTTCTTGAACTTCTGTGTGTAGGGCAGCAGTTTTAATTTTACAACTTTCTTCCCTAGATTGTGCTAAATTTCGTTTCGGCCATTCTGAAAATGGTTTAGTTTGCCAAGACGGTCCATGCCACTAAAGGGTATTATGTGTGAGATCCTGTGGCTTGCATCCTCGAGTTCCAAGATCTGCTGGATTGTCATGCGTGAGTACATGTCGCCATGTTGCATTGGGCACTACAGTATGAATTTGGGCTACTCTGTTTGCAACATAGGTTTCCCACGACGACGGGTGTTTTGAGAGCCAACCTAGAACTACGGTTGAATCTGTCCATAGGTTTATCTCATTAGTATTGAAATTTTGAGATGTGGCTATATAGCTAACGAGATTCGCTAATAAAACTGCACCGTTTAGTTCTAAACGTGGAAGACAAACTGTTTTAATGGGGGCAACTTTACTTTTCGCTATTAATAAATTCGAGAAATTATTATGATTGCTCTTTTTGCATAGAATGTACACTGCAGCACAGTATGCTGTTTTTGAAGCATCTGAGAAACCATGGATTTGTAAAGTGTCAGAAAAGCAATATTGCAACCATCGCGGAATTCTGATTGTTTCTGCTTGTGACAGATCTTGAACAAGATTACTCCATTTTTGCATCGATTCGAATGAAACTTCTTCATCCCAATCTAGACCTTCAAGCCATAGTTGTTGCATAATTAACTTTGCCCGTATGACTATGGGTGTGAGCCATCCTGCGGGATCGAAGAGTTTAGCTACAGATGAGAGAATCTGACGTTTAGTCATCTTTTCAGATTGAATTATGGGGCAAAAATTGTACGTAAACGAGTCTGTGAGTGCATTCCTTTTTATACCAAGGGTTTTAGCACAGCTTGCGTCGTGAAAGCGCAGAAAATCTGAGTCATACAAATCTTCCTTGGGAAAATTAGAAAGTAATTGAGGATGATTTGCAGTGATTTTCTTTAATTGAAACCCAGCTGATTTTAATGAAGCAATTAGCTGAGTTTGAGCAGCAACGGTTTCTTCTATTGAGTGACCTCCGGAAAGGATATCATCGACGTACGTTTCTTTACGCAGAATCAAGGCTGCTTGGGGATATTCGTGTTCGGACTCTGATGCTAGTTGAAGCAACGTTCGAATCGCGAGAAAAGGGGCGCAGTTCACTCCGAAAGTAACTGTTTTTAGCTGATAATCTTGAACAGGACCATCTTTCTGAGTCTGGAATAATATTCTCTGAAATGGTCTATCAGCAGGATGCACAAGTATTTGGCGATACATTTTCTGGATATCTCCATTGAAAACGTATTGATATCTTCTCCAGTTGAGAATAATAGCTATTAAATCATTCTGTAAGATCGGGACTGTATAGAGAACGTCGTTAAGAGAGAATTGTGACTTTGTCTTTCTAGAAGCATTAAAAACAACGCGAACTTTTGTTGTTTTATGCTCAGGGCGCACAATGGCGTGATGTGGTAAATAAAATGAGCCGTATTTACCGTGGGAGATAAGTTCATGTGAAGGAGTTTCTTCCATGTGGTTAAGAGTTAAGTACTCACTTATCACCGCTTTATATTGAGCCTTCAGATCGGGATCTTTGGCTAGAGTCTTTTCCATACTAGAGTATTGGGCCAGAGCTATAAACCGAGACGATCCAAGAAAAACTTTTTCGGGATATTCTTCTTTAAAGGGTAGTCGAACCATATATCTACCATTATTGAGACGGGTGGTTGTTTTGGTGTAATATTTTTCACAGAAGCTATCCTCATGTGTCTTTGGGCGAGTTACGGGGATTTCTTCTAACTCCCAAAACTTCTTTAAAAGATTATTTAGCTCTGAAGTTTCGGACGTGAGAACCGAAGTCGTTAAAGCTTGAACGGACTGAGTTTTGATTGGGCCACTGAGAACCCACCCAAAAATAGTGTTATAGGCCGATGTTTGACCACAAATATTTTTTCTTATTCCCTCAATGTTTAGATAATGTTCATAGTCATTGCCTAAAATTAGATCAATTTGTGAGGATTTAATAAATGTTGGGTCTGCTAGATCTAACTTTGCAAGTTCGGCTGAGTATGGGACTTCAAAAGTACAAGCTGGAAGTTGCTTTGTAACTTTTGGTAATACTATAGCTTTAATGGTAACTCTTAAATTGTGTTTTCTGGCGAAGAGAACAAATTCACATTCTTTGCTCGCTAATTGTTTTTGTACTCCAATGCCAACAATTTCAAAGTAGGATTTTTTAAAGGGCAGTTGAAGCCGACTTCTCACCTTTTCTGAAAGAAATGTGCGTTGAGAACCAGGGTCAATTAATGCTCTAATGGTAAATAGTTCACCTCTGTGCTCTATTTGCATTAATGCAGTTCTTAAGAGAATATTTTCGCAGCTAAATGAACAGTTAGCTTGAACATGCTTTGATGTATGATGGAGTTCATATTGAGGTTTCTTACACTGGAGGCAGGTGTGTTTACTATTGCAATTTGCCTTGAGGTGTGATGAGGCTAAGCAATTGTTGCAAATTTTATTTCTGAAAACGTAGTATATTCTTTGCTGCACATTAAAAGCTCGAAATTTGGGACAAATTCTTAAAGAATGGTTTTCGCTGCATAATTTGCATAAAGACGAATTGAGATTTTCATGCGATACGTAAGTTTGTATTTTAGGTTTGTGAGTACTGATAAAATTGAAACAATCTTTAGAGGTCTTTATACTTGTAAGTCGCTCCACTGCCTCATATCTGTCGACGAAAAATTGAGACATTTCGGACCATTTCGGTAATTCACGGGGAGATACTAATGATTGCTCCCAAAGGAATAGGGTTAATTCTGGTAGCTTTGTGGAAATTAAACGAATTAGTATGGGGTCCCAGCTTTCTACGTTAACTCCAAGAGTTGTAAGGGTGGCTAAAGAGTCATTAACAGATGATTGAATTCTTCTTATTGATTCACTATCCTCGCCACTTGCCGACGGAATATCAAATAAGATTTTAATCTGATTATCTTCAAGAACACGTTTGTTCTCGTAGCGAGTTTTTAGAGCATTCCAAGCGAGGTTGAAATTCTCATTACAAAGGGTATATCTTTTGACTATTGCGCCTGCTTCCCCCCTTGTTTTATTACGGAGGTGGTACAATTTCGTGACAGAAGTAAGTTTAGAGTGGTTAATGTACACCGCTGTGAACATATCACGAAACGAGGGCCATTGTTCATAGCTGCCCTCAAAAACCTCTGTGTCGCAAGGTGGAAGTTTTATACAGTTTGCAGAGTTATCTTGGATACCGTTTGGTAAAAGATTTTGAGATGGGAGATTTGTTGATTGGAGTCCTGGATTATTTGAAATATCTAACCTAGTGGCTCTCATTAAATATATAATTTGTGAAGTGCATAGATAATATGAATCAAGACATAAATCGAAATTTGCTTTTGCCGCGTTTTTAGACTCGGTGTCAATTTCAGTTTCTGGGGCTAACACAATTTTTTCGTAAGAGGTTTGTAATTTTAACCATCTTACCTCTGCATCTTTTAATTTTATCTCCAGAATAGTTTCCGATTGATCTGCAGCATCAGCATTGTGAAATTTTTCGTAAAAATGCAATAAGTGGTTGCAGTCAAAACTAAAACGCTCGTTGAAAGACGGGGTTATTTGCGATTCGCTATGTGACGTGTTCATTTTGATATAAAAGACTAGTTTTTTTTCAAAGGAGAATTAGGGTAGGGCCTTCAGAATATTGCACCGCAATGTGTAGTTGCAGAATGCAAGTTGTGAGATTGATATTAAATTTTTTTTTTTTATTAGCTTTAGTTCTAGATTATTAGTTTATATAATATTAAACTTCGACTGGAGAAAAGAGGATAATAATCTAGACAAGTTTTTTTTTCAAAGTGTGCGTTATTATTAAAAAATTTTATTTACCAATAAATTAAATATTTTTCCCCACTGTGTAATACAATAAAATTTTTAATGTAATTGTAAAAATTTTAAAATAGAAATTTATTTCTGTTTATATTTTTTAGTTTTTTTTATAGAAGTTATGTTATGTAAAGTATTTGAAAACTTAAGATCAATGGCAATACTGACCTCGTTAAACCTCCGTAAAGCACACACGAAACATGCGTAGATGTATATTTGTTGTACCAAATATTATTTTTTAAAAATTTATAATAATCTGTGTGGGTGAAAAAATTGTCATACAAATGCGTTATTATAAAAAATTTATTTTTTCCCTTTTTCTGTTGTTTAGTTTATAAATTCAGTTTTTGTTTTTTATAGTTTATAGTTGGTAAGTATTTATATTTTTAATTAATGTTTAAATTTTATTAAATTTAAATTGTTCTTCCTTTTTATAATTTATATTAATTACTCAATTAAAAAAAGAAAATAAATAAGAAAAATTTTAATTATGTACGAACCAAAATCCTATGGCACCAAATTTTCCAGCTCTGGTATAACTTTCAGCTTTCAACTTTAAAATATTCTCTTTGTTTATGTATATATGCGATTAAATGACGTGAATAAAGTAAAAATAAAAAACCTTTAAATGAGATTTTTTTTGTTTTTAGGTTTTTATTTATGTACGGGTTGTAGATTCTCACTAATAAACTCTTTGCCTTGCTTGCCTTTAATTTTAAACTTTATTCTCTTTTGCTTTGGCGATTGTGGACTGTAAATTTTTTAAGTTTAAGAGAATTACTCTGTTAAAATTGAAACACTAAAGAGAGGATTTTTTTGTGTACCATGAAAACAAATAATAGAAAGAGCTTTTGCAAATCTATGTAAATTGGTATTCACTTTTTTGTTATTATGATAAAATGTGTATATGTAACTGTTTATTGTTTTTTTTTTTTGTTAACAAGTGGTTTGTGTTATTTTGTGTGCAATGTTTTTTAAGCTTTTTGTTGTGTATACAGATTGTATGTACAATTTAAAAATGTCCCGCTTTTTTTTTTAACAAGTTGTTTTTGTTATTTTGTATGCAATTTTTCCAGATTTTAGTTATGTGTATACTCATATGATAATATTAAAAATGTCCCGCTTCTTTTTTTTTGGTCTAATTTTTTCCCGTATTTGTATTTTCTGTATTATATTCTTTTAAATATAAAATTTTAATTATGAGTATGTATTTAATTTTTAAGTGGTGGTTTTATTAATTTTTTATTTAACTCTATCACTAGAAATTTTATTGGTTTTTGTTTGTTTTTAACCTTTATCTATATTTTTCCTTTTTCTCTAGTTTGGTATGTTGTATTAGCTTTGTTTTTGCTTTTCATTTGTTAGTATTTCATAATAACAATTTGTAAGGTTTGCTGTTGTGTTAAACAATAAAATTTATGTAAAAACAACTCACTTATTTTATATTCATAATAAAACGTATTAATTGGTTTTTTCACTTGTTGCTTGTTTTTCGTATTTTGTTTTTTGAATTGGTTTTAGCTGTCTTTCTTTTAATTTTTTGTTTAAATAATGAATTCTTAGTTTGAATTTACTTTTTCACATTTAATTATTTAATTTATTTTATTGAATTCCAGTATTTCTTTTATTTAAAGTCACTTGCTTGTAGGTTTAGTACTGATGATTTTTATTTTTTCAACAAGAGATTTACCTCATTCTGCTTTATTTGCTCAATCTTTAGTTTAGGTAGTATGTACTTCTTTTGCTCAGAAGGACCATGTATAAAATTGGGAATTATTGAGAGATTTGTATTAGGGCTGGTATATGGTGGACACCAGAGACTCTTTCTTGCAAATCCGATGGTTGTTTGAAAGTTCTTAGAAAAATTCCTCAATAATTAGGGTTGAAAGGTAGAACAATAATTATTCAATGTTGAATAATTATTATAGGTTGAGTAAAGATAAAATATAAAGGCAATTAGTTTCTTTTCAATATATGTATGTACATGTGTAATTATGTAAATTTATTGTACAATTCAGAAATTTGGTGGCTTACCAAGCTAAGTGCAATTTTTCAATAATAAATGTGTAGATTTTTATAAAATATGTATAAATGTTGAATTTTTCAGGAATAAAATATGTAAGCAGAACCAATGTTTAGTTGCTACACGAGTTGTTGAAAAGGCAAGTAGTAAAAAGGAAGTGAATTCATTTTGTTTTCAGGAACCCTCGGTTTCTCTTTTTTAAAGAAAAAACGAAGATGTTTTTATTTGACAATTGGAAAGTACTAAATTTGCAGTGTGTGCTACTCAACATTGATTTTGCTTTGTACTTATGATTAGTTATGTTACATTTCATGGCATTGATTTGAAACTTATAAAAATTCTTAATAATTTTTTAATGTCTAATATTTGTTTAGACAATAAATTTCTACCCTCTTACAACTAAAGCTAAAACACACAATGCTCGTGGGTAAGATGAGAAACGTTCTAGTAAGTCATAAAAAGGGTTGAAATATGCGAAAAATACACGCGGGTTACGCTCTTCTTCTTTGGTCCACAATTCGCTTACCGAAATGCTATCCCAACGGCTTGACGACCAACAAAGCCACGAGGGTCCATGCCACCAAAGTTTATCAGATCCTTTGGTCGGGTACCCCTAATCAGTTATCAGTCGAAAAAAATTGCCTCCAAGAATTTTTGTCAATTTTCTCTACAATTTTGGACACCTTATTAGCAACGAAAGTTTTAGAGGGTTTTTGTAGCCAAGCCAAGACGATCATCGAATCGCTCCATGCATAAATCTGCCTCCGGCTGTGGCCGAGTTCGAAATCGTCTTCAACAGTGGTGATTAACTCAGCCAACAGATAAGCGCCACAGAGTTCTATGCACGGCAAGGAAATAGTTTTTAACGGTGCAACTCTAGACTTCGCTAACAGAAAATGAGATTCAGTACGACCTTTCTCGCCTTCAAGACTAATATAAACACACGCGCCATAAGCCCTTTCAGAGGCGTTCGAAAACCCATGAATTTGTACCTGACATGATGGTGTAAAACCGACCCAACGAGCAATTGTTATTCTATTAATTCCATCAAAATTAGCTACAAATTGATTCCATATTTGCCGAATTTTCTCCGATAAAATTCTATCCCACAATTAAACCAGGGATGGAAAACTATATTCTAAACACAAACAATAACTTATATGCTTTTTTATATAAGTTTATTTTTAAAAACATAGTGCAGTTATAAAATAAAAGTCCAAAGAAATGTATTTGATAATTTCAATCAATGGCGTGAAAGGTATGAATGATACAATTTCATATATTAGTGCTCAACTAATCACTAAAGATTTGGTGGAAGACTTAAATCTTTTAACATTGGCACTTTAGAGGAATATGACCAGTCTTCGTTTTCTCGTATATTTCTAAAAATTCGTGTTCCGTACTTATAATTTAATTCTGTTTAACTTAAACAAGAAACGTTAAACAAAAAACACTAATTTAAAATTAAATTCAATAAAATAACATTTCGAGCAATTGTTATTCTATTAATACCATCATAATTAGCTACAAATTGATTCCATATTTGCCGAATTTTCTCCGATAAAATTCCATCCCATTCAGTTTTCTCACTCCAAATCTGCTGCATCAGCATTTTCGCTACTATTATTATAGGACCTAGCCAACCGGCTGGGTCAAAAAGCTTAGCGATTGTGGACAAAACTTCACGCTTAGTAAAATTCTCCCTTGAAGGGATAAAAGAAGTTGTAAAATAAAACTTATCGGTTTTCGCATTCCACCTTATACCCAGCATTTTAGTGGTGCTGTCGCCATCAATATCTAAAAAATTCCTCTTTAACAAAAAATCAGCTGGCAAGTCACGCAAGATACGCTCATCATTTGAGATCCATTTTCTAATAGAAAACCCAGCTGATGATAGGGCCAACAACAATTGATCACGAGCCGCAATTGCTACAGATATGTCGTGAGTTTCCGCTAAGGCGTCGTCTACATACATCATCCGACGCAAAATTTTGGAGGTAAGCGGCCACTGCTCCTAAACATCATCTGCCAAGTGATTCAACGTTCTAATTGCTAAGTAAGGTGCACAATTTACCCCAAAGGTGACCGTTTTTAATTCAAAATCCGCTAAGTCATCCGTTGGATTGCGATGAAAAATGATCCGTTAAAATCTAGTATCGGATGGTTCCAATAAAATTTGACGGTACATTTTCTCAATGTCGATATTGAAAACATAACGAAAGAAACGCCGCCTAATTATCAACAATATCAAATCATTCTGCAAAATGGGGCCTGAATACAATATTTCGTTAAGGCTTAACCCTAAAGATGAACGACTCAATGCATTAAATACCACTTAACCTTTAGTAGACGAGCTTTCAGGCTTAAAAACCGCATGATGCGGCAAGTAAAATGATTGCGATTTCACCAAACTGATATCATTAACCGGGGCCATATGACCTAAGGTCCCGTATTCTGACAGTACATCATCATACGTTGTTTTAAGACCTGGTTTATTCAGCAGAGATGCTTCATTCCTTAAAAACTGATGTTGGGCTTTTTCACGGGACGACCCAAGTTTCCTACATATTAAATATTGAGGCTTAAAAGGCAAGGAAACTACATAACGCCCATCGTCTTCACGCCGAGTAGTTTTTCTGTAATAGTCTTCACAATACTCATTATCAGGTGTGGATATAGAAGCTCGTTCAGGTTCTTCTAAAAGCCAAAACTTTTCCAATTGTTTTTCCAAGCCAACTTCCGTGTAAAATGAAATCAAGGATGTCATTGCTTGTTTCCTACACCCGGGGAGAGAATCCGTCAAAATCCATCCGAATATGGTTTCTAGGGCCATCATTCAAACCAGAAACTCTAGCTCTTATTTTCTTAACAGGAAAATCAAGCTTCTGCTGTAAATTCTCAGAAATGAAAGATGCCTGAGAACCTGAATCAATCAAAGCTCTCGCCCTAAAAACATCGCCACGAGACGCTACATTGACAATGGCTGTCCCTAAAAGAATCTGTCGCGATGCGGCTGCAAAACAGTTTTGGACGGTCGTATTCTGCGTTATAGCTCTACTAAGGCATGGTTCATCGCTCTGGTTACTCTGTTCAACCTTCCGATACAACAATGAGTGATGCTTCAATTTACACACAGCGCAACTAAAATTGCTCTGGCATGCATTTAGTCTTTGACCTTCACTAAGACAGTTAATACACAGGTTGTGTCTTTTTACAACCACAAACCTTTCACCCGGATTTGACCCTAAAAATTTTGGGCAAATTCTCAATAAGTGGTCTTTTGTACAACAAGGGCAAGTCCTTCTTACAATCTTTGTCTGATAGGCTCTAACTGTTTTATCTGTAGAATTCTGCCTCCTGTTTAAACGATGTTCAGCTTGGGGCTGAGAATTCCCACCTGTCTTAAATTTTCTAAGAGAACTAGGCCTTACAGTACACTCTGTTGAGTTGGCTCGGATGCCCGACACAGTTTCTAACGTTTAAAAACGAGGTGTGAGAAACTTATCCATTTCTTCCCATTTAGGAATTTCCATCTTGTCCTTTATGGATTGCTCCCAAGATGATAAAGTTAAATCAGGTAATTTAATGGAGCAAAGAAATATAAAAATCGAATCCCAGTTAGTGATGTCAATGTCATGCAAATGAAGCGCTGAAATGCATTTGTTAATATCCCTTTGCAACCGTTTAATTTCAGCAGCTGATTCCGATTCAACCTCCACTAAATTAAATAAAATTTTTAGTTGAATATTAACAAAAATCCGTTTATTCTCATAACGGTCTTTCAAATTTGCCCACGCCGTCTCAAAGCCCTCATTGTTAAGGGGAGATATTTGACGATCTCTAAGGTTTCATCTCTGGTGTTCTGTCTGAGATAAAACAGTTTTTCGACCGCTGACAAAGAGCTACAGTTAATGTAGACCGCCACGAACATGTCCCTAAACGCTGGCCATGACTGATAGTCTCCATAAAAAGGATCAGTGGTACATGGCGGCAGTCTAATATTATGACCTCCAACTACCGAAGCTTCAATCGAATTTCCAACACACTGGGTAGAAGAAAGGAAAGGCTTGCCAACAAATGATTGCGACAATTCGCTCATCAAGGCCCCACAGGTAATGTATGCCAATCTGCACTCTTTAAACAAATCCTTAGCGACTTCGCAATCCTCTGCTGAATCAACATTATCACCATTAATTGCAAAGGTTTCATAAGCTACCCTAACTCGCTCCCACAAAGCTTTAAATTCTTCCTTTTCAAGTTCAATAGTGAAAAGAATCTGATTCGCTTTATGTGCATCATTGAAATCGTGCCCAAATTCGAGAAATAGTCCAGCATATTTCTCAAACTTTAGTAACTTACTTGATTTAACCGTATTGAAAGTAAAAAATATCTTATCTGAATAATAAAAATTCTGCTTCAATAACTTAGCACTTTACAATATAGAGCTTTATACAAATCAAAGTGCCAAAAGTACCCGAGAAAGGAAAAATACAATACCAAAAACAGAGCAAGTAATAAAATTATAATTATCGAATAGTGAATCGTTGTCCCCCCGGCAAGACGACAAATGAAAAGTAAAATCTTCTACACGACACTAGGTATATGAAAAAATTAAACAAAAAACTATATTTCTGTAAAAAGATTGAAATAAATCACAATAATATTCGAATATCCAAATCCAAAAAATTCAATTGTTTACCGTAGTTTCAATATTGACACAATATTGTATTATTAATTTAAAAGTAAAAATTTAAAAGTAAATCTTGCACTACCCTAATGTGCAAACAACCACCAAAAGTGTTCTGTAATCAAAAATACAGAAATCCGCTATACAACAATAATAGAAAATATATGTTTTTGGCTCCAATTAATTGCCTCAAACTATGCCGTATAAAATTCTCAAACAATGCAGTTGGCAGCAGATAATATCAAGTGATCTCGTTGTGTTTCACAAGAAGAGTTTTATGTTAATGTATTACCATAAAAAAAAAAACAAAAATAACTACAAACATATATCAGTTTCTTTTATTTCATTAAAGTTCACTGATTCCTCTTTATCAAGAAATTAAAAAAAATACTCAACGTAATATAAATAATAAAAGCTGTTTAAGATTTTCTAATAAGTGTACGTATACACAAATATGTACATACTTAAGTATAAAAGTAAATATCAAAATGCAAAAGACAAAAAACAATTGTTATTAACAAAATGTAAGCACATATGTATGTTCATTCGTACATATAATTTTTGGAATAAGATTTGTTATAAAACACTGATTATGACCTTCTAATCGTCAGTATAAAAACAACTTCTTGAAATACAATTAATAGGAATAGTTTGTTTATTCACTCAACTGTATGGACTATAACCGCATTTTTTCCGGGCGATCACTAAAAAAAGGAAAAAACTTACATATGTATGAAATATTTGTTCCATAATTCCAGATTAGAACAAGTGCTTGCGCCCTTTGCAAAGTATCTCCCAGATATTGCCTGCCCTCTGATGTCACTGTTGTATTTTAAATTATCACTTAAAATTTACACCTTTATAGAGTTTTTTTTTTTGTTAATTTATAACAAAACACTTTAACTTTGCAATTTTATATTTTACTATAAGAAAACAAATGGCAATGTTCCACAGAGTTGTTAATGAATATAAAAAACAGCTGAGCGACTTGGTTGTATTTTATTCATCTGTGGGTTTTTGTCTTTCCTAAAGTAATAGTCTCCAAAGATATTACAGTTTGTTATTCTACGATCAGTACATTTCAAACTGTGTTCAATACAACAAAATATTTCTTGCAAACCATTTTTATAATTACACAAGAAATTTAGAATAAGCAAAAGTATTCAATTTCACCTGAATTTCCTGAACAAAAAAATTATTTTGCGCTCCTCAAAAATTCCAAATTCCGGCTCGATTGGACCAAATGTAAGCGTCAAGGCAAAGTAAAGTCCACATATAATTTTCCTGCTGTAAACTTTCAGGTGTTTACCTACCAAAGTGGTTGCTAGCTAAAACAGAAAAATCAGATAAATCACTTTTTTTAATTTATATTTAAAGATTAACCCTTATTGGTTTTTCTTTGATATATTTTTTCAACAGATCGATTTTTTACAAAAATAAAAATGGCAAGTGCTTTTTGTACAACTTTGCAACGAACAATAACGACCTAAAGCAAGCATAAAGAAGCATAAAAAGGGTAAGACCGACTTCAGCGCCACTGAGATGTCAATCACTCTTTGATGTAATTCGGGCAGCACAATTAAACCAGGGATGGAAAACTATATGGGTTCAGACATAAACAATAACTTATATGCTTTTTTATATAAGTTTATTTTTAAAAACATAGTCCAGTTATAAAATAAAAGTCCAAAGAAATGTATTTGATAATTTCAATCAATGGCGTGAAAAATGTTAGTCTGGCCTACTTTTTACTTTCTTGTAAGTGAGTCCAAGTTTCATTTTGTACTAAAAACATAAAATATCTGCATAAGAAAGGAAAAAGACGAAAAAGAATGTGGAAAATTATTCAAGGTATGAATGATACAATTTCATATATTAGTGCTCAACTAATCACTAAACATTTGGACGAAGACTTAAATCTTTTAACATTGGCACTTTAAAGGAATATGCCAATCTTCGATTTCTCGTATATTTCTAAAAATTCGTGTTCCGTACTTATAATTTAATTCTGTTTAACTTAAACAAGAAACGTTAAACAAAAAACACTAATTTAAAATTAAATTCAATAAAATAACATTTCGAGCAATTGTTATTCTATTAATACCATCATAATTAGCTACAAATTGATTCCATATTTGCCGAATTTTCTCCGATAAAATTCCATCCCATTCAGTTTTCTCACTCCAAATCTGCTGCATCAGCATTTTCGCTACTATTATTATAGGACATAGCCAACCGGCTGGGTCAAAAAGCTTAGCGATTGTGGACAAAACTTCACGCTTAGTAAAATTCTCCCTTGAAGGGATAAAAGAAGTTGTAAAATAAAACTTATCGGTTTTCGCATTCCACCTTATACCCAGCATTTTAGTGGTGCTGTCGCCATCAATATCTAAAAAATTCCTCTTTAACAAAAAATCAGCTGGCAAGTCACGCAAGATACGCTCATCATTTGAGATCCATTTTCTAATAGAAAACCCAGCTGATGATAGGGCCAACAACAATTGATCACGAGCCGCAATTGCTACAGATATGTCGTGAGTTTCCGCTAAGGCGTCGTCTACATACATCATCCGACGCAAAATTTTGGAGGTAAGCGGCCACTGCTCCTAAACATCATCTGCCAAGTGATTCAACGTTCTAATTGCTAAGTAAGGTGCACAATTTACCCCAAAGGTGACCGTTTTTAATTCAAAATCCGCTAAGTCATCCGTTGGATTGCGATGAAAAATGATCCGTTAAAATCTAGTATCGGATGGTTCCAATAAAATTTGACGGTACATTTTCTCAATGTCGATATTGAAAACATAACGAAAGAAACGCCGCCTAATTATCAACAATATCAAATCATTCTGAAAAATGGGACCTGAATACAATATTTCGTTAAGGCTTAACCCTAAAGATGAACGACTCAATGCATTAAATACCACTTAACCTTTAGTAGACGAGCTTTCAGGCTTAAAAACCGCATGATGCGGCAAGTAAAACGATTGCGATTTCACCAAACTGATATCATTAACCGGGGCCATATGACCTAAGGTCCCGTATTCTGACAGTACATCATCATACGTTGTTTTAAGACCTGGTTTATTCAGCAGAGATGCTTCATTCCTTAAAAACTGATGTTGGGCTTTTTCACGGGACGACCCAAGTTTCCTACATATTAAATATTGAGGCTTAAAAGGCAAGGAAACTACATAACGCCCATCGTCTTCACGCCGAGTAGTTTTTCTGTAATAGTCTTCACAATACTCATTATCAGGTGTGGATATAGAAGCTCGTTCAGGTTCTTCTAAAAGCCAAAACTTTTCCAATTGGTTTTCCAAGCCAACTTCCGTGTAAAATGAAATCAAGGATGTCATTGCTTGTTTCCTACACCCGGGGAGAGAATCCGTCAAAATCCATCCGAATATGGTTTCTAGGGCCATCATTCAAACCAGAAACTCTAGCTCTTATTTTCTTAACAGGAAAATCAAGCTTCTGCTGTAAATTCTCAGAAATGAAAGATGCCTGAGAACCTGAATCAATCAAAGCTCTCGCCCTAAAAACATCGCCACGACACGCTACATTGACAATGGCTGTCCCTAAAAGAATCTGTCGCGATGCGGCTGAAAAACAGTTTTGGACGGTCGTATTCTGCGTTATAGCTCTACTAAGGCATGGTTCATCGCTCTGGTTACTCTGTTCAACCTTCCGATGCAACAGTGAGTGATACTTCAATTTACACACAGCGCAACTAAAATTGCTCTGGCATGCATTTAGTCTGTGACCTTCACTAAGACAGTTAATACACAGGTTGTGTCTTTTTACAACCACAAACCTTTCACCCGGATTTAACCCTAAAAATTTTGGGCAAATTCTCAATAAGTGGTCTTTTGTACAACAAGGGCAAGTCCTTCTTACAATCTTTGTCTGATAGGCTCTAACTTTTTTATCTGTAGAATTCTGCCTCCTGTTTAAACGATGTTCAGCTTGGGGCTGAGAATTCCCACCTGTCTTAAATTTTCTAAGAGAACTAGGCCTTACAGTACACTCTGTTGAGTTGGCTCGGATGCCCGACACTGTTTCTAACGTTTAAAAACGAGGTGTGAGAAACTTATTCATTTCTTCCCATTTAGGAATTTCCATCTTGTCCTTTATGGATTGCTCCCAAGATGATAAAGTTAAATCAGGTAATTTAATGGAGCAAAGAAATATAAAAATCGAATCCCAGTTAGTGATGTCAATGTCATGCAAATGAAGCGCTGAAATGCAGTTGTTAATATCCCTTTGCAACCGTTTGATTTCAGCAGCTGATTCCGATTCAACCTCCACTAAATTAAATAAAATTTTTAGTTGAATATTAACTAAAATCCGTTTATTCTCATAACGGTCTTTCAAATTTGTCCATGCCGTCTCAAAGCCCTCATTGGTAAGGGGAGATATTTGACGATCTCTAAGGCTTCATCTCTGGTGTTCTGTCTGAGATAAAACAGTTTTTCAACCGCTGACAAAGAGCTACAGTTAATATAGACCGCCACGAACATGTCCCTAAACGCTGGCCATGACTGATAGTCTCCATAAAAAGGATCAGTGGTACATGGCGGCAGTCTAATATTATGACCTCCAACTACCGAAGCTTCAATCGAATTTCCAACACACTGGGTAGAAGAAGGGAAAGGCTTGCCAACAAATGATTGCGACAATTCGCTCATCAAGGCCCCACAGGTAATGTATGCCAATCTGCACTCTTTAAACAAATCCTTAGCCACTTCGCAATCCTCTGCTTAATCAACATTATCACCATTAATTGCAAAGGTTTCATAAGCTACCCTAACTCGCTCCCACAAAGCTTTAAATTCTTCCTTTTCAAGTTCAATAGTGAAAAGAATCTGATTCGCTTTATGTGGTCATTGCCCAAATTCGAGAAATAGTCCAGCATATTTCTCAAACTTTAGTAAATTACTTGATTTAACCGTATTGAAAGTAAAAAATATTTTATCTGAAAAATAAAAATTCTGCTTCAATAACTTAGCACTTTACAATATAGAGCTTTATACAAATCAAAGTCCCAAAAGTACCCGAGAAAGGAAAAATACAATACCAAAAACAGAGCAAGTAATAAAATTATAAAATGAATCGTTATCCCCCCGGCAAGACGACAAATGAAAAGTAAAATTTTCTACACGACACTAGGTATATGAAAAAATTAAACAAAAAACTATATTTCTGTAAAAAGATTGAAATAAATCACAATAATATTCGAATATCCAAATCCAAAAAATTCTATTGTTTACCGTAGTTTCAATATTGACACAATATTGGATTATTAATTTAAAAGTAAAAATTTAAAAGTAAATCTTGCACTACCCTAATATGCAAACAACCACCAATAGTGTTCTGTAATCAAAAATACAGAAATCCGCTATACAACAATAATAGAAAATATATGTTTTTGGCTCCAATTAATTGCCTCAAACTATGCCGTATAAAATTCTCAAACAATGCAGTTGGCAGCAGATAATATCAAGTGATCTCGTTGTGTTTCACAAGAAGAGTTTTATGTTAATGTATTACCATAAAAAAAAACAAAAATAACTACAAACATATATCAGTTTCTTTTATTTCATTAAAGTTTACTGATTCCTCTTTATCAAGAAATTAAAAAAAATACTCAACGTAATATAAATAATAAAAGCTGTTTAAGATTTTCTAATAAGTGTACGTATACACAAATATGTACATACTTATGTATAAAAGTAAATATCAAAATGCAAAAGACTGGCCTAATAGTGAAAATGCGAATATTTATAATCAAAAATGGTTTTATTGTTTTTCAAAGTATTCTCCAGCATGATTTATACACTTTTGCATGCGCTCAAACCAGTTATCGAAGCACTTTTTCCACTCCGATTGAGACACATCTAAAACATGGTTTTTAAACACTTCAACAGCTTCTTCTGGCGACGAAAATCGTTGACCACGCATTTTTTTTTGATGTGCGGAAACAAGAAGAAGTCATTAGGTGCCAAGTCAGGGCTGTACGGCGTATGACCCATTAATTCGACGTTTTGGCCGGTCAAAAACGCTCTGGTTTGAGCCGATGTGTGAGAGCTCGCATTGTCATGGTGAACAATGATTCGTCTTCTCTTGTTGGTTTTTCGAATTTCTCCGATGACTTCAGGCGAACAAATTGTAGTGTACCACTCAGAAGTAACCGTCCTACGTTGCTCAAGCGGAACAGTCGCCACGTGACCAGTTTTGCAGAAGAAACAGGCGACCATTTGCTTCAAAGTGCTTCTTCCACGAACAACTTTCTTTGGATTTTGCTCGTCTTTGAAGACCCATACCGTCGATTGTTGTTTCGTTTCGGGCTCATACGCATAGATCCATGATTCGTCATCTGTGACGATTTTATAAACGTCTTTTGAAGCACCACAATCGTATTTTTGCAACATTTCTTTGCACCAATCGACACGAGCCTTTTTTTGAGCGACTTTCAAATTGTGCGGGATCCAACGAGAACAAACCTTTTTTACGGCCAGGTGTTCATGCAGTATCGAATGTATGCTGGTGGAAGAAATGTCCAAGGATGTCTCTATCTCTCGGTATGTCGCATGTCGATCTTGCATTATGAGTTCACGCACAACATCAATGTTCTCTGGCACAGCAGCCGTTTTTGGACGACCTTCACGGAATTCGTCTTTGAGCGAGCTTCGGCCACGATTAAATTCGTTATACCAATTTTTCACAGTGCTATAGGATGGTGCTTCATCGCCATACAAAGATTTAAGTTCATCAATGCACTCTGGTCGTGATAATCCACGTCGAAAGTTGTGAAAAATGATGGCACGAAAATGTTCACGAGTTAATTCAATTTTTTTCTATATTAATTTTTTCAAGTCACTGTAAACAACACAAATAATGGTCGTACGTCAAAACGTTTTGAGTGCAATTATGCTTAAAAATGACAAAATTTCCAATGGAAATGTCAGATTGCACTTGGCAGCACTCAGTGTTGCCAGGCCAGAAATATATATAGCAGCCCTCGTATTAACAAAATGTAAGCACATATGTATGTTCATTCGCACATATAATTTTTGGAATAAGATTTGTTATAAAATACTGATTATGACCTTCTAATCGTTGAGTCTAAAAACAACTTCTTGAAATACAATTAATAGGAATAGTTTGTTTATTCACTCAACTGTATGGACTATAACCGCATTTTTTCCGGGCGATCATTAAAAAAAGGAAAAAACTTTCATATGTATGAAATATTTGTCCTATAATTCCAGATTAGAACAAGTGCTTGCGCCCTTTGCAAAGTATCTCCCAGATATTGCCTGCCCTCTGATGTCACTGTTGTGTTTTAAATTATCACTTAAAATTTACACCTTTATAGAGTTTTTTTTGTTAATTTATAACAAAACACTTTAACTTTGCAATTTTATATTTTACTATAAGAAAACAAATGGCAATGTTCCACAGAGTTGTTAATGAATATAAAAAACAGCTGAGCGACTTGGTTGTATTTTATTCATCTGTGGGTTTTTGTCTTTCCTAAAGTAATAGTCTCCAAAGATATTACAGTTTGTTATTCTACGATCAGTACATTTCAAACTGTGTTCAATACAACAAAATATTTCTTGCAAACCATTTTTTAATTATACAAGAAATTTAGAATAAGCAAAAGAATTCAATTTCACTTGAATTTCCTGAACAAAAAAAATATTTTGCGCTCCTCAAAAATTCGAAATTCCGGCTCGATTGGACCAAATGTAAGCGTCAAGGCAAAGTGAAGTCCACAGATAATTTTCCTGCTGTAAACTTTCAGGTGTTTACCTACCAAAGTGGTTGCTAGCGAAAACAAAAAAATCGGATAAATCACTTTTTTTAATTTATATTTAAAGATTGACCCTTATTAGTTTTTCTTTGATATATTTTTTCAACAGATCGATTTTTTAAAAAAATAAAAATGGCAAGTGCTTCTTGTACAACTTTGCAACGAACAATAACGACCCAAAGCAAGCATAAAGAAGCATAAAAAGGGTAAGACCGACTTCAGCGCCACTGAGATGTCAATCACTCTTTGATGTAATTCGGGCACCACAATTAAACCAGGGATGGAAAACTATATGGGTTCAGACATAAACAATACCTTATATGCTTTTTTATATAAGTTTATTTTTAAAAACATAGTGCAGTTATAAAATAAAAGTCCAAAGAAATGTATTCGATAATTTCATTCAATGGCGTGAAAAATGTTAGTCTGGCCTACTTTTTACTTTCTTGTAAGTGAGTCCAAGTTTCATTTTGTACTAAAAACATAAAATATCTGCATAACAGAGGAAAAAGACGAAACAGAATGTTGCAAATTATTCAAGGTATGATACAATTTCATATATTAGTGCTCAACTAATCACTAAACACTTGGACGAAGACTTAAATCTTTTAACATTGGCACTTTAGAGGAATATGACCAGTCTTCGATTTCTTGTATATTTCTAAAAATTCGTATTCCGTACTTACAATTTAATTCTGTTTAACTTAAACAAGAAACGTTAAACAAAAAAAAAAAACTTAATTTAAAATTGAATTCAATAAAATAACATTTCGCAAATTATATCTTTATTGCCTTTTGTTTTAGTTGATGCTAAAAGAAAATTTTGAAACTATTTTATTTATTATTTATTTATTATTGCTTACAGATTAGTCTTGTTTAGAAAATATTTCACAAATTTTAAAAATAATTTATTTAATGTATTTTGACACCAGTGTTGCTAATTTTTCAATATTTGCTACTTAAAAATTTTACAGAAAGTTTTTAAGAAGATAACTGGTAGCACGTTAGATTAAAATCTTTGTTTTCTATCGCTCACAGGTAGTGCGAAATATAAGTATTTTGAGAAATTAGTGATAAACTAATTAAAAATCTTTTGGCTTTTTTTTATTTGCTAAATACCTCTTTTCAGAGATTGTTTTAGAAAGTAACTTATAATACTTTTAATTCGTTTTTCGTCCTCTGTGCTAATTATTTTTTAAGAAGTTAAAGACAAACTTAATGCATTTTGACGATTATCTTAATCTTGCAAAGTAGCTTCTTAACTGTTTTCAAAAAATGTTTTATAAAATAACTTAACAATATTTTTGATTCGCTTTTCCTCCTCTGTACGTGTGTGCGAAAGATTTTTGAGAAATTAATAACAAATTTATTTAATACATTTTGACGAGTTTTACTAAAATCTAATTCTTATGAAATTTCGATCATAATCTAAGTGATTTTTAGTAGATTTCCGACTATTTTTCTGTTTGTTGTGAATGTGAAATCTCGCTAGTGTCAAAAAAGTGTAAACGAACTAGATTTAGGGAAAGATTTCTAACCAAATCTAGTAAAATTCGTTCTGATGTAAATCTTTTTTATTTTAATTCTGAATAATAAATTTTCATATTGATATATTTGCATGTGCACATTGCTCATTAATAAAAATTGTTTTCAATTTTTATTCTTTCATTGAATCTTTCAAATACATATGAATGGTTCCCGATGGTATCCCTTGTGTAGAAAAATGAAAGAAAAAATAAAAATAGATACTGAATGTTTGCTGTGTTTTTCGATAAAACATTTTTGAGTTGTTATTCTCTTTTTGTCTTATTAATTCCATGGAGTTCCCATTTAATCAATTTGGCTTTTGATATAAGACTTTCTAGTTTTCTACACAAAATTTGGGTAAACATACATAAACTATAATAAAGTCAAAAAACAAAAATAGAACTGTAATACGAAACGGTGTAATACATTAATATACAAATATATGAATATGCAAATAGTAATTAAGTAAAATAAACATATTCATAAAGAAAATTAGAGGAAAGTAAGACATGGAATTTCAAGGTGACCAATGTCAATTGATATGGGTCTGAAATAGCATAAGTAGGTTAAATAATTAAGTAGATCAGAATTATACCAATGAGTTACAATGAAAGAAATTGAGTAACTGAAGGTCAGATCAAAATGAGTGTGTTTTGTATAAAGAATGGCGATTGGTCTGATAATGTAAACATTACTATTTTTCTTTGCAAAGAGTGAGAGAAATAAATTGTAACACTAAGGTAGAATAGGTTGGAAGTGCTAAGCCAAATTCATGTGAGTAGTATATAAGCAGAACCAATTTAATAATAAAACTGATTCAAAATTATAAACTTTAACTGGCAACAACCCTTTGTTTTATTTTTTTGAATTTTCAAATTGTTTCGGCAGTTCTTATGAACGCCTAATGACTAGGGGTTCTACCCCTTAGCTGTTTAAAATAAACTAAAGGGTTATAAAATTTTGTCCTTTTCATACACTGGCACCCCACGATTATTACATGGCGATCCTGCATCGAATCGGGAATTAGGAGCACAGTTTTTGTTAGATCCTGTCAACCAATACACGAAATTTTCAATCTTGCCTAATCGGGTCAATTAACTAAGCAGTTTTAAATTACATTGCACTTTATTTCAACCGATGGAAGAGGTTGACGAAAACTTTAGTCGTTGGGAAAAATACCTGGAAGAAAGACTAAAA
Source organism: Gymnosoma rotundatum (assembly GCA_916610165.2). NCBI lineage: Eukaryota > Metazoa > Arthropoda > Insecta > Diptera > Tachinidae > Gymnosoma > Gymnosoma rotundatum. The sequence continues at coordinate 83,861,149 of OU744338.1, read as the reverse complement.
GAACAGGTAATAAACCAGGAAGAGTACGTATTGGCGACTTTACACCAAACAACCAATACAGCAATCTACAAGCAATTATCCCTGATAGCAGCTCCTAAGGCAATAACGATTGAAGAATATAGGCAACGTATAAAGAAACCCATTGAAGATAAACCATCAAACACAGTAGAAAGGAAGCAAAAGGAGAAGCGTGCCGGGAAAAAGTTTTAGAGGCGGAAAGACATCTCACTCCTCTACTTCAGATTGAATTTGTCAACATTAAGGGAAGAACAGAAGATGATAAAACCCGAGATCAGGAGCATCAAGAAAGTTATAATTGATAGTTATATAATTAACAGTTAATTTGACTATAATATAGAAGATAATAAAATATAAGGGAAAAATAAAATTCTGAAATAATAGTAAAAAAAAATTACATTTAAAAATGGGTGGATGGTTTTCAAAAGAAGCCATCATTGTGAATGAAAATAATAGGGGTGTATTAACAATAACTCAGGATCACATGCAGCAAATAATTTTGGTTTTTTTATTTTTTTTTTTATTATTATTATTATTTATTTATTTATTATTTTAACAATTTATATAACAATAGATTCCGCAAAGCTTTATAGCTTGTCTGCAGAGAGTACTAATTGCTAATATATATGTATTGCAAACGTGAAATTAACATAAAAAATTTGTTTTAAAATAAAATGTGGAATTTTAATAAAAAGTAAAAATTAAAAAAAGAAAAGAATAACAAAAAATCATAAATGAATGGAAAATTTTTTGATTATTTATTGTAGATTGATTAGCTGGTTTCTTTTGTTTCCATCAGTTATTTTAATTACGCTTATTGGCAGCCGATTTAAAGTTGTGGGTAAAATAACAGAGAGGGTATTTCTACCATATTCATTTACAAAAAGGCATACTTTAAATCTACCCTGTGCACGTCTCCTGGTGTTGTAGGAGTGATCGATTGGCTCTAAGAATCTGTTGTCCTTGAAGAACTCTTTTGCAATGGTTGTGTAATAAATATTCTTTACATTCAGGACATGCAGATTTTTGGCCAGACTGTTTATGTTAAAGTCTGCATTGTTGATGTTACTAATGTTGTTATGGTTGATGTTATCATTGAGGTTGATATTGTTGTTTATGTTGTTATTGTTGTGTGTAATATTGTTGTCGTTGATGTTGATAGTGTTGTTGCTGATATTGTTGTTGTTAGTAATTACGTTGTCATTGTTTATGTGGTTGTCGACATTGATGTTGATGTAACTATTATTGTATATACTGTTGTTGTTGCTGACGTTGTTATTAAGAGGGTTGGTGTTGTTGATTATAGTAATATTGTTGTCAGCATTGATGTTGCTATAGTTAGAGTTGCTATTGCTGACAATTGTATTTCTGTTGTTGTTATTGATGATGTTGTTTATGTTATTACTGCTGTTTATATTATTGCTAATAATGTTGTTTGCTGTGTTATTAAGACGTTGTACCATTGTGTTGCTGTTTTGTTGTGCTCTTGTATTAAGACTTCTGTTGTATGTTCGACATGTTGTTTGGTATTTTTTCCATAAAATTTTTAGTATCTGGTTTTGTGTTTTTTGTAGTGTTGTGCTATATTTTACGCTTCCCCATGCTGTAATACCATGACGAAAATATGACTCTGTCAGAGAGAAATATGCTTGTCGTAGTACGCTATATGTTGCACATTTGCTTAAATGGTAGAGAATGTAGGATGTTTTCCTAAGTTTTTTTTTGCAGATTTTCTATGTGTCTTTTTAGTTCTACTGGTATTAGGAAAGTTAAATGAACATTATGAGGAATACATGAAGAAAAAGGCTATCAAACTAAATAAACTTATACGAGATGTATAAGTAATGGATAAGTTGATAAGTGTTTATAAAAATTTAAGGAAAAGTCCAAATGGAACTTACACCCAAAATTATGTAGAAGACACTAAGCGAGTAACTGAAGAATTACAAATATTTGTAATAAAGAATGAAGGCTGTTCTCTAGAAAAAATTAATGAATTGAGAAAAAAATTTTGAATTATTTAAAAATTAAAGAAATTAAAAACATGGCATCGTTTGGCATTTTAGACGCATCTAAAATTATACCTGTGTTGAATGGTGATCTCAACCAATTAAATAATTTTATAGGCGTAATAGAATTTTATGCTTAGACTCTTAAGGATAGTTCAGAAACCAATAAATTAGTCAAATATATTAGTTCTAGCTACTAAATGCTACTAAATTAGCAAACAAAGTAAGAAATAAATTAATTTCAGAAGAGAAACCAAATTCCATAGAATCATTCATACACTCCCTCAGAAAAGTATTACACCTAGGAAATCTCTCTCTTTCATACATACTGAATTAGCAAAACAGACTCAAGTAAATGGTACAGTAACACATTTTGCCAACAAGATTGAATCAGTTACAGCAAGGCAAATTGAATACTAGGTTAAACCAAAGACAATAAATTTATAAAGATGTTGCACTCTGAACATTTAAAAAATCAAAAATTATGAGCAGTTTCTTGGTAGCGGGGATAAGAGATAAGAGGGAAGAAATTTCTGTGAGCACAACCAAAACTCAAGAGAGCACAATATTAGTTTTGTAAACAAGACAGATTCATACACACATGCGTTTAGAAATGTGTGTTGATGTTCATAAGAAATGTTTTGTTAAAGTAAAGTATTGAGAGACAAAAACACACATTTAACATATAGAAACGTACATACATACTTTCATATCTACATATAAAGAGGAATGTGCTTCATAAAATTTCATTTTTGAATTCTATTTTTCCTACTTATTTAAAAATTGTTTGTAAAATAAGCTTAAAAACGAAACTATATGACTGCTCTTGTTATTGTAGGGTAACTATACATTTTTATTTGTGTATTTTTAAAAATATGCGTAATCGCACCGAACTAATCATACCCTAAATTATGTAGTAATTTTTTTTAGCATATATTCTTGTGGATACTTAATATGTGTTTTAAGAAATTTCAAACAATGGTAATAAAATAAGGCACTTATTTATGTATATTTATTATTAAATATTTTGTTAAGTATATTTAGCCTGCATATAGGTCCAATATATATAAACCTCAATATGAATTTGATAGCTAAATTTATATATTTAAATTGCCAAACAAAATAAATTACTGGCGCTTTAAAATTGAGACTTTCCAAGTACTTGTTACTTTGCACTCATGTGTTTCCCATGAGCAATGCTTTCTTAGCAACATTAGTATAAGTAAAATTAAGACAACAAATAAAATATCGCAACACACCACGATAATTTATTTATGCCTTTTATATGGGCACTTGCAAGTTATAAATTAAAATTAAATTACGGGAATTTTAAATTAAATTTTTATCTTTAAAAAATATTGTGCTAATTATCCCGAGCAAATTATTAAAATCACCAATTTTTTGATTTTTTCAATTTTCCAACTTTTCTGAAGGGATTTTCCAAAAATTTTTTCCGTAAAAACCTTCTACTTGAAAATACGAACAACTGAAAAAAATGCTACAGAAATCGGCACAGCTGTTCTCATTTTATGAATTACTATACATTTTTTACACCATTTTTATATATAAGATTCAAGCACTATGTTCACTACAACTGAGACGCTAAACTAGTATTCTTCTTAGAATAGTGATAAAAGTTAAAAAAATTAATGTTAATAAATGTTATTGAAACAAATTCATTAATGTTAATAATTGTGGTATTTAGTTTATATGTATGTAGTAATTAAATTTAGATAATAAATGAATTTAATTTACTTTATTCGTGCTTGATTGCTTCAAATATAAATATTTCATGATATTCTCATGAAACATTTTTTATTTAAAAGTAGAAATTGAAAATATTACTGCGTAGAAAGTATATTCATATGGCCATTTCACTACTGCTATTTTAGCTCAATAGTGGATTTTACCCAAATTTTGTATAGAAAACTTGAAAGTCTTATATCAAAAGCCAAATTGATTAAATAAGAACTCTATTGAATCAATAAGAGAAAAAGACGGGAACAAAAAGACAGTATACAAAAACACAGCAAACATTCAGTAACTAAAAAAGTAAAGTAAATTAAAATCGAAAAGGTTCCGAATAATAAATTTGCATATTGATAATAAATGAATTTAATATTCGGTGTAAATCGATGTTATTTCTCTTATACAACAACAAAACACATGTTGTTACCATACAAATACACAATCGGTAACATTGGTTTACGTTGAATATGTTATAATGTAAATATATACACATTCGTATGCACGTATAAACAAATGAATTAATGTGAGATGAGAGTAACAAGTTTGCTGAGAATAATAATCTCTCTTTGTGATTTTACTCTTAAAGTGGCAGTAGCAGTACGTCCATCGACAAAATATGCACTGGATGTAGAATGTACGGCAGTGAAACATCTTAGTATATTTATAGTCTTTGGTTAAACTAATAGCGCAGGTGATCGAATTCGCTTTACATATTTTTCGAACAAACGTCTAAGTTTGTTTACATTTTGTTGATGCGCCATTTTTAAAACTTAAAAAATTTTCAATATAAAAATTGAAAATATATTTTTAAATAATTAATTTGTTTATAAAATAGTAAAAGTGCGAAAAAGCCGTTGTGTGAAAAGTAAAGAGAATGTGTGTGCCCAAGTAGTGCAGCTAAAATATAAAGTAAAAATAAAAGAAAACACATTTAAAAAAGAAAAAGAGTCTTTGAGAAACATTTTTCAAAATGTTTTATATTTTCAACAAAATACACATTTTATAAAATACATTTGAATACATATAAAGAAATATTAATCCGGTTTGCAAAAAAAGACGAGCGCGGGAGTAAAACTTTGTTTGATATGCTAAAAGACTAAAGGAAAAATTAAATAAAGTAGCATTTGTTTATAAATTTCTTTTTCTTCTGAGTTTTTGTATATTATTGGTCACTGCTTATTGACACATACACTTAAAATTTACACTAACAAAATACACGCGTTTTTTGTCTTTGTCCTGATGCGATTACTTAGTATTCAATTTGCCTTGACTTATAGCTTGCCTAAATGAATTACAAATCGCTTAACTAGGTTCCGAAAGCAGGGAAACGGTTATTAAAATAAATGATCAAGTTGCACTTATTACTTCCAAAAATGGTCTAATTGAACCACACGCAACCACGGTGCTAGCAGCCAGACCTAAAAGTTTGAATGAGGCTATTCAGATAGCATCTGAAACAATTCCTCATGTATTTTAATAGAAATAAGAGACAATTTAAGAACAGGAGATATAGCGACAGCAGACAACATTATAGCAACAATAATACTTGCAATAGAAGTGGTAGAACCAATTATGGTTATTATAATAGAAACTTTGATAACTTTAGGAGAACCAACTGCAACAATAATGACAATGGCAATCAGAGGAATAGCAATTTTAGGAATAATAACAATAATAGTGGCAATAATAACATTAATAGAAATAGAAACCAAAATAGGGTATATGTTACTCAGGAGCAGGAAAACGGAATAAACCCTGCAATCCTTAAGAGTAAGCTTAATCGAAGATGTAGGGAAATAGGATATATTGAAGAGTATGCTTTAAAAATTTTAAATTCGCACGCAAATATGCCGCATTACATTACATTTAAAACTGAGCAGGATATTTCATAAAATTTTTGATAGATACGGGTGCAGACATTTCCATATGTAAGGAAACTTTTATAGGAAATAAAGAAATAAGAAAACATAACGCTTGCAGACTTACGGGTATTGAGAACAGAGCAATACAAACAATGGGAACATCAATCTTAAGACTGGTATTACTAGAGGATACAATGGATCATGAGTATCAGATGGTAAATACGGAATTTCCAATAACTACAGATAATATCCTGGGTAGAAATTTTTCATTAAACATTTGGCAAAGATAGATTATGAAACATACACTTTAGCAATTATAGTAAATGATATTGAATACGTTTCACCATTGAAAACAAACACAAATAATTTTAAGATACCTCCTAGAACTGAGATGATTCAGGCAATAAATTTAGAAATAAAAGAGGATGGTGTTGTATGCGCAAAGCAGATTAGTGAAAATGTTTTTGTTGGCAATACAATAGTTCCAAAGCATGGAACAAAACACATACAAATTTTAAATGCTTCAAATGAGTAAGTCACAATTTCAACATTAGACTTAAAGATCAATCCATTATCAAATTACAACATTCTTTATAAAGAATAGTTCGAAGGGATACGACAAATGGGAAAAATTAAAAAGCTTGTTAAACATAGACACAGTCGATATTACTTCGAAGAAAATTCGAAGATATTTTTCATTTAGATGGAGAGCATCTAAGAGCAAATAATTTTTACCAACAGAGACTACAAACTACGGACAATACACAAGTTTATACTAGGAACTATAGATTATCACAGTCTCAACAGGTGGAAATAAAGAAAGAGGTTCAGAAATTAATAGAGGAAGATTTTGTTGAGCCTTCCGTTAGTCCTTACAATTCTGCACTTCTCTTAGTTCCAAAAAAGAGTGATAATGATGAAAAAAAAAATGGAGGTTAGTTATTGATTATATTATTATATAACAAAAAATTAGTCAACGACAAATTACTATTACCTCAATTGGACGATGTGTTGGACAAAATAGGAAGAGCAAAATATTTTTCAACATTGGACATGACGAGCTCATTCCATTAAATAGAGCTAGAACCAGCATCCAGATCCCATACTGCATTTTCAACAAATAGTGGACACTTTCAATTCAAGAGACTACCTTTTGGTCTCAAGATATCGTTCAACAGCTTTCAAAGGATTCTCACTACATCGTTAACCGGTTTAGATTCCAATGCTTTTATATACGTAGACGATATAATTGTTTTCGGATGTTCTTTACAACACCATAATAATAATTTAGCAAGAGTTTTCCAAAGATTGAGAAACCACAACTTAAAATTAAATCCGAGGAAATGTAATTTTCTGAAGTCTGAAGTAGTCTACTTAGGACATCTTATCACAGATAAGGGAATAATTACAGATCCAAACAAGAGTAAAGCATTGGAAACCTATCCAATTCCAAAAAATGCAAATGATATAAGAAGATTCGTAGCGTTCGGCAATTATTATACACGTTTTGGTAGAAATTTTGCTTAAATTGCCAAACCTCGTAACGAATTACTGAGGAAAAACCAGAAATTTATTTGGTCGGAAGATTGCCAAAAATCATTTGAAAAATTAAAAACTATAGTAACAAGCCCACCAGTTTTACAGTACCCAAATTTCGAAAAAGAATTTATACTTACCACTGACGCATCAGATTACGCGTTAGGAACGGTACTTTCATAAGGTGAAATAAGCACGAAATCAATAAGCCCGTAATAGAGAAGGAGCTATTGGCTATACATTGGGGAATTACCCATTTTCGACCATGTTCACAGACCATTAGTATCACTGCTTACCCACAAGAACCCTTCATCAAGACAAACAAGAACTAGATTGGATCTCATGGATTACGATTTTGAGATAATATATAAGCAAGGAAAAATAAATACAAATGCGGATGCTTTATCACGAAATTAACTAGATTCAAATGACTTAAAGGAAATGATACCAAAATCTATGAACGTAATGACTAGAAGTATGAATAAGAAATCAAAGGAAGATAATGAGAAAGATACAGATCTGGACAGTACTATAAAAGGAAAAGATAATGAGGATGAAGTTAAAAAGTATTATATGTGGAATAGTATTTCATTTTTACAAATTAAGTCATATCCAAGATTAAAGTTTATTAAAAATTAAGTAAAGAAAAGCATACCAAAGATAAAAGTTTTTGGAAATCGTGTAATTATGTCTTGTAATGAAAACGCATACTCGAATTTAGATTCAGTTTTGCGAAAGTTAACTAAGATTTTACGGGATAACCAAATACATACAGTAGCGCTAGCAAAGGATAATATGATATTTAAGTACGTACATGAGGAAAACTTAATGAAGATTTATAATAGCATGCAGAATAAGGATAAAAGTAGGCAAAGATCTATAGAAATTATATTATTTAATCATCCAGAAAGAAAACTGGAAAAAGATAGACAATATCAAGATAGATAATATCATGAAAGTTAATACGGGAGACATATAGGAGTACGTAGAACTGTCATTAGAATAAAACAGAGATTTATATAGAAGAATATGTATAAGATGATTAAGTATTTTGTAAGTCATTGTGAAAGTTGTAAAAGAAATAAAATTGTTAGGCATACTAAAGCACCAATCCAAATTACTAACACGCCTACGGGTCCATTTCAATGTATACAAATAGACACAGTAGGTACATTAAGGATATCGAATGGATATAGATATATATTAACCGCACAGTGCGAACTGACAAAGTATATAGACGCATTCCCAATGGAAACGAAAGACGAGTCAGAAATAGGAAGAATGATAGTGGAAAAGTTTATACTGAAATATGGAAGCTTTAGAACAGTTAAGACAGATAGAGGAACTGAATTCGTAAATGAATTATTTAAGGGAATATGTGCATACCGCCATGAAACTTTAGGTAGTATTGAAAGAAACCATAGAGTATTGAATGAGTATATGCGTTCCTTCTCGGAACAATATATCATGATCATAAACATTATCGTAATCATTATTTTCTGCTGGTAAAAAATGCCGTTAAGCTTTATATATAAAAAATGTACACAGTTTTTTTTTATATATATTCAGTTTAACAGCAGTTTTCAGAGCGAAAATCAATGAACTCGCCTACGCTGCCACCTGGTAATTAATTTGCCTTGAAACATATTGTCGATTTTGCTATTTAGTAAATTTTTTTTTTTTTTGCTATTTAGTAAAATTTTTATTTGTTGTTGCTAAAAACCATCTGATGTAGTAAGCGAGTTGTTATAAGCATAAACAAAGAACATATATATTCGAACACAAAATAAACACAGATTATTTTCATTTAAATTAAATTAACAACAAGTATTTTTTAGGTTTTCTAACCAAAATTTTGGTAATATCCACTCTTTCTCGAATGTTTTCGAATTACGCAAAAGATGTTCTGCGCACAAAATATACTAAAACCATATGATTTAAAAACACTTGACTGCCGATTTAAAATTACTTATTTCTTTTATAACATGTATAAAATTAAAAAAAACTATTACATTTGGATTCTATAGAAATATAACCGTAAATATTTTTAAATTTGTGAGTAAAATATTCTGCCGATTTTAATCTAGTTTTTCAAAGTTTAGTACACTAATAATGTTTCAGAAAGTTTTTTCTATGAAATAATTGATACAATATTCTATTGGCATTTTTTTCCTCTATTGATAACGTGTATGCGGTAAATGCGCGCGAAATGTTTTGGAGATGTTGATTACAGATTTTTTTAAAAATGCCTTCTCAATGTTTCATTGTACATTTTTCCAAGTGTAAAATAGTTTGTTTTTTTATTCTGTTAAAAAGTTTCAAGTTTCTCAAAGATTTTTTCTCATGTGTCAGATTTTTATATATGAAATAGGACAGTTAAGCTACCGGCGAAACGAATGAATTCGCCTGCGCTGACACCTGCATATAAGAACTAAGCGAATAGTTCTTCGCTTTTTGTTTTTATCAACACATAATAAACAAGCTTTATGCAAGGCGAATTAATCGGTTGTTGCTGGACCAAACCGAATAAATTGCTTAGTTGCAACGTAGGTGAATTCATTTCTTTCGCCGGTAGCATTACTGCCAAACTCCTGATATAAAACATGTTGTTGGAAAAACCGCATTTCAGTAAAACATAGATTTTATATATGAAGTTTGGCAACTATGCTTTCAGCAAACAATAATGAATTCGCCACGGTTCCACCTGGTATTTTTTTCGCTATATGTTGGACTTTTGATACAGTCAGTCCAGTACATTGCGAAAAAATTACCAGGCTGTAGCGCAGCGAAAAGTAGACTATAATACAAGAAAAAGAAAACTTATACAAGCAAAATCGCAGTTAAATATTTAAAATATTTTTTTAAATAATTTTAGAATACTTTTTACAATTTAGTTTGTTAACTTTTTGAAATTAAAACTTTAAAATTTAAATAAACCTTAGACTTTATAAAAAAAAAACAAAAAACTAAAACGAAACCATTGTTATTTCGCCGTGTGTAGAATAATTTTAACCACATTGGCTTAGTGTTTTTTGTAAGGCGAATAAATATACTGTAAGAGCGATGGCGAGTTCATTGATTTTTGCCGGTAGCCTAAATGTAAAACTACATACATAAAAAATCTGTATACCATTTTCTTTTGTTTGTAGTTTGACATTCGGGCTAACAGCAAAAATTAACGAATTTGCCATCGCTCCCACCGTACATTTATTCACATTGGTTTTTGGTCTAAAAGCGTAAATATTTATTAAAATTTTAGTATGTTGACACCCGCATTCTAACACTTATATTCATATATGAGCTTTTATATAGATATATTACATCTGTACTTTATTATGTTTACATTACTGTATAATATATTATTACTTAACTATAAACATACCTGGTGCTAAATAGTGTTAGATACACTTATATAATCAAAAACATAATGTTCATAAATAATGTTCATAAATAATAATATAAACATTAATCTCAAATAAAAATTCCCTTTTTGCAACCATGTAAAAGACGTAATTGTTAGTGTAGAAGATAAAAACTTTTTGGCCAAAAAAATTTTTTTTGTTTTGGCAAATTTTTTCAGAGCTGCATGGCAAGTACTTTTTCCTATGCGTGTGAATATGTTGTTGTTTTTAGGTATATTAGTCTCACGTGCTTTCATGTTATACATAAAAGAAAATGTAAACAAACTAAGACAAAAAAAGCAATTTTTATAACTAAAAAATCATCACAATTAATGACTATATGTTTTAGGTGTAGCTCCTTCATTTTTAAAATAGCGAAAGTGACAACCTGAAAATCTGATTCTGCAAGCTTAGAGCTTTTTATTTCTAATTTTTATTTTAAAAGGTATTATTTTTTTGTTATTTACAATTGTGAATGAAAGCCACATATATTGCCTATAATATGGCGTATATGTGTTATTTGTTGAGCATATTTTCTTGAACCAAGTATTAAAAAAAAAGAAATTTTCAACTTTCACTCATACTACATATGGGCTTATATCCCGAAAACTAAGAGTTGTTCCTGAATGGGACCAACTGTGAATGAAAGCCACATATATTGCCTATAACTTGGTATATATGTGTTATTTGTTGAGCATATTTTCTTGAACCAAGTATTAAGAAAAAGAAATATTCAACTTTCACTCATACTACATATGGGCTTATATTCCGAAAACTAAGAGTTGTTCCTGGATGGGACCAATTGTAGATGAAAGCCACATATATTGCCTATAATTTGGTATATATGTGTTATTTGTTGAGCATATTTTCTTAAACCAAGTATTAAAAAAAAAGAAATTTTTAACTTTCACTCATACTACATATGGGCTTATATCCCGAAAACTAAGAGTTGTTCCTGAATGGGACCAACTGTGAATGAAAGCCACATATATTGCCTATAACTTGGTATATATGTGTTATTTGTTGAGCATATTTTCTTAAACAAAGTAATAAAAAAAAAGAAATTTTCAACTTTCACTCATACTACATATGGGCTTATATCCCGAAAACTAAGAGTTGTTCCTGAATGGGACCAACTGTGAATGAAAGCCACATATATTGCCTATAACTTGGTATATATGTGTTATTTGTTGAGCATATTTTCTTGAACCAAGTATTAAGAAAAAGAAATATTCAACTTTCACTCATACTACATATATCCTGAAAACTAAGAGTTGTTCCTGGATGGGACCAGTTGTCGAGGTACTTTGTATAAAAAGGTACTTTTTCTAAAAGTTTTTATTTTGTTATTTTTATTGCAGTATTTGTAAAGTATTTGCCCTATTCAAAAGCCTCCTAGTACGTGCTAAGTGCTAACAAAATACAACGGTGCTAGCTGTGTTGTTGGTAATTTTCATGCAAACATGCGATACAACACTTAGTACTTTTTTTTCATATGTTTTTCAAACGTTGTATTTGTTTCTGTTCTATTAATACAGTGTGAATGGTAACTATTAAAAAGAAGAAATTTTTTGAAATAAGTTTATTTAGTATATACATACATAACAGTTTTACATTTAAAAAATATAGATTAAAATATAAAATAAAAATAAAAAATATAAAATAAATAATGGAAAATACTGCAGATAAAATGGTATATACATATATATATATAAAAGAAATAAGTATAAGTGCATTTCATGTAATTTTTTTATAGTTGAAAGCAAAACGTGTGCGCTCTAATCCGCCAAGAAAGTGGACAGTGGAGGAAGAAAAAAATTAAAAGAGATTTTTATTAGTTTTATTTATTTAATTTATTGATTTGACTGATTTATTAGAAAGTGGAATAAGTCATTTCTGTTGTATATAGTAGGAGTGGGTATATTGGAAACATATCTTAAGGTTTGTTCCCTGCCACCTTGTTCTAAATTATATTTAATAATAATGTTATGAAGAATGCAGCAAGGCATTATCCAATCATTGCATCTTTTCTTATTTTGTGCTGAAAGCATTCTAAACTTAAGTTCTTTTAAGCTTCCAAATTTTTCCTTCAGTAAGCCAAAACAATTTTCAATTCATACACAATATTGGGAAAACATTTTATTGAATTTGTCCATTTCATCTCTGGGGTGTTCAGAGTTATTTCTTCTAACGGGTGTAAGTAGAAAAGGTCGCAACGGGTATGCACTGTCTCCCGCAATCCATTGGCCTCTAGATAAATATCGATGGGGTTGTTTCGCAAGAGGACATCTTAAAAAATGTTTGCGTCATGTACACTCCCGGGGTATCCAACTGTTAACTGCCTTATACTTAAATTGCGATCACACACAGCTTGTATTTTAAGGGCATATATGCGTTTACGTGAAAAGTATAACTCATGATTATAGTAAGGTGTTTCTGCAAGTCTAATTTCGGTGCCATCAATGTAACCAATACACCCTGGTAGCTCGTTTCTTGAAGCTAAAACAAGCTGAGTTCGCTCCTCTTTATTGGGACAATATAAAAACTGTTCTTTAAGATTTAATATTGCTTTAATGACTCGATTTCTACCACCGAAATGAGATGCTACCTTACGAACACAAGCACCATTTCCTGAAGATCCCAAGCAGTAAAGTACAATTTTAAGCTGCAAGTCAATGCGTAGTTGGATCCTTTCGCCAATTGTGTGAAAAACATCGTAATTTTTTATAAGGTTGAATATATAGGCAAATTCCTCTGGCCGTAGTCGTATCATATGAAGAAATCTGTTTTCATCAAAATATCTTAAAACCCGATTATGCCATAATGATGAATTTGGTAACCCCAAATGTATACTTCTGCGACTGGAGAGCAAGTACATTAGGTTCATCCTAAAAATGTCTTGAATTTCATCCTCATCTTCTTCGTCACCTGTATTAATTTTTTTCATTTAAAATATGTAAACAAAATAAGGAAAACGGTTATAACTTACTTGAGTCAACCATTAATATATCGAAACTATATTTTTCACACAAAAAATTTATTGATTTACTTTTTTCTGTTTTCTCCTGCAATTGGCTTATAAATAACAAATGATGAATAGCACTTTTCTTCTTCTTATTTAGTTTTTGACTTTTGAAGTACAATGTACAATGGCACATTGATACAATGGTTGTTCACAAAGAAGTAAACAAAAGGTAGTATGCAATACTACCTACGCCTTAGCAGAGCTTGTGAATACTGCAATTGTTTTTAAAGTTTCTTTTTTCTTACTTTTTATAAAATATTGTTTTTAAGGTACTTTTTTATACCAAATGATTTAAAAGACTAATTCATTTTTTAAACGTTACTTTTTTTAATATTTTTTTTATAAAAAGTAATTTTAAATAAAATATAATACCAAATGGTTATAAAGGTAACTATAGATTAAAGTTCCTTCTTTCTTAATGTTACTTTTTATAATATATTTTTTTTAACTAAGACTAATTCATTTTTTAAACGTTACTTTTTTTTAATATTTTTTTTATAAAAAGTAATTTTAAATAAAATATAATACCAAATGGTTATAAAGGTAACTATAGATTAAAGTTCCTTCTTTCTTAATGTTACTTTTTATAATATATTTTTTTTAACTCTTTTATACCAAATGATTTTTAAAAAATACATTTTTACATTACTTTTTTTGAAAGAATTTTTTCTTATAAACGGTTATTTTTACAAAATTGAAAGTAATTGTTTGCATAGGAAAATTGTTTTAAAAATTCCATTTCTCTCAAGGTTACTTTTTTACAAATATATATTTTTAAGTTATTTTATTATAAAAGTTCATCTAATAGACTTATCTAAAAGTTACTACTTTGGAAAACATTTTTTATGAAAAGGAAACTTGTTCAATAGGTACCTGATCAAAAGGTACTTTGTTTTAAAGGCAGTGTAAAAAAAGTCGTCGGGATTTTTTCTAATACGTGCTTTTTTATGAAATATTATTTTCTATAAAAGAGAGTTGTTTCTAAGGTAGTTTTAATAAATGTTACTATTTAAAAAAACTTAGTTTATTTAGAGGGTACTTTATTAATAGTACTTTTTTCAGGGATTTTTTCATGTAAGTTACTTTTTATATAAGGTACTCTTTATAGATATTTAGATATAATGATGTTGAAATGAACGAAACTTTATGTGGCTTTCATCCACAATTGGTCCCATCCAGGAACAACTCTTAGTTTTCGGGATATAAGCCCATATGTAGTATGAGTGAAAGTTGAATATTTCTTTTTTTTAAAACTTGGTTCAAGGAAACATGGCTTTCATCCACAATTGGTCCCATCCAGGAACAACTCTTAGTTTTCGGGATATAAGCCCATATGTAGTATGAGGGAAAGCCCATACATAGTAGTTGTAAAGTACTTTTAGTCTTTTTTATAAAACATTTTTTTTTTGTTTACAATCTAAATTGTGTTTACAATTTTTATTTGCTTTGTCATTGTTAGTACATTGTTAGGTCTGACAATATTGTAAGACCTGAAAACCGTCTGTAAAGAGCTTAATCAAGAAAACAAGCACGAAGTCATAACGCGTTAATAATGTCACTATTTCTTTAAAAATACCTCGATTATCTGATCAGGAACTGCGAATACGGCTTCATATTGTTCTTTTTTTCTTATGAAATTAAATATTTATTTGTTTTTATTTACAATGAACACATTAAAACTTTTGTATATTTCAAAAATCAATTTATTTTTGACAAATTTTAAAAAAAAAAGCTTAATTCGCCTTGACAACTACAAGGTAGGCCATGATCATGGCGAAATAATACAGGTGAACGCACGGTGAAAAAGGTCATCAGCTGTATACCTTGGAGTTGTCAAAAAAAATTTAAAAAATTATTTAACTGTTAAAAAAATTTTTAATTTAATTTTTTTTGATTGTTAATAGTAAACAAAACAATTATTGAAATTCCTAAAGAAAACTAGTACAATATGGAACGGTATTTGCAGTTCCTCATGTGTGGCATTATTGCTATCACGTTTACAATGTCTTGCTTGTTTTCTTGTGGAAGATTACGTACTGCTAGTGGCGGTGATGTGACAAAGTAAAGCTTTTTATTGGGAGATGAATGTGTGATAGCTTCAAGGTCGCTTTTTCCCGCTGAACTGTTGAATGTAACAAAAAAAGTCGTTAAGAGAGTTTACAACTTCGCTAAAATTAACAATCAGATCCAGAACATTGGTTTGATACTGAGTTTCGGCAGATTTTCTAATGGTTGTGGTAATCAACTTTAATGAACTTCTTGGGGTAAGCGATGAAAGATGAAAGTTTTTCTGTTAGGCAACGGACGAGAATGGAACGATGCATGTGATTTGGGCAAATTAGTGGTACAATTTAATTTTGGTTACACTTTGCCTAGATTTTCATTTTTATATAACTTATTTTTTTATAATTTTTTTTATTCGAAAAATTACAACCACTTTTGTATATTTTTTTTATTATTTTTTTTTAATACTTTTTGACAACATACCTAGATTTTCTAGCAAAAAATTGCCTGTTGTTTTTTGCGTTGTTTGATTGTTGTAGCCGTGCGGTCAGCTGTATTAATACGCCTTGGCCATAAATAAACCTGGCAGCCAGGTTGCCGATTTATCGCCTCAAATTTATCAAAGTGCCGATTCGCCGATTTTGGCTCAAATAATGCCAAACTCTGTTTTACAATAATTTATCACTTTATTTATTATTTGAGCAACACTAGAATACTTGTAAATTTAGAAAGAGACAACATTAAGCCAGCACTTTTATTTGTTGTTATAAAAAAGTCGTTGGAAAAAACAGTTCTTAACTGTATGTGAGCTATTAAAAAATAAAAAGGTCTCGCTGTCGTGAATGATCAACCGATCTATGCAACAGCAAGTCATTGTATTTGGTTGCACGTATAAGTATGTGTAAAATTTAAAATATAAGACTATTTCATCCGATTGATAAAAGTAAGAAAGTTGAAAAGATTAATGCTATGCCAAAGGTTTCTACAAGTTTTACACAAAATCACAAAAACTACAAGTCCAATTTGTTAGGATTCGGTGCTGCCTTTATGACAGGCTCTAACAAGACTTTATTTGTTAGAAAATATGTTTGGCACTCACTATCATTACGTGCATTATATGCTTGTCTTTAATTACCTTTCGAATTTAAAACTCTACTTAGAGATATTTACAATTACGTATCAAATAATCCAGAAAGGCTTCAAAAACTACCAGAAATAAAACCAAGACATTACTGCACCAAAGTCAAACCAGATGGCTGGCGCGTAAAGCAGTAGTTGTTTGAATACTAGATTTGTGTGAGGCCTCGAACATTTACTTTCATTTGCTGCTTATGTATGTTGATCAAATCGATACAGTGAAAACAGCTATAAAAAACTTTAAACTAACCAAATCAAATATATTTATCCGCTTAGAATATATTCTTGAGTGAGTCAAATGATTTACACAACTTAAGCAGCCAAATGGAAGGGCTTCTAAGAACTGTACTAAGTAACTAACAATCGAAGAACTTTATTTTACGGAATTTTGGAAATTTGATGAGGCGTATTGGGCTCATTGGATAAAGAGTTAATATAAGAATCAGAACATAACAAAAACGAAATAAGCAAAATAAATAAAAAACTGTATTAATATTTATTTAGAATTTACAATTTTAATATTAAAACATTTTGATTCTGAACATAAATCTTAATATAAATTATATTTTTTTAAATAAAATTATGTTTTATTGTATCCAAAATGTTTTTTTAACTTCCTGATTATTTTCCAGTTTTTTAAAATTAAAGTGCCGATAAAGCCGATTTTTTTGTGCAAAAGTGCCGATTTCTTTTCAAAATTCTCTGGCACCCCTGCTGGCAGCACTTAATTATATCAAAGCTCCCATTTTTTTATATCGACACCTCAGAATTGTTTTGGTCCAATAGCCATTTAAAAATTATTATTTCTGACTTAAGTTTGTTGGATATTGTTTTGCCCCTAAAAGCAATGATTAGACTATGAGGCAATATTGTACAAGAAAACATAATAAACATAATTATTACTTTGCCTTATTATATACATAAAATTTAAGTAAGAACCGCAAATACCCTTATTTTATTTGGAATAGTTATTTTATGTGGAACATCGTTCCTTTAAGAAAAAGTTTGATTTATGTATATGTTTTGACAATACGTGTAAAAAAGAAAACATAACAGAAGGACTGTCAGTTTTTGTGATTTAAAAATATGTAAGTTAAAACAATTTTTTTACGTGTTTACTATTTTTATGTTACAAGTATTATGTCTTTTTTATGTTTCTTTAAGTATCTACTTGTACATATGTATGTACAATTATAAAATGTATTAAGCAATCAAATATAAAATTAGGTCTGTTGACTTTGTGCATTTTTTAATAAATTAATACAAAAAAAAAAAAATTAAGGGAGTTGTTACAGACACTGCACTCCTCCAAATAACATTAACATTTCGTTTTAGTCATAATTTTAGAAAGGAATAATATTTAAACTTTATATGGACGTCCAAAAAAAACTTTTTGATATAGAGCACAGAAATTATTATTTGCTTAGGAGTGAGATGAAGTTTAGTTATAATTAAAAAAGAAACGGAAGTGTTTAAGTATAGAAAAGTGCAATTTGAAAGGCAATTGAATGGTTTAATTAAATATGATGAAACAAAAAGTTTAAACGAAAATGTAACAGAAATGGAAAACACATTAATTGATACTATTAAAAAATTTAGTTATAAAATAACAGTACAGGGGGGTTACTATGTAACTCGATTCGAAAGTTAAATATTACGAATTCGGATTTTTTCTACCAACTAACTCGAATTCGCAAATACATTTCCTACTTTCGAGTTGCCATATCCGATTGTCGGATACTCATACTCTACTTTCGGATTTTCATCACTATGTATTTCGAATTTAGATGTCAAAGTCGGTCGAAAGTTGAAATTTGTAGTCGTTTGATGTTAAGTTAACGGATGATACATAAACAAATCTTTAAAAAATCAAAACAACGATAGCAGACGCTAAAAATGTAAGTATTTCTTAAATATATATGTATATTGATTGATAAATGTTAATTCAAGTCTTTTCAATAAGAAAAATACTACGAAAAATTTAAATACCAAGCAAAGCCAATTTGAGATCATGGTCAACTTTATGACGGAGCATCCACAGTTGGCTAAGGGGTACATAAAAGCTACGGACGCCAAACAAGGCATCAACGATTTATGGGCACCATTGGTAGAAGACCTAAATGCAGCCGGTCCACCAATGCGGGAAGTGGTCGATTGGAAAAAGGTAAGTAATAAATAGTTTGTCCATAAATTAAATTAATTTTTTCTGATTAGGTTTGGGCAAACCACAAGACCCACCTTAAGGCCTAATTGCGGAAGAACCACATTACGGGAACCAGTAACAACGCCGAGCAAGATGTTAACACTGTACATGATTACATGTGTAACCAACATGATAAGGGGGAGACAGATGAATTGGTATCTGCCCCTTCCCCACCGCGTTGTTCATCAACTGCTCGCACACCCATCACACCACGAGCACCATTCAATCGCGCTGTACTGACAAAGCAAACATTGCTGGAACAGCAAGTCAATAATCAAATGGAGTACCACAAGCGCTCCATATCAGTGTTAGAAGAAATAAGTACTAGTTTAAAATCTCTAGTTAAATACAAAAGAAGGCAAGTAGATATTGACGAGAAAAATTATAAGCTTGCAAAAAGGAAATTCGACCATGAACTTAAATTGGACGTTGAAATAAAAAATTTTAACTTTTTTTTATAAATTGTTTTATATATCATTTCATTTCATCTTCACTTTCTAACCAAAGGGCAACCGAATCCATTTTTATAATAAACAAATATTTCTTCTTAACTTTTATTTTTATTATTTTAATATTTTTGACATTTTTGCGTAGGAAATTCGGCCAAGTTTGAATAATACATTCGAAAGTACTGCCAAAAATATTTCCAATTAGTGGCAGCACTTTTCACTCGATCCGAAAGTGTTACATGGTAAGAGCTCAAATTCGGATCGAATACAACTTTCGAGCTGTTCGAACTTTCGAATCGAGTTACATAGTAACCCCCCAGGACAATTGTAACAGATGGTTTAATAATGAATTAAGAATAATGAAAAGAGAGAAAATAAAGAAATACCATATAGCTAGAATAGAACAAACATATGAATCGTGGTTTAATTATACAAAAATAAGAAATGCATATAAGGGGAAAATTGAAAACGAAAAAAATAGATACATAAATAATCAAATAACTATTACAGTATATCAGAAACAAATGTAGAGAAACCTAGAAGACCTAGTACTTAAAAATAAAAAAGATGTGATGAATTCTATGATATTTAACCAAGAAGAAATAAATAAAAAAAAAGAAATAGCTTGTCATTTTAATAAATACTTTATAGATAGTATAAGAGATATAAGAGAATCAATAGATAATGTGCAATATAACAATGTAATACCTGTGATAAATAACCAATTTAAATTCCAACCAATAAATATAATAGAACTAAAGAAAATAAATATAATAGAACTAAAGAAAATAAATACTCTTGCGAAACCGCTGTAAACTACGTAATAAACAGATGGAAAAATAGAGAAAAAAATAACAAAATTATTGCAATTTTTTTAGACTTTAAGAGGGCATTTGAAACAATAGACAGGAAATTGATGATTTACAAGCTTAACAAGTATGGTATTAAAGGAAAAGAATGAAGATGGTTTGAATCATATTTAGAAACCAGGATACAACTAACCAAGGTAAATCGCGTCACTTCACTACCAATAATTAACGATTTCGAAGTACCATAAGGATCTATACTGGGAGCGCTTCTATTTATTATATATATTATTGATATGCCCAATGTACTAGAAAAATGTGAAATATTATTATACGCTGATAGACTATAGACCAATTAACACGTTAAAATTTTGTGAAAAAGTAGTGAAGGAACAATTGTATAAATATATAGAAGAGAATGCTATAATTACGAAATACCAGTTGGGGTTTAGAAATAAATACTCTTGCGAAACCGCTGTAAACTACGTAATAAACAGATGGAAAAATAGAGAAAAAAATAACAAAAAATTGCAATTTTTTTAGACTTTAAGAGGGCATTTTAAACAATAGACAGGAAATTGATGATTTACAAGCTTAACAAGTTTGGTATTAAAGGAAAAGAATGAAAATGGTTTGAATCATATTTAGAAAACAGGATACAACTAACCAAGGTAAATCGCGTCACTTCACTACCAATAATTAACGATTTCGGAGTACCATATATATATTCTATACTGGGAGCGCTTCTATTTATTATATATATTATTGATATGCCCAATTAATATTCACGGAGGGTGATATGAGAAACAGAGACCTGCAACTTGTATGATCGAGCCGTCTTGTTCACAGTAGTTGAATTTTAAGAACAACACGAACAAGTATTACATCAATTTAATACTTGTTGCTTTTTATACACAAACACAAAATGCAACAATAAGTGTAAATCATTTTCAACATTAGACTCGAACAGATTTGTATTGAAACAAAAAAGTCTCGTTAACAAGAAGTTATTTTTTTGCACAACGTCTTTATTGTACATGATCTGATTGGAGTTTTACCTAAAACAATCGAGCCACTTGAAAGTAAAAAAGCGCTATGCAGAAAAATATAAAAACAATAAGAAAAACTTACATATGTGCATTTTCTATCATATTAGCATTTTTTATTTCTAGCTTTAAAGGTGAAAACAAAATTTTATAAATGTAAAATATTTTACAAGCAAACAAAATTTTTGATGAAATTATATTTACACATGTACTATGTACATAAATTTAAAAATATATAT
This sequence comes from Gymnosoma rotundatum, assembly GCA_916610165.2. Taxonomy (NCBI): domain Eukaryota; kingdom Metazoa; phylum Arthropoda; class Insecta; order Diptera; family Tachinidae; genus Gymnosoma; species Gymnosoma rotundatum. Next base: position 83,839,665 of record OU744338.1, on the reverse strand, counting down.
TTTGAAATTTGTTCTCCAAATACCTATAAATAATGAAATCCAAAATATATAATTTGTTTTTTTTTTCATTTTCAGACTTTATTAAAAAAAAGTAAGTATACATATATATATATATATATATATATATATATATATATATATATATATATACTTATAACTAAAAAAAGTAACCTTTTATAAAAAATTACATTTTCATGAAAAAATTATTTATTAAACAATAAAAAGGACATAACAAAATCTTAATAAAAAAATATTTACAAAAATTAATATAAAAAAGGAAAGATAAAACAAAATTAAGTAGCAATTCATGGTTAAAAAAAAGAACAAGTTCAACACTATATTTTACGGGCATTCAAAAAACGTTTGGATATTAAGCACAAAAATTTATTGAAAAATAATTTTAAAAATGTAAAAAAAAACGTAAAAACAACAAGAGAAGAAAACATCGAGTAGAAAATTAATTTACAATTGAATAAAACACTTGTTTCGCTAACAACAAGTTTGCTTTGATGCAAAAATAGATTCAAACCTTAAATGACACTGTCAGAACATTCATGTTCGCACAAAATGACGAGTACATAAAATGAATGTTTTAAACGAGCGGTTGATTCAACAAGTGTTTTTTGCTTTTGAACAAAAACGATTCGAGTCATAAAAAACTAAGTGCTTGTTTAAGTAGACTCGAAAATTACGCAACCGAAACCGATCTCTGATGGGAAACCAATGTTTTGAAAATTTGAGACATGATGTAAATAAAATAAATAAGTGGTTGAAGATGAATAAATTAAAATTAAACAAAAAGAAAACAAAAATAATGGAAATAAATATGACAAGCAATGAACTTTTTAAAATAAATAATGAAAATATAGATAAAATGTATATAAAATACCTAGGGTTTATTATCGATAAAAATTTAAATTTTAAACAACACATAGACTATACTTGCAAAAAGATTGGTAAAAAAATTGGTTTTTTCAAAAGAATAAGAAGCTAAATATCCACGACAACGGCAATAAACGTGAATAACACTATAATTAAACCACATTTTAAGTATGGGTTTACTGTAATATACACATGCTGCGTTAACGAACAACTGGAAAGGTTACAAAAACTCCAAAACAAAGCGATGAGAGCAATTTTGAGATGCAATAGATATACGCGCGTAATGCGCTCAGATGGCTTAATATTACACAGAGACTTCAACTAAATACTTCAGTATTCATAAAAAATTGCAAAAAGGCGATGCACCGGAATATTTATGTAATCAAACGATATGCAACCATATGGATTGAGAAATGCTGATGATTTCCGTATAAACCGAGTAAGAACAACTAGTATGCAGAGATCATTATTCTACAAAGGACTGCAAATGTACAACAAACTTCCAAGCACATTAAAAAATGAAAACAATATAAACCTATTCAAGAAGTATAGTGTATTATTTATGTATCGTAATTGTTATTTTTAATTAATTTAATTTAATTAAAGTATTCAAAGTAATTAGTATTTACATCATCAAATAAAAAAAAAATAAAAATTATAAGGATAGTTGAAAAAATAAATGTTGCCTTTTTTGCTGAAGAAGAAAATAATTGTTTTATTTTCTTTCAATTTTTGAGCGACTATTTGGGTCAACTAGTGGAGGGACTTTTTGCAGGACACCTGTCTGGAAGCTGTTCTGATTTTTCTAAGTTTTAAAAAAAAATTTTAATAAAATTGTTTTTTTTTTTTTGCTTTTGATTTGTACAATACTTACATTTTTTTGATGTATCTACTCTAAAGTTTCAGAAGTTCATTTTCAGAAATTTAAGTTACACTTACTATTTTCAAGAATATAATTGAATTTTAATAAATTAAAAGTAATGAATATTCCCTGATTACAAATACTTTTTATTTGTAATTTTTTTTTTTTTTTTGAAATTTGAATTTAAAAATGGCAGGGCTACATAACCACAGCGCCAGGGTATCCCACAAATTTTCAGAAATATATAATTAGTTTCTCCAGGAACGGCACATCGACCTATACCTTCGTATAGGAAGTGATAAATCCTGAACAGGATATTATAGTATAAATGATTATATTAATTTTATTTATTAAACACGATAGCATTTTAGTAAGCTAGTTGAAAAAAACGTGCGCGATGCGTCTTTTATTATAACCTCACTTTTTTGAAAAAGGAAAATCTGCTCGCACGCAGATGTTCCCCCTTCGAGATAAAGTAATTAAAAACTTAGTAACTAGCCAATGTTCAACAGAGACCTGCGCCGAACGGCTAATAGCCGGCTTACAGCCGCCGCCGAAGATTTCCGACAGCCGCCGCCGCCGACATTTTTTCAGCTAAAATTTGGCTAAAATTTAGCCGCCGACGTTTAGTTTCACCATTTACCCGACTTCAAGAAATGAAGAAATGTATCAATAAATTTTTTATGATATATGTATTTTACACGACGGCATTTTTCATTAAACTAATTTCATGAAATTTTTGTTTTTTGGCACGAATTATAGACACGCTTGAATTTAGAGGGGATTTTATTACACTTGCTTTGTGTACGTTCGCTGCATATGGTTTGTTGTTAGCTTATTACTATTATTAAAAGCGAAATGTACAAATTCCGGTGCCATGAAAATTTAATGAGTAAATTTGCACCTGTTATGTCTGAAACAAAATTTTTTATTTCAAAAGTTAGCTTGCAGGCTGGTTCTATTAAAAAAAGTAAAAAATTTAAAAGCTAAAAACTGCAAAGTATTTTTATAAAAAAAGGAGTGCATTATGGCATTTATAATATGCAATTTTTTATGAAACTAGCATGAATTTTTTGTTTGATTGAGGAGCAAGAGGGGTAAGCAATATAGCATGGCTTCAGTTTAGTGGGAGTGTTTTTGTTGGTTATGTTTTGTTAAATAACGAATATCGCTGCAACTTATAAAGAAAATTGCATCAAAAAATGGCATAGTAAAAATGAGGACCATTATAAACTACAGGGAAACTATAGAACTAATTTAATATTAAAAACAAATTTTATAAACCTTGCCATTTACAATTTAAGTTTTGGCATGTATGCGGTTTGTTGAAATTTTTAGTTGAATGAAATTTTGTGAAAATACTGCATACAACGATCAAATTTGTTTATTAGTTTACAAAAATTGCCAGAATAATTTAATAAAACAGATTTACACAAAAAAAATTCTACAATATTTTTTTATAAACTAATTAATTTTATAAACAGGTTTTTAACTGATTTATAAAATATATGGGAAAACTAAAAGTAAGCACATACAACAAGAATCTTAAATATTCCCAATAAGATGTTATTTTCAATTATGTTATGGGTGTATCAATTTGTCCGTTTGTCGGTGATTATAGTAATAACATTCTTAATTTATATTTAATGTATCTCTGCTTTAAAATCCTTTTTCCAAAAATATTTTTTTTCTATTTATGTTGCATCTGATTTATTGAGTAGCATATTGTGACCGTGATTGGCTCCTTGGCTAGGTTTTCATAATAATAATACATGATGTGATTATAGTAAAAATTATATCCGAGTCTTAGCTTGTTACAAGTATTTCATTTTGATAAACGAGATTTTTTGATATTTGACTTAGTGTCCACACGAAGCAAATTTAATAAAAAATTAAATTGTTATCAATAATAAATAAGAGTGTTATATTCACTATATGTGTATATTATAGTTCAGTAAAGTAACTCCATTAAAAAAAACAAATATTGGGGTGACAGAGTATTAAAAGTAAGAAAAAATTAAGCACTATATATAATTTTACACAAAAACGTCACCGGCTCTTAATGAGTAAAGCATTTTAAAAAAATTTTAGTAAATTAAAATCGCTTCAAAAGCGTTTAATTAATACCCACATTGATATCTTAAAAATATGGTGTACATTCGTACTTTTCTATGAAAAGTTCAGAGGCCAATAACCCGGAAAATAGAGGCGAGCTCCAATTTTTAATTGATAGTTTTTCTTATTTTTAATTCTCTATCACCCCATATATTTGTTTTTTTTTTATTGGAGTTACTTCATTGTTCCATATAATATAAAAAATTAGAGGTAGGCGTGGTGTTTTGCTCGCTGCGTCTGAGGTCATGGACCGATCTTGCTGTTTTCCAATAGAAACTCTCTCAAAACTATGTTTGATTTAGTATCTCGACAAATTTGGTTTCAACACTATCACGAAAGAACAGATGGACATCGCTCAATCGACTTCGCGATGCATAAGAACTCTGAATATATACACTTTATGGGGTCAGAAATGGTTATTGTAGAAACTACAAACGGAATGACAAATTTAGATATATGTACCCTTTTGTGGTGAAAGGTATAAAGATGTATTTTTAATTTAAATTAAGTATATTTAGACACTACTTCTAGTTCACAGACACCAGCAATTTTTTTTTAATTTGTATCAATATTGCAACGGTTGCTCCCTACATATTATGTACATGGTCCACGAGTGCAGGTGGCGAAGAAGCTTTTTCCAGTGCAAAGAGGTTTAAATTTTGTAACTGGTAACAGAGATCTTTTTTTCAAGATACCTATGATTTAGTTAATGAAATAATAAAACCTTATTTGTGATTGATAATTTTTGCCTTTTTTACTTATTTAAATAATGAACTCCCAGGTTCATTCTAGCAGATTATTTGTATGAGCCGTACAAAAAAAGGCTAGCTGATAAAACATTGGCTAATAGCCGGCTTACAGCCGCCGCCGCCTATTTTTAGTAAGCCGCCGCCGATCAAAACCCCTCGGCGCAGGTCTCTGACGTTCAAGCCATCCGCAACATCAGTGCTGCCACAACCAAACAATTTTTACAACCAAAATTTGCTTTAAAAGTTACCAAATGAGAAAAAAAATAACCAAATTTCAATATGTAGTATTTTTATTAAATAACATTTAAAATGGATACATATTTATAATGTAACTTATGTGATTTAAATTCAGTTAATAATAATAACAAAAATAAAATTCTTTTACCTACATATGTATGTATGTAATAAGTAACGATTGTACACGTATGTTTAAAAAAATAAAAGTTTGTTTAAAACAAAGTAAACAAAACTTGCGGTTCACAGTATAATAGTTTAAGACCACAGAAGTTCATTGCATTTTGAAGTGAAATTTCACATTTAGCAAAATTAAAAGCTGTTGACAGTGTTGTAGAAGAAAAATATTATAAGCAAATGAGTAGCAATTAAGGCGAATTCATAACAGGTGGCTGCACTAGCGATTTTAGTCACAGCTGTTTTATTTTCAGTTGTCTTGGTAGTAATTCGAAAAATTGAAGAATATAAAAGCTTAAAAAGTATAACATAAAAAATAATGAAAATGAGAAAAATATTCACATCTCCACATTAAAGAAAAAAATAACCAGTTTTGGTTAGAAATAACCAAAAACGGCAGCCCTGCGCAACATTTACATGAGAGTAATGAGCCCTTTAAACAGGTTGTCTGCAACGCCACGTCACGCTTACGAAAGAATAACTATTAACACACAACCTAGGTAAGGAAAATGGATTAGCTGATCCGCAACGTGTACGTTTACGTAAGAGTAATAAGGTCGTCCTCAACGTTAACGTAAGTTTTTTAAAATTATTTCGAATATCTCAAGGCAAATTGAATACTAGGTAAAACTAATAGCGCAGGTGATCGAATTCGCTTTACACATTTTTACGAACAAACGTCCAAGTTTGTTTACATTTTGTTGACGCGCCATTTTAAAAACTTAAAAATTTTCAATATTAAAATTAAAAATATATTTTTAAATAATTAATTTGTTTAAAAAATAGTGAAAGTGCGAAAAAGCCGTTGTGTGAAAAGTAAAAAGAATGTGTGTGCCCAAGTAGTGCAGCTAAAATATAAAGTAAAACAAAATAAAAACACATTTAAAGAAGAAGAAGTCTTTGAGAAACATTTTTGAAAATGTTTTATTTTTTCAACAAAATACACATTTTATAAAATACATTTGAATGCATATGAAGAAATATTAATCCGGTTTGCAAAAAAAGACGAGCGCGGGAGTGAAATTTTGTTTAATATGCTAAAAGACTAAAGGAAAAAATTAAATAAAGTAGCATTTGTTTATAAATTTTTTTTTCTTCTCAGTTTTTTTTATATTATTCGTCACTTCTTATTCACACATACACTTAAAATTTACACTTACAAAATACACGCGTTTTTTGTTTTTGTCCTCATGCGATTACCTAGTATTCAATTTGCCTTGGAATATCTCAAATGTTGAATTTATTTTAGATCGGCGGCAAAAAAGCAATACAATAAAAGGCGGTGGCGGATGGTGGTCGATTGCCGATTTTTTATCAAAATTCTTTTATATCGACACCTCAGAATTGTTTTGGTCCAATAGCCACTTAAAAATTAGCTAGCAATAGAATATATACTTGAATATACTATTTCTGACTTAAGTTTGTTCGATATTGTTTTGTCCCTAAAAGCAATGATTAGACTATGAGGCAATATTGTACAAGAAAACATAATAAAAATAATTATTATTTTGCCTTATTACATACATAAAATTTTAGTTAGAACCGCAAATACCCTTATTTTATTTGGAATAGTTATTTTACGTGGAACATCGTTCCTTCAAGAAAAAGTTTGATTTATGTATATGTTTTGACAAAACGTGCAAAAAAGAAAACATAATAGAAGGGCTGTCAGTTTTTGTGATTTAAAAAAATGTAAGTTTAAACAATTTTTTTACATGTTTACTATTTTTATGTTTTAGTATTATGTCTTTTTTATGTTTCTTTAAGTATGTACTCGTACATATGAATGTACAATTATAAAATGTATTAAGCAATAAAATATAATAGTAGGTCTGTTGACTTTGTGCATTTTTTAATAAATTAATAAAAAAAAAAGTAAAGGGAAAATGTTACAGACACTGCACTTTCTCCTCCAAATAACATTAACATTTCGTTTTAGTCATATTTTTAAAAATAAATATAATTTAAACTTTATATGGATGTGAACAGAGCTAAATTCCAAAAAATTGATATGGAGCACAAAAAATATTATTTGCTTAGGAGTGAGATAACATTTAGTTATTTTTATTATTTTTTTTTTTATTTTTGAAAGCCGGCTGTTAAATTTGTTTAAATTTGTTTCTGTAAAAGATTTCATTTAAATTTGTTTTTGTAAAAGATCTTACATTTGTTACAATTGTAGTGTTGTTAAATGATCTTAAATTTAATACAGGCTCGGTATGAGGGCTACCGTTGTGCAACCATTACACCCCCACCGTAAAAGACAAAATTATTATAGTCATATGTACATACGTAAAATAAGTTAATAAATTAATATTTTTTTTTTAATTTATTAAGAAATTATGTACATATGGTATAATAATTTTTTTTTATATGTTATATACTTATATTATATTTACATATATTTTATATTAAATATTTCATTTTTTTAACATATTATTGTGATATTTTTTTATATTATCACTAACATCAATAATAGTGCTTACACCTTCCTTAGCTATAACTTTGTATAGATCATGGTATGGTTTTTGATATTTTTTTCTATTAGTGTTTCTAACTATTACAAAATCTATATTTAATGGGTTGATTTTTACATTATCATTTATTCTTTTTTGTTTCCATTTTTTTTAAATATTATTTTGCTTTGTTCAAAAGAATTTTAGTCTTTTTTCTAATTCATTTGCTTAGTTATCAATATCATAATTAGTTTCTTCGTTCGATAATATGTCACTATGTAGGTATGGTAATTTTCCCAAAAACTAACTCATATGGTGTATAACCAGTTTCAACATTTGGGGTTATATTATAAGCAAAGGTGAAATAAGGGATCCAGGTGTCCTATTGATCATTATTACAAAAATTTAATAGAAGTTCATTAAGCACCCTATAATTTCTTTCTATAGACCCAAGAGTTTCATGGTGATAAGGGGTACTAAACCTCTGCTGGATTTTTAATAGTTGGCATATTTCCGTCATTAGTTGATTCGTGAATTCTGTTCCATTATCTGAATTTAAAACTTTAAAATGGACATATTTCAATATAAATTGCTCTACTAATGTTTTCGCTACAGTTTTTGCGTCTTTCGCTTCCATTAGATATGCTAAAAAAAATGTATCTGTAATAATTTGATACTCGCATTAGTCCAACTGTATCTATTGACAATACTTCAAAACTGGTAGCTGGTGTTTTTGTTAGTGTAAGTTTCTCCATTGTATGTCTTGTTTGCTTGTTTAATTTACATTGTTGACAATTTTAAATATAGTGCTTAATCATTTTACCCATGTTTTTCCAAATATATCTTTGTTTTAACTTTAGAACAGTCTTTCTAACACCTAAATGTCCTCCATGCGTAGAGTTGTGATATTCTTCAATTAGTTACATTTGTTTTTGTTTACATGTAATGCATAATGGTTCATCATATAATATAATTTTAAGATTCGAATCTTTTTCAAATTGCAATTTGTTAAATATTTTCTTGAATTTTTTTAAGTGTATACTTTTGAATATATCTTCATTTTCGCTGTGAGTTTCTTCAGAATCACCGTGTTGTTAAGTGGATTATCACTGCAGGAAACAATTATTTCATTTTCTTCCATCTGTATTGATACATTAATTTTATTTTCTAATTCTCGTATGAATTTTAATTTTTTAATATTTTTTATGTGAGTCAATGATGTGCATTCCCAAATGAAAACTTGCGCAGGATTTTCTGTAGGGATACATGTAGAATTGTCTTTGTCGGTGTTTATAAGTTTTCTATGCATGTGTCTTGTAATAGCCAGTATTTTCTTGACAGGTTCGTTTCTTGTTGGGATCATAGCCTTTAATACTTCAGAATTTATTATTATTCTTGACAGTGTGTCAGCATTAGTATTCATTTTTTCTTTTCTGTAAACTATAGTGAAATCGTAGTCACATAAATCAGGACGAATGCCTGTCGTTTTCGACGATGGGTTCTTGTGTTAAGACAATGACACTAACGGCCTGTGGTCTGTAATAACAATGAAATTTCTGCCGTATAAATATCGTCTGAAGAAATTTATGGCCCAGTGAATGGCTAGTAGTTCCTTTTCTATAATCGGTTTATTGATGTCATGTTCTGATAAAGACTTACTCGCGTATGAAATGGGCAAGTCTTTTCCAATTCTGTCTTGAGACAAAACTGCTCCAAGTGCGTAATTTGAGGAATCAGTAGTTAGAACGAATTATTTTTGAAAATCAAGATATTGTAGAATCGGTGGATTGAGTAATTTCTCCTTCATGGCTTCAAATGAATGTTGGCACTCTTGTGTCCAGACGAATTTTACATTCTTTTTCAAAAATTGATTTAATTTTTCGCAAGATCAGCAAAATTCGATATAAAGCGCCTATAATAATTGCAGAAAGCAACAAATCTTCTTACGTCATCAGTATTTTTTGGTTCAGGATAATTTTTAATGGCTTCATATTTTGTAGGATCAGTTCTTATCCCTTAGTCTGTTATTAGATATCCCAAATACACCACTTCAGATTTTAGGAAATTACATCTTGAAGGATTTAATTTTAAGTTACACTCACGTAATTGTTGAAATACTTTTCTTAAGTTATTGTTATGGTACTTTAAACTGCATCCGAATACGATTACATTGTCAACGTATAAAAATGCTTCAGGTGTAAGTCCGCTTAATACAATAGTTAGCATCCTTTGGAAGCTGTTAGACGATATCTTCAAACCAAATGGTAAACGTTTAAATTGATAGTGTCCCGATCCAGTAGAGAATGATGTTAATGGTCGAGCTTCTTCCAGTAGTTCAATTTGATGGAATGAGTTTTTCATATCCAGAGTAGAAAAATATTTCGCTCTTCCCAATTTATCTAATACATCTTCAAGTCTCGTGAGAGGGAATTTGTCATTAACAATTTTAGTATTCAGTTTACGAAAATCTACTACCACCGAGTATACAGAGGCGACACGTCGTGTCGCCTCTGTATGCTTAGTGTCTACTACTAGACGCCATTTTTTCTTATCATCTGTAGATTTTTTTGGTACTATTAGTAGAGGCGATTGTAAGGAATTGTTGAATGTTCGATTGTGTCGTTTGATATCAATTCATTTACTTTATCATTTATCTCTTTTATTTGTGTGTATGGTAATCGGTAGTTTTTATATACATGGGTGTTTTATCTGAAGTTTGGATGTTTTGAGTGCAGAAGTTGTTTGTTGTCAACTTATCGCCTGGTAATTAAAATATGTCGTTAAATTCGGTAATAATCTCTTTTATTGAAACTTCTGCCTCTGGGTCAGCTATATCTAAATTAACTGTATCCAATTATAAATCACTTCTATCTTCATTTGCTGTGCTTGTGTTTAGTGCGGGGTATATATTGTATTCTCTAAGTGGTTGAATTTTGTAATCAAATTTATTTATTTCAATATCTTCATTGTTTGTATTTAATATTTTTACGTGAGCAATTTCTCTTGCATGTATAATTGTGTTTGCCAAATAAACTCCATTTTTTATTTTCTTATTCATGTTTAATGTTATGGTAAAAGTCAAGTTTAGCCATATATTTTGTAAGTAAATCTATGCCTATTATGCCATCATACAACAAATCGAATACATTTTCAACTATATGAAATAGGTGTTCAATTACTTTGTCGTCTACTGTAAAATTTATTTATTTTCCTTCCTAGGCATTCTATAGTATCAGCTATTATGCCAGACAATTTTGCAATTTCCTTCGTATTTACATTTACAAAAGTTTTTATTTTACAAATTGATATATCAGCGCCAGTGTCTATTAAAAATCTAAAATTTTGTTTGCTATTAATACATTTTAAAATCACATATAAACTTTTGTTGCAAGAAATGTTGTAAATTTGTGATTTTTGGCGCTCTGGGTAATATTTTATATTACCCGGCCTTATTAGTTTCCCTGGTTGTAATTTCCTCTTGGAGTAGTACGTATGTAGTTATTAATTATTGTATTGTGGATTATATGAGTTATTTCCGTTAATATTACTTTGTGTAGTATGATTTCTATTTAAATTGGCTCTATTATTGGTTCTGTTAGCTGTCATTTCTATTACTTCGATAATTATTGTTGTAATTATTTATTATATTATGCTAATATCCCATAATATTTTCAAGTAAAAAAGCAATTTATTTGTTGGTTTGGAATAGCTGGTATCTATACGTATTTCGCCGGTTGCTAAAGCCAGCTCGTCAGGAAACTTTTATCCAACTTTTTAGAAAAGCCAAAAACATTTCCTTTAAGTATAAAAACTTCAAAAAACATGAGAGTTATTTTAGAAGCCAATACAGAAATGTTAAGGGTTTAACAAAAATTACCAACAAACAAACCACGTTTTTATTTTTGCTTACATTCCCTACTGCGTTAGGTTGGTTACATGCCGACTCTTAATGCAGACGTAAGGTCTTTTAAAAATAAAAACAACACAGTTATTTCTTTAAATTTCTCAAGAGAAAGAAAAAAACATAACAGTGATGCCAACAGTTTGCACAAGCAATTGCATATAATTTTTATCTGTAAAATTATTTTAGGAATTTTTATAATATTATTTATTATATTATGCTATTATCCCATGATATTTTCAAACAAAAATGCAATTTATTTGTTGGTTTGGAATAGCTGGTATCTATACGTATTTCGCCGGTTGCTAAAGCCAGCTCGTCAGGAAACCGTTATCCAAATTTTTAGAAAAGCCAAAAACATTTCCTTTAAGTATAAAAACTTCAAAACCAACATGAGAGTTTATTTATATGCACAGGCATTTTGCAAATTATTTAATTAAAGACACGGGAATATTTTCTTAAAATTTAAAACTTCGTGCTATTTTTTATTTAATTATCCCGATTAAATTAATTACCGATATTGATTATTGAGGGTCAAAGCACGTCTCGATGGCCATTTCGTTATCGCTTACTTAACTCTTCAGGAAACTTCTGACAAACATTTTAAATAAACTAAAGATTTTTGTCTAAGCAATAAAGCAAAGACAAAAATCAAAGTTTAAGCAAAAACAACAATAACCAACAGTAATTCTATTTTTCTTTCTCTACTGTATACGGTCGACTTTTTGTCGGCTCTTTTATACAGTTGAAAAAGGATGAAAAATAAAATATCAAAAACACTCCGATAATTTATTTATATGCACAGGCACTTTGCAAATTATTTAATTAAAGACACGGGAATATTTTTTTAAAATTTAATTTTCACAAAAACTTCCCGATTAAATCGGGATAATTAAATAAAAAATAGCACCAAGTACATGTACATGTTGTATATTTTTATTTAGTTGTTATACAATGCAAGTGTGTGTTTGGTTGCGTATTTTGTTTGTTTATTTCTCGCTTTGTGTTAGTTGTTTTTGTTTTGTAATAAAGATGTTTTGTAGAAACTTCTAGCTTTGAAAACAAACACAATAGGCCATTTCGTACGCAAAGATGCGTACTTTGTAACACTGCTGCCGCAGTTCTTCTTGTGCCTGGAGAATGTTTCCATTGTCTTCGTGAACTGGTCCAGGTTTTACACCAAATTCTAAATCTGCTGGCAGTTTTAGTTCTGTCCCAAATAAGATTTTTGATGGACTACGTGAAGTCGATTCGTGTACAGCTGACCGGTACGCCAGTAGAAGTTTGGGTATATGCTCGTCTTAATCCTTTTGGTGTGTACTAACCACTTTGCTGAGATATTCATCTAGGGTACGATTGAATCTTTCAACCAATCCATCAGACTGTGGATGCAGCGGTGTCGTTCTCGTCTTTTTGATACCATAAACGTCGCACATCTCTTTGAATATAGCCGATTCAAAATTTCGTCCCTGGTCTGAATGTAGCTCTAGTGGAACACCGTATCGACACACCCAATTGTTCACAAGGGCGTCTACCACTGTTTTGGATTCTTGGTTTGGAATGGCATACACTTCGGGCCATTTGCTAAAATAATCTATTACCACTAGTACATATCGGTTTCCAGCATCACTGACAGGGAATGGACCTATGATATCCACTCAAAGGGTAAAGCAGTAAAATCTCTGCTTTATCTTTTTCAGAGTTTTGGTTATACCCATAAGGCTGCCGCTAGGACCGTTATGGAACTGCTTAAGTATCTAATTTCTCTTAGAAGTTGGCACGACAATCAAGTCCGTTGTAGTTTTGTCATCGGTACTTTCCCAAGATCGATATAAGCAGCTATTTTGTACTTTCCGACTATTCCACTGAGCCCAGTACGACTTTGCTAGTTGGCTCTCTGCCGATATTTCATTATGATTCGGTTTCCTGTTGTTTTGCTTTGCCAATATAATTTTTGCCAAAATTGGGTCGTCATTCTGGGCCTTCGACCAGTCTTCCCTTGACACAATTTGAGTAAGGCGCACATCTATTACGCACTTCTTTTTCTCGACATTTGTGAAGTGCTTGCATTCTACATTGCATGGCCGTCTTGAAAGGGCATCAGCATTATTGTGCTTTTGGGCTTGGAGAGCACCCTGCTGTAGTAGCCAATTACCTTTTCTGTTCCATTAACCTCCTGAGAAAGCAGTCCTCCTATTCCATAGCCGCTTGTGTCCATGTCCAATATGAATTTCTGTCCAGCTCTTGGATAGGCAAGGACTGGTGCCGTACACAAAAGTTTCTTGAGCTCCTGGAACGCTTCTTCCGCTGCTTCACTCCAGTGGTATGGTTGCGACTTCTTGGTCAACTCATGCAAGCTAGCAGCCACATGAGCAGAGTTTGGCACAAATCTCCTGTAGTATGTGCAAAGCCCTAGAAAACTACGCAACTCATGAATATTTAGTGGGCGATGCCTGTTCTTTAGTTCCAGTACTTTGTCTTCATCAGTTGATACGCCGTCGATGCGTCAGATATTTGACCTCCTTTTGAAACAAGTCACATTTCTTAACACTGATTTTAATCCTGCAGCTGTTATACGCTTGAAAACTTCATCCAGGTTTTTGAGGTGTTGGTCAAAAGTGTTGGAGCGTTGCAGAGCCCGAATGGCATCACCTTAAACTGACATAAACCACCACTTGCGCTAAAGGCAGTTTTATCCTTGTCTTTATCGGCTATCTCTACTTGCCAGTAGCCGCTCTGCAAGTCCAAGGTAGAGAACCATTCCGTTCCACCCAACGTGTCTAACGTATCGTCAAATATAAGCAACGGATAACTGTCTTTCTTGGTGACGTCATTAAGCTTCCTGTAATCAACACAAAACCTGGTACTGCCGTCCTTCTTTTTTGCTACTACTATTGGTGAACTCCACGGACTCGAGGATGGCTCAATGACTCCGTTACGTTCCATTTCGCTGATATGTTCTTTCTTTTTTCTAGGGGAACACTTCTGGGTGCTTTTTTCATAGGCCTTGCTTCGCCAGTATTAATTTCATGTTTAACAACTGCTGTTCTACCTTGGCTCTTATTATTTAGGGCGAAGACGGAGGCATGTCTTCTCAGCAATTGCTTTGCTTTGTTTCTGTCATGAGGTGTTAATCCTGCCACCCATTTTTGCGCCTGTTCTGCTAATGAATCTCTTTCTGTGGCTGTTATTTTAGGACATACTGTATTCGCCGTACAAATTATTATGGCTTCTGCTGGCTCACATCGACCCATCTCAAAATTCCTGTCAATAGTTTTTTCGCTATTAGGCAGATTAAGTACTCTCAGAGGAACTCTGCCATCGTCGCAGATTTTCACGAGGGCTTTGGCTATTATGATATCGTCTATTAGTTCTTTTGGTTCCACAACCCACAACCGGTTATCCTCACAATCTGTCTCCACACGTGCCCATACTATAGTTTCCACCGGAGATGGTGATTTCTGGCGTTCAACGGCAAATAGCTTCCTTACTATGGTCCTGCTATCATATCTAACATCCAGGGGTATGTCTACACTGCGTAAGATCATTATTGGCTCGCCTATGTGCAGACTTGGGCTATCATAAAGTCTGCACCAATGATAACTTCATCCACTATATCGGCAACAACAAATACATGGTCAGCGCTGATGTTTGCAATAATCATTCTTACCCTGGATCTTCCATAGACAGTGGCTAAGTCGCCATTAGCAGTGCGCAGTTGTACATTATTTAACGGCTCCACTGCCCCTTTTACTAAATCGGGCCTTATAATTGACTGAGATTCTCCTGTGTCTATTGTGCGGACTTGCTTTCTTCCGTTTATAAGACCGCAAACATCTAGGTTTCTATTTTTCTGTTGTACAATGGAAACGGAGATTGTGGGAGCCAGCACTTGGCCATTAGTGCTAGCTCGATTTAGTTTAACGGTGACTCATGCGATGTGGTGTTGTTGGCCCGTTTGTTGTCCCTTGCTGGCGAAGCAGATCTTGTTCTTCTTTTTGCGTATCTACAGTTGAGCTGAAAATGGCCAGCCTTACCGCATTTAAAGCATTTAGCGTGAGAATTACTTTTTTCCTCCTTCATTATCTGTTTGACTAACTCCTTTATCTCGCTTCTACTGCTGTGTTATAAGTTTCAGTATCAACACATCGCAGCTTGTACACCTGTGTCTTTGGGATGACTTTTGTGGTCTCCTGGGCTAGCGCGTACGAGAAGGTTTTCGCAAAAGATGATTTTTGCATAGCACAAACAGTATATTTAACATCTGGATCCCGAATGCTTCAATCTCAAACTGATCCAGAAACGGATGATCTTCGCTTGGGTAAGTGAGCTGCACCAAACGTTCAATTTCAATGGCGAAGTTTTGCAGCGTCTCATTTGCCTTCTGCACCCTGTCTCGTAACTCCATTCTGTAGAGTTCTCTTTTGTGCTCGCCACTACGTTGTAAGGCTACCATTATGTCCTCATAATTATTTCTGCAACCGGCTGGTAAGCTTTCGAGTATCTGTGCTGTTGCTCCCTTTAAGGCCAAAATTAGCTCTATAGCTTTTTCTTCACTGTCCCATCTATTTTTTGCTACTATATTTTGGCTACTGTTTCGAACTGGGACTTAAAAACCTTAAAAGGTGCGCTGCCGTCAAAAGTCGGGGTGTTAATCTTGCTGTGTCGTTTGATATCAATTCATTTACTTTATCATTTATCTCTTTTATTTGTGTGTATGGTAATCGGTAGTTTTTATATACATGGGTGTTTTATCTGAAGTTTGGATGTTTTGAGTGCAGAAGTTGTTTGTTGTCAACTTATCGCCTGGTAATTAAAATATGTCGTTAAATTCGGTAATAATCTCTTTTATTGAAACTTCTGCCTCTGGGTCAGCTATATCTAAATTAACTGTATCCAATTATAAATCACTTCTATCTTCATTTGCTGTGCTTGTGTTTAGTGCGGGGTATATATTGTATTCTCTAAGTGGTTGAATTTTGTAATCAAATTTATTTATTTCAATATCTTCATTGTTTGTATTTAATATTTTTACGTGAGCAATTGCTCTTGCATGTATAATTGTGTTTGCCAAATAAACTCCATTTTTTATTTCCTTATTCATGTTTAATGTTATGGTAAAAGTCAAGTTTAGCCATATATTTTGTAAGTAAATCTATGCCTATTATGCCATCATACAACAAATCGAATACATTTTCAACTATATGAAATAGGTGTTCAATTACTTTGTCGTCTACTGTAAAATTTAATATTTTTCTTCCTAGGCATTCTATAGTATCAGCTATTATGCCAGACAATTTTGCAATTTCCTTCGTATTTACATTTACAAAAGTTTTTATTTTACAAATTGATATATCAGCGCCAGTGTCTATTAAAAATCTAAAATTTTGTTTGCTATTAATACATTTTAAAATCACATATAAACTTTTGTTGCAAGAAATGTTGTAAATTTGTGATTTTTGGCGCTCTGGGTAATATTTTATATTACCCGGCCTTATTAGTTTCCCTGGTTGTAATTTCCTCTTGGAGTAGTACGTATGTAGTTATTAATTATTATATTGTGGATTATATGAGTTATTTCCGTTAATATTACTTTGTGTAGTATGATTTCTATTTAAATTGGCTCTATTATTGGTTCTGTTAGCTGTCATTTCTATTACTTCGATAATTATTGTTGTAATTATTTATTATATTATGCTAATATCCCATAATATTTTCAAGTAAAAAAGCAATTTATTTGTTGGTTTGGAATAGCTGGTATCTATACGTATTTCGCCGGTTGCTAAAGCCAGCTCGTCAGGAAACTTTTATCCAACTTTTTAGAAAAGCCAAAAACATTTCCTTTAAGTATAAAAACTTCAAAAAACATGAGAGTTATTTTAGAAGCCAATACAGAAATGTTAAGGGTTTAACAAAAATTACCAACAAACAAACCACGTTTTTATTTTTGCTTACATTCCCTACTGCGTTAGGTTGGTTACATGCCGACTCTTAATGCAGACGTAAGGTCTTTTAAAAATAAAAACAACACAGTTATTTCTTTAAATTTCTCAAGAGAAAGAAAAAAACATAACAGTGATGCCAACAGTTTGCACAAGCAATTGCATATAATTTTTATCTGTAAAATTATTTTAGGAATTTTTATAATATTATTTATTATATTATGCTATTATCCCATGATATTTTCAAACAAAAATGCAATTTATTTGTTGGTTTGGAATAGCTGGTATCTATACGTATTTCGCCGGTTGCTAAAGCCAGCTCGTCAGGAAACCGTTATCCAAATTTTTAGAAAAGCCAAAAACATTTCCTTTAAGTATAAAAACTTCAAAACCAACATGAGAGTTTATTTATATGCACAGGCATTTTGCAAATTATTTAATTAAAGACACGGGAATATTTTCTTAAAATTTAAAACTTCGTGCTATTTTTTATTTAATTATCCCGATTAAATTAATTACCGATATTGATTATTGAGGGTCAAAGCACGTCTCGATGGCCATTTCGTTATCGCTTACTTAACTCTTCAGGAAACTTCTGACAAACATTTTAAATAAACTAAAGATTTTTGTCTAAGCAATAAAGCAAAGACAAAAATCAAAGTTTAAGCAAAAACAACAATAACCAACAGTAATTCTATTTTTCTTTCTCTACTGTATACGGTCGACTTTTTGTCGGCTCTTTTATACAGTTGAAAAAGGATGAAAAATAAAATATCAAAAACACTACGATAATTTATTTATATGCACAGGCACTTTGCAAATTATTTAATTAAAGACACGGGAATATTTTTTTAAAATTTAATTTTCACAAAAACTTCCCGATTAAATCGGGATAATTAAATAAAAAATAGCACCAAGTACATGTACATGTTGTATATTTTTATTTAGTTGTTATACAATGCAAGTGTGTGTTTGGTTGCGTATTTTGTTTGTTTATTTCTCGCTTTGTGTTAGTTGTTTTTGTTTTGTAATAAAGATGTTTTGTAGAAACTTCTAGCTTTGAAAACAAACACAATAGGCCATTTCGTACGCAAAGATGCGTACTTTGTAACACTGCTGCCGCAGTTCTTCTTGTGCCTGGAGAATGTTTCCATTGTCTTCGTGAACTGGTCCAGGTTTTACACCAAATTCTAAATCTGCTGGCAGTTTTAGTTCTGTCCCAAATAAGATTTTTGATGGACTACGTGAAGTCGATTCGTGTACAGCTGACCGGTACGCCAGTAGAAGTTTGGGTATATGCTCGTCTTAATCCTTTTGGTGTGTACTAACCACTTTGCTGAGATATTCATCTAGGGTACGATTGAATCTTTCAACCAATCCATCAGACTGTGGATGCAGCGGTGTCGTTCTCGTCTTTTTGATACCATAAACGTCGCACATCTCTTTGAATATAGCCGATTCAAAATTTCGTCCCTGGTCTGAATGTAGCTCTAGTGGAACACCGTTTCGACACACCCAATTGTTCACAAGGGCGTCTACCACTGTTTTGGATTCTTGGTTTGGAATGGCATACACTTCGGGCCATTTGCTAAAATAATCTATTACCACTAGTACATATCGGTTTCCAGCATCACTGACAGGGAATGGACCTATGATATCCACTCAAAGGGTAAAGCAGTAAAATCTCTGCTTTATCTTTTTCAGAGTTTTGGTTATACCCATAAGGCTGCCGCTAGGACCGTTATGGAACTGCTTAAGTATCTAATTTCTCTTAGAAGTTGGCACGACAATCAAGTCCGTTGTAGTTTTGTCATCGGTACTTTCCCAAGATCGATATAAGCAGCTATTTTGTACTTTCCGACTATTCCACTGAGCCCAGTACGACTTTGCTAGTTGGCTCTCTGCCGATATTTCATTATGATTCGGTTTCCTGTTGTTTTGCTTTGCCAATATAATTTTTGCCAAAATTGGGTCGTCATTCTGGGCCTTCGACCAGTCTTCCCTTGA
The DNA here is from genome assembly GCA_916610165.2 of Gymnosoma rotundatum. Taxonomy (NCBI): domain Eukaryota; kingdom Metazoa; phylum Arthropoda; class Insecta; order Diptera; family Tachinidae; genus Gymnosoma; species Gymnosoma rotundatum. The sequence continues at coordinate 83,820,340 of OU744338.1, read as the reverse complement.
CACAATTTGAGTAAGGCGCACATCTATTACGCACTTCTTTTTCTCGACATTTGTGAAGTGCTTGCATTCTACATTGCATGGCCGTCTTGAAAGGGCATCAGCATTATTGTGCTTTTGGGCTTGGAGAGCACCCTGCTGTAGTAGCCAATTACCTTTTCTGTTCCATTAACCTCCTGAGAAAGCAGTCCTCCTATTCCATAGCCGCTTGTGTCCATGTCCAATATGAATTTCTGTCCAGCTCTTGGATAGGCAAGGACTGGTGCCGTACACAAAAGTTTCTTGAGCTCCTGGAACGCTTCTTCCGCTGCTTCACTCCAGTGGTATGGTTGCGACTTCTTGGTCAACTCATGCAAGCTAGCAGCCACATGAGCAGAGTTTGGCACAAATCTCCTGTAGTATGTGCAAAGCCCTAGAAAACTACGCAACTCATGAATATTTAGTGGGCGATGCCTGTTCTTTAGTTCCAGTACTTTGTCTTCATCAGTTGATACGCCGTCGATGCGTCAAATATTTGACCTCCTTTTGAAACAAGTCACATTTCTTAACACTGATTTTAATCCTGCAGCTGTTATACGCTTGAAAACTTCATCCAGGTTTTTGAGGTGTTGGTCAAAAGTGTTGGAGCGTTGCAGAGCCCGAATGGCATCACCTTAAACTGACATAAACCACCACTTGCGCTAAAGGCAGTTTTATCCTTGTCTTTATCGGCTATCTCTACTTGCCAGTAGCCGCTCTGCAAGTCCAAGGTAGAGAACCATTCCGTTCCACCCAACGTGTCTAACGTATCGTCAAATATAAGCAACGGATAACTGTCTTTCTTGGTGACGTCATTAAGCTTCCTGTAATCAACACAAAACCTGGTACTGCCGTCCTTCTTTTTTGCTACTACTATTGGTGAACTCCACGGACTCGAGGATGGCTCAATGACTCCGTTACGTTCCATTTCGCTGATATGTTCTTTCTTTTTTCTAGGGGAACACTTCTGGGTGCTTTTTTCATAGGCCTTGCTTCGCCAGTATTAATTTCATGTTTAACAACTGCTGTTCTACCTTGGCTCTTATTATTTAGGGCGAAGACGGAGGCATGTCTTCTCAGCAATTGCTTTGCTTTGTTTCTGTCATGAGGTGTTAATCCTGCCACCCATTTTTGCGCCTGTTCTGCTAATGAATCTCTTTCTGTGGCTGTTATTTTAGGACATACTGTATTCGCCGTACAAATTATTATGGCTTCTGCTGGCTCACATCGACCCATCTCAAAATTCCTGTCAATAGTTTTTTCGCTATTAGGCAGATTAAGTACTCTCAGAGGAACTCTGCCATCGTCGCAGATTTTCACGAGGGCTTTGGCTATTATGATATCGTCTATTAGTTCTTTTGGTTCCACAACCCACAACCGGTTATCCTCACAATCTGTCTCCACACGTGCCCATACTATAGTTTCCACCGGAGATGGTAATTTCTGGCGTTCAACGGCAAATAGCTTCCTTACTATGGTCCTGCTATCATATCTAACATCCAGGGGTATGTCTACACTGCGTAAGATCATTATTGGCTCGCCTATGTGCAGACTTGGGCTATCATAAAGTCTGCACCAATGATAACTTCATCCACTATATCGGCAACAACAAATACATGGTCAGCGCTGATGTTTGCAATAATCATTCTTACCCTGGATCTTCCATAGACAGTGGCTAAGTCGCCATTAGCAGTGCGCATTATTTAACGGCTCCACTGCCCCTTTTACTAAATCGGGCCTTATAATTGACTGAGATGCTCCTGTGTCTATTGTGCGGACTTGCTTTCTTCCGTTTATAAGACCGCAAACATCTAGGTTTCTATTTTTCTGTTGTACAATGGAAACGGAGATTGTGGGAGCCAGCACTTGGCCATTAGTGCTAGCTCGATTTAGTTTAACGGTGACTCATGCGATGTAGTGTTGTTGGCCCGTTTGTTGTCCCTTGCTGGCGAAGCAGATCTTGTTCTTCTCTTTGCGTATCTACAGTTGAGCTGAAAATGGCCAGCCTTACCGCATTTAAAGCATTTAGCGTGAGAATTACTTTTTTCCTCCTTCATTATCTGTTTGACTAACTCCTTTATCTCGCTTCTACTGCTGTGTTATAAGTTTCAGTATCAACACATCGCAGCTTGTACACCTGTGTCTTTGGGATGACTTTTGTGGTCTCCTGGGCTAGCGTGTACGAGAAGGTTTTCGCAAAAGATGATTTTTGCATAGCACAAACAGTATATTTAACATCTGGATCCCGAATGCTTCAATCTCAAACTGATCCAGAAACGGATGATCTTCGCTTGGGTAAGTGAGCTGCACCAAACGTTCAATTTCAATGGCGAAGTTTTGCAGCGTCTCATTTGCCTTCTGCACCCTGTCTCGTAACTCCATTCTGTAGAGTTCTCTTTTGTGCTCGCCACTACGTTGTAAGGCTACCATTATGTCCTCATAATTATTTCTGCAACCGGCTGGTAAGCTTTCGAGTATCTGTGCTGTTGCTCCCTTTAAGGCCAGAATTAGCTCTATAGCTTTTTCTTCACTGTCCCATCTATTTTTTGCTACTATATTTTGGCTACTGTTTCGAACTGGGACTTAAAAACCTTAAAAGGTGCGCTGCCGTCAAAAGTCGGGGTGTTAATCTTGCTGTGTCGTTTGATATCAATTCATTTACTTTATCATTTATCTCTTTTATTTGTGTGTATGGTAATCGGTAGTTTTTATATACATGGGTGTTTTATCTGAAGTTTGGATGTTTTGAGTGCAGAAGTTGTTTGTTGTCAACTTATCGCCTGGTAATTAAAATATGTCGTTAAATTCGGTAATAATCTCTTTTATTGAAACTTCTGCCTCTGGGTCAGCTATATCTAAATTAACTGTATCCAATTATAAATCACTTCTATCTTCATTTGCTGTGCTAGTGTTTAGTGCGGGGTATATATTGTATTCTCTAAGTGGTTGAATTTTGTAATCAAATTTATTTATTTCAATATCTTCATTGTTTGTATTTAATATTTTTACGTGAGCAATTGCTCTTGCATGTATAATTGTGTTTGCCAAATAAACTCCATTTTTTATTTCCTTATTCATGTTTAATGTTATGGTAAAAGTCAAGTTTAGCCATATATTTTGTAAGTAAATCTATGCCTATTATGCCATCATACAACAAATCGAATACATTTTCAACTATATGAAATAGGTGTTCAATTACTTTGTCGTCTACTGTAAAATTTAATATTTTTCTTCCTAGGCATTCTATAGTATCAGCTATTATGCCAGACAATTTTGCAATTTCCTTCGTATTTACATTTACAAAAGTTTTTATTTTACAAATTGATATATCAGCGCCAGTGTCTATTAAAAATCTAAAATTTTGTTTGCTATTAATACATTTTAAAATCACATATAAACTTTTGTTGCAAGAAATGTTGTAAATTTGTGATTTTTGGCGCTCTGGGTAATATTTTATATTACCCGGCCTTATTAGTTTCCCTGGTTGTAATTTCCTCTTGGAGTAGTACGTATGTAGTTATTAATTATTGTATTGTGGATTATATGAGTTATTTCCGTTAATATTACTTTGTGTAGTATGATTTCTATTTAAATTGGCTCTATTATTGGTTCTGTTAGCTGTCATTTCTATTACTTCGATAATTATTGTTGTAATTATTTATTATATTATGCTAATATCCCATAATATTTTCAAGTAAAAAAGCAATTTATTTGTTGGTTTGGAATAGCTGGTATCTATACGTATTTCGCCGGTTGCTAAAGCCAGCTCGTCAGGAAACTTTTATCCAACTTTTTAGAAAAGCCAAAAACATTTCCTTTAAGTATAAAAACTTCAAAAAACATGAGAGTTATTTTAGAAGCCAATACAGAAATGTTAAGGGTTTAACAAAAATTACCAACAAACAAACCACGTTTTTATTTTTGCTTACATTCCCTACTGCGTTAGGTTGGTTACATGCCGACTCTTAATGCAGACGTAAGGTCTTTTAAAAATAAAAACAACACAGTTATTTCTTTAAATTTCTCAAGAGAAAGAAAAAAACATAACAGCGATGCCAACAGTTTGCACAAGCAATTGCATATAATTTTTATCTGTAAAATTATTTTAGGAATTTTTATAATATTATTTATTATATTATGCTATTATCCCATGATATTTTCAAACAAAAATGCAATTTATTTGTTGGTTTGGAATAGCTGGTATCTATACGTATTTCGCCGGTTGCTAAAGCCAGCTCGTCAGGAAACCGTTATCCAAATTTTTAGAAAAGCCAAAAACATTTCCTTTAAGTATAAAAACTTCAAAACCAACATGAGAGTTTATTTATATGCACAGGCATTTTGCAAATTATTTAATTAAAGACACGGGAATATTTTCTTAAAATTTAAAACTTCGTGCTATTTTTTATTTAATTATCCCGATTAAATTAATTACCGATATTGATTATTGAGGGTCAAAGCACGTCTCGATGGCCATTTCGTTATCGCTTACTTAACTCTTCAGGAAACTTCTGACAAACATTTTAAATAAACTAAAGATTTTTGTCTAAGCAATAAAGCAAAGACAAAAATCAAAGTTTAAGCAAAAACAACAATAACCAACAGTAATTCTATTTTTCTTTCTCTACTGTATACGGTCGACTTTTTGTCGGCTCTTTTATACAGTTGAAAAAGGATGAAAAATAAAATATCAAAAACACTACGATAATTTATTTATATGCACAGGCACTTTGCAAATTATTTAATTAAAGACACGGGAATATTTTTTTAAAATTTAATTTTCACAAAAACTTCCCGATTAAATCGGGATAATTAAATAAAAAATAGCACCAAGTACATGTACATGTTGTATATTTTTATTTAGTTGTTATACAATGCAAGTGTGTGTTTGGTTGCGTATTTTGTTTGTTTATTTCTCGCTTTGTGTTAGTTGTTTTTGTTTTGTAATAAAGATGTTTTGTAGAAACTTCTAGCTTTGAAAACAAACACAATAGGCCATTTCGTACGCAAAGATGCGTACTTTGTAACACTGCTGCCGCAGTTCTTCTTGTGCCTGGAGAATGTTTCCATTGTCTTCGTGAACTGGTCCAGGTTTTACACCAAATTCTAAATCTGCTGGCAGTTTTAGTTCTGTCCCAAATAAGATTTTTGATGGACTACGTGAAGTCGATTCGTGTACAGCTGACCGGTACGCCAGTAGAAGTTTGGGTATATGCTCGTCTTAATCCTTTTGGTGTGTACTAACCACTTTGCTGAGATATTCATCTAGGGTACGATTGAATCTTTCAACCAATCCATCAGACTGTGGATGCAGCGGTGTCGTTCTCGTCTTTTTGATACCATAAACGTCGCACATCTCTTTGAATATAGCCGATTCAAAATTTCGTCCCTGGTCTGAATGTAGCTCTAGTGGAACACCGTATCGACACACCCAATTGTTCACAAGGGCGTCTACCACTGTTTTGGATTCTTGGTTTGGAATGGCATACACTTCGGGCCATTTGCTAAAATAATCTATTACCACTAGTACATATCGGTTTCCAGCATCACTGACAGGGAATGGACCTATGATATCCACTCAAAGGGTAAAGCAGTAAAATCTCTGCTTTATCTTTTTCAGAGTTTTGGTTATACCCATAAGGCTGCCGCTAGGACCGTTATGGAACTGCTTAAGTATCTAATTTCTCTTAGAAGTTGGCACGACAATCAAGTCCGTTGTAGTTTTGTCATCGGTACTTTCCCAAGATCGATATAAGCAGCTATTTTGTACTTTCCGACTATTCCACTGAGCCCAGTACGACTTTGCTAGTTGGCTCTCTGCCGATATTTCATTATGATTCGGTTTCCTGTTGTTTTGCTTTGCCAATATAATTTTTGCCAAAATTGGGTCGTCATTCTGGGCCTTCGACCAGTCTTCCCTTGACACAATTTGAGTAAGGCGCACATCTATTACGCACTTCTTTTTCTCGACATTTGTGAAGTGCTTGCATTCTACATTGCATGGCCGTCTTGAAAGGGCATCAGCATTATTGTGCTTTTGGGCTTGGAGAGCACCCTGCTGTAGTAGCCAATTACCTTTTCTGTTCCATTAACCTCCTGAGAAAGCAGTCCTCCTATTCCATAGCCGCTTGTGTCCATGTCCAATATGAATTTCTGTCCAGCTCTTGGATAGGCAAGGACTGGTACCGTACACAAAAGTTTCTTGAGCTCCTGGAACGCTTCTTCCGCTGCTTCACTCCAGTGGTATGGTTGCGACTTCTTGGTCAACTCATGCAAGCTAGCAGCCACATGAGCAGAGTTTGGCACAAATCTCCTGTAGTATGTGCAAAGCCCTAGAAAACTACGCAACTCATAAATATTTAGTGGGCGATGCCTGTTCTTTAGTTCCAGTACTTTGTCTTCATCAGTTGATACGCCGTCGATGCGTCAGATATTTGACCTCCTTTTGAAACAAGTCACATTTCTTAACACTGATTTTAATCCTGCAGCTGTTATACGCTTGAAAACTTCATCCAGGTTTTTGAGGTGTTGGTCAAAAGTGTTGGAGCGTTGCAGAGCCCGAATGGCATCACCTTAAACTGACATAAACCACCACTTGCGCTAAAGGCAGTTTTATCCTTGTCTTTATCGGCTATCTCTACTTGCCAGTAGCCGCTCTGCAAGTCCAAGGTAGAGAACCATTCCGTTCCACCCAACGTGTCTAACGTATCGTCAAATATAAGCAACGGATAACTGTCTTTCTTGGTGACGTCATTAAGCTTCCTGTAATCAACACAAAACCTGGTACTGCCGTCCTTCTTTTTTGCTACTACTATTGGTGAACTCCACGGACTCGAGGATGGCTCAATGACTCCGTTACGTTCCATTTCGCTGATATGTTCTTTCTTTTTTCTAGGGGAACACTTCTGGGTGCTTTTTTCATAGGCCTTGCTTCGCCAGTATTAATTTCATGTTTAACAACTGCTGTTCTACCTTGGCTCTTATTATTTAGGGCGAAGACGGAGGCATGTCTTCTCAGCAATTGCTTTGCTTTGTTTCTGTCATGAGGTGTTAATCCTGCCACCCATTTTTGCGCCTGTTCTGCTAATGAATCTCTTTCTGTGGCTGTTATTTTAGGACATACTGTATTCGCCGTACAAATTATTATGGCTTCTGCTGGCTCACATCGACCCATCTCAAAATTCCTGTCAATAGTTTTTTCGCTATTAGGCAGATTAAGTACTCTCAGAGGAACTCTGCCATCGTCGCAGATTTTCACGAGGGCTTTGGCTATTATGATATCGTCTATTAGTTCTTTTGGTTCCACAACCCACAACCGGTTATCCTCACAATCTGTCTCCACACGTGCCCATACTATAGTTTCCACCGGAGATGGTAATTTCTGGCGTTCAACGGCAAATAGCTTCCTTACTATGGTCCTGCTATCATATCTAACATCCAGGGGTATGTCTACACTGCGTAAGATCATTATTGGCTCGCCTATGTGCAGACTTGGGCTATCATAAAGTCTGCACCAATGATAACTTCATCCACTATATCGGCAACAACAAATACATGGTCAGCGCTGATGTTTGCAATAATCATTCTTACCCTGGATCTTCCATAGACAGTGGCTAAGTCGCCATTAGCAGTGCGCATTATTTAACGGCTCCACTGCCCCTTTTACTAAATCGGGCCTTATAATTGACTGAGATGCTCCTGTGTCTATTGTGCGGACTTGCTTTCTTCCGTTTATAAGACCGCAAACATCTAGGTTTCTATTTTTCTGTTGTACAATGGAAACGGAGATTGTGGGAGCCAGCACTTGGCCATTAGTGCTAGCTCGATTTAGTTTAACGGTGACTCATGCGATGTGGTGTTGTTGGCCCGTTTGTTGTCCCTTGCTGGCGAAGCAGATCTTGTTCTTCTCTTTGCGTATCTACAGTTGAGCTGAAAATGGCCAGCCTTACCGCATTTAAAGCATTTAGCGTGAGAATTACTTTTTTCCTCCTTCATTATCTGTTTGACTAACTCCTTTATCTCGCTTCTACTGCTGTGTTATAAGTTTCAGTATCAACACATCGCAGCTTGTACACCTGTGTCTTTGGGATGACTTTTGTGGTCTCCTGGGCTAGCGCGTACGAGAAGGTTTTCGCAAAAGATGATTTTTGCATAGCACAAACAGTATATTTAACATCTGGATCCCGAATGCTTCAATCTCAAACTGATCCAGAAACGGATGATCTTCGCTTGGGTAAGTGAGCTGCACCAAACGTTCAATTTCAATGGCGAAGTTTTGAAGCGTCTCATTTGCCTTCTGCACCCTGTCTCGTAACTCCATTCTGTAGAGTTCTCTTTTGTGCTCGCCACTACGTTGTAAGGCTACCATTATGTCCTCATAATTATTTCTGCAACCGGCTGGTAAGCTTTCGAGTATCTGTGCTGTTGCTCCCTTTAAGGCCAGAATTAGCTCTATAGCTTTTTCTTCACTGTCCCATCTATTTTTTGCTACTATATTTTGGCTACTGTTTCGAACTGGGACTTAAAAACCTTAAAAGGTGCGCTGCCGTCAAAAGTCGGGGTGTTAATCTTGCTGGCGTGCTCAGAGATAACTCTCACCGGTCCCTCTAGAATTTGAAGATCGCCCATTTGCACTTTTAATTAATGTAACTGTTCGTTTACTTTACTCTCTAGGCCGCGCAATTTTTCATCAAACTCGCTGACCTTTTGTTCTACGATGTTCACTCGTTTGTCGAAGGCTTCTGATATTTCTTCAAATTTTTCATTTACCATCGCTAAAAGCCTTTCCTCGTTGACGCTAGAGCTTTCCTGCATTGCTTTAAAGCTGTCTTGAAATGGTTCTTGAAGCTTCTGGGTTTTTTCTTCCATTTTTTTCATTGCTGAATTGTATTGCTTCAGGTTGTTTTCTTCTAATTTTTTTATTTGCTTTTCCTGCTTCTGGTTTTCCTGCTTCTGGTCATTATAGCGGCAAACATTGAATTTAAGTCTATAACTCTGTTTGTTGCTGGGGTACATACTTCAATCTCTTCCTTTTTCCAAATTCGTATTTCCCAATATCGATACCACGCTGCTTAAATTAATCTATTAACCGGTTTTACAATTCCACTTTATTGCCTGCTGTCGGTAGATTTAACTTACTCAGCTTCATTTTTAGCTGCTCAACTTTTAGCTCGTCGAGTTTTATTTTAACTATTTATTTATTATTTTGCAATTTCACTTCTGACACCAGTTGTTACGTTTATTTAAAATATAAACGTTTTATTTATGAGTTCTTTATTTGCAAAATAATTACACACACAACTTTTAGAGTTTTAATTAAATTACACTTTATTTAATCAATTATTTGACGATTTAACTATTCGCGATCAATAATACACGCTGGCAACTTTACTTGTACCACAAGATCTTAACTAGATGACGCTCACAATCAGAATGAATCAGCACGTATTGGCGCTGCTTTTATATACCCTATATTTAGGCGTTCTTGAATATTCGTGAATTTCTACCTCCATCTGTTGCGTATTAAAAAATGCTGCGTTGCCATTTTTATATCAGACACATTATGTGAACATTATTATTTACTTCTAGAACCTTCATTTATTATTTCAAAACACATGTTATGTATTTTTATTTAGTTGTTATACAATGCGCGTGTGTGTATGGTTGTGTATTGTGTTTGTTTATTTCTCGCTTTGTGTTAGTTGTTTTTGTTTTGTAATAAAGATGTTTTGTAGAAACTTCTAGCTTTGAAAACAAACACAATAGGCTATTTCGTTTCAATTGGCCTCAATTATTTTTTTATATGATTTTAATAAACCATCTTTGTAACAGTATGTATATTTATGTACTTAAATTTACATTTACGGTATTCCGAATATGTTTTGCCATTTTATGAACAGATCATTTGTTATTGTTATTTAGGTTTAGATTGTTATTCACAGACATCTGCTCTGTTAGCGATTTTAAAGGCCGGAAGCAAGCCTTGTCATACTATCATTTTTGGAAAATTTTACATACTTACGCCTCTTTTTTTTAGCAAGGTAGCGTTATACACTCACTATTATTATTATAATTATTGTTATTATATTCGTTTTATTATTCATTGTTAAAGAAAAAGAAGACTTCAATAAAATTTTACTTGCTTACTTTATACAAGTGATGGCGATAGTTAAAATACAGACTTCTTATTACTACTGTTATATATGGCCATGTAAGAAACTCCATTTAAGTTCTTCTTATCTGTGTGTTCTATACAGAAACAGGGCCTTACACATTTATTTTGCCCAAAAAATTTTGTGATAAATAGTTTTGATTTCTTAAGCAAGGTAGCTTCAATCAATGTTGTTAACCAATATACTACGATAGAAACCCTTACTTAAAAAGTAATGTAAATAAATGCGAAAAATGATATAATAATTATATACATAACAGACCTGGGGATGCCAAATACACTTTGTAATTAATTACAATTTGTAATTGCAAAATTATAATTACAATTACTTTTAATTTGTGATTACAAAATCCAATTGCAATTACATGTATCAGTAAATAAAAAATTAAATTTCTTACTGAATTAATTAACTAAATTATTAAGTGAATGCGTTTTTAATTATTAATAGCTAAAAATATTTAATTTTAAAAATAATTAATTAAATACACATAACAAACATGTAAAAATAATAACACTACTATTTAAATAAAAAATTTTGTATATACAAACAAAAACATTGTGAAAGAAATAAATCAACGAAAGATACTATAAGAAATATACTAGAATTCATTTAAAAGTTCTACATCGTTAAGAACTTCCAAAAATTTAAATTGATAGAGATGTACAAAAGTATGGAAAGTTATAAATGTTTTTGGGAAAATTTTACTTAAATTATTGAAATTTCTTGATGTTATAAATGAATAGAAATTATCAAAGTGAAAATTTATTATTCGGAATCTTTTAAAATTTAATTAATTTACTTTATTCGTGCTTGATTCCTTCAAATATAAAAAAATGAAAGAAAACATAAAAATAGTTACTGAATGTTTGCTGTGTTTTTGTATAGAACTTTTTTTGAGTTGTTATTGTCTTTTGTCTTATTGATTCAATGGAGTTCTCATTTAATCAATTTGGCTTTTGATATAAGACTTTCTGTTTTTCTGTACAAAATTTGGGTAAAATCCACTGATGAGCTATTTGAGCAGTAGTGAAATGGCCATATGGATATGCTTTCCCCGCAGTAATACATTTCATTTTGTAGTTTAGTTTAAAATAATAAATATTTCATGAGAATATCATGAAATATTTATATTTGAAGGAATCAAGCACGAATAAAGTAAATTAATTGAATTGAAATTATTTTGGCTTTAGTTTATTTTAAGTTATTTTATGTTGGTTATTAATTGGAAAAAGAACAGTAAACATTGGATACTAGCAGTATAAAACCCAATCTCTTGTTTCCTATAACCTTAGTCAGCATTCTTCGTATTTATCTAAAAGGTGGCTATTAATTGTAAATGTGTCCATCTATACAACTATTTAAAATAAATTAATTCTGGTAGCATTTAATTTTTAAATATTAATTTATCTACAAAAGGTAATATTTATTATAACTAATATTTACATACACTACCAAAAAATATACTCTACTATCCCAGCGGATTTTAGTTTATGTTAATTTTATTTTAACTAATACTCCTGTAATATTACTATTAGTATTTTTATTTTTTTATTACTATTATTACACTGTATTATTATAAGTATTATTGTAATAAATATTATTATAAATATTATTGTAATTAGTACTTTTGGAATCCGAACAAGTAAATTTTAACACAAATGTGCTAAATAAAATAAAAAATATATATCAAACATATAATAGAAGTTTAAAATAAGGATTACAAATAAATGCTGTGAAAGTAGAGTATAGTTTTTAGTAGTGTTTCTTAATATTAGTTATAATAAATATTGAGTTTTGTAGATGAATTAATCTTTCAAAATGGAATGCAATGAAATTGAATTTGCATATCCCATTTTTTCTTAATTGTTGCAGAAATATCAAATTTACAATTGATAGATAGGAATTATGAAGTGAATTTCATTCTGCAAATATCTTATGTTTACACTTCTGTTTACAATTAGTAGCCAACTTAGCTCTATTTGAACAATCATAATTCATTAGAAATGATGATATTTATATATTCATTTATAGTATGTATCAGTCATGGGGATTCCATTAAAATACAAATGGCAGGTAATGAGTTTTTAATTACAAATAAAAAGTAATTGTAATCAGGAAATATTCAGTACTTTTAATTTATTAAAATTCAATTATATTCTTGAAAATAGTGAGTGTAACTTAAATTTCTGAAAATAAACTTCTGAAACTTCTGAAGTAGATACATAAAAAAATGCAAATATTGTACAAATCAGCAGCAAAAAACATTTTTTTTTAATTTGTTTTAAAAACTTAGAAGAACATTAAACATTCTCTTTTAGCTGAGATTTCCAAAAGATTATATTTTACAATTAATTCTTAAACTTTTTACCTATAAAAAATTAAAAAAAATCATTACATAATTTTATTTTAATTGCTCTATTATCTAATTGAATTTTTTCAAAATGACAAGTAATTAAAAAAAAAACAATTTTTTATATTTTTACATTACGTCTTAAATTAGCGTTTCGATCGTAGTATAGAAGTTAACAAAATTGTTTTAAGCAACTGTGCTTAAAAATCAAAACAATTTATTAAAAATCTGTTTGGGCAAAATGAATGTGTAAAACCATGTTTTTGTATAGAACACATAAGAAACAAAAACTTGAATTAATTATTTTACATTTTATGTAGTAAAAATGAGTTTTTTTTTGTAATGAGGCCTTGAGCTAAAAAATAAAAAAGTGGTTTTCATGGAATTTTTTAATTACATGTCATTTGTAATAGTCGCTGAAAAGAATTGAAAGATAGATAAAGAAACGAATTTTAAAATTCTGAATTAAATTGTTTTATTTGTGTAATATTACATTTTTTCAACAATTGGGTTTGTTCTCGTTCAAATTGCTCTAAACTATTGAATATTTTTTAGAAATTGGAAGATGGCGTCACAAGTTTAATTAAACCGTTAGCGGTTTTACTCGTTAGAATCCAAATTGAAGCTCGGAAAATACAAAGTTGATAAAGCTGGAGTATAATTTAGATAATCCTAATAGAGTAATAAAAAGACGAATTGGAAAGTCAACAAATTAAAGACATTTTACATTAAACAGAATAATTAAAATAAAATTATGAAATGAATTTTTTTTATTTTTTTATAGGTAAAAATTATTTATTTATAAAAAATTATTTATTTATAAAAATTATTTATTTATAAAAATAAATAAATACATGTAATACAAAATACACGTTTAGAACCACTGATTAATAATCAGCTAACTCACTAGTGACGTTTAAAAAAGTGTGTTATCATATTTTCTTCCAGCTTTCGTTTAAGTCAATAAAAAAATATTCAAAAACGGTGAAAGCAATGAAACCAAAAAATATATAACAAAATTGGGGTAAAAATTTAGTTTTTTAAGAAAAATTAAAAAAGTATAACTATTAATAAAAGAAATAAATAAAAAAAATTATAAAATGTTGATATAATGTCATAGTGTACAAAAAAAACTGGAAGAGTTCGGTCTTATTTGTATTTTAAACCACTTAGTTTCAGTAGTTGATTTTTTTGACAATTGGTTATATCCTTTTTGTATTTTCAATTAAATTTATACTTTCACTATTTTATTAAAACTTCTTTAAGTCACTTTGCTGTTGTTTTTTTAAAAAACACTTGTTAACACACACACTTTTTTATTTTAAAATCCCTTAAATTTTTTTGATTGGAAGAAACATTCCCATATACTTCTTAAAAAACTTGTATATGTTTGCTAAGATAAAATCTCATCAAACAAACAATTCCAATTGTCTAGGAATCGAATAAATTAAATAAGATTTTGTACATTGAAAAAGAACATAGTTCCTTTAATGTACAAAACCTGCCGCAAGCATGTCACTAAATAATGAAACTTTTATACAAATTTAAACTTACTTGGCCGGATTTTTCGGGAACTGGTGCAGCTTCTCTCCTTCGGAACAACATCAACAATACAGCGGCGACTCCTGAAAGAAACCAAATAATTTCATTAAAAACTAATTTACATTAAAAACAACTTTGTTCAACTCACATCATTCCTGTTAGATTTTTTGTTTTATTGTCTTGGTTGATTTTTCACCCTTTTTTTATAGTATTATTTTAAGAGCACTGATAATTAAACACATACAATAATTTTATTACTTTAATTACACAATACTTGGCGCCAAATATTCTGTACAAATTTTTGTAAATAAATAAAATGTCAAATTCCAGCGATTATCAGAAAGAGGTAGTAATATAAAAAAAGCAAGAACTGTTACTATCCCTCTCTAACGAAAGCTGGAATCTGGCCACACTGAATTTTTCGTGTCTTATCTTGTTATTTATCTGTGTTTAGAACTTCAAAAGTCTCACCGCTTTTAATATACATAGATCGAATCGCAATTGCTTTTACTTTTGCTGTGTATAAAAGTATGGAATTTTATAGATGTTTCTCGGAAAATTTTACTTCAGTATATAATTGAAATTCAAATACATGTAAGATATTTTAAATGAAAGTATTTTATGAACATGTATACATATGTTCACTGTATAAGAATTAATTGTAAAATATAATCTTTTGGAAATTTCACCTAAAAAAAATGTTCAGAGCTGAACAGTCATGAGTTCAAAGCCTGTATATCGGTAAATGGTGATGCCAATGTTGTCCTGGGTGAATTGTGATATGAATGGCGCTTTGATAATTATCACTTATGCTTAGTATCCTTTTCTTTTTGTCTTATAAAAAAAGCCCGATTGTACATTGTTCGTTAGCATCTCGTAAAGTTTAGTTTATGGCTTAGAATATTGTCGCCATATTAGTTTTTCTTTTTAAAATATATAAAAAAAACATTATTTGTGAAGTTGAAGCGAGAACAAGAAAAGGCAGCAAGTAATTAATTTAAAAAAATAATATAAATAGTGGTGTTTAAAATAGATAGAACTATTATAAGCACAAAAACAAAGACATATTGTATGCCAAAAAATATAAATAAGAACAATAAATTTATTGGAATAAATAAAATTTTTAAATTTAATTGTAAACATGGCGGAATACCATTGTTGTAAAACGTTAATACGCGGCGAATCGAGATTAATGTGTAAAGGAATATGCAAAAAAATTTTCACGATGCAAAAAAATGTTCTGGAATAGACCAGTACTCGAATGTTAGTTTCAGTGCGTTTTATACGTTTTATGTGCGATGAATGTGTCCAATATATTTATAATATTGACTTGGCGATAAAAATTTAAAAGAATATAAATATATTTAAAGCAACTTTAAGAGAAAACGAACGAGAAATTAAAATACTACTAAAAGCAATTGAAAGGAGATATAATGAAAGATTAAAAATACTAGATGAAGCTCTAAAGCAATGCGATGCAAATGTTAGAGACATTAAAAAAATATACGGTGCAATAAATGATCAAGAATGTAAAAACAAAAACATATGTGAGTCTATTGAAGAGCAAAAAAAAAAAAATGTGTGATGAAATAAAGAAACCAATAAAAGAGAAAAATGTGGAGAATAAGTTGACATATGCTGAGCAAATCAAGAAGAAAATAGTGATGCCAGGTGCTAATAAACAAGCTCCTTTAATCGTAAAACCAAAGGAAAAACAAGCAGCATGTAAAACTAAAGGAGAATTAAATAATAAGGTAAAACCTATAAATTTAAAAATTACAAATGTAGAGAACCGGAGAAATGGAACTGTGGCCATACAAAGTGAAAATGAGGAGGAGAGAGAAAAAATACGTAATGCAATAGAGAATGAACTAAACGAAAATTATGAAATTAGGGTGCCAAGTCCAATTACTATGAAAGTAAAAATCATCGGTATGACATTTAGCTATACAGAGGAGGAAATACTGGAGATATAAAAATTATTGAAAAATACAATTATAAAAGAGATAATAAAATAAAATACAATGTCAAAATATCGGTAGATCGTAATACATATACAAAAAATTATAGAAGAACAAAAGGTAAATATTGGATGGGAAAGGTGTAAAATTGTTGATGGAACCTAAATATTGCAATGCCATAAATGTAGAGGATATACCCATAAAACAAAAGATTCCAGAAATGAGATTATATGTTTAAAATGCCATAGAAACCACAAAGCTACAGAATGTGACAAGCAACAAATTACAAAATGTATAAACTGCGTAAGAATAAATAAAAAACTAAATATGTGCAATAAGACGAAAATCACCTTACAAATGATAAAGAATGTAAAGTCTATCAAAATAAATTAAGTATAAAAATAAGGAGAATGGGCTTAACAGCTTAACAATTAAAGCCAATTACGGCGTTATACACAAATATACAAGGTCTAACAAATAACTTTAATCAAATAGAACTAATAGCAAATGATGAAAAAATGGATTTTATAATTTTATCGGAAACGCATATAACGGAGCGAATAGAAGAAAGTGAAATTCAAATACAAGGATACGATCATATATTGTCAAATTCGACATCATTAAAAACTGGTGGAGTATTTATATATCACAAGAAAGAATGGAAAGTTACAAAGATAGCTGAAAAGGTTGAAAACTTGAATTATTGGATTTTATTATGTAAAGCAAAATAGGAAAACACAACGGCATTATTGGCTGTAATATATAGATCTTCAAGTTGGAGTGAAGCAGAGTTTTGTGATGCATTTGAGGAATTTTTAGAAGAAATAAGCGAAAACACATATGATATAATATTATCAGGGGATTTCAATATCGATTGGTGCAGTAACACAATATATAAGGAAAAGGTTGAAAGGATGTTATATGATAACATTCTGAAACAGATAATAGGTGAATACACAAGAGTGACAAGAAATACAAGTACAATAATATACTATATAATTACAAATACAAAAAATATAAGCAAGAATTAGCATATCCGATAAAATATCTGATCACGAAATAATAAATATTGAGATTGAAAAAACATATTGTAGATCGCAAACAAAAATTAAAAAAGAAACGGAAGTGTTTAAGTATAGAAAAATGCAATTTGAAAGGCAATTGAATGGTTTAATTAAATATGATGAAACAAAAAGTTTAAACGAAAATGTAACAGAAATGGAAAACACATTAATTGATACTATTAAAAAATTTAGTTATAAAATAACAGTACAGGACAATTGTAACAGATGGTTTAATAATGAATTAAGAATAATGAAAAGAGAGAAAATAAAGAAATACCATATAGCTAGAATAGAACAAACATATGAATCGTGGTTTAATTATACACAAATAAGAAATGCATATAAGGGGAAAATTGAAAACGAAAAAAATAGATACATAAATAATCAAATAACTATTACAGTAGATCAGAAACAAATGTAGAGAAACCTAGAAGACCTAGTACTTAAAAATAAAAAAGATGTGATGAATTCTATGATATTTAACCAAGAAGAAATAAATAAAAATAAAGAAATAGCTTGTCATTTTAATAAATACTTTATAGATAGTATAAGAGATATAAGAGAATCAATAGATAATGTGCAATATAACAATGTAATACCTGTGATAAATAACCAATTTAAATTCCAACCAATAAATATAATAGAACTAAAGAAAATAAGCCGGATTATAATAAAATCTCCAACAAACTTATTATTGATAATTGGAATACAACGGGCAGAACAATTTTAAATATAATAAACAAGTCTCTTGAACTGGGTATTTTCCCAGAGAATTGGAAGGAATCGATGGTAGCAAAAGTACCAAAAACGAACAAATGTGAAGACTATAGACCAATTAACACGTTAAAATTTTGTGAAAAAGTAGTGAAGGAACAATTGTATAAATATATAGAAGAGAATGCTATAATTACGAAATACCAGTTGGGGTTTAGAAATAAATACTCTTGCGAAACCGCTGTAAACTACGTAATAAACAGATGGAAAAATAGAGAAAAAAATAACAAAAAATTGCAATTTTTTTTAGACTTTAAGAGGGCATTTTAAACAATAGACAGGAAATTGATGATTTACAAGCTTAACAAGTTTGGTATTAAAGGAAAAGAATGAAAATGGTTTGAATCATATTTAGAAAACAGGATACAACTAACCAAGGTAAATCGCGTCACTTCACTACCAATAATTAACGATTTCGGAGTAACATATATATATTCTATACTGGGAGCGCTTCTATTTATTATATATATTATTGATATGCCCAATTAATATTCACGGAGGGTGATATGAGAAACAGAGACCTGCAACTTGTATGATCGAGCCGTCTTGTTCACAGTAGTTGAATTTTAAGAACAACACGAACAAGTATTACATCAATTTAATACTTGTTGCTTTTTATACACAAACACAAAATGCAACAATAAGTGTAAATCATTTTCAACATTAGACTCGAACAGATTTGTATTGAAACAAAAAAGTCTCGTTAACAAGAAGTTATTTTTTTGCACAACGTCTTTATTGTACATGATCTGATTGGAGTTTTACCTAAAACAATCGAGCCACTTGAAATTAAAAAAGCGCTATGCAGAAAAATATAAAAACAATAAGAAAAACTTACATATGTGCATTTTCTATCATATTAGCATTTTTTATTTCTAGCTTTAAAGGTGAAAACAAAATTTTATAAATGTAAAATATTTTACAAGCAAACAAAATTTTTGATGAAATTATATTTACACATGTACTATGTACATAAATTTAAAAATATATATTTTGAAATTTGTTCTCCAAATACCTATAAATAATGAAATCCAAAATATATAATTTGTTTTTTTTTTCATTTTCAGACTTTATTAAAAAAAAGTAATTATACATATATATATATATATATATATATATATATATACTTATAACTAAAAAAAGTAACATTTTATAAAAAATTACATTTTCATGAAAAAATTATTTATAAAACAATAAAAAGGACATAACAAAATCTTAATTAAAAAATATTTACAAAAATTAATATAAAAAAGGAAAGATAAAACAAAATTAAGTAGCAATTCATGGTTAAAAAAAAGAACAAGTTCAACACTATATTTTACGGGCATTCAAAAAACGTTTGGATATTAAGCACAAAAATTTATTGAAAAATAATTTTAAAAATGTAAAAAAAAAACGTAAAAACAACAAGAGAAGAAAACATCGAGTAGAAAATTAATTTACAATTGAATAAAACACTTGTTTCGCTAACAACAAGTTTGCTTTGATGCAAAAATAGATTCAAACCTTAAATGACACTGTCAGAACATTCATGTTCGCACAAAATGACGAGTACATAAAATGAATGTTTTAAACGAGCGGTTGATTCAACAAGTGTTTTTTGCTTTTGAACAAAAACGATTCGAGTCATAAAAAACTAAGTGCTTGTTTAAGTAGACTCGAAAATTACGCAACCGAAACCGATCTCTGATGGGAAACCAATGTTTTGAAAATTTGAGACATGATGTAAATAAAATAAATAAGTGGTTGAAGATGAATAAATTAAAATTAAACGAAAAGAAAACAAAAATAATGGAAATAAATATGACAAGCAATGAACTTTTTAAAATAAATAATGAAAATATAGATAAAATGTATTTAAAATGCCTAGGGTTTATTATCGATAAAAATTTAAATTTTAAACAACACATAGACTATACTTGCAAAAAGATTGGTAAAAAAATTGGTTTTTTCAAAAGAATAAGAAGCTAAATATCCACGACAACGGCAATAAACGTGAATAACACTATAATTAAACCACATTTTAAGTATGGGTTTACTGTAATATACACATGCTGCGTTAACGAACAACTGGAAAGGTTACAAAAACTCCAAAACAAAGCGATGAGAGCAATTTTGAGATGCAATAGATATACGCGCGTAATGCGCTCAGATGGCTTAATATTACACAGAGACTTCAACTAAATACTTCAGTATTCATAAAAAATTGCAAAAAGGCGATGCACCGGAATATTTATGTAATCAAACGATATGCAACCATATGGATTGAGAAATGCTGATGATTTCCGTATAAGCCGAGTAAGAACAACTAGTATGCAGAGATCATTATTCTACAAAGGACTGCAAATGTACAACAAACTTCCAAGCACATTAAAAAATGAAAACAATATAAACCTATTCAAGAAGTATAGTGTATTATTTATGTATCGTAATTGTTATTTTTAATTAATTTAATTTAATTAAAGTATTCAAAGTAATTAGTATTTACATCATCAAATAAAAAATAAAAATTATAAGGATAGTTGAAAAAATAAATGTTGCCTTTTTTGCTGAAGAAGCAAATAATTGTTTTATTTTCTTTCAATTTTTGAGCGACTATTTGGGTCAACTAGTGGAGGGACTTTTTGCAGGACACCTGTCTGGAAGCTGTTCTGATTTTTCTAATTTTAAAAAAAAAATTTTAATAAAATTGTTTTTTTTTTGCTTTTAATTTGTACAATACTTATATTTTTTTGATGTATCTACTCTAAAGTTTCAGAAGTTCATTTTCAGAAATTTAAGTTACACTTACTATTTTCAAGAATATAATTGAATTTTAATAAATTAAAAGTAATGAATATTCCCTGATTACAAATACTTTTTATTTGTAATTTTTTTTTTTTTTTTGAAATTTGAATTTAAAAATGGCAGGGCTACATAACCACAGCGCCAGGGTATCCCACAAATTTTCAGAAATATATAATTAGTTTCTCCAGGAACGGCACATCGACCTATACCTTCGTATAGGAAGTAATAAATCCTGAACAGGATATTATAGTATAAATGATTATATTAATTTTATTTATTAATAAGTAAGAGTGTTATATTCACTATATGTATATATTATAGTTCAGTAAAGTAACTCCATTAAAAAAAACAAATGTTGGGGTGACAGAGATTTAAAATTAAAAAAAATTAGCACTATATATAATTTTACACAAAAACGTCACCGGCTCTTAATGAGTAAAGCATTTTAAAAAAATTTTAGTAAATTAAAATCGCTTCAAAAGCGTTTAATTGATACCCACATTGATATCTTAAAAATATGGTGTACATTCGTACTTTTCTATGAAAAGTTCAGAGGCCAATAACCCGGAAAATATAGGCGAGCTCCAATTTTTAATTGATAGTTTTTCTTATTTTTAATTCTCTATCACCCCATATATTTGTTTTTTTTTTTTTGATTGGAGTTACTTCATTGTTCCATATAATATAAAAAATTAGAGGTAGGCGTGGTGTTTTGCTCGCTGCGTCTGAGGTCATGGACCGATCTTGCTGTTTTCCAATAGAAACTCTCTCAAAACTATGTTTGATCTAGTATCTCGACAAATTTGGTTTCAACACTATCACGAAAGAACAGATGGACATCGCTCAATCGACTTCGCGATGCATAAGAACTCTGAATATATACACTTTATGGGGTCAGAAATGGTTATTGTAGAAACTACAAATTGAATGACAAATTTAGATATATGTACCCTTTTTCTACCTTTTGTGGTGAAAGGTATAAAGATGTATTTTTAATTTAAATTAAGTATATTTAGACACTACTTCTAGTTCACAGACACCAGCAATTTTTTTTTTTAATTTGTATCAATATTGCAAAGGTTGCTCCCTACATATTATGTACATGGTCCACGAGTGCAGGTGGCGAAGAAGCTTTTTCCAGTGCAAAGAGGTTTAATTTAAACTTTGTAACTGGTAACAGAGATCTTTTTTTCATGATAACTATGATTTAGTTAATGAAATAATAAAACCTTATTTGTGATTGATAATTTTTGCCTTTTTTACTTATTTAAATAATGAACTCCCAGGTTCATTCTAGCAGATTATTTGTATGAGCCGTACAAAAAAGGCTAGCTGATAAAACATTGGCTAATAGCCGGCTTACAGCCGCCGCCGCCCATTTTTAGTAAGCCGCCGCCGATCAAAACCCCTCGGCGCAGGTCTCTGACGTTCAAGCCATCCGCAACATCAGTGCTGCCACAACCAAACAATTTTTACAACCAAAATTTGCTTTAAAAGTTACCAAATGAGAAAAAAAATAACCAAATTTCAATATGTAGTATTTTTATTAAATAACATTTAAAATGGATACATATTTATAATGTAACTTATGTGATTTAAATTCAGTTAATAATAATAACAAAAATAAAATTCTTTTACCTACATATGTATGTATGTAATAAGTAACGATTGTACACGTATGTTTAAAAAAATAAAAGTATGTTTAAAACAAAGTAAACAAAACTTGCAGTTCACAGTATAATAGTTTAAGACCACAGAAGTTCATTGCATTTTGAAGTGAAATTTCACATTTAGCAAAATTAAAAGCTGTTGACAGTGTTGTAGAAGAAAAATATTATAAGCAAATGAGTAGCAATTAAGGCGAATTCATAACAGGTGGCTGCACTAGCGATTTTAGTCACAGCTGTTTTATTTTCAGTTGTCTTGGTAGTAATTCGAAAAATTTAAGAATATAAAAGCTTAAAAAGTATAACATAAAAAATAATGAAAATGAGAAAAATATTCACATCTCCACATTAAAGAAAAAAATAACCACTTTTGGTTAGAAATAACCAAAAACGGCAGCCCTGCGCAACATTTACATGAGAGTAATGAGCCCTTTCAACAGGTTGTCTGCAACGCCACGTCACGCTTACGAAAGAATAACTATTAACACACAACCTAGGTAAGGAAAACGGATTAGCTGATCCGCAACGTGTACGTTTACGTAAGAGTAATAAGACCGTCCTCAACGTTAACGTAAGTTTTTTAAAATTATTTCGAATATCTCAAGGCAAATTGAATACTACGTAAAACTAATAGCGCAGGTGATCGAATTCGCTTTACACATTTTTACGAACAAACGTCCAAGTTTGTTTACATTTTGTTGACGCGCCATTTTAAAAACTTAAAAATTTTCAATATTAAAATTAAAAATATATTTTTAAATAATTAATTTGTTTAAAAAATAGTGAAAGTGCGAAAAAGCCGTTGTGTGAAAAGTAAAAAGAATGTGTGTGCCCAAGTAGTGCAGCTAAAATATAAAGTAAAACAAAATAAAAACACATTTAAAGAAGAAGAAGTCTTTGAGAAACATTTTTGAAAATGTTTTATTTTTTCAACAAAATACACATTTTATAAAATACATTTGAATGCATATGAAGAAATATTAATCCGGTTTGCAAAAAAAGACGAGCGCGGGAGTGAAATTTTGTTTGATATGCTTAAAGACTAAAGGAAAAAATTAAATAAAGTAGCATTTGTTTATAAATTTCTTTTTCTTCTCAGTTTTTTTTATATTATTCGTCACTTCTTATTCACACATACACTTAAAATTTACACTTACAAAATACACGCGATTTTTGTTTTTGTCCTCATGCGATTACCCAAGGCGAATTGAATACTAGGTAATCGCATGAGTACAAAAACAAAAAACGCATGTATTTTGTTTGTGTAAATTTACTTGTACTTGTCAATAAACAACTGACGAAAAGTAAAAATAAACATAATAAAAACAAATTTAAAAAAAGTGTTTGTATACAACCAGTATTACAACAAAATGTCGTTATTCAGTAGAAGCTACTGGAAATGAGGTAATTGTCGAGCGTCTGAAAGGAAACCAAGCCGGTATTACTGTTTTAGGACTTAACCGTCCTGAGGCTAAAAATGCAATAAGCCTTGGTTTAGAAGAAACGTTTTTTGAAATATTATCTGAACTTAAACGGGATAATGAATCTCGAGTGGTTATATTAAGGAGTTTGACTCCAGGTATCTTCTGTGCTGGCGCCGATTTGAAGGAACGAAAAAATATGAAACAAGAAGACGTTAGTGCTTTTGTTAGCAGTTTGCGAGAACTATTTGTAAATATTGAACAACTACCTATGCCAGTTATAGCAGCCTTAGATGGAGCTGCTTTAGGCGGTGGATTGGAAATGGCTTTGGCCTGTGATATGCGCACAGCAGCAGGGAATATAAAAATGGGTTTGGTGGAAACCAAATTAGCAATAATACCAGGCGCTGGCGGCACTCAACGTTTGCCTAGAATTTTGTCTCCGTCTTTAGCTAAGGAATTGATATTTACTGGTCGCGTTTTTAATGGTAAGGAAGCAAAAGAAATGGGAATTGTTAATCATGTAGTTGCTCAAAATGATACTCAGGATGCTGCTTTCCGCAAAGCTGTATCTCTAGCTGAAGAAATATTACCAAATGGTCCGGTGGGCGTTCGAATGGCGAAGTTAGCAATTGACAAGGGTATGCAAGTTGATCTTAATACCGGATATTCTATTGAAGAAGTGTGCTATGCACAACTTATACCTACAAAAGACAGATTGGAAGGTTTGCAAGCTTTCGCAGAAAAGCGTGCGCCAATATATGAAGGCGAGTAAAAAAGGAACAGATTTTTTAATTCAAAATGTGCATTTGTTAAATAAATTAGGTCTATTTAATTTTGTAATTTTATTGTCATAAATAAATGAATAAACTGGTTAAATGAATTTACATATTTATTTATTTTTTACATACTTTGTAAACTAAATACACAAAGTATACTGTAAATGCGCCGGGTAGCTAGACCATATGCGCACGAGAAAATAAGAATGTGCGGAACAGTTAGCATATCGTTATAAAAAGTTCATACACTCTGATTTGACCTATCATAGTAATGCTTCGTAGTGAACAATGTTTTGTTTTGTTAGGCCCTTAAAAGGCCTAACATAATACACTGCGTACGTGTAAGATTTTTGTTCGGGTACATATTTATGTATAAACGAATTTATATTTTTATTATTCTTAAATAGTTGAGAATATACCAAGAATAGTTATACCCTCCACCATCTATGTAAATCTAGTTAAGTGAACTAACTCCAATCAAAAAAGCAAATATTGGGGTGACAGAGAATTAAAAAATATAAACAATTTTGGTACTGCATATATATTATTTTACATAAATATGGCATGTAAAAATTAAAGAAGGCTTTCTACAGGCGGATGTAAAACAAAAATTGACGGTGGGTGTAGATTCTGTTGTTGTTAGATAGCTACCAACTTAAAACAATAAGACTGACCCGAATACTAAAGAAATGTATATATATACTGAAATTAATGTTTTTGATAAAATGGTATTTTATTTTACTAATTTTTTGCAAATGCTATTCTGTTATAAATATTAAAATATAAAGGCCCAATTTGTTCAATAAATATAACAATTTTATTTAAACCGTATAGACACATAAGTAAAAAAAATCCTTTTTGCAAATAATAATAATATAATAATAATTTGATTACATCAAAGATTGTAAAATAATGTGTTTTTAAAGATATATACATACATACATTAATAAATATTATAATAAAAAATTAAATTAAGATGATACATACATTCATAGTTGAATATGAAATTAGAAAAAAATTAGCAAAATATGTGATAGAAATTGATCGATCTAAAATTGGCAATTTTGACCTTTTAAAAGAAAAATATTGTAAAACAAATTTAAAAGCAATCGTTTTTAAACCGGTCGAATACGATCACATATTTTAGCACTGTGAATTTGAAAAAGAAGAAAATTGCAATTGGGATAACAAAAAAAAAAACATACTTATTGCTACATGTTCATCCTTCTAGAAATCTTCCAAAAACGATTCCCTAAAAAAACGCAAACAACAATTAAAAACTAAATAGTACAAAACAATACTGTAAAAGTACTCTCCTCTTTTTGCGATCCCCTCCTTGGTTGTGTTTTTACCATCTTTTCCCTTAACTTTTTCTCTGTTGTGACCTGATATAAAATATATAAATAAATAGTTTTGTTGATTGTGTGCACCATAAGTTTAAATATACAATTTTACTTAACATTTATATACTTACCGTGAGAATAAAAATACTATATTTGGTAATTTGTTTCTATACTGCTTGTCTTCCTTAAATTTTATATAATATTACAGGCGGAATTGGTAAAAGTTTCAAAATTATTGACAACACCCTGCCAAGCTTCAAGGAATGGATTTTGCAGCTCTCCTTGAATGCCCTGTACATTATAAAATAAATTAAAGTTTTTATTTATAAATATACATATATATATATACATATATATATATAAAAAATTCTTAATATTTACCTGGGCATTTACGGATTTATAAATAACTATATTACTTGGAAGTAGTCATTGGTAATTTTCAATGTATCTTTAAGGATGCACTTCTTTTTTAAGTTGTAGTTGACCTGTAGAAGAAGAATTAGTGTTTAAAATTTACTTACACATAATTATAAGAAAATTTGGAATACTTACTTTGGGGATAAGGGATTTTTAATAATTAATTTTAAGCATTTTGCTAAATCCCATTAACCTTTGCTTTGACTTTTGAATTTTTAATCTTTTGTTCAAATGTCTAACCCGAAAATAAATTCAGCATTTGAAAAAAAGTTCTTGTACATTTTTTAGTAAGTTTTTTGTTCGTTTTTTTTTTAATATTCTTACAGCACTTTTTGGCACACACACTTTTCACTTTTTAAACAAGGTTTTTTTGCAAATTCACTTTTTTCCAATTAATTTGAATAATTGAATAATTTTATTTTCAAGTTCAATTTATTTTTATTTTAAATGGCGCGTCACGAAAATGTAAATAAATTTTGACGTTAGCTCGGAGAAATGTGTAAAGCGAATTCGATCACCTGCGCTAATAGTTTTACCTAGTATTCAATTTGCCTTGCGATTACCTAGTATTCAATTTGCCTTGGAATATCTCAAATATTGAATTTATTTTAGATCGGCGGCAAAAAAGCAATACAATAAAAGGCGGTGGCGGATGGTGGTTGATTGGCTTTGTAGTATTTCAATTACAGAAAAGTTATCCCGAAAAGGCAAATGTTGAAATTTTAATAGTTATGCTTAACGAGTTTTTAACGTGGGTCTTAAATACCTACCTTGGAAAATATTTGGAGAATTTCAACCCGGCACAATTATCTGTAGCGCTTGTTTCAGGTATGTATTATTTTTAGACTTGCAACTCAGTAGTTTTCGCATGATATGTAGTTACATGTATTTAAATAGTCTCCCAATGAACTCTATGAATTGCAAAAACTTCCCTCGTAGAACAGTTGCAGTCTTTTGATATTTCATTTCACATCATTGGTGACAGAAATACCAATCTTTAAGTAGAAAAAAATTTGGTACAAATCTAGTGCTCAGTTAAAAAATGTGAAGGGGCCAAACTTAGTTCATTGGAAAGGTAATTTCCTTATCTATTTAATTGAAAAGGAAAAGAATAAAAATATGAAAAACTTCAGGTAAGGCCAAACATATTATTTTTTTCATATAAATTAACTTTCTATATTAAATAAATAAAGTTTAGCGGCACTACTATACGAAAAAAGATTTTGGACAAAATCTTTAGTGAGCGAAGCCGGTCTTAGTCATATCATTGAGGAGAAAAGGAACAAATTCCAGTTTACAGGCGCCGCTCCAAAAGAAAAAAAATGCAATGTAAAGTGAAAAATGTAGCGCCAACTCTTAGTTCTGGAGTTACGGGCCTCCGAAGATTTTATGTTTAATATGGTGGAACAGGTACAGTTTACAGGCACCGCTCTAAAAGAAAAAAAAAAAAATTGGTTACGGTGTGTAAAATGCAATTCTAAGCAACAAATGTGAAGTGAAAAATTTGGCGCCAACCCTTAGTTCCGGAGTTACGGGCCCCCGAAATTTTTATGTGTAATATGGCATATATGAAGTATTTGATGGCAGAATGGGACAATATGGATATAATTGGAATTCGAAAGACGAATTTTTTTATTTAAACGTAAAGATTTTCTCCTCTATGGTATGACCAACACCGGCTTCGCTTTCTAAAGATTTCCTGCACAGCTGGCCTTTGGCCCGGCGTAAAGTTTTTCTCCTCTATGGTATGACCATTACCGGCTTTGCTTTTTAATATTTCCTGCGTATCCGGCCTTCGACCGGGCGCAAATGTTCTCTGTGGTATGACCAACTCCGGCTTTGCTTTCTAAAAATTTTCTGCGTAGCCGGCCGAAGGGCCGGGCGCAAAGAATTTCTCCCCTATGGTATGACCAACACCGGTTCGCTTTCTGAAGATTTCCTGCATAGCCGGACGCAAAGATTTTCTCCTATATGGTATGACCAACACTTCTTAATTTTCTAAAGATTTCTTGCGTAGTCGGGCTTGGGCCGAGAGCAAAGATTTTTTCTTTTACGGTATGTTTAACACCGGCTCCGTTTTCTAAAAATTTCCTGCGTCGTCGATAAAAGTCACATTATACGTAAAAACTATGGAGGTACATAACTCAGAAACAAAGGCTTTTCCAGAAAATTATCACTTAATATTTTTTGTTTAAAATACCATTTTATACAAATATATCAATATGAAAATTTATTATTTGGAATCTTTTGATTTTCCTTCAAATTAAATATTTCTTGATATTCTCATGAAATATTTTTATTTAAAAAACTACAAATTGAAATGTAATACTGCGGGGAAAGCATATCCATATGGCCATTTCACTACTGCTCAAATAGCTCATCAGTAGATTTTACTCAAAAAAAAAAAAAAAAAACTAAAAAGTCTTATATCAAAAGCCAAATTGATTAAATGAGAACTCCATTGATTCAATAAGACAAAAGACAATAACAAGTCAAAAATGTTTTATACAAAAACACAGCAAACATTAAGTAACTATTTATATTTTCTATTTAAGTTTTCTACATAAAGGTTCAATTAAACGTGCCATATAAAACAGCTGTTCAAACCAACCTTATGGAAAACAATGTATTTGATTATTGGTGACATGCCATAATGCCATAGCCATAGCCGTAACCATAGATATTAATTAAATTTTGATTTTTACCATAACCATATACAACTGACTATTGAATTTAGGTATTAACGGTTTGTTTTTTTTTATTTTTTTCTTATTTTTTACTTTCTCTATATTGTATTGACGAGTTTTAGTTTATATTTTCCATTTTGCTGTTTTCTTAACAAACGGCTAAACAAA
Organism: Gymnosoma rotundatum; assembly: GCA_916610165.2. Taxonomy (NCBI): domain Eukaryota; kingdom Metazoa; phylum Arthropoda; class Insecta; order Diptera; family Tachinidae; genus Gymnosoma; species Gymnosoma rotundatum. The sequence continues at coordinate 83,791,193 of OU744338.1, read as the reverse complement.
TAAGAGTTGCTTATGGTTATGGCACCACTATTTGCTGGCAGTAAATATGATTATGGTTATGGCCATGGTTACGGCTATGGCGTTATGGTATGGCACGTCTAATTTAACCTTAAGGGACCCCATTGGTAACTATTCATATGTATTTGAAAGATTCAATGAAAAAATAAAAATAGAAAAAAATTTTTAATAATAAGCAATGTGCACATGAGACTATCATGAAATATTTATATTTGAAGGAATCAAGCACATTTAAAGTAAATTAAAATCAAAAGGATTCCAAATAATAAATTTTCATATTGATATATCTGCATGTGCACATACATATGAATAGTTCCCAATGGGATCCGTTATGTAGAAAAATGAAAGAAAAAATAAAAATAGGCCGACTTCCTAAACGCCTGTTGCAATGCATAATTTAAAAAAATGCGTATGCAATGCTAAACATGTCTTAAGTGCAAACTTGCGTTGCAGACATTTTTTGCATTTTATCGGCATTTAGGAACGTCGCTATGCAACTCATACATAAGACAAATATCAAAAACATGGTATAAAATTGAATAATTTTTTTTTAGAAAAATAGAGGATACACAAAATTATTTATCCATTTTGTTGGCTAGTGCTGAGGAATTAACTCAGGTCAAATCTTCCAAAAAATATTGATTTGCTATAAAAACCTGTTAAAAAGAAAAAAACGAAGACACAACTTTGTTAAGGACAATAAAAATCCCGGGAACAAATGATCAAAAATTAATATTTTTTTAAGAATTCATTGAATTAATGGATGATGACATTTTTTATTCACATTTCATTTTAAAAATAAACAAGAAAATACTTAGCCATTGCAGCTCAAATGTTTGCATACAAAATAAAAATGATGCGTGATTTTGACTTCTGATACTCATTAAAGTGATTGCCGAACGATTAGGAACATTTTTTGTTGTCAGAAAGTTTACATATGCATTTACGAAGTGTATGTATTGTAAATATGCATTGCAACTTGCGTTTAGGAAGTCGGCCATAGTTACTGAATGTTTGCTGTGTTTTTGTATAAAACATTTTTGAGTTGTTATTGTCTTTTGTCTTATTGATTCAATCCAGTTTAAGGAGCGGTGCCCTTAAACTGGATTTAAGCCGGAGAAAGTAGTTGCGCATGGTCGGAGGTCGGCTACACAGGAAATGTTTAGTAATCGAAGTCGGTGTTTTGTATAAAAAACTTACGAGTCTTATATCAAAAGCCAAATTTATTAAACGAGAACTTGAAGAACTTTATTGAATCAACAAAGCAACAAGCAGGGGTCAGATTGGACCGCTCTTTTGCTCTTCTGCTCTTTGAGCACTCTTATTCTCACTTTTTTTTTAAGGTATGCGCAAAAGAGCAGAGATGAAAAAAGAGCCAATCGTTTTTGCGCATTGCGCTTGCTCCTTATATTCATGCGCTGCTTTTTGAGCCATGCGCATTCAATTTTTTTTGGCTCTTTTGGTCGTGCTCCTTTTGATAGTAACAGTGGTTCGTTTGAGAAATTAAAATAACTTCGTGGTTGGAAAAAAGTACATGGAAAAATGCAAACAATTGCATGTACGGCAAAACAGTACATGTTACCAAATATAATAACATTTTCTATTGTTATTGTTTTTGTTTTTGTTTTTTAGTTAAAATTTAATTCTACCATTGCAGTTTGTTTTTGATTATTGGTAAGTAGTGGAGTTCCTTGTAAATTCAAGCGAGGTTCATATGCTCTTTCATTGCGCACATATTGGCGCAGATCAATGCGCAACAACAAGTTGGCTCTGCTCTTTGCGCAAAAGAGCTGCTCTGCGCTGCGTATTTACTTACTCTGGCAAAAAGACAGTAAAAACTCGAAAACGTTTTACACAATACAGAGTAAACACTCAATATAACTATTTTTCTTTTATTTCATTTTTCTACATAAGGGTTCCCTTAGGAAAACATTAAATTAACATAAAAAACGTTCCGAATAATACATTTTATTTTATTTTTTTGCTTAAAATTGTTTTTACACCCCGTAGACAATTTATTTTTAATTTTTGAGCTGCGTCCGTAAACTAGATTTGTTTCAAATTAAGTTTAGCGGCAATATTGCACAAAAAATTTTGTTGAGGGGTTGTAAAATATTGTTTAAGAAAAAAATTATCCTTTCCAATTTTGTTAACCCTAGAATGTCATACTTCGTCGAAACGACGACGCATGATTTTGTTTTTTGTTTTCTCTTCTCAAGGAGTGCTGTGAAACTTTGTTTTTATGATTAAATTATATTTAAAAACAACGTGTATTTGTTTTATTTCAATAAAATACATTAGAAACTATTGAAAAAACTAAGCATTGGAAATTTTCTATATACAGATCATCCTTTGCATCCTTTTGAATACAGCGTAGTCGATTCGACGAAGTATGATGTTTTCGACATAAAAATAAGTATGATATTCTAGGGTTAAGCATTAGGTTAGTTTTTAAAGTAAAAAAATGGTCATTATTTTTTGCAATATTTAGCCACTCCGTTGGGTCTTCAGAAAACAGGAACAAAAATATTAGTAATTAATATTTTTTTTAACACAACAATTTTTTTTGTCAAATTTAAAGACAATATATTAAATAGATTTTTTAATAAAACAAAAGATAAAATACAACAAATAAGAGTGCTATATTCAGCTATGCCAAATCTTATATACCCTTCATCATCTATGTAAATCTAGTTTAGTGAAGTAACACCAATCAAAAAAGCAAATATTGGGGCGATGGAGAATTAAGATAAAGTAAACATTTGGTACTGCATATATAGAATTTTAAATAAAAATGGCATCGCCTCTTAAAGGGTTAATCATTTTTTTAAAATTTGAGACTTTCAGAGCCCCATAACTCGGAAAATATGTGCGAGCGCCAGTTTTTTCACTTAATGTTTTCTTATTTTTTAATTCCCTATCGCCCCATATATACTACTCTACCAACTTGAGTTTCGTACTCTCTGATAATATGTTCTGTTCGTAAATGAACCAGTTTATTTTGATCAGCATTTAATTAATTTAAAAAGTTGCAAGTTTTTAAAACATAATTTATTTTTGAATAAAGTAACAAAAACAATCTTTAATTTATTTGCTTACTTCTAAAAAAAAAAAAAAAAAAAAAAAAAAAAAAAAAAAAAAAAAAATTCAAGCAACTAAATGTACTAAGGCACTAATTGTAGCCACTTTAGTTTCGTACTGTATAATATTTCACTTTAATATTTAGTAACATCACCTCTGGCCTTAACTACTTCTGTGACTTTTTTGTTCATAGAATTTATTAATGTTTGGAATTCTTCTGGTGTACTGGATTCCCATATTTCCTTTATTTTTGTCTTAAGGCCTCCAACTGTTGTTTGGGGATCACTTCTCAATCGTTTTTTCATAATAGCCCAAACCGATTCAATATGGTTTAGGTCAGGACTGGAAGACGGTCAGTCCAGAACATTAATATTATTGTTTTCTAACTATTTCTTCGTAATTTTTGCAGTAAGACACGAAGCACCATCCTGCTGAAAGATGTACTCGCCAAAAAAGTTATACTTTCTAACGACGGAAGTAGATTTTCTTTTAAAATGTCAATGTAACGGGAGGCATTTAGAGTTGACTCAATAAAACATAAGTTTCCTAAGCCCTTGGCTGACATACAGCCCCATATCATAAGGCTACCGGGAATCTTTACTGTGCGTTTAAGGCAATCTTTGTGGTAAGCTTCACTTTTAGTTCATAAAACCTTACTTCGGGTATCCCCTACAGACAGTTCAAACTTGGACTTGTCACTAAAACTAATTGAATTCCACTGCTATTATTGTTGTTGTTTTTTTTTTGCCACCAAATTTTGATTTCTGTATGTATAATCTTTTATTTTAAGCTAATTAGGCCTAAATTGATCCATGTAAATAAAAAACCATTTTTATTACATATTTTCCCAACGTTTCGAGAATTTTTTGTTTGTTCACTTTCTCTTCCAACCAACGAATAAATTGCATTTTTATTTAAAAATGTTATGGGATATTAGCATAATATAATAAATAATATAAAAATTCCCAAAATAATTTTTAAAATAAAATTTATATGCAATTGCTTGTGCAAACTGTTGGCATCACTGTTGTTTTTTCGTTCTCTTGAGAAATTAAAAAATAACTGCGTTGTTTTTATTTTTAATACGCCTTACGTCTGCATTAAGAGTTGATATATAACCAACCTAACTCAGAAGGGAATGTAAGCAAAAATAAAAACGTGGTTTGTTTATGTTATGGAATATTAGCATAATATAATAAATAATATTAAAAAAATTCCCAAAATAATTTTTAAAATAAAATTTATTTGCAATTGCTTGTGCAAACTGTTGGCATCACTGTTGTTTTTTTCTTTCTCTTGAGAAATTAAAACATAATTGTGTTGTTTTTATTTTTAATACGCCTTACGTCTGCATTAAGAGTTGGCATATAACCAACCTAACGCAGAAGGGAATGTAAGCAAAAATAAAAACGTGGTTTGTTTGTTGGTAATTTTTGTTAAAGCCCTAACTTCTGTATTGGCTTCTTAAATAACTCTCATGTTGTTTTTGAAGTTTTTATACTTAAAGGAAATGTTTTTGGTTTTTCTAAAAATTTGGATAAAGGTTTCCTGATGAGCTGGCTTAAGCAACCGGCGAAATACGTATAGATACCTGCTTTTCCAACCAACGAATAAATTGCATTTTTATTTAAAAATGTTATAGGATATTAGCATAATATAATAAATAATAGTAGTATTTATTATACTTTTAATTGAACTTTATAACATAATATTTAACAATTTTATAAATTTTTATGTTATTATGTTATTTATATATTATTTCTAACAAATTTTGAGATATTTCCTTTAAAAATGTTAATATTTCTTTCCGTTTTGATGTAATTAGGCAGCATATTATATAGCTTTAGTCCCTTGAAGAAAAGCGATCTTTGCATTGCTGTCGTTGTCACCCTTTGTAGTCTAAAGTTTTCTGGGTTTCGTAGGTTGTTTACATAATTTAGCTGATCGATTAAGTATTCTGGAGCATTTCCCATCTTAATTTTTTGGACAAAGTTAAGTGTATTTAAAGCCAGTCTTTGTTGTATATTTAGCCATTTTAATGTATCAAGCATTATCTGTATAGCATCCGCATAGCTTTATTTTGGAGTTTTTGCAGTCTATCTAATTGTGTTATTGTGCAGCAGGTGTATAGTATTGTGGAGCCAAATTCAAAATGTGGTTTTATAATAGTATTGTACATATTATTTGCCGTTATTATCGATAGTTTATTTCGCATCCGTTTAAAGAACCCTATTTTTTTGCCAATTTTTTTACATATATATTTAACGTGTTGTTTAAATTTTAAGTCCTTCTCGATTATGAAACCGAGATATTTCATTTGATTAACTTTTTTAATTATCTGATTATTTATTTTAAAAAAGTACGTTACTGTTCATGTTAATTTCCATTATTTTAGTTTTACTTTCATTTAGTTTTAATTTGTTTATTTTGAGCCAATTGTTTATGCTGTTCATGTCTTGATTTAAATTATCTGCACATGCTTCCTCTGTATTTCCTTTAGCATAAATTCAGCATATAAAATAATTTCGCATTTTTCTAAAATGTTGGGCATATCATTTATATATATTATAAACAATAATGCTCCTAATATTGATCCTAGCGGTACACCAAATTCATTATCAATTTTATTTGATTTAATACCGTTAACTTTAGTTATTTGCTTTCGATTCGTAAGATATGATTTAAACCATTGCAATTCATTTTCTCTTAACCCGTACATATATAATTTTTGAATTAATAACTCCCTATCAATAGTCTCGAATGCTCTTTTAAAGTCTAAGAAAAGTGCCATTATCTTATTTTCTGTGTCTCTGTATTTCCATTTATTTATCACATAATTAACTCTTGTTTCACAAGAGTATTTTTTTCGAATCCAGACTGATATCTGGATAGTTTTCCAACTGTTCTTTTGCAATTTTTTCTAAAATTTTTTCGCAAGTTTTTAAAGTGTTTATTGGACGGAATTCATCACATCTGTTTGTTTTAGCTACTTTTTCTACCGGATTTACCATTGAATATTTCCAATTTTCTGGGAAAACCCCTTTTCGCGGTATTTATTAAGCATATTTTCGCTGACAATGTTCCAGTTATCTAAAATTATCTTAATTGAGACTTTGTTGAAATCTGGTTTATCTTTTAGGCTTTTACATAGGTTTTTTAGTTCTGTTAAAGATATTGCACGGAATTTAAATCTAGAGTTTATCATAGGTATTTTGTTTGTATATTGCACGTTTTCTATTGTATCTCTTATTAATTTTATACTATTTACGAAGTAATTATTAAATTGGGTAGCTATTTCATAGTTATCTTTACACTCTATATTATTAAATATCACAGTTTTTATTACATTCTCGTTTTTTTTAAGTAGTAAGTCTTATCTCCTTCCACATTTCTTTTTGGTCTTTGGCATTATTTATTTTATTATTCACACATTTGTTTTTTTCAATTTCAATTTTGTTTTTATATAAATTTCTTATTGCTTTATATTCTTTCCACGCATTATCTGTATTATCTGCTTTTGCAATTTGGTATTTAAGAATTTTTTCCTCCTTCTTCGTTGAACCATTTTTTTGTATCGTTTCTTGTATTAACAATTTTTTTGTTTGTAAATTTTTTAATCGTTTTTTCCAGACATGTATCAATTATATTAACGTAGTCATTTAAATTATCACTTTCGCTACATTTCAGAATTACACTTAGTTCTCTATTAAAAAGGTCTTTAGTATATTTAAATATTTCTATTACTTTACTATTTATTTGGTTTTGTTCTTGGTTTATATATTCGATTTTTATATCTATAGCTTCATCATCTGATATTTAATTTGCACTGTTGTTTCTCGTTGAATTATTACCATTATTTGTTATTACGTAGTCTATTAATGTGTTCGAGTTTTGTGTGATTCTAGTATATTCGTTAACTGTTTGTTTTAGTCCGTTATCATTTAAAAGACTTCCTAGTCTGATTTTATATGTATCTTCTTTGTTCCAATCTATGTTAAAATCACCTGCTATTATTATATCATAGTTCGTTTCACATATATCTTCGATTATTTATCATTATCCAAAGTTTGAAGATACATCAGTTTTAAATATAGAAAATAATTATAAACGTCGGTATATGTTAGAGATGTTACAAATAATTAAAGTTCCATCAACAAAAAGAATAAATTTTAACGCTGATACTGAAAATGTTGCGCAATGTTAAGTGCATAAAAATAGCAAACATTAAGAGGTATCTAATTGCTTTTAAAATTTTTATCGTGAAATTTATGTATGTAATGTTCATGTTTTTTGTTAATTATGTTTTTTAAATAACTTGAACAAATTTCCTGATCGAAAATATCAGAAACCAGAGAGTTATAATGAATCTGAAGTTTTCGAGAAAAGTTTTGCAGCAAGAAAAAATATTTAAAAATAAAATGTTGCTATGATTATGACTACGAATTTTGTTTAGACTTATTATTTTTTTCCTACAAATATGTTTTTCTTACAGTGTGTGTTGTAGAAATATATTTCGAATTTTCATAAAACAAGAAAGATTCACAAACATTTTAAAACTGGATTGAATTTAATAACTTTAGGCCAAAAATGAGTAAAAATACATTTTTTTATAAATATAAGCAGTGCAATGTTTAAATATTTGTCATTTGTAAAATTCTTTTTATTGTTTACTTTTAAATGTGATATTTCTTAATTTTTTGTAAGTTCTGATTGTTGTTTTTTTTGTATATAAATTTTATTAATAATAATTTTATTAAAAAAGACGAAATCCCGTGAAAAGGTCACTAAAAAATTGACAAAACGTCGGGGTTAAGAAAAGTAACAAATTTTTAATTTTCACAAAAACTTCGTGCTATTTTTTATTTAATTATCCCGATTAAATTAATTACCGATATTGATTATTGAGGGCCAAAGCACGTCTCGATGGCCACTTCGTTATCGCTTACTTAACTCTTCAGGAAACTTCTGACAAATATTTTAAATAAACTAAAGATTTTTGTCTAAGCAATAAAGCAAAGACAAAAATCAAAGTTTAAGCAAAAACAACAATAACCAACGGTAATTCTATTTTTCTTTCTCTACTGTATACGGTCGACTTTTTTTCGGCTCTTTTATACAGTTGAAAGAGGATGAAAAATAAAATAGCAAAAACACTACGATAATTTATTTATATGCACAGGCACTTTGCAAATTATTTAACTAAAAACACGGGAATATTTTTTTAAAATACTCGAGACGTGCTTTGACCCTCAATAATCAATATCGGTAATTAATTTAATCGGGATAATTAAATAAAAAGTAGCACAAAGTTTTTGTGAAAATTAAATTTTAAAAAAATATTCCCGTGTCTTTAATTAACAAATTTTGTTTTTTTACATTTATCCTCAATAGGCCCAATTAGCTTATAAAAAACATTAATACAATCAATACTATATTAGCCAATAAACACATACACAAGAAAATTTACAAATCGGAGAGCTTGCCAAAAAACAAAACATTTATCTAACATACACAACAAAACAATATGAAGGGTTAGTTAGTTAGGAGTGGCAGCCTCTCACGACGTAGCTCAATTGAGCACAATCGAATGGCCCGTTGTTATACCATAAGGAAGACTCCCCTTACCAAGTTGAGAACCATTAAGATTCCCGGATGAACTTCGATATATCCCCTATAGAGTGGGATGATAGCTCCGTAAGAGTCCCGAAAAAAGGAGAGCCCAGAAGTCTAAATCTTCTTCGAGCCACAAATGGGTAGTGGCACAGGAGGTGCAGTACAATCTCATCCTCGGAGCCACAGCTGTGAAAGAAATCATTAAAGCACAGACCGAGTCTTTCAACATGCTTGCCGATTAGACAGTGACTAGTAAGTACCAAGACCGTGATTCTTATGGATTTCCTGTCCAGTCCGAGCAGCTGTGTGGTCCGCTTGAGGTCCACTGTAGTCCACAGTTGTCTGGAGATACAACAGGAACTTTCCTCTACCCATAATTTGCGAGCCAAATTGGAGTAGTGTTTCTTTATGGCCATTTTAACCGTTGCCAGAGGAATCTCAACGTCGGGTAGTGAGAAGACGTTAGGAAGCAATGTGCCCCGTTTGGCGCGATCATCGGTCTCACAGTTTCCCTGGATATCCCTGTGATCCAAAACGTGTCAATCTGTGATCGCTCCGGTAGTGTGTTTAGTAATGAGCGACATCTCAGGACTAGCTTAGATGTACTGTATGTACCAGCAAGCGCCCTGATTGCCGCCAGACTGTCCAAAAATATCCGAATGCAGGGCCAAAAAGTTCGTCTCTAAGCACTATTTGGGATGTTTACAGTGCCATTATCTCGGTTTGAAAGACGTTGCAGTAGTCAGGGAGTCATAAGGAGAGTGTCAGTCCAAGGTTATTGGAGAAGATTCCGCAACCGACCGTCCAGTTTCGAGACATCGGTGTAGATGTCGACAGTATTGCTCACAACCACTTCGTTATCGACCCACTTCCCTCTTCTTGGAATATGGATCTGAAACCCGTGGTCTAGAGCAGGTGTAGAAGAGATCTAGTCCACCATTGATAATATAAGCACATCCCGAACGATTATCTAGGAGTGACCTATGTCCGGCCTAAGCCAACGTGAGAGGGCATTAAGTCTGGCTGCACAGCACGTGGCCTATTGCAACAGTGGAGAAGGGCATACGGAGCCTTTGTCGAAGTAGTTCGGAAAGCCCCAGTAATCAAAATGGCGGTTGTTCTCCTGACTTTATCAGGAGGCTTTTGGTTGGCCGTTTTCTCGAGAGCGGGCCACCAAAAAAACAGCACCATAGAGAATATTCGGCTCTATTACTGCCTTATAGAGCCAGGGGGTGATTCGAGGCTGAAGCCACCATCTTGGTTCTAGAGCTCTCTGGCAGAGATACAGCGGGCAGGTCGCCTTCCGAGCTCTTTCGGGATCAAGTATCACCCCAAGGTATTCTACACTTCTACTTACATTGAGCACAGTGCCGTTTAGCTTAGGTGCAGTAAAAATAGGAATCTTGTATTTCCGTGTGAAGAGCATAACCTCCGTTTTGCCGGTGTTAACATCGAGATCAAATTCACAGCACCATTAAAACAGAACATTGAGCGAATAGTTCACCCGTTCTGTAAGTGTTGTTAGGTATTTTCCAGAGACGGCGATAGCAATGTCATCAGCATAAGCTATTACCCGTTTGGTCCAGTCGCCGTAGCAGCGTGTTGACCGCCAGATTCCGGACGAGGGGAGACAACACCACCTTGTGGAGTGCCTCTTCTCACTACCCTTTCTAAGTGATCATTTCCCAGAGTGGACGTGATGATACGTGTCTTTAGTAGTAGCGCAAAGAAGCCCACCAGATTTGCATCAAGATCAAGAGGGCCTTTATAACAGCATTGGGGCAGACGTTATTGAAAGCTCCCTCTATGTGAAGAAACACTGCAAGCGTAAATTCGTTATTTGAAAGGGACTTTTCAACATCAGATATTAACACGTGCAGCGCCGTTTCCACAGATTTCCCTTTCGTGTAGGCGTGCTGCGAGCTAGAGATAGGCGCGGGATTTGTGGAGCTTCTGATCTGAAGATTGAGAATCCTTTCCAGCGTTTTAAGTAATAAAGACGACATGTGCCTAAAGTCTTTGGGTTTAATATGAGATGTCTTTCCCGCTTTAGGGATGAAAACAACTCGGGCTACACGCCAACCTACCGGCATGTAAGTATTTTTCAGGCAAGCATTGTAGATCCGCAATAGCCATGGTTTTATGAAGTCCATGCCATGTTCAAGTTCGCTGGGATGATATTGTCAATTCCAGGAGACTTGAAGGCATCAAACGACATGATGGCCCACTCTATGTGAGCATTGGTCACCCGGAATGTGGGTGGGCAAACCGACGCGGAATTTATAGATCCTGTCACTTCGCCAATCCCCTCACTACTAGGGAAATGAGTATCGAGCACCGTCTCCAAGGTATCGATTACAGAGTCCGTCCCTTGACCGTCTGGCTTCTGAATACTCTCGGGGACGTGCTAAAAATCCTGCGTAGGCTGCTAGTTTCGGACGAGCTTTCTATGTTACCACACAAATTTTGCCATGAGGCTCTTTTGGATGTTCGTATGGCATACTTAAACTTCCTTTGTTTATCCTTATAGGGCAGCCAGTTTCCACCATTTTTGGTCCTTTTAAAGATTGTTCTGCATTCTCTGCGTAACTCCGCAATCTCTGTGTTCCACCAAGGGGGGTTTCGGCTTACCCCTTGGCTTCGGTGGATTGCAGGCCGCTTTCGGTGCATAACAAATCTGCAAGGTATATAATTCAACCGCCCGATCAATGTCGCAGTGATCATTAATCTCAAAGGGAGCAGGCCTTAGGCCAAGCTCTAATATGGACCGAAATGTGTTCCAGTCCGTTTGCTTCCTATTTATGTAGGAGGGGGAAACTCCGGAACCTACTGATTCCAGATGTAAGTTATAAGTTAAATACCTATAGTCAGAAAAGGAGCACTCTTGAGAGACACTCCAATTTCTGACAATATCAAACCAGACACCGCTTTTTAGGGTAAGATCGAGGACCTCCCTTCTACTCGAGGTGACGAAGGTGGGCTCGCTTCCCCTATTGACAATACCCATGTCATAAGATAGTATAAAATCAAATAGAGACTAACCCCGTTCACTGATGTGCGTGTTGGCCCACATATAGTGATAAGCGTTGGCATCGGCCCCAATGATGACCGGCACTTGACGGTTTTTAGCCTCTGCAACCAGAAGCTTAACAGGTCATGTGGTGGCGAATCTCCATGATCGTGGGCCATATAATTGGAGAACACCCAGACATCCTTGGAGCCATATTGGAGAACTTGAAGAACTTTATTGAATCAACAAAGCAACAAGCAGGGGTCAGATTGGACCGCTCTTTTGCTCTTCTGCTCTTTGAGCACTCTTATTCTCACTTTTTTTTTAAGGTATGCGCAAAAGAGCAGAGATGAAAAAAGAGCCAATCGTTTTTGCGCATTGCGCTTGCTCCTTATATTCATGCGCTGCTTTTTGAGCCATGCGCATTCAATTTTTTTTGGCTCTTTTGCTCGTGCTCCTTTTGATAGTAACAGTGGTTCGTTTGAGAAATTAAAATAACTTCGTGGTTGGAAAAAAGTACATGGAAAAATGCAAACAATTGCATGTACGGCAAAACAGTACATGTTACCAAATATAATAACATTTTCTATTGTTATTGTTTTTGTTTTTTAGTTAAAATTTAATTCTACCATTGCAGTTTGTTTTTGATTATTGGTAAGTAGTGGAGTTCCTTGTAAATTCAAGCGAGGTTCATATGCTCTTTCATTGCGCACATATTGGCGCAGATCAATGCGCAACAACAAGTTGGCTCTGCTCTTTGCGCAAAAGAGCTGCTCTGCGCTGCGTATTTACTTACTCTGGCAAAAAGACAGTAAAAACTCGAAAACGTTTTACACAATACAGAGTAAACACTCAATATAACTATTTTTCTTTTATTTCATTTTTCTACATAAGGGTTCCCTTAGGAAAACATTAAATTAACATAAAAAACGTTCCGAATAATACATTTTATTTTATTTTTTTGCTTAAAATTGTTTTTACACCCCGTAGACAATTTATTTTTAATTTTTGAGCTGCGTCCGTAAACTAGATTTGTTTCAAATTAAGTTTAGCGGCAATATTGCACAAAAAATTTTGTTGAGGGGTTGTAAAATATTGTTTAAGAAAAAAATTATCCTTTCCAATTGTGTTAACCCTAGAATGTCATACTTCGTCGAAACGACGACGCATGATTTTGTTTTTTGTTTTCTCTTCTCAAGGAGTGCTGTGAAACTTTGTTTTTATGATTAAATTATATTTAAAAACAACGTGTATTTGTTTTATTTCAATAAAATACATTAGAAACTATTGAAAAAACTAAGCATTGGAAATTTTCTATATACAGATCATCCTTTGCATCCTTTTGAATACAGCGTAGTCGATTCGACGAAGTATGATGTTTTCGACATAAAAATAAGTATGATATTCTAGGGTTAAGCATTAGGTTAGTTTTTAAAGTAAAAAAATGGTCATTATTTTTTGCAATATTTAGCCACTCCGTTGGGTCTTCAGAAAACAGGAACAAAAATATTAGTAATTAATATTTTTTTTAACACAACAATTTTTTTTGTCAAATTTAAAGACAATATATTAAATAGATTTTTTAATAAAACAAAAGATAAAATACAACAAATAAGAGTGCTATATTCAGCTATGCCAAATCTTATATACCCTTCATCATCTATGTAAATCTAGTTTAGTGAAGTAACACCAATCAAAAAAAAATCACCAAAAGTAAACATTTGGTACTGCATATATAGAATTTTAAATAAAAACGGCATCGCCTCTTAAAGGGTTAATCATTTTTTTAAAATTTGAGACTTTCAGAGCCCCATAACTCGGAAAATATGTGCGAGCGCCAGTTTTTTCACTTAATGTTTTCTTATTTTTTAATTCCCTATCGCCCCATATATACTACTCTACCAACTTGAGTTTCGTACTCTCTGATAATATGTTCTGTTCGTAAATGAACCAGTTTATTTTGATCAGCATTTAATTAATTTAAAAAGTTGCAAGTTTTTAAAACATAATTTATTTTTGAATAAAGTAACAAAAACAATCTTTAATTTATTTGCTTACTTCTAAAAAAAAAAAAAAAAAAAAAAAAAAAAAAATTCAAGCAACTAAATGTACTAAGGCACTGTATAATATTTCACTTTAATATTTAGTAACATCACCTCTGGCCTTAACTACTGCTGTGACTTTTTTGTTCATAGAATTTATTAATGTTTGGAATTCTTCTGGTGTAATGGATTCCCATATTTCCTTTATTTTTGTCTTAAGGCCTCCAACTGTTGTTTGGGGATCACTTCTCAATCGTTTTTTCATAATAGCCCAAACCGATTCAATATGGTTTAGGTCAGGACTGGAAGACGGTCAGTCCAGAACATTAATATTATTGTTTTCTAACTATTTCTTCGTAATTTTTGCAGTATGACACGAAGCACCATCCTGCTGAAAGATGTAATCGCCAAAAAAGTTATACTTTCTAACGACGGAAGTAGATTTTCTTTTAAAATGTCAATGTAACGGGAGGCATTTAGAGTTGACTCAATAAAACATAAGTTTCCTAAGCCCTTGGCTGACATACAGCCCCATATCATAAGGCTACCGGGAATCTTTACTGTGCGCTTAAGGCAATCTTTGTGGTAAGCTTCACTTTTAGTTCATATAACCTTACTTCGGGTATCCCCTACAGACAGTTCAAACTTGGACTCGTCACTAAAACTAATTGAATTCCACTGCTATTATTGTTGTTGTTTTTTTTTTGCCACCAAATTTTGATTTCTGTATGTATAATCTTTTATTTTAAGCTAATTAGGCCTAAATTGATCCATGTAAATAAAAAACCATTTTTATTACATATTTTCCCAACGTTTCGAGAATTTTTTGTTTGTTCACTTTCTCTTCCAACCAACGAATAAATTGCATTTTTATTTAAAAATGTTATGGGATATTAGCATAATATAATAAATAATATAAAAATTCCCAAAATAATTTTTAAAATAAAATTTATATGCAATTGCTTGTGCAAACTGTTGGCATCACTGTTGTTTTTTCGTTCTCTTGAGAAATTAAAAAATAACTGCGTTGTTTTTATTTTTAATACGCCTTACGTCTGCATTAAGAGTTGATATATAACCAACCTAACTCAGAAGGGAATGTAAGCAAAAATAAAAACGTGGTTTGTTTATGTTATGGAATATTAGCATAATATAATAAATAATATTAAAAAAATTCCCAAAATAATTTTTAAAATAAAATTTATTTGCAATTGCTTGTGCAAACTGTTGGCATCACTGTTGTTTTTTTCTTTCTCTTGAGAAATTAAAACATAATTGTGTTGTTTTTATTTTTAATACGCCTTACGTCTGCATTAAGAGTTGGCATATAACCAACCTAACGCAGAAGGGAATGTAAGCAAAAATAAAAACGTGGTTTGTTTGTTGGTAATTTTTGTTAAAGCCCTAACTTCTGTATTGGCTTCTTAAATAACTCTCATGTTGTTTTTGAAGTTTTTATACTTAAAGGAAATGTTTTTGGTTTTTCTAAAAATTTGGATAAAGGTTTCCTGATGAGCTGGCTTAAGCAACCGGCGAAATACGTATAGATACCTGCTTTTCCAACCAACGAATAAATTGCATTTTTATTTAAAAATGTTATAGGATATTAGCATAATATAATAAATAATAGTAGTATTTATTATACTTTTAATTGAACTTTATAACATAATATTTAACAATTTTATAAATTTTTATGTTATTATGTTATTTATATATTATTTCTAACAAATTTTGAGATATTTCCTTTAAAAATGTTAATATTTCTTTCCGTTTTGATGTAATTAGGCAGCATATTATATAGCTTTAGTCCCTTGAAGAAAAGCGATCTTTGCATTGCTGTCGTTGTCACCCTTTGTAGTCTAAAGTTTTCTGGGTTTCGTAGGTTGTTTACATAATTTAGCTGATCGATTAAGTATTCTGGAGCATTTCCCATCTTAATTTTTTGGACAAAGTTAAGTGTATTTAAAGCCAGTCTTTGTTGTATATTTAGCCATTTTAATGTATCAAGCATTATCTGTATAGCATCCGCATAGCTTTATTTTGGAGTTTTTGCAGTCTATCTAATTGTGTTATTGTGCAGCAGGTGTATAGTATTGTGGAGCCAAATTCAAAATGTGGTTTTATAATAGTATTGTACATATTATTTGCCGTTATTATCGATAGTTTATTTCGCATCCGTTTAAAGAACCCTATTTTTTTGCCAATTTTTTTACATATATATTTAACGTGTTGTTTAAATTTTAAGTCCTTCTCGATTATGAAACCGAGATATTTCATTTGATTAACTTTTTTAATTATCTGATTATTTATTTTAAAAAAGTACGTTACTGTTCATGTTAATTTCCATTATTTTAGTTTTACTTTCATTTAGTTTTAATTTGTTTATTTTGAGCCAATTGTTTATGCTGTTCATGTCTTGATTTAAATTATCTGCACATGCTTCCTCTGTATTTCCTTTAGCATAAATTCAGCATATAAAATAATTTCGCATTTTTCTAAAATGTTGGGCATATCATTTATATATATTATAAACAATAATGCTCCTAATATTGATCCTAGCGGTACACCAAATTCATTATCAATTTTATTTGATTTAATACCGTTAACTTTAGTTATTTGCTTTCGATTCGTAAGATATGATTTAAACCATTGCAATTCATTTTCTCTTAACCCGTACATATATAATTTTTGAATTAATAACTCCCTATCAATAGTCTCGAATGCTCTTTTAAAGTCTAAGAAAAGTGCCATTATCTTATTTTCTGTGTCTCTGTATTTCCATTTATTTATCACATAATTAACTCTTGTTTCACAAGAGTATTTTTTTCGAATCCAGACTGATATCTGGATAGTTTTCCAACTGTTCTTTTGCAATTTTTTCTAAAATTTTTTCGCAAGTTTTTAAAGTGTTTATTGGACGGAATTCATCACATCTGTTTGTTTTAGCTACTTTTTCTACCGGATTTACCATTGAATATTTCCAATTTTCTGGGAAAAACCCCTTTTCGCGGTATTTATTAAGCATATTTTCGCTGACAATGTTCCAGTTATCTAAAATTATCTTAATTGAGACTTTGTTGAAATCTGGTTTATCTTTTAGGCTTTTACATAGGTTTTTAAGTTCTGTTAAAGATATTGCACGGAATTTAAATCTAGAGTTTATCATAGGTATTTTGTTTGTATATTGCACGTTTTCTATTGTATCTCTTATTAATTTTATACTATTTACGAAGTAATTATTAAATTGGGTAGCTATTTCATAGTTATCTTTACACTCTATATTATTAAATATCACAGTTTTTATTACATTCTCGTTTTTTTTAAGTAGTAAGTCTTATCTCCTTCCACATTTCTTTTTGGTCTTTGGCATTATTTATTTTATTATTCACACATTTGTTTTTTTCAATTTCAATTTTGTTTTTATATAAATTTCTTATTGCTTTATATTCTTTCCACGCATTATCTGTATTATCTGCTTTTGCAATTTGGTATTTAAGAATTTTTTCCTCCTTCTTCGTTGAACCATTTTTTTGTATCGTTTCTTGTATTAACAATTTTTTTGTTTGTAAATTTTTTAATCGTTTTTTCCAGACATGTATCAATTATATTAACGTAGTCATTTAAATTATCACTTTCGCTACATTTCAGAATTACACTTAGTTCTCTATTAAAAAGGTCTTTAGTATATTTAAATATTTCTATTACTTTACTATTTATTTGGTTTTGTTCTTGGTTTATATATTCGATTTTTATATCTATAGCTTCATCATCTGATATTTAATTTGCACTGTTGTTTCTCGTTGAATTATTACCATTATTTGTTATTACGTAGTCTATTAATGTGTTCGAGTTTTGTGTGATTCTAGTATATTCGTTAACTGTTTGTTTTAGTCCGTTATCATTTAAAAGACTTCCTAGTCTGATTTTATATGTATCTTCTTTGTTCCAATCTATGTTAAAATCACCTGCTATTATTATATCATAGTTCGTTTCACATATATCTTCGATTATTTATCATTATCCAAAGTTTGAAGATACATCAGTTTTAAATATAGAAAATAATTATAAACGTCGGTATATGTTAGAGATGTTACAAATAATTAAAGTTCCATCAACAAAAAGAATAAATTTTAACGCTGATACTGAAAATGTTGCGCAATGTTAAGTGCATAAAAATAGCAAACATTAAGAGGTATCTAATTGCTTTTAAAATTTTTATCGTGAAATTTATGTATGTAATGTTCATGTTTTTTGTTAATTATGTTTTTTAAATAACTTGAACAAATTTCCTGATCGAAAATATCAGAAACCAGAGAGTTATAATGAATCTGAAGTTTTCGAGAAAAGTTTTGCAGCAAGAAAAAATATTTAAAAATAAAATGTTGCTATGATTATGACTACGAATTTTGTTTAGACTTATTATTTTTTTCCTACAAATATGTTTTTCTTACAGTGTGTGTTGTAGAAATATATTTCGAATTTTCATAAAACAAGAAAGATTCACAAACATTTTAAAACTGGATTGAATTTAATAACTTTAGGCCAAAAATGAGTAAAAATACATTTTTTTATAAATATAAGCAGTGCAATGTTTAAATATTTGTCATTTGTAAAATTCTTTTTATTGTTTACTTTTAAATGTGATATTTCTTAATTTTTTGTAAGTTCTGATTGTTGTTTTTTTTGTATATAAATTTTATTAATAATAATTTTATTAAAAAAGACGAAATCCCGTGAAAAGGTCACTAAAAAATTGACAAAACGTCGGGGTTAAGAAAAGTAACAAATTTTTAATTTTCACAAAAACTTCGTGCTATTTTTTATTTAATTATCCCGATTAAATTAATTACCGATATTGATTATTGAGGGCCAAAGCACGTCTCGATGGCCACTTCGTTATCGCTTACTTAACTCTTCAGGAAACTTCTGACAAATATTTTAAATAAACTAAAGATTTTTGTCTAAGCAATAAAGCAAAGACAAAAATCAAAGTTTAAGCAAAAACAACAATAACCAACGGTAATTCTATTTTTCTTTCTCTACTGTATACGGTCGACTTTTTTTCGGCTCTTTTATACAGTTGAAAGAGGATGAAAAATAAAATAGCAAAAACACTACGATAATTTATTTATATGCACAGGCACTTTGCAAATTATTTAACTAAAAACACGGGAATATTTTTTTAAAATACTCGAGACGTGCTTTGACCCTCAATAATCAATATCGGTAATTAATTTAATCGGGATAATTAAATAAAAAGTAGCACAAAGTTTTTGTGAAAATTAAATTTTAAAAAAATATTCCCGTGTCTTTAATTAACAAATTTTGTTTTTTTACATTTATCCTCAATAGGCCCAATTAGCTTATAAAAAACATTAATACAATCAATACTATATTAGCCAATAAACACATACACAAGAAAATTTACAAATCGGAGAGCTTGCCAAAAAACAAAACATTTATCTAACATACACAACAAAACAATATGAAGGGTTAGTTAGTTAGGAGTGGCAGCCTCTCACGACGTAGCTCAATTGAGCACAATCGAATGGCCCGTTGTTATACCATAAGGAAGACTCCCCTTACCAAGTTGAGAACCATTAAGATTCCCGGATGAACTTCGATATATCCCCTATAGAGTGGGATGATAGCTCCGTAAGAGTCCCGAAAAAAGGAGAGCCCAGAAGTCTAAATCTTCTTCGAGCCACAAATGGGTAGTGGCACAGGAGGTGCAGTACAATCTCATCCTCGGAGCCACAGCTGTGAAAGAAATCATTAAAGCACAGACCGAGTCTTTCAACATGCTTGCCGATTAGACAGTGACTAGTAAGTACCAAGACCGTGATTCTTATGGATTTCCTGTCCAGTCCGAGCAGCTGTGTGGTCCGCTTGAGGTCCACTGTAGTCCACAGTTGTCTGGAGATACAACAGGAACTTTCCTCTACCCATAATTTGCGAGCCAAATTGGAGTAGTGTTTCTTTATGGCCATTTTAACCGTTGCCAGAGGAATCTCAACGTCGGGTAGTGAGAAGACGTTAGGAAGCAATGTGCCCCGTTTGGCGCGATCATCGGTCTCACAGTTTCCCTGGATATCCCTGTGATCCAAAACGTGTCAATCTGTGATCGCTCCGGTAGTGTGTTTAGTAATGAGCGACATCTCAGGACTAGCTTAGATGTACTGTATGTACCAGCAAGCGCCCTGATTGCCGCCAGACTGTCCAAAAATATCCGAATGCAGGGCCAAAAAGTTCGTCTCTAAGCACTATTTGGGATGTTTACAGTGCCATTATCTCGGTTTGAAAGACGTTGCAGTAGTCAGGGAGTCATAAGGAGAGTGTCAGTCCAAGGTTATTGGAGAAGATTCCGCAACCGACCGTCCAGTTTCGAGACATCGGTGTAGATGTCGACAGTATTGCTCACAACCACTTCGTTATCGACCCACTTCCCTCTTCTTGGAATATGGATCTGAAACCCGTGGTCTAGAGCAGGTGTAGAAGAGATCTAGTCCACCATTGATAATATGGGCACATCCCGAACGATTATCTAGGAGTGACCTATGTCCGGCCTAAGCCAACGTGAGAGGGCATTAAGTCTGGCTGCACAGCACGTGGCCTATTGCAACAGTGGAGAAGGGCATACGGAGCCTTTGTCGAAGTAGTTCGGAAAGCCCCAGTAATCAAAATGGCGGTTGTTCTCCTGACTTTATCAGGAGGCTTTTGGTTGGCCGTTTTCTCGAGAGCGGGCCACCAAAAAAACAGCACCATAGAGAATATTCGGCTCTATTACTGCCTTATAGAGCCAGGGGGTGATTCGAGGCTGAAGCCACCATCTTGGTTCTAGAGCTCTCTGGCAGAGATACAGCGGGCAGGTCGCCTTCCGAGCTCTTTCGGGATCAAGTATCACCCCAAGGTATTCTACACTTCTACTTACATTGAGCACAGTGCCGTTTAGCTTAGGTGCAGTAAAAATAGGAATCTTGTATTTCCGTGTGAAGAGCATAACCTCCGTTTTGCCGGTGTTAACATCGAGATCAAATTCACAGCACCATTAAAACAGAACATTGAGCGAATAGTTCACCCGTTCTGTAAGTGTTGTTAGGTATTTTCCAGAGACGGCGATAGCAATGTCATCAGCATAAGCTATTACCCGTTTGGTCCAGTCGCCGTAGCAGCGTGTTGACCGCCAGATTCCGGACGAGGGGAGACAACACCACCTTGTGGAGTGCCTCTTCTCACTACCCTTTCTAAGTGATCATTTCCCAGAGTGGACGTGATGATACGTGTCTTTAGTAGTAGCGCAAAGAAGCCCACCAGATTTGCATCAAGATCAAGAGGGCCTTTATAACAGCATTGGGGCAGACGTTATTGAAAGCTCCCTCTATGTGAAGAAACACTGCAAGCGTAAATTCGTTATTTGAAAGGGACTTTTCAACATCAGATATTAACACGTGCAGCGCCGTTTCCACAGATTTCCCTTTCGTGTAGGCGTGCTGCGAGCTAGAGATAGGCGCGGGATTTGTGGAGCTTCTGATCTGAAGATTGAGAATCCTTTCCAGCGTTTTAAGTAATAAAGACGACATGTGCCTAAAGTCTTTGGGTTTAATATGAGATGTCTTTCCCGCTTTAGGGATGAAAACAACTCGGGCTACACGCCAACCTACCGGCATGTAAGTATTTTTCAGGCAAGCATTGTAGATCCGCAATAGCCATGGTTTTATGAAGTCCATGCCATGTTCAAGTTCGCTGGGATGATATTGTCAATTCCAGGAGACTTGAAGGCATCAAACGACATGATGGCCCACTCTATGTGAGCATTGGTCACCCGGAATGTGGGTGGGCAAACCGACGCGGAATTTATAGATCCTGTCACTTCGCCAATCCCCTCACTACTAGGGAAATGAGTATCGAGCACCGTCTCCAAGGTATCGATTACAGAGTCCGTCCCTTGACCGTCTGGCTTCTGAATACTCTCGGGGACGTGCTAAAAATCCTGCGTAGGCTGCTAGTTTCGGACGAGCTTTCTATGTTACCACACAAATTTTTCCATGAGGCTCTTTTGGATGTTCGTATGGCATACTTAAACTTCCTTTGTTTATCCTTATAGGGCAGCCAGTTTCCACCATTTTTGGTCCTTTTAAAGATTGTTCTGCATTCTCTGCGTAACTCCGCAATCTCTGTGTTCCACCAAGGGGGGTTTCGGCTTACCCCTTGGCTTCGGTGGATTGCAGGCCGCTTTCGGTGCATAACAAATCTGCAAGGTATATAATTCAACCGCCCGATCAATGTCGCAGTGATCATTAATCTCAAAGGGAGCAGGCCTTAGGCCAAGCTCTAATATGGACCGAAATGTGTTCCAGTCCGTTTGCTTCCTATTTATGTAGGAGGGGGAAACTCCGGAACCTACTGATTCCAGATGTAAGTTATAAGTTAAATACCTATAGTCAGAAAAGGAGCACTCTTGAGAGACACTCCAATTTCTGACAATATCAAACCAGACACCGCTTTTTAGGGTAAGATCGAGGACCTCCCTTCTACTCGAGGTGACGAAGGTGGGCTCGCTTCCCCTATTGACAATACCCATGTCATAAGATAGTATAAAATCAAATAGAGACTAACCCCGTTCACTGATGTGCGTGTTGGCCCACATATAGTGATAAGCGTTGGCATCGGCCCCAATGATGACCGGCACTTGACGGTTTTTAGCCTCTGCAACCAGAAGCTTAACAGGTCATGTGGTGGCGAATCTCCATGATCGTGGGCCATATAATTGGAGAACACCCAGACATCCTTGGAGCCCGTCTCCACTGCTATGGCAACGCTGTCTCTGTCACTGAATCTGCGAAGAAAGAGAGCGTTAATATTATACTTTACCATAATGCAGGCTCTGGGCTTACCTTGACCTGTGACGTAGACAGTTTTGTAGCCGTCCATAGATAGTCCAGAAACCCGATCATTGACGACCCATGGTTCCTGGACCAGAACAATATCCTCTCCTTTTTGTGACAGGCGGAGGAGTAGGGCCGCCGAAGCAGCAATGGAATGATGTAGCTTAATTTGCACAACCATCATCATCATTGTTTTTGGCCGTAAGGGTGGCGTCGGAATCACCCTCGTGATTGACTCCTCGCTTTCTGCCAAATGTTCGGAGGTTTAGAACTTTCGCCTATATCGTCACCTTTATAGATCCTGAGAGAGATCGAATTGAAACCGTAGTTGATCTCCCCCTAACAGGCGTTGAGTGGGGCGAGAGACTCGTCGTTAGTGACGATGATAGCGTCGCGGAAGGGTTACTTTAAACACATACCAGCAGAATAATGAAAAGTTCTGTAATGAGACAAAGAGACTTGCACAACAACAACAACGATTAAAGTACACCTTAGCTTGTACAAGTTATGGTATCATACCCAAACATACCACTTATCCCACATCACAAGTAACAAAATTGTTTGAATGCGAAACATTAAAAAGAAAATTAAAAAATATTGAGTACACAAACTATAAACAGAATCACAATTATTAAACAGAAGATTGTACATATTAAAGACAACAATATGAAAATTTATTATTTGGAATCTTTTTGATTTTAAGTTACTTTAAACGTGCTTGATTCCTTCAAATATAAATATTTCATGATATTCTCATCAAATATTTTTTATTTAAAAAACTACAAACTGAAATGTATTACTGCGGGGAAAGCATATCCATTTGGCCATTTCACTACTGCTCAAATAGCTCATCAGTGGATTTTACCCAAATTTTGTATAGAAAACTAGAAAGTCTTATATCAAAAGCCAAATTGATTAAATGAGAACTCTATTAAATCAATAAGACAAAAGACAGTAAACACTCAAAAATTTTTTATACAAAAACACAGCAAACATTCAGTAACTATTTTTATTCTTTCTTTCATTTTTTTTTATGTATTTGAAAGATTCAATGAAAAAATAAAAATTGAAAACAATTTTTATTAATACATCAATATGGAAATTTATTATTTGGAATCTTTTTGATTTTAATTTACTTTAAACGTTGTTATCGCACTGGCCTTGGTTAATGTGGGGGATAAAATGGAGTAAGTTAACCTTACGTAAAAGTGTGTACACAATTAGCTACCAACTGCTTCAGTCTGTCGAGAGTTACGAGAGTTTACGTAGAGGCGATCCCTTTGCCAGGTATAACAAAAAAAAGTACACACTAGAACAAGGACTTAATTAAATACCATAGTTATTTAAAAACAAAACGGACATATTTCTGGGTAAATCGCTAGTCAGCAGTACGAGATTTATGTCTGCTCTGTACCCTTCCCTTACCGTGTCTTCAACGGTGTCAGCGAAGATCCAAAATTCCATTCAAAACACATTAGTTTTCAAATAGTTTCGAACTAACAATTGTTGTTTATGTATAATCTTATATTTTAAGCTAATCAGGCCTGAATTAATCCATGTAAATAAATTGTTGTGTTTATTCACATATTCATTATACCATCATGTAAATATAAATAAAATACATAGGCGATACAAAATAACTTATTTAAATATTTTCTTGTAAAGCTTATGATAGAACGAAAATCTTTTAAGTGTACTAAGTGTTATAAATACAAAAGCTTTAAGTCTCATTGATAACAAGCCAAATCATAAAGTAAATATGTAAGAAAATTAACGATCAAAACAAACAAAAGCAAAAGATATAATTAAAGTACGTTGTAAAAGAATGACAAAATAAATTAAATTATATGTAGTTAACGAGTATATACAACAGTAGAATAATAAATATATAAAGAACCAAAAACAAACTTACATGCTTTCTTATATTATTTTGTATTCATATTTCTTTCCTCAGGGATTGAAGGCCTTCTCCTCCGGCGATGATATGTTTCTCGTTTTTTTATGTTGTTTCTTCGTTTTAAACTCTTTAGTTATTAGGTAATCCTAATTTGTATATACTTATAATTTAAACTTTTTTTTCTCTTTTTTTTAATTTTTTTTCTTTTTGTAAGATAAGAATATAGCATTCTTTTACTTAAAACTTATATTTAAAATTTATTTCTACTTTATTCTGTTGTTACTTCTCTCTGCACTCTCTCACCACTAAACCAGAAATTATTTCGTAGTATTCAAAGTGATCGAACAGAGTAGAAGGAACAAATAGCAAAAGTATTTATATAATAAAAATGCTACTTCATTCAAATTATATACGTACATACGGAGAAAGATTACTAGAAAATTAAATGTGAATGAATTTGTTTGCAAACCAGGGATTGGCTTTGCTGGTTAATTCATTTAAACGATATATAACAATTAACAGCCTACCATTTATATATGTATATTTTTAAACTTTATAAAATATAAATCTAATTTATATAATAAAAGAAAACAAATACATAGATTTAGGTTTCACCAGACAGTTCCAGATTTTAGGAATTCAGTTTTAACATAAAAACACGTATTTTTAATAACGTAGAAAATTTCCAATTTTGTGCTCGTTGAGGTTTGTTGATAAGCAAAAAATATGGATTGCAAAGGTAATCTCATACAAAATAGCAAGGATGTTGATGATACTTCTGGTTAAAAAAACCATTGGGTACGACCCTGCTTTCCCTCACGAGGTGAAAGCTTGAATTCTATAAGAAACACCAAGTTTATTTACTTACTAAAGAAATTCCTTAAGAAAACCTACCGAGTGATGGTTTATAGGATGATTTTATTGGATTTTATTTTGTTGCAAGATATGTTACTGATTCCATATGATTTAAACATAAACAACCTTACTTATTGAAAATTCACACGTAAATGCTGGAAATAATTTAAGACGTCATCTATGACACATGGATTAATGAAAGAGTAAATATCTTATGAATGAACTAATGATAGTTCTGATTGAAAATTTAGAAGGCGTTTGAACACATCGTACCAGGGGTCGAAAATTAACTTTTTATATTGCGTTAGAATTTTTATATTAGCGGTCTGCATTTTTATTGCAAATTTTATGGTATTGTTATTATAATCACATATAAAATAACTAAAGGCAAATAGGATGAAAACAGATAGGATGATGAAAAAAAGGCTAACATTGTCAAACACACAAAGAAAAGAAAATATTTCATGATATTCTCATGAAATATTTTTTATTAAAAAACTACAAACTGAAATGTATTACTGTGGGAAAGCATATCCATATGGCCATTTCACTAGCTCATCAAATAATAAATTTTCATGTGAACATTGCCTATTAATAAAAATTGTTCTAAATTTTTATTTTTTCATTAAATCTTTCAAATACATATGATTGGTTCCCAATGGGATTCCTTATGTAGAAAAATTAAACAAAAAATAAAAGTAGTTACTGAATGTTTGCTGTGTTTTTGTATAAAACATTTTTGAGTTGTTATTGTCTTGTCTTATTGATTCAATGGAGTTCTCATTTCTAGTTTTCTATACAAAATTTGGGTAAAATCCACTGATGAACTATTTGAGCAGTAGTGAAATGGCCATATGGATATGCTTTCCCGCAGTAATACATTTCAGTTTGTAGTTTTCAATTAAAAATATTTCATGAGAATATCATGAAATATTTATATTTGAAGGAATCAAGCACGTTTAAAATAAATTATAATCAAAAAGATTTGGAATCTTAAAAATTTAAATTTTCATATTGTTGTCTTTAACATGTACAATCTTCTGTTTAATAATTGTGATTCTGTTTATAGTTTGTGTACCCTGTATTTTTTAATCTTCTCTTTGATGTTTCGCATTCAAAAAATGTTGTTACTTGTGATGTGGTATAAGTGGTATGTTTGGGTATGATGCCATAACTTGTACAAGCTAAGGTGTACTTTAATCGTTGTTGTGCAAGTCTCTTTGTCGCATTACAGAACTTTTCATTATTCTGCTGGTTTCGTTGTCTTATTTGAGTGCATGTGTTTAAGGTAAACCTTCCGTGACGCTATAATCGTCATTAACGACGACTCTCGCCCCACTCATCTCCTGTAAGGGGGAGATCAACTACGGTTTCGATTCGATCTCTCTCAGGATATAAAGGTGACGATATAGGGGAAAGTTATAAACCTCCTATTGGACCTTTGGTACCAGAAGCTACCGCAGGAAAAACTGAACCTATACAGACGGCCCCGGCCTCCATATCCGGTTCAGATACGTCGGATGTTATAATAAGTGTCGTTTCTTCATCCGGGTTTGCCGGTGACTTTTTCCGGCAAATGCTCGGATCCGAACATTTGGCAGAAAGCGAGGAGTCACTCGCGAGGGTGATTCCGATGCTACCCTTACGGCCAAAAACAATGATGATAAGGTTGTGCAAATTAACCTACATCATTTAATTGCTGCTTCGGCGGCCGTACTCCTCCGCCTATCACAAAAAGGAGACGATATTGTTCTGGTCCAGGAACCATGGGTCGTCAATTATCGGGTTTCTGGACTATCTATGGACGGCTACAAAACTGTCTACGTCACAGGTCAAGGTAAGCCCAGAGCCTGCATTATGGTAAAGTATAACATTAACGCTCTCTTTCTTCGCAGATTCAAAGACAGAGACAGCGTTGCCATAGCAGTGAAGACGGGCTCGAAGGATGTCTGGGTGGTACCCAATTTAATGGCCCACGATCATGGAGATTCGTCACCACATGACCTGTTAATGTTTTGGTTGCAGTGGCTAAAAACCGTCAAATGCCGGTCATCATTGGGGCCGATGCCAACGCTTATCACCATATGTGGGGCAGCATGCACATCAATGAACGGGGTTAGTCTCTATTTGATTTTATACTATCTTATGACATGGGTATTGTCAATAGGGGAATCGAGCCCACCTCGAGCAGAAGGAACGTCCTCGATCTTACCCTGAAAAGCGGTGGCTGGTCTGATATTGTCAGAAATAGGAGTGTCTCTCGAAAGTCCTCCTTTTCTGACCATAGGTATTTAACTTCTAACTTACATCTGGAATCAGTAGTTCGGAGTTTCCCACTCCTACATAAACGGACTGGAACACATTTCGGTCCATATTAGAGCTTGGCCTAAGGCCTGCTCCCTTTGAGATTAATGACCACTGCGATATTGATCGGGCGGTTGAATTCTTGACCTTGCAGGTCTGCTCTGCAGCGAAAGCGTCCTTCAATCCACCGAAGCCAAGGGTAAGCCGAAACCCCCTTGGTGGAACACGAGATTGTGGAGTTACGCAGAGAATGCAGAAAAATTTACATAAGGGCCAAAAATGGTGGAAACTGGCTGCCCTATAGGGATAAACAAAGGGAGTTTTAAGTA
Source organism: Gymnosoma rotundatum (assembly GCA_916610165.2). Lineage (NCBI taxonomy): Eukaryota > Metazoa > Arthropoda > Insecta > Diptera > Tachinidae > Gymnosoma > Gymnosoma rotundatum. The sequence goes on along the minus strand of OU744338.1, from coordinate 83,763,159 downwards.
TCCCATACGAACATCCAAAAGAGCCTGATGGAAAAATTTCTGTGGTAACATAGAAAGCTCGTCCGAAACTAGCAGGCTACGCAGGATTCTTAGCCCGTGCCCGAGAGTTACTGAGAGTATTCAGAAGCCGGACGGTCAATGGGCGGACTCTGTAATCGATACCTTGAAGACGGTTCTCGATATTCATTTCCCTAGTTGTGAGGGGATTGGCGAAGTGACAGGAACTATAAATTCCGCGTCGGTTTGCCCACCCACTTTCCGGGTGACCAATGCTCACATAGAGTGGGCCATCATGTCGTTTGATTCCTTCAAGTCTCCTGGAATTTACAATATCATCCCAGCGGACTTGCAACATTGCATGGACTTCATAAAACCATGGCTATTGAGGATCTACAATGCTTGCCTAAAAAATACTTGCATGCCGGTAGGTTGGCGTGTAGCCCATGTTATTTTCATCCCTAAAGTGGGAAAGACATATTGTAATGTTTAAATAATACACTCTAGCGTTCATTATTTATGATCAAGATTAATTGATACTTTATTTAAAATTTCTTTGCCTTATATACTACTTATGAGAATTTACTAGATTTACAATTGAGTGATTTTTATTATCGAGCTCAATTTTACTTACAATCTATTTACATGTATTTTATTCTTAATCTATCAGGGAATCAGAAATAATGAGTGAAATGCCATTTGCTACAAAAATTATTGAGTTCATTTCAAAGTTCAATATTAAAGTCACTCATTACTTCAAATTCTTTGTATACCAAAAAAAACATTCTTCAAAGCGTCAAATATCCGAATATCAGTTTAAACATTTTTCTTTGTGTGACGTCACTTTGTTTCATACATTTTGTTTCTTATTGTGACGTATCAGTCAATCAGAAAAATAGAACGTTTACTAACAATAATGTATTTATTTATAAATGTATTTGAGTGTGTGTGTATGTATGTCGTAAATTTCAAGTGTCCAGTATCCATAATTAAAATACTGCATGTAAAGCATAATTGGTTAACAGATCGCTAAGGTGTTATTGCTTAGAACAATTAAATCGCTAAACTCTTAGCATTGCTTTCAAACATTGTTGAATTATGAGTCAAGCAATTCAATTACTGACCTATCGCAACAAAACAATTTAGTTAAAGAAAAACGAATGAACTATGGTTTTTGTTTATACACTACAATATCATATTAACCCCAAAGACTTTAGGCCCATGTGCCGTTATCTTGATGCAAATCTGGTGGGATTCATTGCGCTACTACTAAAGACACGTATCATCACGTCCACTCTGCGAAATGATCACTTAGAATGTGTAGTAAAAAGAGGCACCCCACAAGGTGGTGTGTTGTCTCCCCTCGTCCGGAATCTGGAGGTCAACTGGACCAAACGGGTAATAGAGTGATAGCTTATGCTGATGACATTGCTATCGCGGTCTCTGAAAAATACATAACAACACTTACAGAACGGGTGAACTATTCGCTCAATATTCTGTTTTAATTGTGCCGTGAATTTGATCTGGATGTTACCACCGCCAAAACGGAGGTTATGCTCTTCACACGGAGATACAAGATTCCAAACGGGGCACATTGCTTCCTAACGTCTTCTCGCTACCCGACGTTGGGATTCTTCAGCGGTTAAAATGGCCATAAAGAAACACTACTCAAATTTGGCTCGCAAATTATGGGTACAGGAAAGTTCCTGTTGTATCTCCAGACAACTGTGGACTACACTGGACCTCAAGCGGACCAGGCAGCTGCTCGGACTGGACAGGAAATCCATAAGTATCACGGTCTCGGTACTTACTGGTCACTGTATAATCGGCAAGCATGCTGAAAGGCTCAGTCTGCCCTTTAATGATTTCTGTCACAGCTGTGACTCCGAGGATGAGATCGTACTTCACCTCCTGTGCCACTGCCCATCCCTGGCTCGAAGAAGATTTAGAATTCTGGGCTCTTTCTTCGGGACTCTTACGGAGCTATCATCTCACTCTATAGGGGACATATCAAAGTTCATCCGGGAATCTTAATGGTTCACAACTGGGTAAGGGGAGTCGCGCCGTCTTTTTTGTGGTATAACAACGGGCCATTCTATTGTGCTCAATTGAGCTTCGTCGTGAGAGGCTGCCACTCCTAACTAACTAACTAACCCTTCATATTGTTTTGTTGTGTATGTTAAACGAATGTTTTGTTTTTCGGAAAGCTCTCCGATGTGTAGATTTTCTTGTTTATGTGTTTGTTGGCCAATATAGTATTGATTGTATTAATGTTTTTTATAAGCTAATTGAGCCTATTGAGGATAAATGTAATAAAAACAAAATAAAATTTAAATTTAATAAAATTATTATTAATAAAATTTATATACAAAAAAACAACAATCAGAACTTACAAAAAATTAAGAAATATCACATTTAAAAATAAACAATAAAAAGTATTTTAGAAATGACAAACATTTAAACATTGCACTACTTATATTTATAAAAAAATGTGTTTTTACTCATTTTTGGCCTAAAAGTATTAAATTCAATCCAGTTTCAAAATGTTTGTGAATCCTTGTTTTATGAAAATTTGAAATATATTTCTACAACACACACTGTAAGAAAAACATATTTGTAGGAAAAAATAATAAGTGTAAACAAAATTTGACATCTGAAAACGTAAACAAGAAAATCAGCTTATCTATTGCCACTACCTAGTATATTAATGTGCCTTATACTTAACCTTATATATACCGATGAATGGTTTATCAAAGAAACGAACATAAAATTTTAAATGGAACAAAAATGAATACTTTCACTTGGTAATAAATTTGCAATACCTACACTCCGGTTAACTTATTTAAAAGCACAAAACCGATTCCAGAATTTTAAAATAGAAATGGAAGCTAGACATCTTGAGATATAAACAAAATCAAGACAATGGTGGTTTCTTAACTAAAGAACCTTTTTTTGATGAATTTATAAAAAAAAAACTAAAAATGTATTTTTTTTTGTTAACTTGCAAGAAGGCACTTTAACTAACTTTAATTAAAACAGAACTTTTCTTGTTTTTAAGTTATTATTACTTTATTTGCTTTATTCAAGAACTATTAGTAATGGGTACAACCCCCTTTGTTTTTAATAACTTCAAATATACGGGTTTTCATTGACAGATAAAGAGAATTGATGTAATCCAACGAAATTTCAATACAAGCAACCTTAATGGCCTGAATTAGTGACTGCTTGACATCAAATTGTCTACCTCCTTCATAGAACTTACAGGATAACCAACCCCACACATTTCGATAATGTTTAGATCTGGAGAATAGGGTGGCCAGTCAAGAATATTAACATTTTGGCTTGCAATGTACTCCTTTACTACTCTGGCGTTGTGTATAGGGGCATTATCCTGTTGCAATCCAAGGTATTGAAACAAATAGTTCATTAAACTTCGGAAAAGTCGACTCCAAAAACGTTCTATAGGTTGCACCAGTCATTTTTGCACTTTGAAATTCAAGATCGATGGTGCCATATAACGTAATAGCACCCTACACCATAACACCGCCCCCTCGGCTGTGATGTCGGTTCAAAAATCGCTTTTATTTACGCAGGTCATGGAAATGGTAGTTGTAGCCATCAGGCCTATCCAAATTAAACTTCTTTTCATTCGTAAATGCAACGGTTTTCCAGTCATTTACATAGCCTCTTTGCTGCACATCCCAAACCATGTAGTCTTTTGCGAATTGAAGACGCTTTTCCTTACGAGGACGATTAAGATACTCACAGCTCTTAATAACTCTGCGTACTGATGACTTGCTCGCCTTCATTCCAGCTTGAGATCTTATTTTGGACAAGGATAAGGCAGAATTAGAAGCAATTCTGATGATTTTTCCTTCCTAATAAGTAGATAAAGACGACGAAACCCTTCCTTTAAAATTTTTTCCATACCCCTCAGGGTTCTTGATGTAATTGTCGACAAATTCTGGGCTCCATCCATTTTTTTTAGCTATTGCGCGGTTAAAATATTCTCAGAACGGTAAACATCGATTTTAGCCCTTTCCGATAGATTTAAAATTTTTTGGTTTGCCATTTTCACTCGTAAATCGACTAAGATGTAATAAATTGCAATAACAAAAAGCCCACAACATAAAATCACCGCTTACTTTAAAAATAATACAAAAAATACAAATTGCCTTTATTCAAGTGAACCAAAAAAAAAAACACTAATGACCAAAAAGCAATTGAAATTCACAACCTAATAACTTCTAATATTTCATATTTCAATAAACACAAAAAAGTAAACTACAATTTCCAACAATGGTTTAGTATTGCATTGTTATTATAAAAATAAAGCTTTATAGGAAAAGTAGGGCATTGTTAATAAAGAAACCGCCGGGAATAGGTACGTGCGAACTCAAGGGTTACCCGCGTTTAACCCTTCGATGAGTGAGAAGGTCTGAAATTACCCTTACTTCCGCCACTACAAAACAAAGCTGTAAAAAACCGAACGATTTAAAATAAATTAAAGGTATGGTGCATGTTGCAACATCGTTTTGTCCTATTGATTTAAAATTCCATTTTGTTTCAAGTAAAAAGCAATAGTTTTTATGTGATGAAAAACATAAAAATCAGTTTGAAATTGTTTTTAAATGAGGATTGTGGCAATAGAACGAAGTTTGACGGTGCAGGGTTAAATGCGTTTAATATTTCATAAATTTTTATACGTATTTAAGGGAATGCACAAAAATTCAAGACGACGCATAAAGAAGCCTTCAGCAAAAAATCTTAAGACAGTCGCCAATTGCAGTGTAAGTGGTATTGATGTCTTCACATTAATACCACTTCTAAAATCATCATAAATCCTTCTTTATTTAGTCGGTAGCATTGAATAAATCTTACGCCATTTTAACTTTTTTGTTTTTATTTTAAAATATTTATAAAATGTACTAAAATACTAACTTTAAAGAACAAACTTAATTAAAGAAAACTAGTTTTTTCGTAACGAATTTTCTAGCTGGGTCAAATTCGACCCAAAGAACGTCAACGTCAGCAAAATTTGAGGACCCTACAAGGTTAAATAAAAAATATTTCATGAGAATATCATGAAATGTTTATATTTGAATCAATCAAGCTCGTTTAAAGTAAATTAATTAATAAGACAATATTAAACAGATGTTGACAGAGGAGCACTTTGAATTTATACGTAAACAAAAAGAGAGTACAAATAACATAACTAAAAAGGTAAAAGAAAAGCAAATAAACAAACTTAATATAATAGAAGAAAATTTGTTTACTTTATATACTTAAAGATAACAAAATTTTTTTTGAGAATAAAACGGATATTGACATACCTTTGGAATGTAGGTGCATACTCTCTCTAGGGGAAAAATTTGCAGTTCCTATAGACAAAAAGAATTTTTCTCCCTTACATGTAATAGCGGATCTTGAACAGTGTATACAAGTAATGGACGAAAAAGTGGACAAAGAAAAATAAATTGCAAGAAATACCCTCGCGTATAATATCAATAGATTTAAAGGAAAAACAAAAATTACGCCGAAAGAAAAGTATATATTAAAAATTTACAATAATAACAATTTATAACGAAAGCGGACAAAGAAAACAAAACGGTTATAATGGAGACCAAAGTACATATAAGATACACAAACCTGGTACACCTCTTAGACCAATTATATCATCAGTTCAAGTACCTCGCTACAAATTGTCCAAACATGTAGGACAAATTTTGAAAAATATAGTTTCATATAAATATAATATTAAAAAATCTTCTCAAATGATTGACAAATTAAAAAACATATGTATATATAGAAAATGACGAAATATTAATATCTTTTGACGCGGCTTCGCTATTTACGAATATCTCAGTTAATATGGCAATTCGAAATATCTTGACCAAATAGAACACAATAAAGCAACACATGAAGATTAGGAAATCTAAGTTCCAAAAAATTTTAAAATTCTGTTTAATTGACAACAATTATTTTAATTATAATAATTTTATTAAATACAGACGAAATCCCTTGAAAAAGTCAATAAAAAATCGACGAAACGTCGGTGTTAAAAAATGTAACAAATTTGGTCTTTATTCCATTTATCCTCAATAGGCCTAATTAGCCTATAAAAAACATTAATACAATCAATAATATATTGGCCAATAAACACAAACAATAAAATTTAAATAGTTTTTGTGTAAATATATAAATTCTTGGAACGGGGAAACTTGTCCCAAAAAAACTTTGTTTTTTTTTTTACAAAAAAGGCTACCCTGCCTTTATTAATATTGAGTTGTTCAAAAAATACTGAATTTTGTCCAAAAAAATCGTTTTCAAACCACTTTGCGTCAGTTTTTTTTCGATATACATATGTGTCTTTCTGATTGTTGTCCGTATACTGTGACATTTATTCCACTATGTTTTTTTAAAAGTTTGTAGGTTCTGTTTTGTCAAGTTTTTTTTTCATCTCTCTTTCAATCTGTGTCTCTTTTTTTATTGATGCTGTGTTTGTGTGTGTCTGTCTACCAATTCTACATTTAGTAGCTTTTTCTGGAAGTTTACTTTTTTCTCAGCTTGAGCCTTTAAGAGTTCGTGTACTGTTTTTTATGTGTGTAGGGATGATACTAATTTTTCTGCAGTTTTGTAAATAAGTTGTTCTTTCAATCGATTTTGCAAGTCTTTCTATTTCTCTGCTATATTTCTTTAATAACCTGCATGTAGTGGTGTTATAATTTTCTTTTATGTCGTTTTGTGCTATTTTATTTTTGTCATCTTTTAACTGTATAAAAGAGCCGAATAAAAGTCAGCCGTATACGTGGATAAAAGAAAAATAAAATCATAGTTGATTATTGTTGTTTTTGCTTAATCTTTATGTTGATACGAAACTTTAAAATAATAAAAATCATGTTTGCCTCTGTCACAAATTGTTAAAATATTTTTGTATATTAGAAATTTTCATTATTAATAAAATATAGGTTGATACAAATATACATATACATAAATTTAACATTTTATAAATAAAATAAAGACATTTTCATTATATCAAGAAACAACACTTATTTTTGTCTTTACTTTATTTTTTGGACAAAAATCTTTAGTTTATTTAAAATGTTTGTGAGAAGTTTCCTGAAGCGCTAAGTAAGCGGTAGCGAAATGGCCATCGCGACGTGCTTTCAGCTTTAATAATCAATATCGGTGTTTTAAATAATTAATCGGGATAATAGAAAATAGCAACAAAAAAGATATCTATTTGAAAGTTAATTATAATAAAAAATTCTCGTTGTTTAATTTTATTTAATAAATGCAAAATGCCCGTGCACACAAATAAATTATCGTAGAGTGTTTTGTGATATTTTATTTTTCGTCATCTTTTAACTGTATAAAAGAGCCGAAAAAAAGTCAGCCGTATACAGTGGATAAAAGAAAAATAAAATCATAGTTGATTATTGTTGTTTTTGCTTAAACTTTGATTTTTGTCTTTACTTAATGGTTTGGACGAAAATCTTTAGTTTATTTAAAACGTTTGCGAGAAGTTTCCTGAAGAGCAAGGTAAATGGTAGCGAAATGGCCATCGAGACGTGCTTACACCCTCAATAATCAATATCGTTAATTTAAATAACTAATCGGGATAGTAGAAAATAGCACGAAAAATGATTTCTTTTTGAAAATTAATTAATATTTTTATTTTCTATATTATTTGTTCGTGAACTGTTATGTTATTTCGTTAAACGACATAAAAGAAAATTATAACACCACTACATGCAGGTTATTAAAGAAGTATAGCAGAGAAATAGAAAGACTTGCAAAATCAATTGAAGGAGCAAATTATTTACAAAACAGAAAAATTAGTATCATTCCTACACACATAAAAAACAGTACACGAACTCTTAAAAACTTATCCAAATCACAAGCAGCAAAAGATCAAACAGAGAAAATAGAAATAATCTTCCAGAAAAAGCTACTAAGTGTAGAAATAGTAGACACACACACAAACATAGCATCAATAAAAAAGATACACAAGATTGAAAGAGAGATGAAAAAACACTTGACAAAACAGAACTTACAAACTTTAAAAAGACACAGTGGAAAAAATTTCACAACATACGGACAACAATAAAAAAAAAACACATATATAGAAAATAAATAGAATAAAATGCGAAAAATTTAGAAAACTTAACCAAGGCACATTAATTTTGCAGGTAATAGCAGTTTTAAAACAACTGCAACAATTTGTATTTTTTTTTTTGTAAAATAATTTTTAAATGTCAAATTAACTGACGCACAGTGGTTTGAAAACGATTTTTTTAACAAAATTCAGTATCTCATGAACCACTCAATATTAATAAAGGCACGTAGCCTTTTTGTAAAAAAACAATATTTTTGGGACATTTTTCCACGAATTTATGTATTTAAACGCAAACTATTTAAAGATTATTTCTCCATTTGATGAAAAACTCTTTTATCTATATAATCTTAAAATTTTGTATGAAAAGCTCGATGCATTAATTTTAATTCCAAATTTAATTTCTCAAAAAACCACTGTTTTTATTTGAATTTTTAATTAATATCCAAATATATAAGTAATAATTAAAAAAAAAAAAAAATATATATATATATATATATATATATATATATATATATATATATATAAATAATAACAGCAAAGCTATATATATATATATATATATATATATATATATATATAAATAATAACAGCAAAGCTATATATATATATATATATATATATATATATATATATATATATATATAAATAATAACAGCAAAGCTATATATATATATATATATATATATATATATATATATATATATATATATATATATATATATATATATATATATATATATATATATATATATATATATATATATATATATATATATATATATATATATATATATATATATATATATATATATATATATATATATATACCGTTCTTCAAGATCAAGTGCTTGATGGATAAACCGGCAAAACAAAATAGTATCAATAGAAGCTCATGTAATTGGATTGAAAATTACTATTGCCATCAACCTCAAACATTTGGTGACCCCGAACCTTCTTAATTCATTAAGTTTCCCCCCACCAGTGGTAAGCAACGTTTTAGAATTTTGAAGGAGATAAACAAACACGTAACTACGTGTAGAACATTAATCCACACCATAAACAAAATGCAGCAAAGTCCTACAAACAGTAGCACAGGGCTACAGTATCCAATTTAATCGATAGAACTGCGTTCCTAACGACAGATTAGCAGCAACGCAAAAAACATAATCAAAATGGCAACCATCCAGGACCTAATGAAGCAGCTGCTGGCTAACGCAGGCGAGATTGAAAGGGTTATTGCAACAATAAGAAACGCTCCAATTGAAAGAAGATCGCAAGAGTTTTACCAGACAAAGCAGAGTGAATTAATTGCTCTGTGGAAGACGATAGAAAAAACGGAAAATAGAATTCGGAATGATGCTACGCTATCGGAGGAGGATCCATGCATCACAAGGGACCTTTACAAATCCGTTGGCGAAAAATATAGTTCAACTAGGGAATACATTGAACAACAGCTAAAAAAGTGGGCGATGCCGTACACCAAGCCAGTGCCATCCACAAACTCACCAGTAACCGTTCCAGTCAATCAACCTGAAACACAAGGAATTTCAGGTCTAGCCAGAAGAATAATCGCGCGTATGACAGCTTTAACACGGTTGTTGCGAGGCTTAGAATCAATTGAGCAAGAACAGCCAAAACAATTTTATGAACTAAAGTCAGATATCATAAAAAAGTTATGGTCTCAAGTCCATAATCTGTATGACGACATGTGGCAACAAAGTGACGATCCCTCGAGACTAGGATTATATTAAAATGAATACAATGAACTTGAAGACTTAGTCCAACGCCATTTAGTTGACCTTGCCGTTTTAGCAGATCAGCACAAACAAACTAGAGATGACGAATCTCAGCCAGAAAGCAATCTAGCATCATACAGCTCGTTGCCTCTACCAAAGGTAACAATACTGAAATTCAACTGGAATTATCTGAGTTGGCAAACTTTTTACGATATGTTCAATGAAATGATCCATAAAAAGGTAATGTCAGCGATCCAAAAAAAATGTGGTTTCTAAAAACGAATATAACAGGTGAAGCCGCAAGGTTGATACAAAATCTATCGTTAACAGAAACAAATTATGAAACGGCCAGAAAACTTTCAATAACCCACTAATACTGGCAAATAATATCATAAATAGATTATTGGGCCAGTCAAAAATACCTGAAAATGCTTCTGCTGCAACTATAAAAGGATTACACGATACAACAGGCGAGTGCATTGCAGCACTCAACAATCTGAACATAAACACGTCAACATGGGACCCCTTGTTAATCAACATTTTGATCAAGAAACTGGACAAAGGTACACATGCGTTATACGAGCAATTGGTACAACAACCAAAATTATTGCCATCATTAGAAGAGCTGTTGGGCTTTAGGAAACCAGATTCCAGTCAGTAGAAGCAGTAGGACGAACACAAACCGCATCAAAAAGAACTCTATCTGCAGCAACCACTTCTAAGGAAGACAATCATTGCAGGATGTGCAATAATGGAAGTCATCAAGTATATTACTGCAACCAATTTTTATCAATGTCTGCACCTGATCGACTAAAGTGGATACAGCAACAAAACCTCTGCGATAATTGCTTCAAGGGTAGGAAATGTAACAAAAAACACAATACTCTAGTTCACTTGGACAACTTAAGAATACACAGAAGACCAAACCGCTAACCCTATCAGCAAACAACTCTTCCAGCACTCCTTCCAGGGGTACGAAAGGGATACGTACTGTTGGCCACGGCTCGTGTAAAAATTACAGGCAATAATGGGCGATATGGAGTGTTCAAGGCAATTTTAGACTCAGGATCACAAATTAACATTGTGACTAATCGGCTACTAAATCGCTTATCTCTGGAACCATAGCCGACCTCCCTATGAAGCGAAGGAATCGGCAGACAGTCGAGAAATACGAACCAACGCATTAACGTGGGTCTTCAATCTACAACAAGCAACTTCAGCACAAGACTCGAAGCTTTCGTACTTCCCAGCATAATTCCGGCCCAACCTTCAACAGAATTCATCCATGCTTCCTGGCCAATTCCAGAAAATATCCAATTGGCTGATCCTGAATTCAAAAGCTCCGCTAATGTTGACTTTTATTGGGTGCCGAATATTAGAGTTAGAGTTATGTGCGGCCCTCCTTGGGGCTCAACTTACTACAAGAGTGAAAAAGAACTACGAGCTGAAAACACGCCCACATATCTATGGTCGGATTCTGAGATAGTGCTTCATTGAATCATAATTACTTCGCAGTTTTGTCGCAAATAGAGTCAGTAAGATCCAAAAAGAAAACATTCACATCCACTGGAGACACGTCAGTTCAAAGAAAAACAAGGCTGACCTTATCTCAAGGGGCTTGAATCCAGAACAACTATTACGCAGCAGCATCTGGCTTTACGGGCCAATGTTTTACACGGCAACGAGAACCAGTAGCCAAAAGAGTTTACTGAAAATTAGAGTTATTAAATTCAGTTAGTGTGTTATCTACAACATGAACGCCATTAGAAGACGTCATATACAAAATCAACAATCGCAATTCATTCAAGACACTTCAAAGGATAGTAGCATATGTACAACGATTCATTAAAAACATCAAATTATCAAGGATAGAACGACCGGCTAGCAATGCGCTAAGTCCTCCAGAACCCACTTCAGCTAAGCATCTCATAATTAGAGCGATGCAAATTTTAGAATTCAAAAATGAGATTCGTGCACTAAATAACGGGGAGGAGCTCGATAAGGCAAGCCCTATTTGTGGATTGTCACCCTTTCTGTATGAGAATAATATACTACGGTTCGGCGGAAGATTGAAGGCTTCGATCTCATTTCCAAATTAATAATGAGAATGTTGCACAACGATAATCATCATTGTGGTCCACAAATACTACTATCCATCTTTAGGCAAGATTTTTGGGTAATAAAAGGTAAAACGATTACCAGAAATATCGTTCAAACATGTGTCCGATGTACCAGGTCCAAGCCAAAGTTAATGCAGCAAATAATGGGAGACTTGCCCGCATGCAGAGTCACTCCAACTCGGCCATTCATAATATCTGGAGTTGACTACTCTGGTCCTCTGTGGGTCCACTACAAACTAAGAGGTAAAAGGCCTCACAAGGTGTACATAGCGGTGTTCATCTGCTTTTCAACAATAGCAGTACACTTAGAGCTGGTAAGTGATCTCACTACAGAAGCATTCATTGGAGCTCTTATAAGATTCATCGCACGTAGAGGACGTTGTCAAACTATATATTCGGACAACGTCACAAACGTCGTTGGGGCACGAAATCAACTCTATGAACTAAAAAACGCCATATTTTCCAAACGTTCACAAGAAACGATAACCATAGGTTGCAATAAGGATGGAATAGAATTCAAGTTTATACCTTCTAGAGCACCTCATTTTGGGGGGTTATGGGAGGCAGCTGTCAAGTCAGCCAAACAGTTATTAATCCGCAGCGTAGCAACGGCCTCGCTAACTCATGAGGAACTGGAAACGGTTGTTATTGAAATTGAGGCTATTCTGAACTCAAGACCACTTACTCCTTTGTCAAATGATCCAAATAATTTAGCGGCATTAACTCCCGTCCATTTTTTTTATCGGAGAGCCACTGACCGCACAAGTAGACTCTGAAGCCAATCAGCTCATTGGCAAAAAGATGGAAATTGGTGTCACAACTTTTGGAAAAGATGGTCAGTGGTATACTTGCACCATCTACAATAAAAAGAAAAATAGAAAACGTCATCCGAAAATGCGAAAGAAGGAGATTTAGTCACAGTAAAGGAAGATAATTTGCCCGTAATGAAATGGCCACTGGGTAGAATTCTCAAAACTTATGAGGGAACCGATGGCAGGGTTAGGGTAGCAGACGTGAAAACAGCCTCCGGAATAATGCGAAGACCCGTTCATAGCTTAGCCCTCCTAGTCCAGGAGGAAGCACTACCAACAAATCGAGCATCCAAGCCAACATGCTCCAAGCCGGCGGCCAAGGCAGACAGTCCACCACCTAAATAATCTAGGACTATGTCCACTTCAATGATAGTCACTATAATAACTACGTTACTTTTAAAACAAAGAGGAATTGGTTCAGGAAAAGGAGCTGTTACACAATAGCATTTTGGTTTATCCAGCTCCCTAAACATGTCATATGCTCAACTGAAGCCCAAAGATCACATAAGCACACCAAAGGAAATTACTAAAATATTTAACACTACCAATTACCAGCTGAAAACCCATGAGAGCGAACTTAATGCCCTGAAAAAATAGCTAAACCAAGCAAGCGGTGTCCACCTACCAGCACTTATCAAGTCCAACAACCTTCATTAACATGCAATTAGCTATTCTGCACTTGTAATCGCAGTACTACTGTTGTTAGCCATCTTAATCTTCAAACTATGTTCAAAACAGCATAATGATACCACTTCTAAATGCGATCAACCAACATCTCAACCTGTTCCACCACCAAGGGTTTTTCATTAAATGAAATATAATTATTTTGAAACCACAATCATTTGTATCAATTTTGCGCGTCACTGTTGTTCAGTACATAAATCTATACTTTAATTATTATTATATCAACCAAATGCAAGCTTTGCTATTATTAATTTTAAACATAATAAATAGGTCATTGATTGTCCCACTTCCGCATAAATAAAAAGAAACAAAAAAGGGGGACAAACTACAGCGATTAAATAATAACTTATATGGAACAACAGTGGTGGCAAATTGCTTATTATGCAGTTTACCATTTGTTATTGTTAAGTTAATTTAGTATATAAGCAATTGAGAAAATAAAGAAATTACACTGTACAACACACCAAAAAATTACAAGGTCCGGGCTATAAATTCTGATAGAGGAGACAAAAAAAAAGATATACGTGTATCGGCGTTTTGAAAGTTTACATCTGGATTTCATTAGAGAGGGGGTTAAAGCTTCCCAGCTCTGGCACATTCTTATTGTTAAACGGCATAAGAAACCATGTGACCCTTACATTTTAGGTAAAAAATGTGTTCAGCAAATTTATGTAAAATGTTACGGAGAACATTTTTGTAGAAATGTTAACCCTCTAACTTCTCAAGATATGGGTCTTTTTTGTACTTCTTTTAAAAAATGGCAAAAAACACCATTAAAACAGGGTTTTAGAGGGTTAAAATGTTCCACAAAAATGTTACCCGTTAAATTTTACTATAAGTCCCTGAATACACCAAAAAGGAAAATTCAACCATAAAGTCAGAAATAAGACGTAACAAAAGAGAGCTTAGGGTTAATTTCGCATTTATTAAGAATTTTGTTTTAAAGCAAATTTGGATAGCATTAATTACATTTTTTTTAGCTCTAGGCAATTCCACTTCATTATCATACAATGTCCAGCATATTTCAGCGATAAGCGAATGAATGCTTTCACCTTTATCTTACGAAAATTGTTATTACTTACTGCCCTTTTATATACCTTTTATTATGAGTGAAAAGTGATAATAATTGTGGTTTTAAAAAATCTGTTTTAGAAAAAACCAATTCGAGAATGTCCATAGACCAAAAAAAAAAAAAACAGGTAAATAAATATAAAAAAAATTTCAATTGAAAATTAAAAGGAAAATGTTTCATTTAGAATAACAAATTTGAAAAAGCAATTAAATTTTATTTTATGATAAATCAGGGGTGGAATCGTTACATCCGTGTTCGTATCGACAATCGTACGAAAAAAATTACGTGATACGTTAATCGTATGAACTAAATAGCATTATGACATACGATTGTAAACGGATCGTAATTTTTTAAATGAGTCACAATAGTTTTGAAATTAAAATATTCTAAAGCTAAAGAAAGAGTATTCAGGCTGGTCAGTTTATCAAATTTTGTTGTTTCCAAAGGTCAAAACCGATTTTTTGCCTATAGCGCTCGATTCAAGGACTGCTGCTTCAATTAACACTTCTTCACTTGGCACCAGCAGCTTTTCTTCATAAAGGCTTCCTTCATTCTGGTTTTTCAATTAAAGAAAAAGCTTTTTTGCTTGATACCTATTTTTGATCAGCCAAAATTATAAATACAAATATTTTCTTGCAAAAATATAAATTGCGAATTTCCTATTTTAAAATTATAACATCATTAACTGGTGGTACTAGTGCGTCCATACATTTGGAAAGCTCATCCCATAGTCTGTTAGCAGTAGATTTAAATATGCCCAATTAGGAAGCATGTTTTTTGCCAAATATTTGTGTTCATTCATGAATCTTAGATTTAACTTATTGTAATAATAACTTAATCATAAACTAAAATTAAATTTGTTTAATTCGCACTTTTTTTTAGCGAATTTGTTGCATTTTTCATCTTATTCGAACTAAGTTTTGTTAACGTATGACAGTTCATAAAAAAATGTACGTTCATGTATACGATAACGTATGTTATAATCTGCGTTATTGTTAATTACCATCCGTTAACGTATGTCATAATCCGAAAAACGTATTTTTACGATACGTGTTGTACGTTCACGGATGTAACGATTCCACCCCAGGTCAATTTGGATGTACAAAATAATCTAATTAGTAATTGTGGTTGTTAAAATTCCACAAATTTGGGAATGTCCCTAAACAAAACCAGGTACTAGAATAACAAACTGTTAAACCATTTTTACAAGTCATATTTTAAATACTTGAAAAAGCTTTAAAATATTTTCTATAAATTATTTTAGTGTTCTATCAACGGGGCCATTCCTTCCATGATTGGCAACTAGAACGATTAACGATGGTGTTAACCATATTAAGCAAAGGCTTATTTTACTAACAGATTAGTAACGATAATTTCTACATACAATTTACATTTAAAACAAAAACCAAAAAAATTTGTTTTCAGTTCCCGTTTTGGATATAAATTATGTGAAGAATACTTAATTCTATGAAGTAGTGGTCCTAGGAATTTATTATATGAGTATTCCCCTTGAATCTGTATTTTTTATAATCGTAAAATATTTGTTTTCAGCCAGAATAATGATAAAACAACACCTTATTGAGGCCATAAATACATTTTCAATTACTTCGCAAAATTATTTCTCCTCTTAAAGTAAATAACAAGTAAGAGCGCTATATTCAGCTATGCCGAATCTTATATACCCTTCACCATATAGTATATGTAAATCTAGTTCAGTGAAGTAATTCCAATAAAAAAGCAAATATTGGGGTGACAGAGATTTAAAAAAAAAAATTGGTACTGCGTATATATTATTTTACATAAAAATTTCATCAGCTCTTAATGCTATTTCCTTAAAGATCTTTTCAAAAGCTTTAAAATGATATCCATATTGATATTTCAAAAAATTGGAAAATTTCTAAGCTCCGTACCTCGGAAGATATGGGCGAGCTCCAATTTTTTCACTTGATGTTTTTTTTTTCTTATTTTTTAAAAATGCAGTTTGGTATTCCTTTGCGGTGGACATAATGACGCTACGTGCTATGTGTGCCAAAATATTTCCATATTAAAATTGAATAGATATAGGCGAAAGAGTTTTGTATTCAAAACTGTGCCATCAGCCATGCTGCCATTTCCGCATTCTGACGAACTCCCAGTACTTGTGCTACAACTTCGAAGTCCTAGTCATTATGTTGATGGAACCATCGCTGAAACAGGAACCTTTTATTGCGTTCATATGTCAACAAAAATTCATTTTTTAAATTCCCATATGGATTACTTTGAGAACCAGTTGTCAACAGAATCTGATGAGCATGGTGAAAAATTTCATCAGACATGCGCACCCATTGAAGAACGCTATAAAGGTAAAAGCATTCATTCGCTTATCGCTTAAAAAAAATGCTGGACATTGTAACATTATACATAAATTTGCTGAACACATTTTTTACCTAAAATGTAAGGGTCACATGGTTTCTTATGCCGTTTAACAATAAGAATGTGCTAGAGCTGGGAAACTTTAACCCCCTCTCAAATGAAATCCAGATGTAAACTTTCAAAACGCCGATATACGTATATCTTTTTTTTTGTCTCCTCTATCAGAATTTATAGCCCGGACCTTGTAATTTTTGAAAAAATTTGATTTTGTTGTACAGTGTTATCAATCTTCTTAAGGCATTTAAAGTGTTTTATTGATTGATTCTACCGTTCTTTAAGTTCAAGTGCTTGAAGGATACACCGGCGAAATGAAATAGTTCAATACAAGTTTATATACTTGGATTGAAAATAACTATTGCCATCAACCTCAAACAACCACATTAACACGATTTTTTCAGTTTTTGAATCATCACACACTAAGAAAAATGTATTTGTAGGAAAAAAAATAATAAGTGTAACGAAAATGTGACATCTGAAAACGTAAAAAGAAAATCAGCTTATCTACTACTGAAACAAAAATGAATACTTTCACTTGGTAATAACTTTGCAATACCTATAAACAACAAAAATTTCGCACCAATCCCACTTATATCTGACATTGAACAATGGGTTCAAAACATGAAAGATAAAACTGAAAAGGAAATAACAAGATCAAAAAATGCTAACCGAACGGCTTATTTCAAAAGGAACAATAGGAACAATGAAAAAGAAAAAATTTGTAATAATGCATACGAGGAAACAAGAAAATTTATTAATAAGCATAAAACATTGTTATACCCACTGCGAACAAAGGCAACAAAACTGTGGTAATGTATAGAGACGACTATGAAAAGAAAATGAAATGAAAATCCAACTATAAATTTTGAAAAGAAAAATAATCTATTAATAACAGAATTATTTAAAGAAGGCTACATAACAAAATTTGAAAAATATAAAATGATTTCACATTCAGCAGCGGCACCAGAACTATATGGCCTTCCAAAAAAGAAAATGTACCACTCAGACCAATATCCTAATCCGTGAAAGTACCATGTTACCAATTATCAAAGTACATTGGAAAACATAATTTCACTAACTTTGAATATAAAAAATTCATTAGATTTGAAAAGCAGACTAGATGATGTGAAGCTAGAAACAGACGACGTCATGGTTTCATTTGACGTAGTGTCACTTTTCACTAATATACCAATCTATCTAGCCATTAAAAATATAATGAACAAATGGGAAACGCTCAAACAGTACACAGCATTATCAAAACAAAAGCTTTTAAAGCTTCTTCAATTCCGTTTACCAGAAAACAATTATTTTACGTATAATAATAATAAATTTTCCATCAATTACATGGTATGCGTATGGCAAACCCATTATCACCAACAACGGCAGATATTGTATTGCACGCATTACTGGACGATGTAATTGACGAATTAAAAAAGAAAAACATAAGGATAAAATTTATAACGAAGTATGTAGATGACTTATCTGCAATAATACAGAAAACTAGCGTCATCAGGCAGGATGATAAATTACAACTCAACGCAACCAATGAGTGTAAAAATGAACAAAGCCACAAATATGATAAAAATTGTTTTTTAAATAGGTGACAGAACATAAGATTAGAAGATACGGACAACAATAAAAAAACACATATATAGAAAATAAATAGAATAAAATACGAAAAATTTAGAAAACTTAACCAAGGCACATTAATTTTGCAGGTAATAGCAGTTCTAAAACAACTGCAACAATTTGTATTTTTTTTTTTTTTTTGTAAAATAATTTTTAAATATCAAATTAACTGACGCACAGTGGTTTGAAAACGATTTTTTTTTTAACAAAATTCAGTATCTCATGAACCACTCAATATTAATAAAGGCACGTAGCCTTTTTGTAAAAAAACAGTATTTTTGGGACATTTTTCCCCGTTCCAGGAATTTATGTATTTAAACGCAAACTATTTAAAGATTATTTCTCCATTTGATGAAAAACTCTTTCATCTATATAATCTTAAAATTTTGTACGAAAAGCTCGATGCATTAATTTTAATTCCAAATTTAATTTCTCAAAAAACCACTGTTTTTATTTGAATTTTTAATTAATATCCAAATATATAAGTAATAATATATATATATATATATATATATATATCAGACCTATGGCTTGAACATGAAAAGAAATATAATTATTTTGAAACCACAATCATTTGTATCAATTATGCTTGTCACTGTTGTTTAGTACATAAATCTATACTTAAACTATTATTATATCAATCAAAATGCAAGCTTTGCTGTTATTATTTTTAAACATAATAAATAGGTCATTGATTGCCCCACTTCCGCATAAATAAAAAGAAACAAAAAAGGGGGACAAACTATAGCGATTAAATAATAATTTATTTGGAACAACAGTGGTAGAAAAATGCTTATTATGCACTTTACCATTTATCATTGTTAATATTATTTAGTATATAAGCAATTAAGAAAATAAAGAAATTATCATTATCAATTTTACGATATGTTCAATGAAATGATCCATAAAAAGGTAATGTCAGCGATCCAAAAAAATGTGGTTTCTAAAAACGAATATAACAGGTGAAGCCGCAAGGTTGATACAAAATCTATCGTTAACAGAAACAAATTATGAAACGGCCAGAAAACTTTCAATAACCCACTAATACTGGCAAATAATATCATAAATAGATTATTGGGCCAGTCAAAAATACCTGAAAATGCTTCTGCTGCAACTATAAAAGGATTACACGATACAACAGGCGAGTTCATTGCAGCACTCAACAATCTGAACATAAACACGTCAACATGGGACCCCTTGTTAATCAACATTTTGATCAAGAAACTGGACAAAGGTACACATGCGTTATACGAGCTATTGGTACAACAACCAAAATTATTGCCATCATTAGAAGAGCTGTTGGGCTTTAGGAAACCAGATTCCAGTCAGTAGAAGCAGTAGGACGAACACAACCCGCATCAAAAAGAACTCTATCTGCAGCAACCACTTCTAAGGAAGACAATCATTGCAGGATGTGCAATAATGGAAGTCATCAAGTATATTACTGCAACCAATTTTTATCAATGTCTGCACCTGATCGACTAAAGTGGATACAGCAACAAAACCTCTGCGATAATTGCTTCAAGGGTAGGAAATGTAACAAAAAACACAATACTCTAGTTCACTTGGACAACTTAAGAATACACAGAAGACCAAACCGCTAACCCTATCAGCAAACAACTCTTCCAGCACACCTTCCAGGGGTACGAAAGGGATACGTACTGTTGGCCACGGCTCGTGTAAAAATTACAGGCAATAATGGGCGATATGGAGTGTTCAAGGCAATTTTAGACTCAGGATCACAAATTAACATTGTGACTAATCGGCTACTAAATCGCTTATCTCTGGAACCATAGCCGACCTCCCTATGAAGCGAAGGAATCGGCAGACGGTTGAGAAATACGAACCAACGCATTAACGTGGGTCTTCAATCTACAACAAGCAACTTCAGCACAAGACTCGAAGCTTTCGTACTTCCCAGCATAATTCCGGCTCAACCTTCAACAGAATTCATCCATGCTTCCTGGCCAATTCCAGAAAATATCCAATTGGCTGATCCTGAATTCAAAAGCTCCGCTAATGTTGACTTTTATTGGGTGCCGAATATTAGAGTTAGAGTTATGTGCGGCCCTCCTTGGGGCTCAACTTACTACAAGAGTGAAAAAGAACTACGAGCTGAAAACACGCCCACATATCTATGGTCGGATTCTGAGATAGTGCTTCATTGAATCATAATTACTTCGCAGTTTTGTCGCAAATAGAGTCAGTAAGATCCAAAAAGAAAACATTCACATCCACTGGAGACACGTCAGTTCAAAGAAAAACAAGGCTGACCTTATCTCAAGGGGCTTGAATCCAGAACAACTATTACGCAGCAGCATCTGGCTTTACGGGCCAATGTTTTACACGGCAACGAGAACCAGTAGCCAAAAGAGTTTACTGAAAATTAGAGTTATTAAATTCAGTTAGTGTGTTATCTACAACATCAACGCCATTAGAAGACGTCATATACAAAATCAACAATCGCAATTCATTCAAGACACTTCAAAGGATAGTAGCATATGTACAACGATTCATTAAAAACATCAAATTATTAAGGATAGAACGACCGGCTAGCAATGCGCTAAGTCCTCCAGAACCCACTTCAGCTAAGCATCTCATAATTAGAGCGATGCAAATTTTAGAATTCAAAAATGAGATTCGTGCACTAAATAACGGGGAGGAGCTCGATAAGGCAAGCCCTATTTGTGGATTGTCACCCTTTCTGTATGAGAATAATATACTACGGTTCGGCGGAAGATTGAAGGCTTCGATCTCATTTCCAAATTAAAAATGAGAATGTTGCACAACGATAATCATCATTGTGGTCCACAAATACTACTATCCATCTTTAGGCAAGATTTTTGGGTAATAAAAGGTAAAACGATTACCAGAAATATCGTTCAAACATGTGTCCGATGTACCAGGTCCAAGCCAAAGTTAATGCAGCAAATAATGGGAGACTTGCCCGCATGCAGAGTCACTCCAACTCGGCCATTCATAATATCTGGAGTTGACTACTCTGGTCCTCTGTGGGTCCACTACAAACTAAGAGGTAAAAGGCCTCACAAGGTGTACATAGCGGTGTTCATCTGCTTTTCAACAATAGCAGTACACTTAGAGCTGGTAAGTGATCTCACTACAGAAGCATTCATTGGAGCTCTTATAAGATTCATCGCACGTAGAGGACGTTGTCAAACTATATATTCGGACAACGTCACAAACGTCGTTGGGGCACGAAATCAACTCTATGAACTAAAAAACGCCATATTTTCCAAACGTTCACAAGAAACGATAACCATAGGTTGCAATAAGGATGGAATAGAATTCAAGTTTATACCTTCTAGAGCACCTCATTTTGGGGGGTTATGGGAGGCAGCTGTCAAGTCAGCCAAACAGTTATTAATCCGCAGCGTAGCAACGGCCTCGCTAACTCATGAGGAACTGGAAACGGTTGTTATTGAAATTGAGGCTATTCTGAACTCAAGACCACTTACTCCTTTGTCAAATGATCGAAATAATTTAGCGGCATTAACTCCCGTCCATTTTTTTTATCGGAGAGCCACTGACCGCACAAGTAGACTCTGAAGCCAATCAGCTCATTGGCAAAAAGATGGAAATTGGTGTCACAACTTTTGGAAAAGATGGTCAGTGGTATACTTGCACCATCTACAATAAAAAGAAAAATAGAAAACGTCATCCGAAAATGCGAAAGAAGGAGATTTAGTCACAGTAAAGGAAGATAATTTGCCCGTAATGAAATGGCCACTGGGTAGAATTCTCAAAACTTATGAGGGAACCGATGGCAGGGTTAGGGTAGCAGACGTGAAAACAGCCTCCGGAATAATGCGAAGACCCGTTCATAGCTTAGCCCTCCTAGTCCAGGAGGAAGCACTACCAACAAATCGAGCATCCAAGCCAACATGCTCCAAGCCGGCGGCCAAGGCAGACAGTCCACCACCTAAATAATCTAGGACTATGTCCACTTCAATGATAGTCACTATAATAACTACGTTACTTTTAAAACAAAGAGGAATTGGTTCAGGAAAAGGAGCTGTTACACAATAGCATTTTGGTTTATCCAGCTCCCTAAACATGTCATATGCTCAACTGAAGCCCAAAGATCACATAAGCACACCAAAGGAAATTACTAAAAGATTTAACACTACCAATTACCAGCTGGAAACCCATGAGAGCGAACTTAATGCCCTGAAAAAATAGCTAAACCAAGCAAGCGGTGTCCACCTACCAGCACTTATCAAGTCCAACAACCTTCATTAACATGCAATTAGCTATTCTGCACTTGTAATCGCAGTACTACTGTTGTTAGCCATCTTAATCTTCAAACTATGTTCAAAACAGCATAATGATACCACTTCTAAATGCGATCAACCAACATCTCAACCTGTTCCACCACCAAGGGTTTTCCATTAAATGAAATATAGTTATTTTGAAACCACAATCATTTGTATCAATTTTGCGCGTCACTGTTGTTCAGTACATAAATCTATACTTTAATTATTATTATATCAACCAAATGCAAGCTTTGCTATTATTAATTTTAAACATAATAAATAGGTCATTGATTGTCCCACTTCCGCATAAACAAAAAAGGGGGACAAACTACAGCGATTAAATAATAACTTATTTGGAACAACAGTGGTGGCAAAATGCTTATTATGCAGTTTACCATTTGTTATTGTTAAGTTAATTTAGTATATAAGCAATTGAGAAAATAAAGAAATTACACTGTACAACACACCAAAAAATTACAAGGTCCGGGCTATAAATTCTGATAGAGGAGACAAAAAAAAAGATATACGTGTATCGGCGTTTTGAAAGTTTACATCTGGATTTCATTTGAGAGGGGGTTAAAGTTTCCCAGCTCTGGCACATTCTTACTGTTAAACGGCATAAGAAACCATGTGACCCTTACATTTTAGGTAAAAAATGTGTTCAGCAAATTTATGTAAAATGTTACGGAGAACATTTTTGTAGAAATGTTAACCCTCTAACTCCTCAAGATATGGGTCTTTTTTGTCCTTCTTTTAAAAAATAGCAAAAAACACCATTAAAACAGGGTTTTAGAGGGTTAAAATGTTCCACAAAAATGTTACCCGTTAAATTTTACTATAAGTCCCTGAATACACCAAAAAGGAAAATTCAACCATAAAGTCAGAAATAAGACGTAACAAAAGAGAGCTTAGGGTTAATTTCGCATTTATTAAGAATTTTGTTTTAAAGCAAATTTGGATAGCATTAATTACATTTTTTTTAGCTCTAGGCAATTCCACTTCATTATCATACAATGTCCAGCATATTTCAGCGATAAGCGAATGAATGCTTTCACCTTTATCTTACGAAAATTGTTATTACTTACTGCCCTTTTATATACCTTTTATTACGAGTGAAAAGTGATAATAATTGTGGTTTTAAAAAATCTGTTTTAGAAAAAACCAATTCGAGAATGTCCATAGACCAAAAAAAAAAAAAAAAACAGGTAAATAAATATAAAAAAAATTTCAATTGAAAATTAAAAGGAAAATGTTTCATTTAGAATAACAAATTTGAAAAAGCAACTAAATTATATTTTATGACAAATCAGGGGTGGAATCGTTACATCCGTGTTCGTATCGACAATCGTACGAAAAAAATTACGTGATACGTTAATTGTATGAACTAAATAGCATTATGACATACGATTGTAAACGGATCGTAATTTTTTAAATGAGTCACAATAGTTTTGAAATTAAAATATTCTAAAGCTAAAGAAAGAGTATTCAGGCTGGTCAGTTTATCAAATTTTGTTGTTTCCAAAGGTCAAAACCGATTTTTTGCCTATAGCGCTCGATTCAAGGACTGCTGCTTCAATTAACACTTCTTCACTTGGCACCAGCAGCTTTTCTTCATAAAGGCTTCCTTCATTCTGGTTTTTCAATTAAAGAAAAAGCTTTTTTGCTTGATACCTATTTTTGATCAGCCAAAATTATAAATACAAATATTTTCTTGCAAAAATATAAATTGCGAATTTCCTATTTTAAAATTATAACATCATTAACTGGTGGTACTAGTGCGTCCATACATTTGGAAAGCTCATCCCATAGTCTGTTAGCATTAGATTTAAATATGCCCAATTAGGAAGCATGTTTTTTGCCAAATTTTTGTGTTCATTCATGAATCTTAGATTTAACTTATTGTAATAATAACTTAATCATAAACTAAAATTAAATTTGTTTAATTCGCACTTTTTTTTAGCGAATTTGTTGCATTTTTCATCTTATTCGAACTAAGTTTTGTTAACGTATGACAGTTCATAAAAAAATGTACGTTCATGTATACGATAACGTATGTTATAATCTGCGTTATTGTTAATTACCATCCGTTAACGTATTTTATAATCCGAAAAACGTATTTTTACGATACGTGTTGTACGTTCACGGATGTAACGATTCCACCCCAGGTCAATTTGGATGTACAAAATAATCTAATTAGTAATTGTGGTTGTTAAAATTCCACAAATTTGGGAATGTCCCTTAACAAAACCAGGTACTAGAATAACAAACTGTTAAACCATTTTTACAAGTCATATTTTAAATACTTGAAAAAGCTTTAAAATATTTTCTATAAATTATTTTAGTGTTCCATCAACGGGGCCATTCCTTCCATGATTGGCAACTAGAACGATTAACGATGGTGTTAACCATATTAAGCAAAGGCTTATTTTACTAACAGATTAGTAACGATAATTTCTACATACAATTTACATTTAAAACAAAAACCAAAAAAATTTGTTTTCAGTTCCCGTTTTGGATATAAATTATGTGAAGAATACTTAATTCTATGAAGTAGTGGTCCTAGGAATTTATTATATGAGTA
The DNA here is from genome assembly GCA_916610165.2 of Gymnosoma rotundatum. Lineage (NCBI taxonomy): Eukaryota > Metazoa > Arthropoda > Insecta > Diptera > Tachinidae > Gymnosoma > Gymnosoma rotundatum. The sequence continues at coordinate 83,737,726 of OU744338.1, read as the reverse complement.
TTCCCCTTGAATCTGTATTTTTTATAATCGTAAAATATTTGTTTTCAGCCAGAATAATGATAAAACAACACCTTATTGAGGCCATAAATACATTTTCAATTACTTCGCAAAATTATTTCTCCTCTTAAAGTAAATAACAAGTAAGAGCGCTATATTCGGCTATGCCGAATCTTATATACCCTTCACCATATAGTATATGTAAATCTAGTTCAGTGAAGTAATTCCAATAAAAAAGCAAATATTGGGGTGACAGAGATTTAAAAAAAAAATTGGTACTGCATATATATTATTTTACATAAAAATTTCATCAGCTCTTAATGCTATTTCCTTAAAGATCTTTTCAAAAGCTTTAAAATGATATCCATATTGATATTTCAAAAAATTGGAAAATTTCTAAGCTCCGTACCTCGGAAGATATGGGCGAGCTTCAATTTTTTCACTTGATGTTTTTTTTTTCTTATTTTTTAAAAATGCAGTTTGGTATTCCTTTGCGGTGGACATAATGACGCTACGTGCTATGTGTGCCAAAATATTTCCATATTAAAATTGAATAGATATAGGCGAAAGAGTTTTGTATTCAAAACTGTGCCATCAGCCATGCTGCCATTTCCGCATTCTGACGAACTCCCAGTACTTGTGCTACAACTTCGAAGTCCTAGTCATTATGTTGATGGAACCATCGCTGAAACAGGAACCTTTTATTGCGTTCATATGTCAACAAAAATTCATTTTTTAAATTCCCATATGGATTACTTTGAGAACCAGTTGTCAACAGAATCTGATGAGCATGGTGAAAAATTTCATCAGACATGCGCACCCATTGAAGAACGCTATAAAGGTAAAAGCATTCATTCGCTTATCGCTTAAAAAAAATGCTGGACATTGTAACATTATACATAAATTTGCTGAACACATTTTTTACCTAAAATGTAAGGGTCACATGGTTTCTTATGCCGTTTAACAATAAGAATGTGCTAGAGCTGGGAAACTTTAACCCCCTCTCAAATGAAATCCAGATGTAAACTTTCAAAACGCCGATATACGTATATCTTTTTTTTTGTCTCCTCTATCAGAATTTATAGCCCGGACCTTGTAATTTTTGAAAAAATTTGATTTTGTTGTACAGTGTTATCAATCTTCTTAAGGCATTTAAAGTGTTTTATTGATTGATTCTACCGTTCTTTAAGTTCAAGTGCTTGAAGGATACACCGGCGAAATGAAATAGTTCAATACAAGTTTATATACTTGGATTGAAAATAACTATTGCCATCAACCTCAAACAACCACATTAACACGATTTTTTCAGTTTTTGAATCATCACACACTAAGAAAAATGTATTTGTAGGAAAAAAAATAATAAGTGTAACGAAAATTTGACATCTGAAAACGTAAAAAAGAAAATCAGCTTATCTACTACTGAAACAAAAATGAATACTTTCACTTGGTAATAACTTTGCAATACCTATAAACAACAAAAATTTCGCACCAATCCCACTTATATCTGACATTGAACAATGGGTTCAAAACATGAAAGATAAAACTGAAAAGGAAATAACAAGATCAAAAAATGCTAACCGAACGGCTTATTTCAAAAGGAACAATAGGAACAATGAAAAAGAAAAAATTTGTAATAATGCATACGAGGAAACAAGAAAATTTATTAATAAGCATAAAACATTGTTATACCCACTGCGAACAAAGGCAACAAAACTGTGGTAATGTATAGAGACGACTATGAAAAGAAAATGAAATGAAAATCCAACTATAAATTTTGAAAAGAAAAATAATCTATTAATAACAGAATTATTTAAAGAAGGCTACATAACAAAATTTGAAAAATATAAAATGATTTCACATTCAGCAGCGGCACCAGAACTATATGGCCTTCCAAAAAAGAAAATGTACCACTCAGACCAATATCCTAATCCGTGAAAGTACCATGTTACCAATTATCAAAGTACATTGGAAAACATAATTTCACTAACTTTGAATATAAAAAATTCATTAGATTTGAAAAGCAGACTAGATGATGTGAAGCTAGAAACAGACGACGTCATGGTTTCATTTGACGTAGTGTCACTTTTCACTAATATACCAATCTATCTAGCCATTAAAAATATAATGAACAAATGGGAAACGCTCAAACAGTACACAGCATTATCAAAACAAAAGCTTTTAAAGCTTCTTCAATTCCGTTTACCAGAAAACAATTATTTTACGTATAATAATAATAAATTTTCCATCAATTACATGGTATGCGTATGGCAAACCCATTATCACCAACAACGGCAGATATTGTATTGCACGCATTACTGGACGATGTAATTGACGAATTAAAAAAGAAAAACATAAGGATAAAATTTATAACGAAGTATGTAGATGACTTATCTGCAATAATACAGAAAACTAGCGTCATCAGGCAGGATGATAAATTACAACTCAACGCAACCAATGAGTGTAAAAATGAACACAGCCACAAATATGATAAAAATTGTTTTTTAAATAGGTGACAGAACATAAGATTAGAAGTACTTATAATGAACAACTACGCCATATATGTTATAAAAAACTTAATAAACAAATCGCTATTGATACAGAACATAACAGAGAAACAACCGAAAATAAAAAAACTTTTATAGCTTATCGTTTATTCCAAAACTTACTGGAGGTAAAACATTTAGAAACATGATGAGAGGAATAACAATAACGTACAGGTCAAACACAACACTGAGATATCTTTTTACAAACATTAAAACAAAACACGACAAACTAAAAACTGATAATGTTGTATATGAAATAAAATGCGACGAAAATGAGAGGGAAAGGTGCAATTTAGTTTACATTGGTACAACGAGAATGTTAGAAAAACGTATCAAAGAGCACAAGGCAGACATATCTAAAGGAAAAGAGCTGACAGCATTATCACAGCATGCAAAAGAGTCCAGTCACACAGTACACTTTGACAACATAAAAACATTGGATAGAGAACATAAAGAGAAAAAACGATACACTCTGGAAAGCTTACGTATTCATCAAAAAATAAACACTACCATGAATACAAAAGAGGACAAAGATAAAAAAACTGCAATATTACACTTCACTAATAGAGTTATTAAAATTAGTCGAAGTTCTATGATATTAGTTGTAAGACTGACAATAAAATCTGTGTTTATGTTGTATAAAGTTTTTTAATTATTTTATTTATCGAATTTCGGTATTGTTAAAGTCCAGTTTTTTAATATTAAGTAAATTTAATATAAAACTCTTTTTCTGTAATGTTAACAAAGTAAACGTAAGTAAAAACCTGTGAAAATATTTGTGTAGCTTCAATCATATTGAAAAAACATTTCTTATTTTATGTTCCTAGATTTTTAACGAATATCCCGTGATGAAGTTTGAAGAAAAAAAAAACAAACGAAACAGGGAAAAAATACATAAAAATGTTTTGATTTTTATTAAAAAAAAATCTCAAAATAAAAAGAATTAAAATTTAACGTTGGTCATAAAAACCAAAACATATTTAAATTTTTGTTTCAAGAACTTGAGGTTATGATTATTTATTTTAAAAAAGAAATTTTTTTTCGTGCTATTTTCTATTATCCCGATTAATTATTTAAATCACCGATATTGGTTCTTAGGGTGAAAGCACGCCCGATGGCCGAACAATAAAGTAAAAACAGAAATCAAAGTTTAAGCAAAAACAACAAAAATAAACTATGATTTCATTTTTCTTTAATCCACTGTATACGGCTGACTTTTTTTTTTGCTCTGTTATACAGTTAAAAGATGATGAAAAATAGGATGAGTTTATGTCATATGTGCGTAACATATGCAAGTGTGAACATGAAAATTATAAACCGAATGTTAAAAACTGATATAAACATACACACGAAATAACATATGGATAACAATTTTGACATTCGATATGACTTGTACACGTAGTCAAACACACCTGTACTTTTACAAACTACTAAAATAAACTTCCGTGTACAAACGTAACAGATATGTAATGCTGTAAAAGGTTTTTCGATTCTCAAATTTATTAATGTGGTATTTATGCATTGCCACCTTCGGATATTGTATTCGCCTTTGAAGCTTATATTATCACACATAGTGTCTAATACGTAATAACGAAATACAAATGTTCTGCATGGCCTACGATGTCAAAACAATACTTTCTTTCGTACAGTTACATTTAAAACAAAAAACGAAATTGTAGAATCTGTTTTTGTTTCTAATTTAATTGTGGGAAAGAAAGAATGCTGTAGATTCGTGAGCCGGCAGGTGTTGCGTAGAAAATATTATTTAAAAGATTCATTTTATTTAATTATCGTTGTAGGAGAAGTGGAACTAGAAAATGTTCCTATTAGAAAAGACGCTTTAAGATCTTTTGGAATACCTATAGAAGCAATTTCTGGAAGTATTGGAAAAATTAAACTACAGATTCCCGTAAGACAATTCAGAACTTCTCCTTGGTGTATTGTAATTGAACATGTGTATGGTGTCTTTGGACCAAAAGATCTAAATGAATGGGACCATGAAAAGGAAAAACAAGACGAATATAACTATAAACTTAGTGTTTTGGATGCTAAGGAAGCTACTTGGAGATTAGAAAATGATTGTAATGTGGAAAGTTATTACTCCTTATCGTATTCAAGCTGGTTAAATTATGGTGCAACGTTGGCTACCAATATTTTAGAAAATTTGGAGCTAAAGATTAAAGATGTTCATTTACGATATGAAGGCACACTTTCATCGTCATCTTCTCCATTTTCTGCAGGTATACGAATCCAGTCTATTTCAGCACAAACTTGTGATACCAGTTGGATGCCTGGGTCAAAAAATAATTCTTCGGATAATGTTTTGTACAAATTATTCGAAGTAAAAGACTTATGCTTTTATTGGGATCAATTACATGAGAGTAACATGTGTTCAAACCTTACTTCAAAGGATCTCTTGATAAACATGAATGATTTGTGCAAAATAGAAAATCACAGATTTGTTTTGCATCCTATTAACGCTACTGCAAAATTTAAACGAGAGCGTTGTAAAAAGGCCATAAGAAGCAAAAATCGTCCTAGAGTTTCTTGTGCAATTGATTTGCCAGAAGTCGTAGTGGAATTAAATGAAGTAAGTGATTGTATAAGTAGTTGTATAATTCAGTGGTGCCTATACTGCAATAAGCGTCGACGAAGTGAAATTTTCCATGACAAAAAACATTCAAACAATTTGTTTAATTTGTTTTTGCTCAATAAAAATACATTTGTAAGATAAACAATAATAAATCAACTTTTGAAATTTTCTTTCTTCATCAAGTTTCACTTCATCGATGCATATTATATAAAAGCCACCAATAAATTTATATATTTCCACAAAAAAGTTTGTTTTATATACTTAAAAATTCCTATTTTTAGAGCATCATAATTTATGAAACAAGAGTTATATATTTGGCTTTGCCGAATCTTATATACCCTTCAACAAAATAATTGTGTATTTATTTTCTTAAAATTTAGTCTTCATATATATCTTTCATATAATGTGAACTTGAGTTGTTTATTTGTCGCCTTAAAATTTTCGATGCGCCTGGGTTCCCGTGCCTCTAATGAAAGCTTTTTAGACATGTTAAAGCACCAAACACAAAGCAGTTAGCCCCATAGAGACCGTTGCTGCTTGGGGTCTATTGAGCCCCTTCTTCCACACATATCATCCGTTTGGTGCATTGTAGGTTTTTAATGAAATTTCAAAAACAATTTTGTACATTTGGTTTAGTGATATTTCAATAGCCTGGAATTTGTAGTTTTTTTTTCTGAAATGTGGGTTTTAAATAAAACAAAGCAAGAAAAATAGCCCACAAAAAGCACAATTAAATCTGAAAAAGGTAAGAAAAATCGATGGCTTTTGTTAAACACATAAATTTATGGGCTGATGTTGATAAATTTCAATAGAACGTCTTTCGAAACTATGAGAGAATGGTGGTCGTAAATTTGTTGTAGCTCCTCTGGGATTGTAGCTCTATCCCAAAATATTCAGTGGCGAAATAAACAAAAATTACTGTTGGTGCATTACATCAACAATACATTATTAGTTTACGTTACATCTTCCACATGCAGTTACAGGCACTAAGTGGCCTTCAAAACAATGCACTACAAAAATGCCCTTGGCATTGTTACTGAAAATAAAAACAATATACTTTGAAAATAACATTATAAATTTGATCATATTTCGCAAATGGTTTCCATAGATTTAATCCTTTATAATTAGTTGTCCTCATCAATAATGAAGTTTTTAAATCACTCAAAATACATGACTGACTGGTATTTTACTAAGCTAAAATATGGATTAATTAGGTTAAGTATAGAAATAAGACTTTGAATGTAATTTAGAAAAGCACTCAACCAAGTAATAAAATAAATAAAATAAACCAAGAATAAAAACATAACTTTAGTTTTTAATTTCCTGAGTAAAAATTGTATACGAACACTCAGTTTTTTCTTTGTGAAACCTCTCATCTAAGGTACGTACGTATTTGTTCACCATTAATAATACATTTTTTTCATTCTCTTAGCATTTTTCAAAATGATTGTGTGTTTTGTTGTTTATACCCTGCGCCACAGGGGAAAAAGGGTATATCTTAATTTTTTATTCTGTTTGTAATATCTACAACATCCATTTCCTTAGGAAGTATAACACTGGTCAGCAGGAAAATCGGCCCTGATACCATTCTTAACGATTTTTGTGGAAAATAACCTCCTGAATAAAAAAATCAGCTTCGTTTTTACCAATCACCCGACCTGTTTTTGGGCGGCCCCGTTTTTTACAATTTTAACTTATAGCCTTTAAACATCCCGAAGCAGGTAATAAAATTTATACCAAAGTATATAGCAAAAGTTCTGCTGAAGAATGTGTATAGAAACGGCAATAAAATGCAGATACATATATAAGAGCAGTAAAATAAATAAATAAACAGAAAGATTCCCTGCACGACGCTTGGCGATCTCAATACCGCAGGATTGAACAGCAATTTTCGATAGGCTTGAACTTGCATTACTCTTCTCATTATAGTATGAGTTTTCCGAGTTGTTCATTGGGCGTAGAATTATTGTTTTGTTATGCCTCGCGAGTGTTAAAATCATCCCGATAGCTTGTACTATGTCTGCGCGCAATTTATTTTAAAAGCGCAACGAAAACCAATTTCTCCACATCTTAAAACAGCTTATAAATTTTACTTTGATTGTGAAGTTTGGCCAAATGGCTTAAACGTACCCGTAAATCAATGCCATTTGGTGTGCCCATATTTTGGCGTGAATGTCGCTTTCATCTTACAGATTGTTACTTTTGTATGACTTCCACTGTCGGGTTTTTAGCAAAAGTAAGCATACAATTCAGTATACAAATATGTCCTGTTCCTCATAACGATACATTGTCAATCCCAGAGCCGCCAAACACTTCTACTCTGGAGCCAAAAATTGATTTATAAGACTCTGAGCCAGACCTGGGGCTTCGAATGATCCGTTCACTGGTGATGAAGAGTATTCCGCTGATTTATTTTCTCGACAACCTCACCTCCTTACTCAATCGAAATTAAATAATCTCGCAAGGATTTGGAGTTACCCAAGAGTAAATCTCAGCTCTTAGGATCGCAACTCTAACAGTGCAATCTCTTAGAAAAGGGAGTACAAATATCTTCTTACAGGACCAGACAGTCAACCCTAAATGTTTTTCTTTTAGAAGAAAAAGGCTTAGTGTTCTGCCCTAATGTAAATTTTTTGATGACAGAGCTGAAAATACTATGTGACCCAGACAAACAGAGACTGTTTATAGACTCATCAAAAACAAGTTTAAAAAATTAGTTATCATGATTATAAGTGCAAACTTTGCGCTGACTTAAAAGTTGGAGCTAAAATCAAAGAAGGCGATTATGTTGGTCCCCAGATTGCACAACACTTCCAAGATTCGACGTTTATTGAACACCTAAATCGAAAAGAAAAACCAACTTGGATTGCATTTTAAAACTTTTCTAAGAACTTCCTGGAGACCACACAACTGAAGATTATGTTCCTCACGTCGAGGAACTGCTTTTAGTATACCAGAACATATGATGTAACATGTCTCTAAGGTTCACTTCCTTCACTCTACATACGGCTTTTTCCTGAAAATTTAGGAGCAGTCTCGGATGAACACGGGAAACGGTTTAACGAATACATGTTAAGCCGGAAAGGAGTTTTTTAGGGAATTGGAATGCAAGCATGTTGGCAGAGTACTGCTTATTTTTGAAACGAGAGAACTGCACCTCAGAGTATAAAAGGAAAGTAATCACCAAGTAACGGTGAATAGCTATTTGTTTATTATTGTTTATAGCTAAAATAGTTCTTTACAGCTATTTAAATTAAATTTTTTATTATTTATCGAAAAGTGATAAAATTACAGATTTGGCGAAAATAGTGGGTGATGAAAGAAAACGGAACACATGTTTGGATTCAAGATGTCATTTTACATAAAAATCACCCCGAATAGTGTCAGGGCTCGACAAAAAATAATTTTTTGCAGACCAGTGTAATCTGTACCTCGTTTCTGTATTTCTCGCATCGTAAAAGTTTTCACATCAAGAGTGAAACAAAAAATTTCATCGTTTCTCGATATGCGAGTAAAAAGTGTTTCTGGTTCTTAATGCGAAAACAGACAGCACTGATTCTGGTTTTACTGGAATAATTCCAGTACTAGTGTCAAATAAAAACAAAACGTCAAAATAAAGAAATAAATTATCAACCAATATAGAAAAATAGTGAAAGTGTAGAAAAGAGTAAATAAATAAAATAAGTTTTAAATAATATAGCGAAAAAAATGTATACTACAGTGTAGAGGACATGTAATCAATTAGCTTTTGCTGTTTGGAAAATCTTTCTATTTTCTAAGTAAAAAGATATAAAACATAAATAAATGCATAAATACTTATTGATAATACTTTGTTATTATTATTTTAAATTGCTTTTTGCCTTTCGGCTGATTTAGACTCCATGTTTACACAAATTTAAAAATATATTTTAAATCTTACTTGTTCTCGCGCTGTTTTGAAATGTGAGTTATTTTGACAGTTCTTGCGTGAAACTTTTCACAAAATATTGGTACAGAAACACTTTTTCTCGCATACTTCCAATAACTGTTGGAAAATAACTTAAATGACATATAGTTCTCGCGTTTTAAAGATACAGAAACACTTGTGTGAGAAAACCCATTTTTTGTTTCAATTTACATCGTTTTTCTCAAAATTCAATTGTTTCATGCGAAAACTTTTACGATGCGAGAAATACAGAAACGAGGTACTGAGTTCTTATTGAACGATGTCTATCTGTTTGTCCGAGTTCGTGTTAAAATCAACTTAACCAAGAACTATGCAAGCTAGAGAAAATTTAAATACGCCAATCGGTCAGACATAGAGTAAAAAATTTGTGGTAGCGGAAAAACACTACGTCTGCCACTAATTTCAATACAAATATCATCTGTCGAGTGCGGACATATTTTTTGTTAACGGAGCTACCCATTAAGGGTTAATTACTAAAAGAAAAAATTAAGAGAAACAAGTAAGAGTGCTATATTCGGCTATGCCAAATCTTATATACCCTTCACCATCTATGTAAATCAAGTTTAGTGAAGTAACTCCAATCAAAAAAGACAAAAAAAAATTTTTGTGCTGCCTATATATATTTTACATAAAAGTTACATCGGTTCTTAAAGGGTTAAGCATTTTTCAAATATTTTAGTATTCCCTTAAATATCTCTTCAAAAGCTTTTATACCCATATTGATATTTTAAAAATTTCAGAGCCGGAAAATTTTTTACGTGATGTTTTTTTTCTTATTTTTAATTCTCTTTCGCCCCATATATTTATTTTTTTGATTGGAGGTACTTTATTGTTCCAAATGACATTAAAAAATTAGAGTTAGGCGTGGTGTTTTGCGAGCTGCCTCAAACATATGGACTGATCATGCTGATTTCCAATAGCACCTCTTTCGACTCTATATCTGATCGATTGACATATATATTTATTTATTTTTTTGAAATCAAGTTGAATCTTATAAATGCAAAAGCTCTATTCGCGGTGAAACTGGAATAAAATGAAGTCGGGTATGCAGTAAAGTGTATCATTCCGCGACTTAGTGCTTTAATGTTGATCATTATTCTGCTGGCATTCTTGAAGCTGTAGTAAATTTTATCATAGAAGAATATATTCTTATAAAGTAAGAACTACTGTTTCTTATGTCCATATTATCTATATATTATACTTTTGTGTATGTAAACTGTAACCCATTCTCTAAGCAATCAACAAGAAAAGAAGACGTGCAGTCACATATTTTATAATAAATAAAATTATTTATTATTATTTTATAATAAATAATAATAATAATATATATTAATAATATTATTAATAATAATATTATTTTATAATAAATAAAATTATATTAAATAAGTTAAAGTAAGTCAAATGGCCACAGCAGTTTTCGAAAAAATTCCTTCTACAGATCACACCCAAAAGAATTAAGCAGTGTTCCAAAACCAGTTGGCTCATTTTTTTATAGCAAGGAAAAAAGCCATCCTTCTAACGTCGCTCTGCGAAACATCGTATATGCTGTTGCAGAATCTTGTGATTCCGGCTAAAGTGAAAGAAGAAGAAGAAGTCTGGAAGTAATGAACAAACATTTTAAACCGGTTACGACTGGCTTTGCTGAGCGCTATAGCTTTATAATGCAGTAAAAGCATCCACTGAGGCAATAAACGAGTGGGCAGTGGGAGTAAGAGCATTGGCGGTCAATTGCGAGTTTGTAGCGAGTTTGGAAACAGCAATGCGGGACAAATTTGTTATGGGACTGGAAAAGGGTGCAGCCCGTAACAATATTTTTAAAAGAATCAGTGGATTGTTCTTTTGAAAAGTCTATTAAAATTGCAATTAAAGTGGAAATATGCCAAGCATCAGTATGATCTGGACCACGAGGTTAAAAAAAACCCAAATTTTTTTTAAAAAAGAATAAAGGTAAAGGTTATACGTATACGTAACCCAAAATACAGAGTTATTTATAAAGCAGCCTACAAAAATATTTTCTATATAATAAAATCTTCAATAAATTTTGTATATATTTTTAACAGAATAGCTTTTATAGTAAAACATAGTTATTGTATTAAGTTTATTATAGTCTTTTAGTAAATTTCGCTAATAATTTGCATGGTTATATTAACGAAATTTATATTTCGAAAGTTTGGTAGCCTTCAAATTGCACTTCAAGTAGTGACTGCAGAAAAAACTGTTCACCATAAATTGTATCATTAAATGAATGAAGTAATTATTAATTGCAAATTAAAAATCGATCAGTCAAGGAAAGGCTACAGTTTTTTTATTTTCATCTAAGTCATACAAGTTTTATAAAAAAAAAAACAAATTTTAAAGAGTATTAAACAGGAAAAGTTTACTTCGCAATGCCTTGAGCTTATAGGGAAAAGAGAAAGAGGGAGAGAGAGAAAGAGAAAAGGAGAATTCGTTATGTTTTGTATCTTTATATCTTTTAAAGCATTGTTAGTATAAAATTATTTTTTACAAAAAAAACGCCTTGAAAAATACAAAAGTGAAAATTTCGCGTGGAATTAAAAACATGCCTGATAATTGCAATATGAGAAGCATTAATGACACATCACAAAAATATCTATTACATTTATTGGCCCTTATTGTGTTTTGCGTAGGCGTATTTCGACTATGATAATTTTGTAATAGATTAATGACAATTGTTGCGAGCTATCTTTAATCTATTACAAAACTTAAAAAAAACGCCGAGTTTTTTCTACGAAATTATTATTGTGATTATCAATTATTGAAATAAATTACAAAATACGTTTAACAATCAAAATCTTGATGATAAAAATAATATCACGATTCAGCACCAGTCACAGAATAAAACTATGGCACAACAATGTACAGTTTGTGGATATAAAATTCACAACTGAACTGTAAGCTTAAGTATTACAAATGTAACAATTGTAAGAAAATATGTGTAAGGCAAACTATTTTAATTTCATTGATAACAATTAATTTTCAAGAAAAAGTGAAAATGATGGTCCTTTTAAAGTTAAAGTAATTGTTAATAATAAACTTATTGAAAAGTAATTAGATACCGGGTCGTAAAATAACGTGATTGCTGCATATTTTTGTAAGAAGTTCTTTAAAAACTGTAGACTAAGTGAATGTGATGTTGAAGGCATATAATGATGAAGATATCATTCCTATGGGTTAATGTTAAATATGAAAATAAATTAAAAGGATTCCTTTTATGTCTATTAAGGGCAAATTGGAAAAGGAGATAGATAATCTGGTAAGAATTATTATTTTTCAGCCCGTGGCCTATTGTGTGTGGGGTACTCCAATTGTTCCAATTTTAAAGAAAAATGGAGGAATTAGCATATGTGGTGATTTTAAGGTTACTCTTAATGCATATCTGAAAGTGGAAAAGTACCCACTTACGCAGATTGAGGAGATTTTTTTCAAAATTGTATTGTAGAGAGCAATTTACCAAATTAGATTTAAGCATGGCTTATCAGCAAATTCAATTGGAGGTAGAATTGAGGAAATATACGACTATAACAAAATCAAAAGGTCTACACTAGACTGATTTATGGTCTATCCTCGACACCTGCTATTTTTCAAAGAAAGGGTTAGACTGGAAAAAGTCTTAAATATTCTGAGTGAGGCGGGGTTTAGGTTATCCGCTGAAAAATGTGTTTTTTTGTAAAAAAATACAATACTTAGATCATATTATTGATAAAAATGTGTTACACATGAGTCCGGAGAAAGTTAATAAAATCAATATTCTATCTCCAAACGTTAAAAAACTGCAAGCTTTTCTGGGTGTGGTGAATTTTTCTTGGCGGTTTCTTGTGTTGACTTTTTTACATCTGCTATACGAACAAACACAAAATTTCATTGGAATGATGCTTGTTCTTTTGCTGTTGATCAGTTAAAATCATTTTTCAGTTTCTGTTGTTTTAAGTTCTTTTTGAACTTTCAGGCTTTCAAGGTCAATTTTAGAAAATGAAAATTTTTATTTATTTATTCCGACGTTTCGTTGGATAATCCCAACTTCATCAGGGAAATTTTATTTTGTCTGGTAACAATAAAAGTATAAACAAAACAGATTAAATACATACATCATAAACAATTTTAAATCTTATGTCTTTTATATAAAAGCAAACCACTTTACTTACATAATATTTTAATTTTAACACAACAAAAATTATTCAATATATTTAACATTTAAAACGACAAACAATTTTTTTAAAAAATAAACAAAATTTAAAATAACATACACATAACAGCACACCACTGTTCTTAAAGTTAATATCATAGTATACTAAAATAAGACTATAGAATAATTTGCATTAGTTTTGTCTTTTTCATCTTTTTTGTTAATTGCACTGTTCCCTTTTTGTTTCAAGTGTGTAACGTTTGTTCTCTCGTTTCTCTTTGTCCAGTATTTTTACATTTTACAAATCAGTAGTATGGTGGTTGTCAATACAGCGTTGTGCCAAAGCCGTCGTGTGTTTTTGTTTTTTAATGTTAGATTCGTGTTCACTTGTTCTTATATTTAACTTCTTTTTTTTTGTTCCTATATTAACTTTGTTGCAGCTTTCTGTTGAGTTTCCCAGACACCTAATTTTATATTATTTTATATTAAATAAAATTAAAAGTTTTGCGAAAATTTAATGACGATTGGTCCAGTAGTTAAGACTATATTACGATTTTTAATTTTTCTAAAAAGGGGCGGGGTCCCACCCACTTTTCTCCTGGTACATATTCCTAATTATGCCAATACCATATGTACCAAATATCGTCGACGTAGGTCAAAAAATGGCCAAAATTTGGCGATTTAAATTTTTGGGTTATATAGGCGGTGCCACGCCCCGTTGTCCACTCCCAACTTTATATAGTCAAGAATATCCTATTGCGAAAATTTAATGACGATTGGTCCAGTAGTTAGGACTACATTACGATTTTTAATTTTTCTAAAAAGGGGCGGGGTCACACCCACTTTTCTCCTGGTACGTATTCCTAATTATGCCAATACCATATGTACCAAATATCGTCGAGTTAGGTCAAAAAATGGCCAAAATATGGCGATTTAAATTTTTGGGTTATATGGGCGGTGCCACGCCCCGTTGTCCAATTAAAACTTCATATAGCCTATTATTCCTTCCAGAGTCACAGTAACATGCTGTGAAAATTTCAGGAAGATCGGTCCAAGGGTTTGGCCTCCTATAAAGCACAAACATACAGACAGACATTCATTTTTATATATATAGACGTTGCTTTGCTCCATTTTTTTCAATTTTTGTTTTTGTTCTTATTTGTTTATTTTCTGTCAGTTTTGGTATATGCAATTAACAAAAAAGATGACAAAGACAAAACTAATGAAAATTATTCTATAGTTTTAATTTAATATACTGTGATATTAACTTTAAGAACAGTGGTGTGCTATTATGTTTATGTTAATTTTAAAATTTTAACTTATAGCCGTTAAACATCCCGAAGCAGGTAATAAAATTTATACCAAAGTATATAGCGAAAGTTCTGCTGAAGAATGTGTATAGAAACGGCAATAAAATGCAAATACATATATAAGAGCAGTAAAATTAATAAATAAACAGAAAGATTCCCTGCACGACGCTGGCGATATCAATACCGCAGGTTTGAACAGCAATTTTCGATAGGCTTGAACTTGCATTGCTCTTCTCATTATAGTATGAGTTTTCCGAGTTGTTCATTGGTGTAAGTGTGCCTAAGTGTGATTTGTGCTTAACATCGGGCGTAGAATTATTGTTATTGCCTCGCGAGTGTTAAAATCATCCCGATAGCTTCTACTATGTCTGCGCGCAATTTATTTTAAAAGCGCAACGAAAACCAATTTCTCCACAGCTTATAAATTTTACTTTGATTGTGAAGCTTGGCCAAATGGCTTAAACGTACCCGTAAATCAATGCTATTTGGTGTGCCCATATTTTGGCGCGAATGTCGCTTTCATCTTACAGATTGTTACTTTTGTATGACTTCCACTGTCGGGTTTTTAGCAAAAGTAAGCATACAATTCAGTATACAAATATTTCATCAGTCTATGTCCTGTTCCTCATAACGATACATTGTCAATCCCAGAGCCGCCAAACACTTCTACTCTGGAGCCAAAAATTGATTTATAAGACTCTGAGCCAGAACCTGCGGCTTCGAATGATCCGTTCACTGGTGATGAAGAGTATTCCGCTGATTTATTTTCTCGACAACCTCACCTCCTTACTCAATCGAAATTAAATAATCTCGCAAGGATTTGGAGTTACCCAAGAGTAAATCTCAGCTCTTAGGATCGCAACTCTAACAGTGCAATCTCTTAGAAAAGGGAGTACAAATATCTTCTTACAGGACCAGACAATCAACCCTAAATGTTTTTCTTTTAGAAGAAAAAGGCTTAGTGTTCTGCCCTAATGTAAATTTTTTGATGACAGAGCTAAAAATACTATGTGACCCAGACAAACAGAGACTGTTTATAGACTCATCAAAAACAAGTTTAAAAAATTAGTTATCATGATTATAAGTGCAAACTTTGCGCTGACTTAAAAGTTGGAGCTAAAATCAAAGAAGGCGATTATGTTGGTCCCCAGATTGCACAACCCTTCCAAGATTCGACGTTTATTGAACACCTAAATCGAAAAGAAAAACCAACTTGGATTGCATTTTAAAACTTTTCTAAGAACTTCCTGGAGACCACACAACTGAAGATTATGTTCCTCACGCCGAGGAACTGCTTTTAGTATACAAGAACATAGGATGTAACATGTCTCTAAGGTTCACTTCCTTCACTCTACATACGGCTTTTTCCTGAAAATTTAGGAGCAGTCTCGGATGAACACGGGAAACGGTTTAACGAATACATGTTAAGCCGGAGAGGAGTTTTTTAGGGAATTGGAATGCAAGCATGTTGGCAGAGTACTGCTTATTTTTGAAACGAGAGAACTGCACCTCAGAGTATAAAAGGAAAGTAATCACCAAGTAACGGTGAATAGCTATTTGTTTATTATTGTTTATAGCTAAAATAGTTCTTTACAGCTATTTAAATTAAATTTTTTATTATTTATCGAAAAGTGATAAAATTACAGATTTGGCGAAAATAGTGGGTGATGAAAGAAAACGGAACACATGTTTGGATTCAAGATGTCATTTTACATAAAAATCACCCCGAATAGTGTCAGGGCTCGACAAAAAATAATTTTTTGCAGACTAGTGTAATCTGAGTTCTTATTGAACGATGTCTATCTGTTCGTCCGTGTTCGTGTTAAAATCAACTTAGCCAAGAACTATGCAAGCTAGAGAAAATTTAAATACGCCAATCGGTCAGACATAGAGTAAAAAATTTGTGGTAGCGGAAAAACACTACGTCTGCCTCTAATTTCAATACAAATATCATCTGTCGAGTGCGGACATATTTTTTGTTAACGGAGCTACCCATTAAGGGTTAATTACTAAAAGAAAAAATTAAGAGAAACAAGTAAGAGTGCTATATTAGGCTATGCCAAATCTTATATACCCTTCACCATCTACGTAAATCAAGTTTAGTGAAGTAACTCCAATCAAAAAAGACAAAAAAAAAATTTTTGTACTGCCTATATATTTTACATAAAAATTACATCGGTTCTTAAAGGATTAAGCATTTTTCAAATATTTTAGTATTCCCTTAAATATCTCTTCAAAAGCTTAAAAATTATACCCATATTGATATTTTAAAAATTTCAGAGCCGGAAAATTTTTTACGTGATTTTTTTTTCTTATTTTTTAATTCTATTTCGCCCCATATATTTATTTTTTTGATTGGAGTTACTTTATTGTTCCAAATGACATTTAAAAATTAGAGTTAGGCGTGGTGTTTTGCCAGCTGCCTCAAACACATGGACTGATCATGCTGATTTCCAATAGCACCTCTTTCGACTCTATATCTGATCGATTGACATATTTATTTATTTATTTTTTTTAAATCAAGTTGAATCTTATAAATGCAAAAGCTCTATTCGCGGAGAAACTGGAATAAAATGCAGTCGGGTATGCAGTAAAGTGTATCATTCCGCGACTTAGTGCTTTAATGTTGATCATTATTCTGCTGGCATTCTTGAAGCTGTAGTAAATTTTATCATAGAAGAATATATTCTTATAAAGTAAGAACTACTGTTTCTTATGTCCATATTATCTATATATTATACTTTTGTGTATGTAAATTGTAACTCATTCTCTAAGCAATCAACAAGAAAAGAAAACGTGCAGTCACATATTTTATAATCACCCCTATTCTGCGTTTCGATTCGAATCGAAATTTTCTCCGTCTAGCAATTTTGGTATTCTGCGTTTCGATTCCGCTCAGTTTCTTTCGATTGTATGTATTCTGCATTACGATCGGAGCTCCGTTTTTCACCGTTGTTTTTTTGTTAACGGAGGGGTTTTCTTTATTTGTATTTTTTAGTTAAAAAGTTAAAAACTGAAAAAATAGTAAATAGAAAATGATATAAAATGTTCAGACACTATTAAAAAACAATTAAAATTATTTTCAATTATTTTATTTAATTAAATTAATTTTTTTTTAATTGTTGATTTTTGTATTACAAGTCAAAAACAATAACACCAGAAAAGTATGAAAAACTGGCAAATATAATGGCATCTAAAGCAGACATCCCAATATTAAAATCTGCTCCAAATCCGCTTTGGTAGCTACCTTCTGCAAAAATCCTAAAGCGGCCACAACTCGGTCAAGCGGTGAAGAAAAAGCCAAAGAATTTGTCTGCAGCTCAAGAGCAAAAATGTCTGAAGCATATTTAAACGCGTCTCTGTTTAAACGAAATTTCTTTTTAAATCTGTAAAATAAAATAATTTTACAATATTTTATCATTTCACTTTCACAAATGGATTGCAACTGTCTCTTTTTCTTTCCATGTTTAATAACAACACTTTTAATTATATACCTTTATCTTCACAAGATTCTTTGCACTGTAATATATTTATGAACAACTAATTTTTATTTTGTTTTTACATTTTTTATTTAATTTAATTATTTGTTTATTAAATTTCATCAAGAATTTATTTTTAATTAGGAATACATACAAGTTTTTGTA
The DNA here is from genome assembly GCA_916610165.2 of Gymnosoma rotundatum. NCBI lineage: Eukaryota > Metazoa > Arthropoda > Insecta > Diptera > Tachinidae > Gymnosoma > Gymnosoma rotundatum. Next base: position 83,719,549 of record OU744338.1, on the reverse strand, counting down.
TTAAATTTGATATTTGTTTACAAAAATGTTAGCAAACTTGCTTATTTTGCTATTTCATTTCCACATTCCACAGTGATGTTATTAATTGTGCAAACATTGTTGTCTTCTTTTTCTTTCGATTCCGTTTTTCTGCAGAATACCAATTTTCGATCGCAACGGAACTGAATGCGGAGACTTAATCGAAACGCAGAATAGGGGTGAATAAATAAAATTATTTATTATTATTTTATAATAAATAATAATAATATATATTAATAATATTATTAATAATAATATTATTTTATAATTACTATTTTATAATAAATAAAATTATATTAAATAAGTTAAAGTAAGTCAAATGGCCACAGCAGTTTTCGAAAAAATTCCTTCTACAGATCACACCCAAAAGAATTAAGCAGTGTTCCAAAACCAGTTGGCTCATTTTTTTATAGCAAGGAAAAAAGCCATCCTTCTAACGTCGCTCTGCGAAACATCGTATATGCTGTTGCAGAATCTTGTGATTCCGGCTAAAGTGAAAGAAGAAGAAGAAGTGGAAGAAGTCTGGAAGTAATGAACAAACATTTTAAACCGGTTACGACTGGCTTTGCTGAGCGCTATAGCTTTATAATGCAGTAAAAGCATCCACTGAGGCAATAAACGAGTGGGCAGTGGGAGTAAGAGCATTGGCGGTCAATTGCGAGTTTGTAGCGAGTTTGGAAACAGCAATGCGGGACAAATTTGTTATGGGACTGGAAAAGGGTCCAGCCCGTAACAATATTTTTAAAAGAATCAGTGGATTGTTATTTTGAAAAGTCTATTTAAATTGCAATTAAAGTCGAATTATGCCAAGCATCAGTATGATCTGGACCACGAGGTTAAAGAAAAAAACCCAAATTTTTTTTAAAAAAGAATAAAGGTAAATGTTATACGTATACGTAACCCAAAATACAGAGTTATTTATAAAGCAGCCTACAAAAATATTTTCTATATAATAAAATCTTCAATAAATTTTGTATATATTTTTAACAGAATAGACTTTTATAGTAAAACATAGTTATTGTATTAAGTTTATTATAGTCTTTTAGTAAATTTCGCTAATAATTTGCATGGTTATATTAACGAAATTTATATTTCGAAAGTTTGGTAGCCTTCAAATTGCACTTCAAGTAGTGACTGCAGAAAAAACTGTTCACCATAAATTATATCATTAAATGAATGAAGTAATTATTAATTGCAAATTAAAAATCGATCAGTCAAGGAAAGGCTACAGTTTTTTTATTTTCATCTAAGTCATACAAGTTTTATAAAAAAAAAAACAAATTTTAAAGAGTATTAAACAGGGAAAGTTTACTTCGCAATGCCTTGAGCTTATAGGGAAAAGAGAAAGAGGGAGAGAGAGAGAGAGAAAAGGAGAATTCGTTATGTTTTGTATCTTTATATCTTTTAAAGCATTGTTAGTATAAAATTATTTTTTACAAAAACAACGCCTTGAAAAATACAAAAGTGAAAATTTCGCGTGGAATTAAAAACATGCCTGATAATTGCAATATGAGAAGCATTAATGACACATCACAAAAATATCTATTACATTTATTGGCCCTTATTGTGTTTTGCGTAGGCGTATTTCGACTACGATAATTTTGTAATAGATTAATGACAATTGTTGCGAGCTATCTTTAATCTATTACAAAACTTAAAAAAACGCCGAGTTTTTTCTACGAAATTATTATTGTGATTATCAATTATTGAAATAAATTACAAAATACGTTTAACAATCAAAATCTTGATGATAAAAATAATATCACGATTCAGCAGCAGTCACAGAATAAAACTATGGCACAACAATGTACAGTTTGTGGATATAAAATTCACAACTGAACTGTAAGCTTAAGTATTACAAATGTAACAATTGTAAGAAAAGATGTGTAAGGCAAACAATTTTAATTTCATTGATAACAATTAATTTTCAAGAAAAAGCGAAAATGATGGTCCTTTTAAAGTTAAAGTAATTGTTAATAATAAACTTATTGAAAAGTAATTAGATACCGGGTCGTAAAATAACGTGATTTCTGCAGATTTTTACAAGAAGTTCTTTAAAAACTGTAGACTAAGTGAATGTGATGTTGACGGCATATAATGATGAAGATATCATTCCTATGGGTTAATGTTAAATATGAAAATAAATTAAAAGGATTCCTTTTATGTCTATTAAGGGCAAATTGGAAAAGGAGATAGATAATCTGGTAAGAATTATTATTTTTCAGCCCGTGGCCTATTGTGTGTGGGGTACTCCAATTGTTCCAATTTTAAAGAAAAATGGAGGAATTAGCAAATGTGGTGATTTTAAGGTTACTCTTAATGCATATCTGAAAGTGGAAAAGTACCCACTTACGCAGATTGAGGAGATTTTTTTCAAAATTGTATTGTAGAGAGCAATTTACCAAATTAGATTTAAGCATGGCTTATCAGCAAATTCAATTGGAGGTAGAATTGAGGAAATATACGACTATAACAAAATCAAAAGGTCTACACTAGACTGATTTATGGTCTATCCTCGACACCTGCTATTTTTCAAAGAAAGGGTTAGACTGGAAAAAGTCTTAAATATTCTGAGTGAGGCGGGGTTTAGGTTATCCGCTGAAAAATGTGTTTTTTTGTAAAAAAATACAATACTTAGATCATATTATTGATAAAAATGTGTTACACATGAGTCCGGAGAAAGTTAATAAAATCAATATTCTATCTCCAAACGTTAAAGAACTGCAAGCTTTTCTGGGTGTGGTGAATTTTTCTAGGCGGTTTCTTGTGTTGACTTTTTTACATCTGCTATACGAACAAACACAAAATTTCATTGGAATGATGCTTGTTCTTTTGCTGTTGATCAGTTAAAATCATTTTTCAGTTTCTGTTGTTTTAAGTTCTTTTTGAACTTTCAGGCTTTCAAGGTCAATTTTAGAAAATGAAAATTTTTATTTATTTATTCCGACGTTTCGTTGGATAATCCCAACTTCATCAGGGAAATTTTATTTTGTCTGGTAACAATAAAATTATAAACAAAACAGATTAAATACATACATCATAAACAATTTTAAATCTTATGTTTTTTATATAAAAGCAAACCACTTTACTTACATAATATTTTAATTTTAACACAACAAAAATTATTCAATATATTTAACATTTAAAACGACAAACAATTTTTTTAAAATATAAACAAAATTTAAACATTAATTAAAATAACATACACATAATAGCACACCACTGTTCTTAAAGTTAATATCATAGTATACTAAAATAAGACTATAGAATAATTTGCATTAGTTTTGTCTTTTTCATCTTTTTTGTTAATTGCACTGTTCCCTTTTTGTTGTATTCGAAGAATTTCAAGTGTGTAACGTTTGTTCTCTCGTCTCTCTTTGTCCAGTATTTTTACATTTTACAAATCAGCAGTATGGTGGTTGTCAATACAGTGTTGTGCCAAAGCCGTCGTGTGTTTTTGTTTTTTAATGTTAGATTCGTGTTCACTTGTTCTTATATTTAACTTCTTTTTTTTGTTCCTATATTAACTTTGTTGCAGCTTTCTGTTGAGTTTCCCAGACACCTAATTTTATATACAACGTTGCTTTGCTCCATTTTTTTCAATTTTTGTTTTTGTTCTTATTTGTTTATTTTCTGTCAGTTTTGGTATATGCAATTAACAAAAAAGATGACAAAGACAAAACTAATGCAAATTATTCTATAGTCTTAATTTAATATACTGTGATATTAACTTTAAGAACAGTGGTGTGCTATTATGTTTATGTTAATTTTACAATTTTAACTTATAGCCGTTAAACATCCCGAAGCAGGTAATAAAATTTATACCAAAGTATATAGCAAAAGTTCTGCTGAAGGATGTGTATAGAAACGGCAATAAAATGCAAATACATATATAAGAACAGTAAAATAAATAAATAAACAGAAAGATTCCCTGCACGACGCTGGCGATCTCAATACCGCAGGTTTGAACAGCAATTTTCGATAGGCTTGAACTTGCATTGCTCTTCTTATTATAGTATGAGTTTTCCGAGTTGTTCATTGGTGTAAGTGTGCCTAAGTGTGATTTGTGCTTAACATCGGGCGTAGAATTATTGTTTTGTTATGCCTCGCGAGTGTTAAAATCATCCCGATAGCAACGAAAACCAATTTCTCCACATCTTAAAACAGCTTATAAATTTTACTTTGGTTGTGAAGTTTGGCCAAATGGCTTAAACGTACCCGTAAATCAATGCTATTTGGTGTGCCCATATTTTGGCGTGAATGACGCTTTCATCTTACAGATTGTTACTTTTGTATGACTTCCACTGTCGGGTTTTTAGCAAAAGTAAGCATACAATTCAGTATACAAATATTTCATCAGTCTATGTCCTGTTCCTCATAACGATACATTGTCAATCCGAGAGCCGCCAAACACTTCTACTCTGGAGCCAAAAATTGATTTATAAGACTCTGAGCCAGAACCTGGGGCTTCGAATGATCCGTTCACTGGTGATGAAGAGTATTCCGCTGATTTATTTTCTCGACAACCTTACCTCCTTACTCAATAGAAATTAAATAATCTCGCAAGGATTTGGAGTTACCCAAGAGTAAATCTCAGCTGTTAGGATCGCAACTCTAACAGTGCAATCTCTTAGAAAAGGGAGTACAAATATCTTCTTACAGGACCAGACAGTCAACCCTAAATGTTTTTCTTTTAGAAGAAAACGGTTTAGTGTTCTGCCCTAATGTAAATTTTTTGATGACAGAGCTGAAAATACTATGTGACCCAGACAAACAGAGACTGTTTATAGACTCATCAAAAACAAGTTTAAAAAATTAGTTATCATGATTATAAGTGCAAATTTTGCGCTGACTTAAAAGTTGGAGCTAAAATCAAAGAAGGCGATTATGTTGGTCCCCAGATTGCACAACCCTTCCAAGATTCGACGTTTATTGAACACCTAAATCAAAAAGAAAAACCAACTTGGATTGCATTGTAAAACTTTTGTAAGAACTTCCTGGAGACCACACAACTGAAGATTATGTTCCTCACGTCGAGGAACTGCTTTTAGTATACCAGAACATAGGATGTAACATGTCTTTAAGGTTCACTTCCTTCACTCTACATACGGCTTTTTTCCTGAAAATTTAGGAGCAGTCTCGGATGAACACGGGAAACGGTTTAACGAATACATGTTAAGCCGGAAAGGAGTTTTTTAGGGAATTGGAATGCAAGCATGTTGGCAGAGTACTGCTTATTTTTGAAACGAGAGAACTGCACCTCAGAGTATAAAAGGAAAGTAATCACCAAGTAACGGCTATTCAGCTATTTGTTTATTATTGTTTATAGCTAAAATAGTTCTTTACATCTATTTAAATTAAATTTTTTATTATTTATCGAAAAGTGATAAAATTACAGATTTGGCGAAAATAGTGGGTGATGAAAGAAAACGGAACACATGTTTGGATTCAAGATGTCATTTTACATAAAAATCACCCCGAATAGTGTCAGGGCTCGACAAAAAATAATTTTTTGCAGACTAGTGTAATCTGAGTTCTTATTGAACGATGTCTATCTGTTCGTCCGTGTTCGTGTTAAAATCAACTTAGCCAAGAACTATGCAAGCTAGAGAAAATTTAAATACGCCAATCGGTCAGACATAGAGTAAAAAATTTGTGGTAGCGGAAAAACACTACGTCTGCCTCTAATTTCAATACAAATATCATCTGTCGAGTGCGGACATATTTTTTGTTAACGGAGCTACCCATTAAGGGTTAATTACTAAAAGAAAAAATTAAGAGAAACAAGTAAGAGTGCTATATTAGGCTATGCCAAATCTTATATACCCTTCACCATCTACGTAAATCAAGTTTAGTGAAGTAACTCCAATCAAAAAAGACAAAAAAAAAATTTTTGTACTGCCTATATATTTTACATAAAAATTACATCGGTTCTTAAAGGATTAAGCATTTTTCAAATATTTTAGTATTCCCTTAAATATCTCTTCAAAAGCTTAAAAATTATACCCATATTGATATTTTAAAAATTTCAGAGCCGGAAAATTTTTTACGTGATTTTTTTTTCTTATTTTTTAATTCTATTTCGCCCCATATATTTATTTTTTTGATTGGAGTTACTTTATTGTTCCAAATGACATTTAAAAATTAGAGTTAGGCGTGGTGTTTTGCCAGCTGCCTCAAACACATGGACTGATCATGCTGATTTCCAATAGCACCTCTTTCGACTCTATATCTGATCGATTGACATATTTATTTATTTATTTTTTTTAAATCAAGTTGAATCTTATAAATGCAAAAGCTCTATTCGCGGTGAAACTGGAATAAAATGCAGTCGGGTATGCAGTAAAGTGTATCATTCCGCGACTTAGTGCTTTAATGTTGATCATTATTCTGCTGGCATTCTTGAAGCTGTAGTAAATTTTATCATAGAAGAATATATTCTTATAAAGTAAGAACTACTGTTTCTTATGTCCATATTATCTATATATTATACTTTTGTGTATGTAAATTGTAACTCATTCTCTAAGCAATCAACAAGAAAAGAAGACGTGCAGTCACATATTTTATAATCACCCCTATTCTGCGTTTCGATTCGAATCGAAATTTTCTCCGTCTAGCAATTTTGGTATTCTGCGTTTCGATTCCGCTCAGTTTCTTTCGATTGTATGTATTCTGCATTACGATCGGAGCTCCGTTTTTCTCCGTTGTTTTTTTGTTAACGGAGGGGTTTTCTTTATTTGTATTTTTTAGTTAAAAAGTTAAAAATTGAAAAAATAGTAAATAGAAAATGATATAAAATGTTCAGACACTATTAAAAAACAATTAAAATTATTTTCAATTATTTTATTTAATTAAATTAATTTTTTTTTAATTGTTGATTTTTGTATTACAAGTCAAAAACAATAACACCAGAAAAGTATGAAAAACTGGCAAATATAATGGCATCTAAAGCAGACATCCCAATATTAAAATCTGCTCCAAATCCGCTTTGGTAGCTACCTTCTGCAAAAATCCTAAAGCGGCCACAACTCGGTCAAGCGGTGAAGAAAAAGCCAAAGAATTTGTCTGCAGCTCAAGAGCAAAAATGTCTGAAGCATATTTAAACGCGTCTCTGTTTAAACGAAATTTCTTTTTAAATCTGTAAAATAAAATAATTTTACAATATTTTATCATTTCACTTTCACAAATGGATTGCAACTGTCTCTTTTTCTTTCCATGTTTAATAACAACACTTTTAATTATATACCTTTATCTTCACAAGATTCTTTGCACTGTAATATATTTATGAACAACTAATTTTTATTTTGTTTTTACATTTTTTATTTAATTTAATTATTTGTTTATTAAATTTCATCAAGAATTTATTTTTAATTAGGAATACATACAACTTTTTGTATTAAATTTGATATTTGTTTACAAAAATGATAGCAAACTTGCTTATTTTGCTATTTCATTTCCACATTCCACAGTGATGTTATTAATTGTGTAAACATTGTTGTCTTCTTTTTCTTTCGATTCCGTTTTTCTGCAGAATACCAATTTTCGATCGCAACGGAACTGAATGCGGAGACTTAATCGAAACGCAGAATAGGGGTGAATAAATAAAATTATTTATTATTATTTTATAATAAATAATAATAATATATATTAATAATATTATTAATAATAATATTATTTTATAATTACTATTTTATAATAAATAAAATTATATTAAATAAGTTAAAGTAAGTCAAATGGCCACAGCAGTTTTCGAAAAAATTCCTTCTACAGATCACACCCAAAAGAATTAAGCAGTGTTCCAAAACCAGTTGGCTCATTTTTTATAGCAAGGAAAAAAGCCATCCTTCTAACGTCGCTCTGCGAAACATCGTATATCCTGTTGCAGAATCTTGTGATTCCGGCTAAAGTGAAAGAAGAAGAAGAAGTGGAAGAAGTCTGGAAGTAATGAACAAACATTTTAAACCGGTTACGACTGGCTTTGCTGAGCGCTATAGCTTTATAATGCAGTAAAAGCATCCACTGAGGCAATAAACGAGTGGGCAGTGGGAGTAAGAGCATTGGCGGTCAATTGCGAGTTTGTAGCGAGTTTGGAAACAGCAATGCGGGACAAATTTGTTATGGGACTGGAAAAGGGTCCAGCCCGTAACAATATTTTTAAAAGAATCAGTGGATTGTTATTTTGAAAAGTCTATTTAAATTGCAATTAAAGTGGAAATATGCCAAGCATCAGTATGATCTGGACCACGAGGTTAAAGATTTTTTTTAAAAAAGAATAAAGGTAAAGGTTATACGTATACGTAACCCAAAATACAGAGTTATTTATAAAGCAGCCTACAAAAATATTTTCTATATAATAAAATCTTCAATAAATTTTGTATATATTTTTAACAGAATAGACTTTTATAGTAAAACATAGTTATTGTATTAAGTTTATTATAGTCTTTTAGTAAATTTCGCTAATAATTTGCATGGTTATATTAACGAAATTTATATTTCGAAAGTTTGGTAGCCTTCAAATTGCACTTCAAGTAGTGACTGCAGAAAAAACTGTTCACCATAAATTATATCATTAAATGAATGAAGTAATTATTAATTGCAAATTAAAAATCGATCAGTCAAGGAAAGGCTACAGTTTTTTTATTTTCATCTAAGTCATACAAGTTTTATAAAAAAAAAAACAAATTTTAAAGAGTATTAAACAGGGAAAGTTTACTTCGCAATGCCTTGAGCTTATAGGGAAAAGAGAAAGAGGGAGAGAGAGAAAGAGAAAAGGAGAATTCGTTATGTTTTGTATCTTTATATCTTTTAAAGCATTGTTAGTATAAAATTATTTTTTACAAAAACAACGCCTTGAAAAATACAAAAGTGAAAATTTCGTGTGGAATTAAAAACATGCCTGATAATTGCAATATGAGAAGCATTAATAACACATCACAAAAATATCTATTACATTTATTGGCCCTTATTGTGTTTTGCGTAGGCGTATTTCGACTATGATAATTTTGTAATAGATTAATGACAATTGTTGCGAGCTATCTTTAATCTATTACAAAACTTAAAAAAAACGCCGAGGTTTTTCTACGAAATTATTATTGTGATTATCAATTATTGAAATAAATTACAAAATACGTTTAACAATCAAAATCTTGATGATAAAAATAATATCACGATTCAGCACCAGTCACAGAATAAAACTATGGCACAACAATGTACAGTTTGTGGATATAAAATTCACAACTGAACTGTAAGCTTAAGTATTACAAATGTAACAATTGTAAGAAAAGATGTGTAAGGCAAACAATTTTAATTTCATTGATAACAATTAATTTTCAAGAAAAAGCGAAAATGATGGTCCTTTTAAAGTTAAAGTAATTGTTAATAATAAACTTATTGAAAAGTAATTAGATACCGGGTGGTAAAATAACGTGATTTCTGCAGATTTTTATAAGAAGTTCTTTAAAAACTGTAGACTAAGTGAATGTGATGTTGAAGGCATATAATGATGAAGATATCATTCCTATGGGTTAATGTTAAATATGAAAATAAATTAAAAGGATTCCTTTTATGTCTATTAAGGGCAAATTGGAAAAGGAGATAGATAATCTGGTAAGAATTATTATTTTTCAGCCCGTGGCCTATTGTGTGTGGGGTACTCCAATTGTTCCAATTTTAAAGAAAAATGGAGGAATTAGCATATGTGGTGATTTTAAGGTTACTCTTAATGCATATCTGAAAGTGGAAAAGTACCCACTTACGCAGATTGAGGAGATTTTTTTCAAAATTGTATTGTAGAGAGCAATTTACCAAATTAGATTTAAGCATGGCTTATCAGCAAATTCAATTGGAGGTAGAATTGAGGAAATATACGACTATAACAAAATCAAAAGGTCTACACTAGACTGATTTATGGTCTATCCTCGACACCTGCTATTTTTCAAAGAAAGGGTTAGACTGGAAAAAGTCTTAAATATTCTGAGTGAGGCGGGGTTTAGGTTATCCGCTGAAAAATGTGTTTTTTTGTAAAAAAATACAATACTTAGATCATATTATTGATAAAAATGTGTTACACATGAGTCCGGAGAAAGTTAATAAAATCAATATTCTATCTCCAAACGTTAAAGAACTGCAAGCTTTTCTGGGTGTGGTGAATTTTTCTAGGCGGTTTCTTGTGTTGACTTTTTTACATCTGCTATACGAACAAACACAAAATTTCATTGGAATGATGCTTGTTCTTTTGCTGTTGATCAGTTAAAATCATTTTTCAGTTTCTGTTGTTTTAAGTTCTTTTTGAACTTTCAGGCTTTCAAGGTCAATTTTAGAAAATGAAAATTTTTATTTATCAATCAAGTCGTCTGAAAAATTTATATGAAAAGCAGTCAGTTTTTGGAGTTATTTCTAAATAAATTTTTTAGACTAGTTGATCGCCTGTAATATAGAAACAGCATATTAGTTAATTATTCTGACCTAAAATAACAATGAATGATATAAGAAAGAAAATTAGACAGTCAAAATTTTTAATTTGATTTATGTATAAGGTGTTAACAATCTCATAATACAAGTAGCTTAATTTTAAACATTATTAAGAAAATGTTTGTTTCTCATGTTTCAGTTGCAGTACAATGAATTTCTGCATTGCTTATCAGATTTGCAAAATATAAAACAAACAAGGGCACTTAAAATTTCAAGACCCACGAGCGATATTAAAAATAACGCAAAAATTTGGTGGAAATATGCTGCAAAATGCCATGGATTTAGCTTTTGTAGTAGCAAAGATAAGTGGAGAACCGCTAAGGATAACATTCGTTACATCAATACATATAAGCGCTTATTAATTAATCCATTCGAAAATTTATCGAAGGAGGATAAACAGTTTAAAACAGAAATTGAAAAATGTCGAAGTCTGAACGAACTTACATTTCTTAGGGACATAAGCTGTAGAAATGTGTCTGCAAGAGGAATAAATGTGAAGAATAGAAATATAAATCAAGGGAAAAGTATTTTATACTACTGGTTCCCAAATTGGCTTGGATGGTGTGGAAGTGAAGTAAAAAGTGATGAATTGTATGAAAAAATAGAGGATGACATTTTTAATGCTATTAAGGAAACAATTGAAAATGACACATTTCCAAATCGTGATGCAATATTTGCAAACTTTACTTTTTCTCTTTCCAATGGAAAAATATCATTAACAACTGGAAAAAACCCTAAAAATGTTGTACTAAAATTAGGGCTTCACAATCTTTTATCATTTGTAGATGTTAAACCAAAATTAAGTTCCTTTTGTATTGAAATATCCTTAGGCTTAGTTTCTTTAAAAGACGAATTGACCGAACCGACCGAATTTCCTTATATAATAAAACCCCAAACTCAAGATAAACAGAAGTGCTCACATGACAGTTTAACGGGTCTTTTTGGAAAAATAAATATTGCTGAGGACAAGGAACCTTGGTTTCAGGTGCGATATGAAAAAAATCCCTCTGATCATCAATCGGACTACAAATTAACAATCAATTCCAAAAGCATTGACGTTTTTTATAATGAAATGACGTTTAAATGGATAATAAGCTTTTTTACTAAACCTCTTAATGATCTTAAAAAGTACATGGTCGATTCTCCTAACAAAACACATTTGAATACCCAACTGAAATTCTTAAAGAACTTGAAAAGTGTCTTAATGGGTTCAAAGGTAATTAATTTTATAAACTCGCTTACTTATAACTTAAACTTTAAGTCTGCATTTATCATTTAGGATTACAGAAAGAAATGGTGTTTTGAGGTTAATATTGCAGCGCCAAGAATTATTTTTGTGGAAAATTTTAAAGATAAAAACACAACCCTTTTTGTGTTAGATCTTGGTCGATTTCAGCTTTTAAAAGATGAACATGATTGTAAAAGTTTTGCTCTATTAAAAGACAATGTTACGGATAATGAGAGTGAAGACGAACTTTTTATGACACCATGTTCAACACCGCCGGGGTCAAAAATAAGTTTGTCTGTTTCTCCGACTATTACAACAGGCGTTACGCCTACAAATCTTGATACATCAACTAATTTTAAAATAGTTATCAACAAAGACACTGGATTAGAAAATAACTTACCTGATGAAATATATGATAAATATATAATCAATCTTACTGAGATGCAAGTGCTTGTATGTAAAAACCTAGAATGTACATTTGCGTGTTCCAAAACCTCTTCCAGTTTTCATTTACTAGATAAATTTAATATATCTATTCAACTAGAAAGGCGTACTATTAAAACTTCTGCACCTGAATATCCTGCGATAAAACTGTTCGGAAATCTCAACAAAATAGTGGCGCATATTAATGAGCATAACATTACTGAGAGCTTAAGAATTTTAAACCAAATATCATTTGACATAAACAAAGGAGAACTTAATTCAGATATACGTCTAAACAATGCTTCCTGCGATAAAAAATTCATGCATGAAAGTCAAGATACAACAGAATATTCAAAGACTATTATATTTCAATTTATAGTAGATCAGATGATTATAGAAGTTCAGTCTAGAGAAAAAAGTCTTGCTGAACTTCAAATTATAGGCGCAAATGTAGGATTATGTAAACAACCAGGAAAAATAAGTATTAACATGTCTGTACATGGATTTTTATTAGTAGATGCTATACAACCTTTTGGCCGTGACTTCGAATTACTTGTGGCAAGTCACCGTAATGTAAAGTAAGTATCTGTAGAAAATCGTCAATTTAAGAAATCAAATATTTGCAATTAATAATACGGTTTTTCTTTTAATGAAATTTTAGAATGGATAGTATATCCGGAAGTCTAAAGCAAAGTGGGCCTAGCTCTTCTATTTTTCCTAAATCATCAGATTCCAAGACATACCAAAGGCCATCCAGCCTGCAGTCAATAAATAAATTGTTGAATGACATAGGTAAGGTAATTGACAATTTAATATTCGAATTTTTCCATTTGCATCTTTTGCAAGTGGAATTTATAAAATGTAAAACTTTTAAATATTAATTCCTTTGTAATTGTTTCGGGTAATCGAAAGATTAGTTAGATAAGAGGTACTTTAAATTTATAACGGCACTTGGTTCTGTGGTCACTTCCTAGTGCTGTTCACTCCGGATAATATTTTAAAACGCAAAAATTGTTAACAATATAAATAAAAATATATTCTCGCTGGTTACCGACTTTGCTATATTTTACTTTGTTTATTAAATGGAAATCTTATTTAAACAATTTTGTTGGGACGTTAGAGCCCGCTGTTCAAAATATATTTTAAAATAAAATATATATTTTAAAATATATGCAGTATCAATATCTTTTTTAATTTTTTAATTCTCTGTCACCCCAATATTTGCTTTTTGATTGGACTTCACTAAACTTGATTTACATAGATGGTGGAAGGGTATATAAGATTCGGCATAGCCGAATATAGCACTGTTATACGACATTTACACTATGCAATTTTTCATGAAACTAGTATGAAATTTTTGTTTATTTGTGAAGCACCAGGAGAATATGGTATTGCTTGAGTACTTAGGGAATGTTACTGTTGCTAATGTTTACTTTTAGATAACGCATAACGCTGTAACTTAAATAGAAAATTGAGAAAAAAAAGACTCAAAAAATTGCATAGTGTAAATCTGGACTTACTTGTTTGCACAACGAAAAAAATTTTTTTTTTAAGCAAACTTTTAGTTTTGATTGTTTTTAATAAACAATCTAAGGGCACTGATTTAAAAAATATTGTTAAAACTCACAAGCGAAAAAAGTACAGGATCGGTTCTATTCGTGTTTAGTACAAGAATGAGATTTTTATTTATAATTAATATGGTTGACAAAAATTTCATTTAATACAGTTAAAATTTCCCAGCGTAACTGACATTTCATTGGGGGAAAAATTTACTTGATTAATTTGACATTTAAAAGAATGAATTCATTAAATTGAAAAATAAAAAATTACAAAAAAAAAAAATAAAATTGATTTTAATTAAATGAAATGCCGAAACACCGGCCCCATTGAAGGACCTGCCAATTTATGGATCGGCCTGGTCAGAACCCCGTTCCTAGTCCCGACTTGCGCTACTCTCACTTTGCTGTCTGCGCCTCGGATTGCCTCCTGAACTCGGCCGGTTAGCCACTGCACAGAGGAGTATTTGACCCAAAAAGCTGGCCAAAATTATTAAGCGTGGTTTTTGTTTTAAAAGTTTACCTATTTTGATAGTTTTAGCTTTAGTTTGATAAAAAAAAGGTAGTGGCAGATTATTATTGGGTTAGTGTTGTTTTTGACCTTTAATCCATCATGTTGGTAGTTGTTAAAAGTGGTTAAATAATATTTCACATCAATAATTCGAAAAACACAAAAGCTTACGACGGCAATAAAGTATAAGAAAAATTGCCTTATAAGCAAAAATAGAAAAAAGGTAAAATTTTCGTAAAATCAAAAATAATGGCGCAAACTTGAGCAAATTTTTTTTTCTTTTTTTCCTAAAGTAGAGATCTCACATTTTATTGTGGTATATAACAATCTTTGCACAACAGCTACCTTTACTTTCAAAAAACTTTTCTTTTTTTGTTTTTGGTAATAAATGGCTGCATCAAGACATTCATTAATGCATCTCCGCATTTGTTTTATTTCATTGTACTCTATTACGTAGTACTTTTTGCAATGACTAATAAGAGAATGAGTATTCTAACAAGAAAACCAAGCACAATACTCCACTTGATATGTAGCAAACCAACACAAGACTCTACCTGCTATTTCGCAATGAATTATAAACACTGTTTGCTTTCTGAAAATGTTTTGAAGTACACCAAGTACATCAAGCCAAATATATATTTTTTTTATTTCATTGCGTCGTCACTGCATAGTTATTGTTCAAACGGCAACCATAATACATCGTAACTTTTTTTTCTTTTGAGATAAAAAAAAAACTTTTATTAGGGCAGTGCACAAAAATTGCATTACCTTGCATATGTATTTATTTGAACAGGTATCAATAAACGGTTCTACTGACGCGGATGAATCAAATGTATGCTTGTTTAGTAATTCCACTATTAAATCTAGGCTTTTGACTGGGGAGAGTAAATTTAATAACAAAAGAGGGAGGAGCAATGTGTAGAACATTTTGGGAAAATTGAAAACTAATTAGGAGTTAATTTATATAGATCGTATTTAATTCTGTTTTTCTTCATGGATATATTTTACGTTTTTATAGATGATGTATTGAAAAATAAATATTTTTTGCAAAAAGTTTAATTAATTTCTTTTGCTTCTGGCCAGTTAATATATTTCATATCAAAAAAAATTGAAAGGTTTTCTAAAAATTGTGCTGCAGATCCATGTAGACCAAAGTACTTTCATTTTGTGTGAGGCGCCCTAATATATGTACGCAACTAGCCTATTCACACACAAACATAACCAAAGAGTTTTTTTCATTTGAAACAGCAATGAGTACTCATTTCAGTATACTCTGAAAGGTAGTACTTTTGTTTTGCTTATAAAATGTTTTGATGTCTTCATGTTTTGTTTGGAAATGAATGATCGTAGAAGTACTAGTTTGTTTTATTGGTAGTGAATGTAATATTTTGCGCATTCACTATTAAAGTGAATGTCTTGGTATGCCACTTAAGACATTCATTGCAGATATTTATTTGGTAAGAATTTATATATTTAAATACATAGCTTTTTTTTATTAAAATTTTAAAAATAAATATTTGAGATAATTTTTTCTTTTTAAATATTGAAAATAGCTGAAGATGAAATCTTTCAGGCAAAAAAAAAAAAAAAAATCAATGTAATACCTCTATTCGTTTAGCCACAAAAAAATATCATATAAATATCTTGAAATCGAAAAAATTCAATAAAAACGCATTTTCTTTACTTTCCTGATTTTAACAGTGTCCCACAACTACAAATCTTAACTTACAACTTTTAAAATGCACGATATGATGTAGAATTTTGTTCTCTATCGATCTGCGTAATTTGTTCTTAGGATTTAATAAAATGAATTTTTGCCTTTTTGGCCGACTTTTTTGGTCAAATACTCCTCTCTGCACTGCAGCGGTGGAGTGTTGCTATGGGGATAGGCCTGGAACTCAATACTGCCTCGATCTCTATCAGCACCATCTGCAGCTTTTCGGTGGTTAGTACCTCATGAGCAGGCCTTTGGCAGATTTGCCGGCTACTTCCCACAGACCGCCGAAATGTGGAACTCGTGGCGGAATAATGTAGAAGGCTACCCCCTTGCTGGCAGCGTATGACGCGACGTCTTTGGGACTGGCTTCCATTGCCTGTCGAAGCTCTAGTACCTCACAACTGGCACCGACAAAATTGGTTGCGATGTTGCAGAGGATCTTCCCCGGGAGACCTCTCTTGCCGATGAACCTTTGAAGACAGAGAATAATATAATTTAAAGACAGATCAGTTACCAATTCCATATGTAAAGCTTTTGAGGTAAAACACACAAATATAGCAATATACATTTATACGGGTGGTCGGCCACGACTTTAAGTGTTACATTAACTGGGCCGATAAAGTCTACACCGCATCTTCAACGGGCGTAGAGCTCTTACCCTATCAGCGGGCAAATTCCCCATAGTTTAATTTAGGTTTGTATCGAAAACAATTTAGGCACTTGCGAACTACTTTCGTACATTCTTCTTTAGCATTTATCAGCCATATTCTGTCTTTGCACCAGCATGTCAGTTAGTTAAGTGCAAGTGTCTTAAATAAATGGTGATAAAATGCGACTTCTTTTACATCAAAAGGGTAAATTTTGCATCGTATGCAATTGGTGCATTAAGCAATCGCCCGCCTACCCTAAGTAGTGAAAACGAGCGATGTTCATCTTTGTATAGGTGGACGAATGGATTCAGACGTTGCAAACTTGAAGGCAAGACCTGTGATTTGCTAAGCTATTTCAATTCGTCAGCATAATCGAATTTTTGCAGGAATTCAATTAAATGAAGGAATGTCCAGTTCATTTCCTTTAAGAAAACGAAAAACGTAGGTGAGTGCTCGAATAATTTTAGTATATGATGAATAGCTCTCAATCACCTTCAAAATATAGTTATTATTTTCCTCTCCGCTTTTCAAGCGATTCTTCATCAATTGTCAGGTTGAAGTGATTGTTTACCGGCCACGTGTTACTCTCTTGGAGTAAATATATAGGGCCATTAAACAAAATAGAATCAAATAATTCGTCGACATTACTACCTCTCGAAACTATATCGTCCGGATTATCCCTATTTGAAACAAATGTCGCCAACGTTGATGGATTAGTCTGAATCCAGTGTAATGTGATTTCTGAATCCGATCGAGTTAACTCTAGTCTCGGCAGAGATTTAGTCTTCAGAGGAGCAACTTTTGATTTGGCCGTTAATAAACGGCAAGAAGTTTTTTAGCAGCTCTACTCCGTATGTAAAGGCAGCAGCCACGCGCGCATTGAAGTGTCAGAAAACTCATTAATTTGACATTTGGTTTTTGAAGTGGTCAAAATATATCTGGGAATTTCTATTACGTCAATTTTTATAAATTGGACTTACAATTCTCCCAAGATGAATCCAAACGCGTGGGGTTTGATTCATCCCAATCCAACTTCATAAGCCATAGTTCTTGTAGAAGAACTTTAGCTTTAATGACCAAAGGGCACAAAAGTCCGTGTGGATCAAAAAGTCTTGCCGAGACAGATAATATGTTTGTTTTTGTTGCTCTTAAGTCTTCGATAGAATCATCTGAATGGTATTTAAATACATCCCTCTTCGGACGCCAATAAACCATTTAGTTAAATTGAAACGTGCCGATTGTAAAATATCTGTGACTTGGGTCCTCACTGTATTGAGTTTTTCAATAGAATCGGCGCCAGTTAGCAAGTCATCGACATAAAAGTCTCTTTTTATTATTTTTGATCCGATAGGTAGCGTTTCTTCGAACAATTCGCTCAGGTGTGTCAGACATCGTATTGCTAGAAATGGAGCCGATGATGTACCATAAGCCACTGTATTCAATCTATAGACTTCAAGATTTTTTGATTGATATTCACGCCATAATATTAATTGGAAATTTCTTTCGGCCTCGTCTATCAAAACTTGGCGGTACATTTTCTAAATGTAAGCCGTAATAGCATATTTATGCATACGAAAACGAACAAGCGATGAAAATAGTTCTTCTTGAATAGTTGGACCAATCAGTAATAGATCGTTAAGTGAAAGATGATGAAGTTGGGTAGAAGTGCTTTGCGGTCGTAACACACACTGATGTGGAATAAAATAATGAGGCGTATTGGGAATCTTGTTGTCTGCAATAGACATATGACCCAAGTTAATGTATTCTTTTATAAAAGATTTATCTCTTTCGTTTGACAACCAACGTTCCAAGGACAAGAATCGTCTTCTGGCTGTTTCAAAAGAGAGACCCAACGCTTTTGGATGCGCTGTGAAAGGTAGCGCCACTTTAAATCAGCCCGATGCCAATAGCTGAACAGATTTTGAAAAATTTTCTTCACATTTCTGGTGGTCTATTGAAGGAAGTTTTGCCTCTAAGAATTTTCTACAATTCCCAAAATCTACGAACTATCATACCTAACGAGTCGTAACTATCTCTTGTTTGACTTAAATGGCAATAATTAGAATTAATTTCTCTAGGCTCGTTGTATTAACCAGAAATAATCAAACCTAGCAAAGTCTTTTGAAGTGTTGGAATGTTTGGATTTTGTTTAATTTGACCAACGTATAATAACCCGAATAAAATCTCAATGCCGATCAACATATCAATCTTTTGAGGCTTATATGAAGTGGAAATCGTTCGATCAGGTTAGTAATTGAAAACCGATCGAAGGACTCAGAATTCTGATGAAAATTCGTAGGAATTCGTTCGAGATCTTAAATTTGCCTGAAGTTTATATTTGGCGGAAAAATTCGTTCTCTCAACGCCAGTCAAACTAAGATTTCTTAGCTCTTTTTGTAATTGTAATCGCTGTGAAAGTTCCTCGGTCACAAAATTGATTTGTGAACCGGAGTCCAATAAAGCTCTTGCTAGAACAAATTGTCCAGAATTATTTCTTATTTTAACTGAAGCTGTGGCCAAAATGACATTGGTTTTTTTGGGAGAGGAATGATTTGCGGAAGCTCTGGATGAAGTTGACGGCTGATTTGGATCAGAACTATATGAAACACTTAGTGTGTTTTCACTTGTAGCATAAATGTGTAGCAAAGTATGATGTGAGCGACTGCAAACTCGACACTTCGATGATTTACATTTAGTAACTGTGTGACCTTTTTTTAAGCAATTGATACAGGCGCTAACGCCTTTGACAAAGTCTAATCTCTGCTGTACAGGCACAGCAGCAAAAGAAGGACAGTTTGATAAATAATGCTGTGTCGATTTACAAAATAGGCAATTTGAATTTTGTTGGTTTTGCTGCTTATCAGTTTGGCAAGAAAATAACGAATTAGATTTCCTTCTATTGGATGTGTCAGGCATTAGGCTTAGCTCTTGAACGCGAAGCTTCTTCAGCTGAAATATGTTGATATCGTTTATTCATGGCTGCCTCGCAATTACTCCATAAGGCAACTTTTGATAATCAAGTTGTTCTTCCCACTTTAATCTGGTGATTGGATCCACTTCTGTAATTACCAAATGTATTAAAATGGCATTTGCAATTGCCTTATCATCATCAATTGATGATAGTGAATCGTAAATGGCATACACAGTGTCTATCATGCTCCTCAAAGCGCCCGATGAAGCCTTTGGAATTTCAGGCAAATTGAATAATTGTCGAATATTATCGAAAAATATTAGGCAAGGATTGTCATAAACCCGTTTCAAACTTGCCATCGCTTTGGGGTAATTCTCTTCAGTGACTTGAAAAGCCTTGACAGTACGCAGAGCTTTGTCAGATAAACAGAAAAGTAAGCGATTAAATTTCTCTTTATTTGTGAGAGAAATATCGTGGTCTGCCAAACTTTCAAACAAGCTTATACAAATTTTGCACTCAGAGTACTTGCCGCTAAATTTTGGCAATTTCATTAGTATAAGGCTACTGCGATGGGATGAACATCCAACAGCAGTATCCTGAGTGCTTTGTCTTCTACTAGGAGCTAAATATCCAACAAGCAAGCAAGCACTTACTCGACACACATAAATCTTCGACTTCAGGTCTTTTATCATTTTCTGGATCTAATATATAATAATTTCTGCCTGAAAAGTCATTGCTTGTTCAATATAAAAATTAAGGATTTCGCGGTGGCATTCTAATTCGATTGCATTGAAAGAAATAGTTTTCTCTCGATGTGATTGCCAAATCCTGTCAATATTGCTTAATACCTTATTTTTCTGTTGTACTACAAGTTCCAAACTATTGGACTTGCCAGATTTCTTACTGCTTTGCATTTTGTTTGTTTATTTCTTATCGCCACTTCGATTAAATTTCAAAAATACTACTGGAAGGACCTCAAGAAAATTAAACAATGCTTAAAAATTTTCGAGATCTAAAAACTTCCAAAAAATTCGGAAAATATACCAAAATTGTACTAATTGACGCGATTACTGAAATATATGCAGCAATCAAACGTTTTAGTGTGAGAATTTATTATTCTGCAACTCAACAATATTGGTTTCTGAAATTCAGAAAAAATTTTCTGCTGGGATATATATATATATATATAAAACCCTATGTATTTCTGTATAGGCAACACACTTGACCAAATATATTTATTTTTGATAATAATATTTTTTCGTAAACCCTCAAGATCAGTATTACGAGGGCTGCTATATATATTTCTGGCCTGGCAACACTGAGTGCTGCCAAGTGCAATCTGACATTTCCATTGGAAAGTTTGTAATTTTTAAGCATAATCGTACTAAAAACGTTTTGACGTACGACCATTATTTGTGTTGTTTACAGTGACTTGAAAGAATGAATATAGAAAAAAATGGAATTAACTCGTGAAAATTTTCGTGCCATCATTTTTCACAACTTTCGACGTGGATTATCACGACAAGAGTACATTGATGAACTTAAATCTTTGTATGGATATGAAGCAGCACTGTGAAAAATTGGTATAATGAATTTAATCGTGGCCGAAGCTCGCTCAAAGACGAATTCCGTGAAGGTCGTCTAAAAACGGCTGTTGTGCCAGAGAACATTGATGCCGTGAGTGAACTCATAATGCAAGATCGACATGCGACATCCCGAGAGATAGAGACATCCTTGGACATTTCTTCCACCAGCATACATTCGATACTGCATGAACACCTGGCCGTAAAAAAAGGTTTGTTCTCGTTGGATCCCGCACAATTTGAATGTCGCTCAAAAAAATGCTCGTGTCGATTGGTGCAAAGAAATGTTGCAAAAATACGATTGCGGTGCTTCAAAAGTCGTTTATAAGATCGTCACAGGTGACGAATCATGGATCTATGCGTATAAGCCTGAAACGAAATAACAATCGACCGTGTGGGTTTTCAAAGACGAGCAAAATCCAACGAAAGTTGTACTTCGAAGCAAATGGTCGCCTGTTTCTTCGGCAAAACTGGTCATGTGGCGACTGTTCCGCTTGAGCAACATAGGACGGTCTCTTCTGAGTGGTACACTACAATTTGCTTGCCTGAAGTCATCGGAGAAATTAGAAAAACCAACAAGAGAAGACGAATCATTGTTCACCATGATGCGAGCTCTCACACATCGGCTCAAACCAAAACGTCGAATTAATGAGTCATCCGCCGTACAGCCCTGACTTGGCACCTAATGACTTCTACTTGTTTCTGCACATCAAGAAAATAATGCGTGGTCAACGATTTTCGTCGCCAGAAGAAGCTGTTGAAGTGTTCAAAAACCATGTTTTAGAGGTGTCTCAATCGGAGTGGAAAAAGTGCTTCGATAACTGGTTTGAGCGCATGCAAAAGTGTATAAATCATGCTGGAGAATACTTTGAAAAACAATAAAACCATTTTTGATTATAAATATTCGCATTTTCACTATTAGGCCAGAAATATATAGAGCAGCCCTCGTATATCAATCAAAATGCAAGCTTTGCTATTATTAATTTTAAACACAATAAATAGGTCATTGATTGCCCCACTTCCGCATAAATAAAAAGAAACAAAAATGGGGCACAAACTATAGCAGCGATTAAATTGCAGACAAAATAAAAAATAATAATTCATTTTGGAACAACAGTGGTAGCAAAAATGCTAATTATGCACTTTATCATTTGTTATTGTTAATTTAATTTAGCATATAAGAAATTAAGAAAAACAAAAGAAATTATCAATCTTCTTAAGGCATTTAAAGTGTTTTATTGATGATTCTACCGTTTTTCAAGTTCAAGTGCTTGAAGGTTAAACCGGCGAAATAAAATAGAATCAATATAAGTTCGTGTACTTGGATTGAAAATTACTATTGCCATTCAACAACCTCAAACATTTGGTGACCCCTAGCCTAAGTTTCCCCTCACCACTGGTAAGGAACGTTTTAGAATTTTGAAGGAGATAAACAAATACGCAACCATGTGTAGAACATTAATCCACACCATAAACAAAAGGACGCAAAGTCCTACAAACAGTAGCACAGGGCTACAGTGTCCAATTTAATCAATAGAACAGGGTTCCTAGCGACTGATTAGCAGCAACGCAAAAAACAGAATCAAAATGGCAACTATACAGGAACTAACGATGCAGCAGGTGGCTAATGCAGGCGAGATTGAAAGGATTATTGCAACCATAAGAAAGGCTCCAATTGAAAGAAGATCGCAAGAGTTTTACCAGACAAAGCAGAGTGAATTAATTGCTCTATGGGAGACGATCGAAAAAACGGAAAATAGAATTCGGAATGATGCTACGCTATCGGAGGAGGATCCTTACATCACAAGGAACCTTTACAAATCCGTTGGCGAAAAATATAGTTCAACTAGGGAATACATTGAAGCTAAAAAAGTGGGCGATGCCGTACACCAAGCCAGTGCCATCCACAAGATCACCAGTAACCGTTCCAGTCAATCAGCCTGTACCACAAGGTCTAGCCAGAAGAATAATCGCGATTATGACAGCTTTAACACGGTTGTTGCGAGGTTTAGAGTCAATTGAGAAAGAACAGCCAAAACAATTTTATGAACTAAAGTCAGATATCATAAAAAAGTTATGGTCTCAAGTCCAAAATCTGTATGACGACATGTGGCAACAAAGTGACGATCCCTCGGAACTAGGATTATATCAAAATGAATACAATAAACTTGAAGACTTAGTCCAACGCCATTTAGTTGACCTTGCCATTTTAGCAGATCAGCACAAACAAACTAGAGATGACGAATCTCAGCCAGAAAGAAATCTAGCATCATACAGCTCGTTGCCTCTACCAAAGGTAACAATACCGAAATTCAACGGGGATTATCTGAGTTGGCAACCTTTTTACGACATGTTCAATGAAATGATCCATAAAAAGGTAATGCCAGCGATACAAAAAATGTGGTTTCTAAAAACGAATATAACAGGTGAAGCCGCAAGGTTGATACAAAATCTATCGTTAACAGAAACAAATTATGAAACGGCCAGAAAACTCTCAATAATCCACTAATACTGGCAAATAATATCATAAATAGATTATTGGGCCAGTCAAAAATAGCTGAAAATCCTTCTGCTGCAACTATAAAAGGATTACACGATACAACACGCGAGTGCACTGCAGCAATAAACAATCTGAACATAAACACGTCAACATGGGACCCCTTGTTAGTCAACATTTTGATCAAGAAACTTGACCAAGGTACACATCCGTTATACGAGCAATCGGTACAATAACCAAAATTATTGCCATCATTAGAAGAGCTGTTGGGCTTTAGGAAACCAGATTCCAGTCAGTAGAAGCAGTAGAACGAACACAAACCGCATCAAAAAGAACTCTATCTGCAGCAACTACTTCTAAGTAAGACAATCATTGCAGGATGTGCAATAATGGAAGTCATCAAGTATATTATTGCAACCAATTTTTATCAATGTCTGCACCTGATCGACTAAAGTGGATGCAGCAACAAAACCTCTGCGTTAATTGCTTCAAAGGTGGCCATATGTCAAAACATTGCACAACAAGTTCCTGTAGGAAATGTAACAAAAAACACAATACACAATACACACTTAGACAAGTATCCACTTAAGAATACACAGAAGACCAAACCGCTAACCGTATCAGCAAACAACTCTTCCAGCACACTTTCCAGGGGTACGAAAGGGATACGTACTGTTGGCCACGGCTCGTATAAAAATTACAGGCAATAATGGGCGGTCTGGAGTGTTCAAGGCAATTTTAGACTCAGGATCACAAATTAATATTGTGAGTAATCGGCTACTAAATCGTTCACCTCCCTATGCATCGAAGGAATCGGCAGACGGTCGAGAAATACGAACCAACGCATTAACGTGGGTCTTCAATCTACAACAAACAACTTTAGCACACGACTCGAAGCTTTCGTACTTCCCAGCATAATTCCGGCCCAACCTTCAACAGAATTCAGCCGCGCTTCCTGGCCAATTAAAGAAAATATTCAATTGGCTGATCCTGAATTCGACAGCACCGCTAATTTTGACATTTTATTGGGTGCCGAATATTACCTCAAATTGTTAACCACTGGTAAAATTCGCCAGAGTTACCAATTTTGAAAAACACTAAGCTAGGCTGGATTGTAAGCGGAAAAATAAAGGAAAACACCAGCGGTATGTGCAGTATACAATAAAGACGAAACAACCACAAACGAGCTTGTACAAAGATTCTGGAGACTGGACGAATTTGAATCAGACAACGCCCTCACAACAGAAGAGAAAAAAATGTGAGCAAAATTTTATTCAAACAACGACAAGAAATGCTGAGGGTCGCTTTGTAGTACGTCTGCCCTTTATAGAGAGCCCAACTTGCCTTGGGGAGACGAAAAAATTAGCTTTTTCAAGATTAATGGTTTTAGGCATCAGTATGTGGACTTTATGAAGCAGTACGAAGAATTGGGTCACGTGACCCGCATAAACAATTTAGAGGTGACGAGCCCTCATTATTACATCCCACATCATTGAATACTCAAACCCGAAAGTAAAACTCCGAGTAGAAAAATCCGCGACAGGAATAGCTCCTGTGTGCGTGGAACCTCCAACTGAAGGAGACCTGTTTGGAATGCTATTACGTTTTCAAATGACACGATTTATCTTCTGCACGGATATTGAAAAAATGTACAGACAAATCCTAATAGCCCAAGCAAACCATAATATGCAACTAATATATTGAAGAAATGATACAAATAAAGCTGTGGAAACATATAAACTGAACACAGTAACCTATGGAACTTCCGCAGCCCCTCATTTAGCGACAAAATGCCTGCAACAATTAGCAGATTTCTACATGGAGACGGTATGATTTTTATGTAGACGATGGTATGAGTGGATCCAATAGGATCACAACAGCAATAGAAATGCAGCGACAATTAACAAGTCCACTACAAAAAGCCGGGTTCAAACTAAAAAAGTGGTGCGCAAATCATATCAAACTATTGTCCTGAAGACGTAGAGCTGAACCTAGATTTTGATAATCGATCAACAAAGATTTTCGGATTAACATGGAATCCCAAGGCGGATATTTTTTTGTCTCAGAGTAGACATTCAAGGAAACAATAAAATTACCAGACGCTGTATAACATCAGATGTAGCTCGAATATTCGATCTGTTAGGGATCGCTGGGCCAGTAGTTGTCGCAGCTAAAACGTTCATACAACAACTATGGCAATTACAACTCTCAAGGGATAAACCATTACCAGCAGATCTCAAAGACCATTGGCGACGTTCCGAAAAATTCTACAGCATCTTAACAACTTAAACACAAAGAGGCATATTTTTGACGGCCAAATTTCAAGGGATACACAGATACACACTTTCGTAGATGCTTCTGAAAAGGCATATGGCGCTACAGTATACGTACGTTCCGAGCTACAAGACGAAAGACAAATAGTGAGACTTCTATGAGCCAAGTCACGCGTCGCCCCAATAAGAAAGGTGATTTTACCGATGTTAGAGCTATGTGCGGCCCTCCTTGGGGCTCAACTTACCACAAGAGTGAAAAAGGAACTACGAGCTGAAAACACGCCCACATATCTCTGGTCGGATTCTGAGATAGTGCTTCATTGGATTAATTCAACATCATCATCACTTCGCAGTTTTGTCGCAAATAGAGTCAGTAAGATCCAAGAAGAAACCATTCACATCCACTGGAAACACGTCAGTTCAAAGCAAAACCCAGCTGACCTTATCACAAGTGGCTTGAATCCAGAACAACTATTACGCAGCTGCATCTGGTTTTACGGGCCAAAGTTTTTACACGGCAACGAGAACCAGTGGCCAAAAGAGTTTACTAAAAATTAGAGAACGCCCTCCACCGATTAATTCAAACCAAATTTAGTTAGTGTGTTATCTACAACTTCAACGCCATTAGAAGACGTCATATACAAAATCAACAATCGCAATTCATTCAAGACACTTCAAAGGATAGTAGCATATGTGCAACGATTCATTAAAGACATCAAATTATCAAGGATAGAACGACCGGCTAGCAATGCGCTAAGTCCTCCAGAACTCACTTCAGCTAAGCATCTCATAGTTAGAGCTATGCAAATTTCAAAATTAAAAAATGAGATTCGTACACTAAATAACGGGAAGGAGCTCGATAAGGTAAGCCCTATTTTTGCATTGTCTCCCTTTCTGGATGAGAATAATATACTACAAATCGGCGGAAGATTGAAGGCTTCAAACATTTCATACAATGCCAAGTACCCAATGCTTCTCCCCTACAATTTTTGTTTTTAATTTTATTTAGTTTAACTTTATTTATTTTAACTATCATCAGTACATTTAAAATAATAATAATTACGTTTTTCGAGATCTTACTTAATTAAGCATTGCAACAAATATAAACTTAATTTTTTGTGTAAAAATATCTATAAAAAAAACCAAGTACAGATTTAAAGAAATTCTGAATTAATCCTTCTATCAGCTTCACTGCTGAAGTTGAAGAAAAAATTAATATTACAAATTCCTTATTACATCATAATTTGAAGCTCTGTTTCGAACTTCCAATCTTTGTGTTAAATTAGATATTACTGATTTAAGCAAATCTACTTGTTGAGTATCTTCTGGGTAAATTAAAAATGATTTTTAAATTTTTATTCTCGATTATTTGCAACTTCTTTAGATAGGTCTTGGCACATCTATTTGACCAAATTTGAGACCCATATGTCATAATAATGGAAAAAGGGCTCTTCCATAATTAATTGCCTTTTCACAGGTTCTTAGAACATGATGTCTGAAAGTCAGTTTTTTATTTAATTCAATTCCAAGATATTTAATGGTATCAAGGAGAGGAATTTCAACTCCTTCCACAGATAGTGTTATTGAGGGTATTCTTTTCGGTGATTTATTGAAGGGAAATATTATTGTTTGAGTTTTATTTTCATTTATTTTAATTTTCCATTTTTTTAAATATTTTTGGGCATTTCATTCTTTTGACTATAGCGTTGGAAACTTTACCTGTTGTTATGATGGCAGTGTCGTGTGCGTACAGTGCAACTGATTGATCTTTGAGTATTTAAAAACCGATGTATATATTGAGTACCAAACTAGTGATAACACAGAGGACTGAAGAACTCCCGCAGGGATATTGCGCTAGGTGGAGTATTCAGTATCAATATTCACTACAAAGGATCTCTCATTCAGAAAACTTTGTACCATCTTTTGTATGTAAATTGGATAACCGAACTTATGGAGTTTGAATATTAAGCCATTATGCCATATAGAATCAAAGGCTTTTTCTACGACTAACATCACTATTTCAGTACTTTTTCGGTTACTTTTGTTATTTGAGATAAAGTTTACAATTCTCTTTACTTGGTGCACAGTTGAATGTTCCTTTCGAAAACCAATTTGCTCTTTTTGTATTATGCTATTAGTTTCGGTGTATTCATTTATTCTTTGTAACACGATTTTTTCGAAGACTTTATCTAAGCAATTCAGCATGCTTATTGGACGATAACTTTTAGGTGATTTTGCATCCTTTCCCTGTTTTAAAATTGGGACTACTTTGGCTGTTTTAAAAATTTTTGGGAAATAACCTTTTGTCAAACACCAGTTGAAAATTTGAGTAATTAGTGTATAAAAAGTATTTGTCACATTTTTCAATGCAATGGGCTTTATTCCATCCAATCCAGGTGCTTTTGAGTTTTTCAGTGTACCTGTGAAGAATTTTACTTCTTTCACTGACGTCAAATTTTGCTGCATGTCATCTGTGATACTTTGAGCATTTAACCAGTCTATATGTTTTTCTACAATATTATCTACTGGGGAAGTCATATTGTATGTTGTTCTCTAACAATTTTCGAAAACTTCCGAAATTATTTCAGATTTTTCTTTATTGCTATGCTTTACAACGCCGTCTATTGTTAAACTGCAAACGGATTTTTTATTGCCTTTTATTGCTTTCGTCAACATCCTAAACTTTTTATTAACTGTTGGCAGCTTTTGCATTTATTGATACCAGCTTTTATTTCTGTCATTGTGTATGTTCAATTTTATTAGTGTGGTCACCTGTTTTAATAAAGAAGTAAATATGTTTCTCTCTGAGTAATTATTTGAACGTTGAAGTTTTCGCTTAAATTTATTTCTTTGCAAAATTAAAAATAAAGTTTGACTGGAAAGTTTTCTCTATGCCAGACTTGTGAATTACCAAGTGGAATTTGTTTAGATGCTTCTTGTACCAGGTAAGTAATTTTTGAAACTGTTCCTTCCACATTTGAGTTCGATAATTCAGTGCCTTGGAAGTTATTTTTTCTAAACTCATTACGAGGGCTGCTATATATATTCTTGGCCTGGCAAAACTGAGTGCTGCCAAGTGCAATCTGACATTTCCATTGGAAAGTTTGTCATTTTTAAGCATAATCGTACTCAAAACGTTTTGACGTGCGACCATTATTTGTGTTGTTTACAGTGACTAGAAAAAATTAATATAGAAAAAAATGGAATTAACTCGTGAGCATTTTCGTGCCATCGTTTTTCACAATTTTCGACGTGGATTATCACGACAAGAGTGCATTGATGAACTTAAATCTTTGTATGACGATGAAGCACCATCCTATAGCACTGTGAAAAATTGGTATAATGAATTTAATCGTGGCCGAAGCTCGCTCAAAGACGAATTCCGTGAAGGGCGTCCAAAAACGGCTGTTGTGCCAGAGAACATTGAAGCCGTGCGTGAACTCATAATGCAAGATCGACATGCGACATACCGAGAGATAGAGACATCCTTGGACATTTCTTCCACCAGCATACGTTCGATACTGCATGAACACCTGGCCGTAAAAAAGGTTTGTTCTCGTTGGATCCCGCACAATTTGAAAGTCGCTTAAAAAAAAGGCGATTGCGGTGCTTCAAAAGACGTTTATAATATCGTCACAGGTGACGAATCATGGATCTATGCGTAAGAGCCCGAAACGAAACAACAATCGACCGTGTGGGTCTTCAAAGACGAGCAAAATCCAACGAAAGTTGTTCGTGGAAGAAGCACTTCAAAGCAAATGGTCGCCTGATTCTTCGGCAAAACTGGTCATGTGGCGACTGTTCAGCTTGAGCAACGTAGGATGGTCACTTCTGAGTGGTACACTACAATTTGTTTGCCTGAAGTCATCGGAGAAATTCGAAAAACCAACAAGAGAAGGCGAATCATTGTTCACCATGACAATGCGAGCTCTCATGGTTCAAGTTCTATTATCGAGGCTGGAGTCGTTATGCCCTGGGCATTCCAATGCATAACATTTAGGTTCCATATTGACTTTTTATATAACATATCTAAGCATATTTCTAAGCACTCTCATTTTATCGTACTTGGTTTTGCATTTTTCTAATGCGTCTAAATATCTAAAAATTTTTTCAGTTGACAAATTATCGTCTTGTTGAGTTCTTTGTTTTAACCCAGCTACTGAGGCATAAGAAACATTATTTTGACGTGTATTTATAGATTATATTATCCTCGAGCTATTAAGGCCTACAGTTGTCAAGTAATTAAAAATCCAATTTAATTACTGTTTTTCCCGACGTTTCGTCGATTATTTGTCGACTTTATCAAGGGCGGCTATTTGTTTATTTAAATTAATCATAACATACAATTGCAATTACATTATATTTGAAAACAAAAACTTTAGAAATACATTCTTACAAAATAAAACGTTAGTACATTAATTCAAAATAAAAATAAACACAACAATCATTAACACAAAACATCTGAACAATTTCAACAGGTTTGAACAATCAACACATCCTAGGTTAAATGCAGATTAGCTAATAGCGACTCTATAGCTGTCATTAATGTTGTCAGTGTCCTCTTTCAGGTTCATTGTGATCCCTATTTTCTTCTGTATATGTAGACTTTCTTTTTTTATAATTTTTTCTTTGTCCAATATTTTGATGTTATTAAAGTCAGCTGTGTGACCTGCTTTTATTATGTGTTGTGCCAATGCATTTGTCTCCTTTCTTTTACTAAAGTCCATTTTATGCTCATCTATTCTTGTCGCTAAGCTTCTCTTTGTTGTTCCAATGTATATTTTATTTTATTTTGTTGCTTCATTCCCCTTGCATGGTATTTTGTAAACAACATTGTTTTGTTGTTGTTTTTGAATATGCGCTTTAATTTTTTTGAATATTGTGTTTAATGTATTAGTTGGTTTGTAAGCAAAGCCTATCTTGTTGTTTTTTTATTATTTTCCGTATATTTCTGTCGTCTGTTAGCTAAAAAAAAAACGATTTACCTTGTCGTCTGCATTGTCATTAGGTTTTTTAGTTTTTAAACGGTGTTTTACGGCTTCTATTAAAGTTTTAGTAACATTTCTTGGAAAACTATTGTTGCTAAGTGTGTTATGTATTTTTTGTATATTAATGTTGTGGAAACGTCTTTGCTGTATTTAAAATCTGATTTCTAGGTTGTGTTGCGTTGTAGTTCACTAATCTTCCGGATGCAGTTTCTTTAGAATACCAGTCAAAAATAATTTTTTCTAAAGATCTAATTAACTTTGCATCCAAGTATGTAATTGCATTGTCCTGTTCAATTTCCATTGTGAATTTTAACTTTGGGTGGTGGGTGTTGAATGTTTTCAATATTTCATCTTTATCGTCAAATTTTATAATAGCAAAAATGTCATCTATGTACATATTTAGCTATGTATTTAATCTTTATGTTCTTATTTTTTAATTCTATTGTAGTATCGTCAAGTAAACTGCCAAGAACTATGTCAGCTATGGTTGGTGAAAGAGGATTTCCCATTGGCATGCCGTAAATTTGACTATATACTTTGTCCTTGTAAATAAAATAATTATTGTCATTTAGTCAAAACGGAGAATTTCTACATATTTTGGCTTAGTAATTGCTGTCAACGTTTTTATTATGTTCCATTTACTCATGATTTTTTTGATGGCGTTGTGAACTGGAATATTAGTAAAAAGGGATCTAACGTCGAACGATACTAATATGTCATTTTCTTCAATCTTTATATAACGAGATTTTGTTTTAATTCAATAGAATTTTTTATATTATACTTCTTAGAGATTAAATGCTTTAAAATTTTACCCACATATTTTGATAAATTGTAGCATGGTACTGGGGTTGAAGATATAGTAGGCCTAAGTGGGGTCCCTATTTTGTGGATTTTCGGTAAACCATATATCCTTAGTGCAATGGCTGAAGGGCATATCAGCTTATGTTTTTGCCAGTTATCAATTATACCATTTTTTAAAAGGTCAGAGACTATATTATTGTATTTCTGTTGGGTCAACTCTAATCACTCTATAAGTTTCTTTGTCCTCTAGAATTGTTTCTATTTTTTGTTCATATTCACTTTTAAATATCGCCACAGTTTTGTTACCTTTGTCCGCTTGTACAATTACAATGTCATTATGTCTTTTGAGAAATTCCCTTGTCACTTTAAAAATCTTTAATATTATGTTTTCTTTGGTAGTTATGTTGTTTTTCCTTTTATACGATATTATGTTGTTTGCTAATTTGGTCCTTCTCTTTGTTGTCATTTTCATCAATTGCTTGTGTACATTGTTCAACGTCAGCTATAACATCTATAGGGGAAAATCTACGTTTATCTTTCGGTAGTGCAAATTTTTTACCTAGAGTCAGCATCCATTTACACTCCATAGGTATTTCATATGTGGTTTTATTTTCAAACCAACTGTCATTGTAAACGAATCCAAACTGTTTTAACATTTTTTCTTTCAGTGAATGTAGTTTTCTTAAGTGTGTTTCGTTTACTTTATTTCTTATTTGTCATCTGTTTGTTTACAAAAGAATTATAATCAGTCATATTCAAACTGTCCCTGATTGCATTAGCCAATTGGAAAATTTTTTGTTTAGTCAACTTGATATTTGCATTAGTTTGTGCAATTTCCAAATTAATAAGTTTTATGTGAAAGTTTTGTTCTATTGTTCTTAATTGTCCTTGAATGTTTCGGCATTTAAAGAAATGCTTTACCTGTTATGTGGAATTTGTCGTGTGATTTGGAATTAAGCCATAACTTCTGCATGATAATAAAAATACCAAACCTTCTTTTTGGTTTGTTAGACTCTTCAATTCATTGCAGTATTCCTTCATTGTTTTGCATGTCTCACTATTATATTTTAGTTCGATATGTTTAAAAAATCCCTTCATGTTTTTGTTGACGTTTTGACGTTTACCTGATACTTTTTGAGAAGAAGATGGCATCTCGTAACCCCTTGCCTCATCCCGCATATCTTCTGATGAAATAGGAACAATGTCGTCATGACGTACTTGTCTAACTGGTCGCCTGCTGTTAGTAGTTCTTTGTCGGAGCTGTAAATATTCCCTTCTTGAAGGACAGTGAGGATCATCATCACGGTGATTAACATTTTTTAATTTCTTCTTAATGAAATTGAAACATTTGTATATAACAGGACCATCTTCTGGTTTTTTTATTAAGTTGGCAGTTTGAGTAATTATGGGCTCCACCACATCCTATACAGGCTTCAACTTTAAAACAATTTGAAGATCCACGGCCATACATAGCACATTTAGAGCATTGAGTAGGACCTCTTGACCTACGTCGGGGACTTTTCCAGTGTACTACAATACCGTAAACATATTTAATCTTAATAACCTCCCGCTTTGTTATTTGACTTCGGTTAAACTCCATCATATATAATGCATCGTCAGGGATTGAGCGCGTAGTTGTTATTTCTTTTACGTTGACCAATTCTATGTTGAATGCAGCTTTAAATTCACTTTTCAAGCTAACTTGTGGTAAACCGAACAGCATAAGCTTAAAGCTTTTATTGTCTTTTATAGGATGAGTGAAAAATATCATCTGGGCAATCTTTAGTTTATTTACAGTTTTATCATACTCAGCTTTCGAGTTCGGTATTAATTTAGTTCCGATGGAAATTCTTTTATATTTACATATTTTACCAATAAGTTTTATAACCTCAGTAAATTTATAACAATTGTCAACTATTGGTGGAATTTTAACAAACTCGTGGGCGACTTCACTTTCTACGATTTAACCATCATCGTCTCCTAGATCAGAGAGCATCTCAAACCGATTGTTACTAACAGATCTCTGCATTTTAAATCGAGGATTATTACCCCAGTATTTTTTACGTTTTAAAGACATTATTAACTAATTCACAAATAAATATTTAATTAAACTGAAGGTTTTTATGAAAAAATAAACAGCTGATTTAATAACACGTCTGAATGCTTTCAATAACAGCATGCGACTCTTCCTTCTC
Organism: Gymnosoma rotundatum; assembly: GCA_916610165.2. Lineage (NCBI taxonomy): Eukaryota > Metazoa > Arthropoda > Insecta > Diptera > Tachinidae > Gymnosoma > Gymnosoma rotundatum. The sequence continues at coordinate 83,685,728 of OU744338.1, read as the reverse complement.
TCCTACAACGATCCCATTTCCAAATTAATAATGAGATTGTTGCACAACGATAATCATCATTGTGGTCCACAAGTGCTACTATCAATCTCCAGGCACAAATTTTGGGTAATAAAAGGCAAAACAATTGCCAGAAATATCGTTCAAACATGTGTCCGATGTACCAGGTCCATGCCAAGGTTAATGCAGCAAATAATGGGAGACTTGCCCGCATGCAGAGTCACTCCAACTCGCCCATTCATAATATCTGGAGTTGACTACTGGGTTCCTCTGTGGGTCCACTACCAACTAGGAGGTAAAAGGCCTCACAAGGTGTACATAGCGGTGTTCATCTGCTTTTCAACAAGAGCAGTACACTTAAATGATCTCACTACAGAAGCATTCGTTAGAGCTCTTAAGAGATTCGTAGCACGTAGAGGACGTTGTCAAACTATATATTTGGACAACGCCACAAACTTCGTTGGGGCACGAAATCAGCTCGATGAACTAAAAAACTCCATATTTTCCAAACATTCACAAGAAACGATAACCAAAGCTTGCAGTAAGGATGGAATAGAATTCAAGTTTATACCTCCCGGAGCACCTCATTTTCGGGGGTTATGGGAGGCAGCTGTCAAGTCAGCCAAACAGTTATTAATTCGCAGCGTGGCAACGGCCTCGCTATCTCATGAGGAACTGGAAACGGTTGTTATTGAAATTAAGGCTATTCTGAACTCAAGACCACTTACTCCTTTATCAAATGACCCAAACGATTTAGCGGCATTAACTCCAGGCCATTTTTTAATCGGAGAGCCACTATCAACATAAATAGACTCTGAAGCCAATCTGCTCATTGGCAAAAAGATGGAAATTGGTGTCACAACTTAAACATGACTTTTGGAAAAGATGGTCAGTGGAATACCTGCACCATCTACAAGAAAAACAAAAATGGAAAACGTCATCCGAAAATGCGAAAAAAGGAGAGTTAGTCATAATAAAGGGCCGATGGCAGGGTTAGGGTAGCAGACGTGAAAACAGCATCTTAGCACCATTCACTTCGGAATTAGAGGCTTTCCAGTCAGGAGTAAGTACCTTGCAACAGCTATGTTCACACGTTAAACATCAATCAACATGCAACATCTTGACACTAACTTCAACCAAATGAAAGAAGAATTGGTTCAGGAAAAGGAGCTGTTCCACAACAGCAGAGTAAAGAGGGTAGCGTTCAATATTATAGGAAACGTGGCACGGTCTTCGTTTGGCGTTCTTGATTCCAAGTACGCAAATGAAATGTCAAACACCATCAAGAATGCTAGAGAAGAAACAGAATATCTTTTTCAACTGTTTAAAAACCAAACATCTATTATCGATTCAACTATGAATATCATCAAATAAGATAAATACAGCACGCAGAAACAAATAATGGAAATTGTCAATAAATTCACAGAGCAGGAGAATGCAAAACTAAGCAATCTGACCAGATTAGCCAAACACAATCAATATTACTCTTAGCCAACTAATTAACACTAACGGCAATAAATCATAAAAAATAAAATAAATATTATCCGACACACACCATGGAAAAATTAGCTAATTATTGTTATCCCCAACTCAACTAAAGGACGAATTAAAGGTATGAGATATCGAACTGTATCGTAAGCAATAAGAGACCAAAGTTTTCTTCTGGTTTAAATTGCTGTTTTATTTTTAGGAGCGACCTAATCGTGCCGCTCGACTGAAGGCAAAGTACAGCTTAAAATCTAACATAATTTTTGTCAGCTTATATACTAACTTTGAGAAGTTCTAGACGACTCAAATGAGTGAGTTCTAAAATCTTACTCAAAGTCTTAACTCTATCTTATAAGTAATAAATTTATATTTTACCAGGCAATCATAAATTTTAGGAGCTTTACAAAAATCATAATTGAGTGGTTTCCTAATCTTAATATTTAACTCTAATGAATATTTGCCATGGGAAAATAAATGTTATTTGATTGTGAAGTCTGTGTACAGTTATTTTCCCTAGGCAAAAGTAAGGCTTGCGTCTCAACAGTTTGTCAGATCATACTCATATGCATAAACGCTAGAGCATTTAATTGTAATCAGAACACAAACCTTTGTCAAGTGCGATGTCATTGCCACGTATCTATTTTAAATGATTTATGCAACGGCCGGCCGTCTTTACTGAGTGGTGTCAAATGAACATTATTTATTAATGTTACAAATCTTTTCGTACAATTATTTTGTTTAAAGAATTTATATTATACTGGCAATGTAGGCTGTTAATATTTGCTACATGCTGTTGGTTAAAATGATTGTTCGATTACGCTACACCTCCACTTTTCAGAAGAATGTTCATATAATTTTATTTTATGTACATTCTTTTACAAATATTCTTAAGATTATTGTGTTTATATAAGTTTTAAAGATTATATTTGAATATTGTTATTGTTAATATTACATTATTAATATGTTATTAATATTACCGGCGCCTAGTAACATTTAGCTTTTATATATTTTAAGTCTATTTTTATGTATTATTTGTTCTTTTTTTGATTTCTTATCTACTATGGTTACATTACTTCTTAAGTCTATTTTCTTAACTTTATATGGACCTTTATACTGTTTTTCCAGCTTATGTCCCGCTTCATTTTTAATTGAGACTAAATCTCCTATTTTAATATCATATTCTATTTTATCCCTATCATAGTTCAATTTTTGCCTTAACTTATTTCTATCTAATAATTTTTTGGATCTATTATATGCTATCTCTAACCTAAATTTTGTTTCTTTTGCATAGTTATCTACATTGTATAGTGGAGTAATTCTATCTACTTCATTAAATTGTTTAAAACTATTTGGTGATTTTGCAAAAATTAGCTAATATCGACGGTAATTATGTATTGTTGATGGTGTTGTGTTGAAACAGTAAGTGAAATATTTCAACCATTCGTCCCAATCAGATTTATCTACAGATATATATGAGCGTACGTATTCGTTAAAAGTTCTATGGCTTCTTTCTATTGTGCCTAATGTTTAATGATGATATGCAGTGGAAGTTATTTTTTCTATCTTTAAATATTTACAAATTTCTTGTAATGTTTCATTTGTATACTCAGTGGACTACATCAAATGCCTTAGCAGGCGTTGGAGTGATGGTCATTGGACATTTTACATGTTTGTTAATTTTTGCAGTTTGACACTTAGGGCATGATTTTACGTATTTTGTTATATCTTTGGCCATGTTTTTGCAATAATGATATCTTTTTATCTTTTCTGTGGTTCTAAAGATTCCACAGTGACCTCCTTCGATAGGGTCATCATGATATTTAAGCATAATATCAAGAATTGCCTTAGCATTCTTGTTATCAACGCGGGTCACCTCATTTAGTAGCGATACTTTTAATTTATTTAGTACTTTATTGCCCGTAATTTTAAATTCATTCAAAGAGATAAATTCGAAATTTTTTTCATTAGGTGCCACTTGTAATTTATATATATTGTGTTTACCGGCCACATATTTTTATTTATTTATTTATTTATTCATCGGTTTCATGCACAACAAGACAAGTCTTATAGAAGGGTGTGAAGATAAATACGTCAGATAAATACGTCCTACAAAAATGTCAAATACGTTCCACATACTGCAAACTGCGCTGTTAAAGTTACATGTACATTAAACAAAGATTATATAGCTATAAATTACAACAATTTAATAAAAATATTTAAAAATTTTACAAAAACCGTCTTCGTCCCCATTAAAAATTTTAAAACATAATTACATAGAAAAATGTTATTAGAGTAAAATAATAGGAAAAATGAGTGGAAAAAGTCGATATTTAGAGAAGACATGAATCGGGTCACCGGCATAGTGGGAGTAGCCTAGGAGTACGTCTGGATTCAGCCCGATATCGGAGATATGAATTTTTGAAAATTTTGCTTTTAGGGAAAATCAATATGAAAAAAGGGCATATTTTGAAGCGGAAAAATTCGATATTTAGATAAGACATGAATCGGGTCACCGGCATAGTGGGAGTAGCCTAGGACTAGTAGATTCCAGCGGTGTACAATCTACGTCTGGATTCAGCCCGATATCGGAGATATGAATTTTTGAAAATTTTGCTTTTAGGGAAAATGAATATGAAAAAAGGGCATATTTTGAAGTGGAAAAATTCGATATTTAGAGAAGACATGAATCGGGTCACCGGCATAGTGGGAGTAGCCTAGGACTAGTAGATTCCAGCGGTGTACAATCTACGTCTGGATTAAGCCCGATATCGGAGATATGAATTTTTGAAAATTTTGCTTTTAGGGAAAATCAATATGAAAAAAGGGCATATTTTGAAGTGGAAAAATTCGATATTTAGAGAAGACATGAATCGGGTCACCGGCATATTGGGAGTTGCCTAGGACTAGTATATTCCAGCGGTGTACAATCTACGTCTGGATTCAGCCCGATATCGGAGATATGGATTTTTGAAAATTTTGCTTTTGGGGAAAATCAATATGAAAAAAGGGCATATTTTGAAGTGGAAAAATTCGATATTTAGAGAAGACATGAATCGGGTCACCGGCATAGTGGGAGTAGCCTAGGGCTAGTAGATTCCGGCGGTGTACAATCTACGTCCGGATTCAGCCCGATATCGGAGATATGAATTTTTGAAAATTTTGCTTTTAGGGAAAATCAAAATGAAAAAAGGGCATATTTTGAAGTGGAAAAATTCGATATTTAGAGAAGACATGAATCGGGTCACCGGCATAGTGGGAGTAGCCTAGGACTAGTAGATTCCAGCGGTGTACAATCTACGTCTGGATTCAGCCCGATATCGGAGATATGAATTTTTGAAAATTTTGCTTTTAGGGAAAATCAATATGAAAAAAGGGCATATTTTGATGCGGAAAAATTCGATCATATCTCCGATATCGGGCTGAATCCAGACGTAGATTGTACACCTCTGGAATCTACTAGTCCTAGGCTACTCCCACTATGCCGGTGACCCGATTCATGTCTTCTCTAAATATCGAATTTTTCCACTTCAAAATATGCTCTTTTTTCATATTGATTTTCGCTAAAAGCAAAATTTTCAAAAATTCATATCTCCGATATCGGGCTGAATCCAGACGTAGATTGTATACCGCTGGAATCTACTAGTCCTAGGTTACTCCCACTATGCCGGTGACCCGATTCATGTCTTCTCTAAATATAGAATTTTTCCACTTCAAAATATGCCCTTTTTTCATATTGACTTTCCCTAAAAGCAAAATTTTCAAAAATTCATATCTCCGATATCGGGCTGAATCCAGACGTAGATTGTACACCGCTGGAATCTACTAGTCCTAGGCTGCTCCCACTATGCCGGTGACCCGATTCATGTCTTCTCTAAATATCGAATTTTTCCACTTCAAAATATGCCCTTTTTTCATATTGATTTTCCCTAAAAGCAAAATTTTCAAAAATTCATATCTCCGATATCGGGCTGAATCCAGACGTAGATTGTACACCTCTGGAATCTACTAGTCCTAGGCTACTCCCACTATGCCGGTGACCCGATTCATGTCTTCTCTAAATATCGAATTTTTCCACTTCAAAATATGCCCTTTTTTCATATTGATTTTCCCTAAAAGCAAAATTTTCAAAAATTCATATCTCCGATATCGGGCTGAATCCAGACGTAGATTGTACACCGCTGGAATCTACTAGTCGTAGGCTACTCCCACTATTCCGGTGACCCGATTCATGTTTTCTCTAAATATCGAATTTTTCCACTTCAAAATATGACCTTTTTCATATTGATTTTCGCTAAAAGCAAAATTTTCAAAAATTCATATCTCCGATATCGGGCTGAATCCAGACGTAGATTGTACACCTCTGGAATCTACTAGTCCTAGGCTGCTCCCACTTTGCCGATGACCCGATTCATGTCTTCTCTAAATATCGAATTTTTCCACTTCAAAATATGCCCTTTTTTCATATTAATTTTCCGCAAAAGCAAAATTTTCAAAAATTCATATCTCCGATATCGGGCTGAATCCAGACGTAGATTATACACCGCTGGAATCTACTAGTCCTAGGCTACTCCCACTATGCCGGTGACCCGATTCATGTCTTCTCTAATCTTCTCATTTTTCCTATTATTTTACTCTAAAATCATTTTTCTATGTAATTATGTTTTAAAATTTTTAATGGGGATGAAGACGGTTTTTGTAAAATTTTTAAATATTTTTATTAAATTGTTATAATTTATAGCTGTATGGTTTGTTTTATGTACATGTAACTTTAACAGCGCTGTTTGCAGCATGTGGAACGTATTTGACATTTTTGTAGGACGTATTTATCTGACGTATTTATCTTCACACCCTTGTCTTATAGTTATAGTGCATGAATATGTATGTTTATATAATAACAAAAATATAAGTTAAGAAATTATTAGGTACAGAGTTTTAAAAACACAAAATAAAGAAAATAAAAAATACAAAAATGCAAATAAAAGATACATAAAAAAATGAGAATAAAAATGAAATATAAAATTAACGTATTTTTAGCCGCTGTTAAAAAATTTGATTAGAAATTTTCTATAACGCGTAGCGTTGCTGTTCAATTGCTGAGAGTGTGGAATTACATTCGAAAGACGTGCGGCATTTATCATGAACTGCCATTCGGACACTAAGCTGTGATGTTTAGGGATTATAATGTTCTTTCCTCTGGAAGATCTTGCAAATTAAATAAGGTTAAATAAGTATTTAGGCTGCTGAGAATAAATAATCTTGTATAAAAATAAAAGAACTCTAATCTTTAGATAGTCCCCAAAAGACACTTCAAGCAGTCGTTTAGAATATGGTGATATATGTTCACGAATACCCAAATTGTAAACATATCTTATGATATTGTTAAATAGGACATTTAGTTTAGCTTTGCGTACTGAGTCACAGTTGGCAAAAAGCTCGCAGCCATATAAAAGTCTCGGTATCAGGTATGCCTTAGCAAGTAAAATTCTTATCTTCAATGGAATATATAACTTAGTTATCCATAGAGTTCTGAGCTGCAAATAGGTTTGAGTTACAAGTGCTTGTACGTGATTAGCCCAGCTGAGGTTGTTGTTAAAGATCACACCAAGATTTTTAGCAGAATGAACCACGGCAGTTTTTCATTATTAATTTTAATTTCAACAGGAATGTTTGGTGTATAATTTCTTTTATGAATAATTAAACATTTAGATTTTTGAGGATTCAAGCAGAGGCCGTTGTCTGTTGCCCATAGTACATCGGTTTGAGTAACACAGGAGAGATTAAACGTTCCTGGCGTCATGGTAGAATTTATGTTGTCTAGAGGTATACTGCTCTTTATTGGGGGGATATGCTTTTTTCTGGCACTGCAGGTATGTTAGTGAATAGTTCGTTTAACTCATCCGGATTATTAGATGAGCAGTTGCCCGTTTGAGTATTTCCAATACCGATTTCTCGTATGGCTTTCCATGTTTTCTTGCACCCAATTCCTGAGCTAAATTTATTACTATTTATTATTAAGTTGTTAACTTTATTTTTAGCTGCACGAAAAGCAAGATGTGACTCTAGAATCTTAAAACGTTTCCACCTTGAGTATGCTAAATCTCTTTCATTGATGGCTTTTTTGATATGGGCTGAGAACCATGGCTTGCTCCTTGTGATGCCATCTTTACTAACAATGGGAACGGTCTCGTCATAAAGTTGAAGAATATTCTTATCAATAAATGCCAATTGTTTATCTGCAGAACTCATATAGTATATATTTTCCCAATCTATCTGCAAACATTTATCAAATAGTACATTATAATTTAAATTGCGGAAATCTCTATAGTTATACGATAGATCTTCATGATGTAGTAAAAAGTTGTAAGACATAAATATTAAATCATGTCTCGAGAAGCATGGGGCTGATATTTGGTCATATAGCAAAACTTTTGAAGGATCACACAAGAAAAAGATATCAAGCAGCGTGCTGCTATTAGCTGTAAAATGAGTAGGTGAGGTTAGATTGTGAGACCAAGAGTTCCCATATCATCTACTAAACGTGCTTCTTTGAGTAGATTGGAGTTGAAATCACCACAAATAATTATGTTATTATAAGGCATCGTTAAGTTTTCCAGCAGAGAAATGAATTTAGTAGTTGCAACATGGCGACTGGGTCTATAGGCGCAACCTACAAGTAATCTATCATCATGGGAAGAGTAGATTTCCAACAAAATGAATTCAATTTCATCTGCGTCATCATTTCTGGCAATTACTTTACAATGCAAACTGTTTTTAACGTAGAGAGCAACACCGCCTCCGTTCCTAGAAATCCTGTCAGATCTGAACACCTTGTACCCGCCAAGGCCAATAAGTTTGTTTGGGGTGGAAGCGTGAAACCATGTTTCAGACACACATACAATATCAACAAAAGAGTTCTCGAAAATTAATCCAAATTCATCTAACTTGTTCATTAAGCTTTGTGCATTTATATGGCATATTTGTAAGCCTTTCTTTTGTTTAGCTAGGATTCTGACCATGTTAAAAGTTAAGTCTTGGGATATTCCACTAGATAAATAATCATTCATTTGTTTTAAAGATGAAGTTGTGATATAAACAGACAACGTTGTACGTATTTACAGAAATGGGTGTTTTAATTTTGGAGATAAAAATTTTGCAATATAATATTAGCGACTTGACAATTAAAACTAATAACACGATAATATAAATGTATAAAAATGAAGAATTTAATATTTGAACATAGAAAAAAGCATACCATGACGCGTTAAGCACAGTTATTTCCATAGCTGCGAAAAAAGTTTTTAAGTCCATCTATGTGTTCGATGCAGGTGGGCTTATCGGAAGAAAGACGTTTGACATACACCAAGCCTCGGCAAGAATAAGCAGATTGTAAAACATTTTGTTTTTTTAAGCGGACTGCTTCACGAAGTATTTTAAAATTTTCATTGGTGAAATTTTCATGAACGTAGAGGAAAGCATTTTGGTTAGCAGACGTTGGAATATACCCGAGAATTGTCAGTTTAAAGTTTGATTTCTTCTCCTTTTTATATCCATTCAACGATTTCAAAAAGAAATTTTTGTCATAAGGTGTGGTTAATTTTACAATTATGGGCGCATCCGCATCATTACGTTTCTGGTTATTTTGAAGCCGGAAAATGGCTTGTATAGGCGGTTTTTGTACATTTATCTCCTTACAGATGGATTCAAAAACGTTGTGGAGATTTTCGCCAGTTAGCGTGTTTAAGGGATTGAGTTTTGAGCTGCGATAACTCATTTTTTAATGCTATCACTTCCGTAGCTACAGTTTCGAGCTTGTTTACGCGCTCTGTAATGTCAGACAGCTCTTCACGAAACTCACAGAAACGCTTATCCAATTCATTCAAAATACGATTTTCAGTGTCTTGTATTAATGACTTCAACAAGGATGTTATTCTTTTCTCACTTTCAATAACACGATTTTCAAACTTTGTCAGTTGGTCATCCACGTAACAATTTTGTTTGGTCAATTTTTTGTCCAACCATTTCCAGCCATACGTCTGTGAGTCCGAGTTTAGCATTGTTTGGCAATCACAGCTGTCCAGGTTTGCTTTAGAAGCTGTTCTCTTAGCAGTTTGGCGGGTACTCATATTAGTCAAATTAATGGGCTTATTTTTATACCAAAAAGTTAATTTAAATGTTAATAAAGTTTAGTTTCAAATATATTTTCAGCCCTAAGGTATGTACAGATATTACTTTTAATACAGTTGAACTCAGAAACTTTAATAAGAGCCAAAGCTTAGGTACTATAAAAGCTCCAGAAAAAAGCTATATTGAGAGATTAGTATTATGTTTAACACTTGTGGCCAGCCTGTTGTTTTATTAAATTTATTCAGCTAAAATTAAGTGAACAGCTGTTCTGATAAATTTTAATTTTATGGTATAAGGCCAAGTGAAATATATAAAAAGTTTAACACAAAATTTAGCAACAGACACTACACTTCAACTTTGCACACTAGCACATAAGGCACAGATACAATATTTTTACAGAATGAAAAGTCCCAAAACTTAATCCTTTGTTTATTAAAGGTAAAATACTTTAGTTATGCGGAGCTTTTATAAAACACGTCTTACTCTTTAAAACACACTTTTAGAGCCTAGAGCTAAATTGTCCTAAGTCAAAGTTCCCGTTAGTAAACAAATCATTTATTTGTATATATGTTACTATAGATTTTCCCTTTTTGATGTATCATCTATGAGGAGAAATTTATAGTTTATAATATTTTCTGACGTCAGTGTTCTTAATTAGTACATATATACTGGGCTTTTTATAATTCTTTTTATTAGTTCTATGCTGTTTATACATTTTATCATTTTAATTCTTTATTTTGTTATAAGGTCATCGATCTGGTCGTGACTTAATATTTTAGATGCTTCTTTATTCATGTCCTTAAGGTCATTTATTATTATACGCGATAAAGCGTCAGCAATGTAGTTGTCTTTTCCCCTGTCCTATTCCGCTTAACGTTGTTGTTTTGTTAGTGTTAATTTCATTTATAAAGTGTTTTGCTTTTATTAGTGAAATACTGGAGCCGACTCCAGTGTCTACTAAAAGTGTTACTGGAATATTCTTGCTATTTATATTTATATGAATGAAGTAACAAAATTTAAGGTTGAGATTAAATATTTTATTGTTTAGTGAGTTAATCTTAGAAGAACATCGGAGTTTTCCGAACTATCTTCATTTGATTCTGATGGTCTAACAAAGTTTCTACTGCGTCTGCCGTTGTGGAATCTTTGTCTGTTTCTGTTATTGTAGTTATTATTTGAGTTGTAATTGTTGTTTCGTGGATAAGTGGTTCCTGTACGGAACTTATTTTCACGGAAATTATTATAATTATCTTTCCAGATAATTGGGTTCCTAGCTGTTATTTTATATTTATTCATTTTATAAAAAGTACCATATAAAGTTAAGTAATTGGATTCCTACACAGAGAAAAGAAATTCGTTATAAGAACCGAATTTTTTTTTCAATCGAATTTCGTCGCTTGTGATTATATTCTTGAATTCGGTTCTAATAACTGAATGAATATAGCACCCACAACTATTTAAAAAAATTATTCTTGGGTGACTATAAAGTATTATTGTGAATTAATGAAACATTAATTTATTTTAATATTTACTTTTATTTTAAAAACTATTTATAGAAGTACGATTCTACATTCTAAGTATCACATTTCGACCCATCGAAATTATCCTACTCCTTTCTTTTCATCATGATTCTTCTTTTCCACATAGCTTCTTCAACTTTCCATCCCATAGCTCACATTTTGCTGCTGCAAAGTGTATTATACATTTTATAATTTTTTTATTTACAAACGTTTTTCTGAGATTGATTTTGTACTTACCTTTCAACAATATTGGAGAACTTTTCACCACTAACAATATATCTCTTTTTTAAACTCAAATATTGGAAACAAAAAATTTTTTTTTTGTAAAATGTACAAATTTATTTTTATTATGTCAAACATTTTTCGATTTTAGAAGACATAATCGATTTTTATGACTGTTACTACCAATATTTGGTTTTTAGTAGTAACGTGCTGAATAATTTTAGTTGCATCATCCATTTAGTAGAATAGATTTTAGTAAAGACACAAATCAGTCAGGATAATTTTTTTAAAAGGGTTTACAACCAACATTTGAATGCAAATATAATTTGTTAGCTTTTAATATTAAAAATAAGTTAAAATTATAATTTATTTATGTGGGAAATGTTTCCAAATAAAAGGAAAATATATTTCAATTTATATTAGTTTATTTTTATTTGTAATTAGTTTTAATTGAATAGTTTTAAGTAACACAATTTTTATACATTTAATTTAGGTTTTAGTTTTACAATATTTTTAATATTATTTTAATAAGTTTATTTATTTAGATTTACCCTTTCTCGTTCACGTCTCGTCACAAACTGTTCTATCTATTTTCTCATTGTTCTATTTTTCTTTCTGTTGTCAAAAGTTTAATGCAAAGCCTACTATGTGTTTTCGTGTGTGTATTAGTGATTTTTTATGTTTGTGTTTCTCTGTTTTGTATCAAAGCCTACTAAGTATTTCATAGCATACTTTTCTTCCTATGTTCCCATTGGTTGTATCTAATTCTGCTTGTTATATTATAGCCTACTATTTGCCATGCGTGTCGTTCTTACTATAGGTAGTCCGTTTGAACAGTGACTTGACCACCACATCCTACATTCGGCCCTCCTGACGCTGGCTTCGTCTCGAAGCCGGATTCCAAGGCTTCATAAATTCAGCAACAGTGGTGCACTTCCTCGACCCTTCACCTTCGCCAATTTTCATTACCTCGTAACGATCGTGGTTTAATATGGCCGTTATTTTATATGGTCCCAAAAATTTTGGACGAAGCTTCATACCTGTTCCGTATTGAGTGCGTTTGATGGCTACTAGATCGCCTACTTTATACTTCGTACTCCGTCTTCTTTTCGCATCGTATGTTTTTTTGTTTTCAGCTTGAATCTTTGATATATTTTCGCGGGCTTCATCTCTAACTTTGTCTCTTTCTCTCTGTAGTTCTGATATAGCGATTTCTTCCAATATTTGGCTGAATTGAGATTCTTCCCTGGTCCTCATATTAATGCCCGTCATCAGCTGGAATGGCGTCCTTTTCGTGCTTCGTGAAGGGGTATTGTTGAGAACCCTTTGAACTCTGTCTACATGTTTGTACCATTGATTAGGGCTTTCGGCACACGTTTTGGCTAACACGGGCACAATTATGCGATTAATTCGCTCCACTTGCCCGTTTCCTCTGGGAACTCCCGTGGCGATTAGAAGATGTTGGATTCCTTCGTTTTTGCAATACTCTTCAAACTCGTTAGATGTAAAAGCAGTTCCCCTATCACTTATTATCCATTGTGGATTTCCAAATATGGCAGATTGTTCTGTCAACTTCTCGACAACCTCTCTACTATTCGTGCTTTTGGTCGGGTAAAGCCAAACAAATTTTGTAAAAGCGTCGACGATTACTAAAATGTGATTGTACATTTTGTGGGTAGATTCCATGGGTCCAACGTGGTCTATATGATATGTCATAAAGGGTCGATCCGATTTATCGATCGGGTCGAGTAAGCCTTCTTTTTTCCCGATTTTGCCTCTACTACCAGGCATTGCACACAGTTTTTTACTACAGCTTCTACCCTTGTATCTAACTTCGGAATAAAAAATTGTTTCTCAACCAAATCTTTGGTTTTTCGTGCTCCAAAGTGCCCTTGATGATGTGCCATTTCTATTATTTCCTTTTGCATTTCCTCAGGTATTACTATTAGTTCTTTAGTTGGGTCTTTGTGGAGAATTCCGTATTTGACGTAATAGTCTTCATAAGGAGTACTTTCTAAAACTTTGCTAACCGCTTTTGTCCAACTGTCATTTTGTTGTGCCTCTATAATACGATGACGAAGCGAATCCTGTATCATAAGACATGACATTCGACCCAGTGCATCTACGTGTCTCATTCGGGTTCCACACCGATGTTCAATGGTGTAGTCAAATTCTTGCAGAAATAGGGCCCACCTGGATACTTTTACCGGCACATCATCCTTGCGCATCGTCATTGCAAAAGCGTTACAGTCTGTAACAATTTTAAATTTTAAACCCAGGACGTATATCCGCCATTTTTCAGGCCTTCTACAATAGCTAGAACTTCCAATTCATAGGAGTGGTATTTTTCTTCAGCTACCGTAGTTTTCCTACTCATATACTCTATCGGATGAAATGTTAAGTCCTCTGAATCTTTCTGAAGTAGTACCGCTCCGTAACCGTGTTTGCTTGCATCAGTATGAATTTCTGTTTCAGCATTTGGGTTGTATAAACGTAAAACAGACTTGCTTGTTAAGGCTGCTTTAAGCTGTAGTAATTCCTCATCACCCATCTTAAATTTTGTACTTTTCCTTAACATATTTGATAAAGGTCTAGCGATAATTGCGTAATCCTTTATAAAACGACGAAAAAAAGATGTCAAGCCAAGAAATCGTTGTACAGCTTTAACGGTGTTTGGTATCGGGAACTTCCTTATAGCAGAAATTTTCTCTTCTGATGGGGATATTGAGGAATTTTCGATTATATAGCCTAGAAATTGGATTTTGTGGCGAAGAAACTGACACTTACTCCATTTGAACTTAAGTCCATTTGACGATGCGACCTCTAATACTCTACGCAAATTTTTAACGCCCTCTTTTTTATCGCGAGATAGTATAACTATATCATCCATATATACGACAATAGTACCTTCTGCGATCAGTTCGTGAAATACCGCTGCTATATACCTGCAAAAAATGGCAGGTGAGTTACTTATTCCAAAAGGTACATACTGGAATTCATACTGTCCACTTTGCGTTACAAATGAGGTATATTTACGCGATTCCTCCGCGATCGGTACGTGAAGGAAACCATTTCTCAAATCCAGGGTTGAAAATACCTTAGCTTCTTGAAGTCGCTGAATGACATCATCAACCAATGCCATGGGAAAGTTGTCACGAACTATCTTCTCATTTAAGCGTCTGTAGTCACAGCAAAGCCTCTTCGTACCATCTTTTTTTGAAACTAATACAACAGGGGAGGAGTACTCAGAAAAACTCGGCCTTATGACACCCTCTTCGAGCCACTCTTTAATCTGATTTTCTATAACTTGCCTATCTGCAAAAGAAGTTCTCCGTGGTCTACTTGATATCGGAATTTCATCTGTTAGGGTTATATGCATCTCCATTATGTGCTTCTTAGGTTTCTTCGGATTATAAGAATTGATCATCATCTGTACTTCTTTACGAAAATCTTCCTCTAAATATTCTACCTCTATAGTTTTTCCATTTTCGGATGATACTGAGTTCACTATTTCCCCAAATTCCTCTACTAGCTCACCTATTGGATTAACGTCCAAAGTAGTTTCAACACAAGCCTTAGGCTGTTCTGGATAAAAAAGCGACTTCTCTTCAGACGAGATCTTCAACTTAACCCCAACGTTTTCTCAGTTTACGTTCATGTGCGATATTTTTTCTCGAAATTTAGCTCCGTTAGAATCAATAGTTAAATCTACCTTACCTAAAATATCATTGCCTATAACTGCTGAGTATAGTATATCTCCTTCCTTTACAGTATAGAAATCTATATTTATTTCGACGGCATCTATTTTGACTCGAGCTCTCACATACCCAATCGTTGAGATATTCTTTCCGCCAATCCCTGTCAGTGTTTTAACTCTAGGTTCTATATGAACGTCTGTCAAACCTAAAAGTGTGTCATATCTCAAAATACTGACGTCACTGCCAGTGTCGATTATCGCTGAAACTATTTTTCCCTTAATTGATATTTCCTTAAATATTCTTCGTGACTGAAGATAAGTATCCTCTGCTAGTGTGTGAATGTTTTGCTTGAAGTTCTTGGTAGTGTTTTCTCTTTTATTCGCTTGGCAATCAAAGGATTTGTGACCAGGTTTCCTGCATTTAAAGCATTTTATCTCCAATGACCTGCAATCTTTTGCCATATGACCGTCTACTCCACACTTAAAACACTTTTTACTATCGTCCCTATGCTCTGCATCAAATTTTCCATATTTTATCCTGTCTGCTTTAAAGTTTGACGACCTTTCAGCTAAATGAATTTTTTCGTACACCGGCAGCTTCTCCTTCAATTCCTCCAGAGTCCGTGCTTGGAATAATATTGCTTTATTTGAAAAAGTGCCAGGAATACCTTCAATAAAGTACTCAATTATACTCATATCGTCCAATTTAATAGGGTTACCAATTTCCATTAGAGAGTATAAATATTGCCGCAACGTCTCCTCAGTTCGTTTTTTCCGATTTTTTAACTTTCGATGAATGGTTACCGCCGAATGTTTTATTCCAAATTCCTGTTTCAGAACTGTCTTAAGAGAATTCCAATCTCTAACACCAGGTTGACTACTAATGAAAGTCTTGGCCGCTCCTCTTAACAACTGTTTTCCATATATGTACTTTTGTTGCTGATCCTATTGCAATACATGCGCACAATCCTCGAACTCTTGAATCCAAGTATCAATGTCGTGAGTACTCTCGCCTGAAAATCTTGTTACAGAATCCTCTACGTCTGTTAATGTAAAATTCGAATGCCTGGTTGCCTGAGCTATAACCGAAGCTGCGTCACCAAACTCCGAGACTTCGTCAGCGCCTTTGATTGATCCGAAATGTTGAATGAGTTTCTCCTGCAAATCAGCCTTTGTCCCTGTGGTCTCTAATCCTAGTCTTTCGGTATTCGTCCTCAATTCTTCCACTGTCATTACTAATATGTCTCTCAAATCCATTTTTGTCCACCCTATAAGTCACCCTAGTATATCTCAGTTTCTAAGAGTACCACGGCTACAAAATTTTATAAAATCTCCTATATTAAAAAAAATTTTACATTGATATATAATTATTTATATATAACGATATTAATTTTTATATAATAGTATCAATAAAATTAAAATTTCATTTTTAATAATAATTTAAATTTTTATATTAATTTACACCAATCTTTTTATATAACTTTTCCTTTTGTTTTTTTTTCAAGGATTTAAAAATTAAACAATTTACTTTTATTGGAACTATTATTTACTCTTCAATTTGAGTATACCAAAATCAATTAAAAATTGTTTTCCTATTTTCCGGTTTACAAAAAAAATTTATTAATTAAATTATCTTTTATTAATCAATAAATAAATTAAATTATTTCTCATTTATTTAAATCAAATTTAATATCTGTTTTGACAAAACCACTCGACTCTAAAATAACAATTCTTAAATATTTTAACTCGAATAACACATGTTATTAAAGAACTCGTTGCCATAAAAATTTAATTCAACACATAACTGCTATAACTCTTACTTTTGGTATACTCTGTTATATTCTCTCTTGTAAAATATAGTTCCCTTTTATCTCTATACATATACATAAATACATACATACATACATACATACAATTGTTAATAACTCTAAACTCTATTCTGCAATCAGCTTCCAGCTTTAATTCTTGCCCGATTCTGCACAAAGCTCTAAATCTCCTCACTTCTGTACACAGCTTTAATTCTCTTCACTTCTGCACACAGCTTTAATTCTCTACAATTCGGCAAACAGCTTACTATATTATCTTCTCCACGCATGTTTATATGCTTTTCTTCTTTTTTTTTTTTATTTATTTTCGTTTGCTTGATGGCAAAATAGGGGTGGTTTTTATACACAGTTTACACTCTTAACACTCATGCATTTAATTGTCTCTGCTGATTTTTATTTTTTGTTTTTATTGTTACATAAATTAAATGGCTCTTATTTTTGCATGTTTATTCATACGTTTGGTGTTGATTTTTTTTATTTGTTTTTTTTTTTTTTTGATGAGTTTCTCTTTTTTGTATACCTTTGGGTATTTTAGATAGGCAGTAAATGTTTTTCTTTTATTTAGCAAATAAAAAATGTTTAACACGTTAGATACACTAACACCACGTTAGATTTTATTTATCACACACGTTCAATAAGTTTCTATGTTTTATTATTTTTAAGAATAATATTAGGTTTTATTTTAGCTTTAAGTTAGTTAGATTTAAATGTTTACTTGTATGTTTTTTGAGATTTTTTTTTTAATATAGTTTGACTTATATACGTTTATATAATTTCTGCCTTATATATTTTCATTTATATACATAGTTTTCTTTTACGGTTTTTTACTTTGATATCCACGCATATACAAAATTTTCTTTTTTTTCACACATATAAATTTTTGTTGCTATTTTATATCTATAGTTTATTTCTGCTTTCTGCCTTCGTTACGTAGTGGGAAATTTTCGAATATAGCAAAAAATTTTACAAAAGTTGAGGAAATTTTTCCGTCTATTTTACAAAGTGCTTTTTTATAATCTAAAGTGTTGTTTCAGCAAAGTGAATTGAATTTGCTTGAACACTGATATTTTCAATATTTTTATTTATTTACAGCAAGATATATTTTTACACTTCGTTTTCCTCTCAACCTCAATTTTTAAAACAAGGTACCGAAGAAAAAAGAAATCACACTGTTTGGTATTTATGAAAAAAAAAAAAAAACGATGATAGGATTTTTTATTTTTAGCTGTTTTTTATATTATACTGTCTTTATTGCAGATGTAAATATTTGTAAAATTTTTCCTGACGACAGTTTATAGATTGTTTTTCTTATATATTTGCTTAAACTTTGAATACAGCTTCACCGACGTTACCGCGATTTAACGAGTAAAACTCAATACATAAAACGTTGAAATTGTTTAATGAAAATGTTTTCAGCGTATTAAGATATATTTTAAAATGTTCAGTTTTTGTTTTAAGTGTTAATTTCATTTTTATTTTTTAATAGCATCACTCGTTGTACTATATTTGACTAACACTTATTCATCACCTCACTTTTTCACACATTCTGTTTTTAGGTTGAGCCCCCATTTGTGGGAAATGTTTCCAAATAAAAGGAAAATATATTTCAATTTCTATTAGTTTATTTTTATTTGTAATTAGTTTTAATTGAATAGTTTTAAGTAACACAATTTTTATACATTTAATTTAGGTTTTAGTTTTACAATATTTTTAATATTATTTTAATAAGTTTATTTATTTAGATTTACCCTTTCTCGTTCACGTCTCGTCACAAACTGTTCTATCTATTTTCTCATTGTTCTATTTTTCTTTCTGTTGTCAAAAGTTTAATGCAAAGCCTACTATGTGTTTTCGTGTGTGTATTAGTGATTTTTTATGTTTGTGTTTCTCTGTTTTGTATCAAAGCCTACTAAGTATTTCATAGCATACTTTTCTTCCTATGTTCCCATTGGTTGTATCTAATTCTGCTTGTTATATTATAGCCTACTATTTGCCATGCGTGTCGTTCTTACTATAGGTAGTCCGTTTGAACAGTGACTTGACCACCACATCCTACATTTATATTAAAAATCAAATAATTATATTAGTAATTAAATTTTGAAGACATCAATCGAATTTTTACCAATCTTTTTTCTGTGTGTAGCTTTAATTTTATTCTTATTTATTTTGTAAAAAATTACGTATAATAATAGCTTTATATTTATTTATTATTTTAAAAATACCATATTGAGTTTAACGTAGAAAAAAAAACTTCTAATTAACTAAATAATATTGTGTGTTTTCTTTTTTTTTTTTTTATTTGGTTTTTAAATAATTTAATCTCTCCAATTCGTTTATCTTTTTCCACATCCTAGTGGCATCATTCCTGTACGGAACTTATTTTCACGGAAATTATTATAATTATCTTCCCAGATAATTGGGTTCCTAGCTGTTATTTTATATTTATTCATTTTATGAAAGGTACCATATAAAGTTAAGTAATTGGATTCCTAGCTTTAATTTTATTCTTATTTATTTTGTAAAAAATCACGTACAATAATAGCTTTAATTTTATATTTATTTATTACATTAAAAATACCATATTGAGTTTTACGTACAAAAGAAAAAAAAACTTCTAACAATTAAAAAATAGATTGAATATGTGTTAGAAAAAAAATGTTTTGCCAACGGCGGTTAACGCCTACCAGCCTAAAGGTGCACATCAATTTGTGCACTCTTTTAATAATATTGTGTGTATGTTTTTTTTTTTTTTTGTTTTATTTGGTTTTTAAATAAATCTCTCCAATTCGTTTATCCTGTTCTACATCCTAGTGGCATCATTTCAGGTTGGAGATATATCTTTATGAGTTGCGACGTTTCCCTCTTAAGTCGGCATAGATAGCCGCCTCTTCTTTTCGGCTTCTTTACAGTTGGTATTTTTCTGTTGCTTTCGCTGGCGCTTCTTGTGTTCCTCCATACTCAAAGGTTTTGGGCCTTGTTCCATTTTCTTGTAGTGGGCAAGGTTATTGGAAGGGTGCTTCTATATAATTTTGCACTCCTTTTCACTGCCTCTTGGCCAGACAGGATCTTCCTTCTCGCTACTGGCGGATCGTTTTGGCTGATCTCGCCAGGCTCTTGTAAAAATTTTTTTTAAATCCTTATTTTTCTACTTATTTTTATTAGGTGCATATTTTTTTTAGCACTCTAATAAAACTTGTAGGATCGCCATGTAAGCAATAAGTGACCAACGTTTTCTTCTGGTTTAAATTGCTGTTTTATTTTTAAGAGCGACCTAATAAAAATAATAATTGTGGCGCTCGACTGAAGGCAAAGTACAGCTTAAAATCTAAAATATTTTTTGTCAGCTTATATACTATTTTTGAGAAGTTCTAGACGACTCAAATGAGTGAGTTCTAAAATCTTACTCAAAGTCTTAACTCTATCTTATAAGTAATAAATTTATATTTTACCAGGCAATCATGAATTTTAGGAGCTTTACAAAAATCACAATTGAGTGGTTTCCTAATCTTAATATTTAACTCTAATGAATATTTGCCATGGGAAAATAAATATTATTTGATTCTTAAGTCTGTGTACAGTTATTTTCCCTAGGCAAAAGTAAGGCGTGCGTCTCAACAGTGTTTCAGGTCATACTTATATGCATAAACGCTAGAGCATTTAATTGTAATCAAAACACAAACCTTTGCCAAGTGCGATGTCATTGCCACGCATCTATTTTAAATGATTTATGCAACGGCCGGCCGTCTTTACTGCGTAGTGTCAAATTAACATTGTTTATTAATGTTACAAATCTTTTCGTACAATTATTTTGTTTAAAGAATTTATATTATACTGGCAATGAAGGCTGTTAATATTTGCTACATGCTGTTGGTTAAAGTGATAGCTCGATTACGCTACAGTATCACGACTAAGGATGATGTTTTTAAACGCAATAATAAACAGTTCAAACTCAGAAAAAATGAAGCGAGCGATTCCTGTGAAGTCGACATCTTCAACAACCGCAACACGACTAAACGCAATCTAATCAAATTGGTAGGCAACTTTACTTGGACAGAACTAAATTATCAATATAAATGGATCTTCGCTACCACTTCAAAATTAGAAATGTCGGCAGTTTGCGGTCTCGAACATACCTAATTCATAATTAGAGGCACTGGAATAATGGAAATCAAACCGAGCTGCGTCCTCCCTTATCACAATTCAAGGTCATTTTGGTTTATCCAGCTCCCTAAACACATCATGTGCTCAACTGAAGCCCATGGATCACCTAAGCACTCCAAAGGAAATTACTAAAATATTGAACACTACCATTTTCCAGCTTGAAAACCATTAGAGCGTACTCAATGCCCTGAAAAAACAGCTAAACGAAGCAACCGGTGTCCACCTACCAGCACTTATCAAGTCCAACAACCTTCACCATCATGCAGTTAGCTATGCTGCACTTGTAATCGCAGTACTACTGTTGTTAGCCATCTCAATCTTCAAACTATGTTCAAAAAAGCAAAATGATGCCACTTCTAAATGCGATCAACCAACAAATCGACCTGTTGCACCACATCGATATTGCAAGGTCTGAACTTCACCGATCATCGGGCAGCGCGGGGGAGAATGTTGACATTTAGGTCAACATATTATTTTAATAAAGTTTTTATTTGACGTTTTTAGTTAATATCAAAATATATAAGAAATAATATCAGAATATATATATATAAGACCTTTGGCTTAGACATTAAATGAAATATAATTATTTTTAAAACACAATCATTTGTATCAACTTTGCTCGTCACTATTGTTCAGTACATAAATCTATACTTTAATTATTATTATATCAATCAAAATGTAAGCTTTGCTATTATTTATTTTAAACACAATAAATAGGTCATTGATTGCCCCACTTCCGCATAAATAAAGGAAACAAAAAAAAAAGGGGGACAAACTATAGCAGCGATTAAATTGCAGACAAAATAAATAATAGTAATTTATGTTGGAACAACAGTGGGAGCAAAAATGCTAATTATGCACTTTATCATTTGTTATTGTTAAGTTAATTTAGTATATAAGCAATTAAGAAAATAAGGAAATAAAGAAATTATCAACCAACTGTTGTTGTTTAGCGCTCTTTAGTTCAAATTATAAAAATTATTTGTCTGGCTTATTTTCGAAATCAAAAATAAATAATATTTATATATTTTTTATTATATTTGTATATTTTTATGTAGGACGAGAATATGAACATGATGATTATCTTATAAAGGTAGAAATCAATGTTATAGAATCATCTGGCGATGTAGGAAAAGTCCAAGAAGCGAATATAACCTTCAACAATTTAGATATTATTGGTAAGACTTCATTAACTCGAATTCTTAGAACTAAGATCTTAAATTTAAATTTTTTTAGCAAATCAAGAAACTATCATGGAGCTTCTTGGGGTTGGAAAAAGAATAATTGACAAATATAAACTTTATCACAAATGTGTTACAGAGAAAGATGATAAACCTAAAACAATGGGACGAAAAGAGGCCTGTGCTGTTGTTAATTTTATGACTAAAATTAATTTTGATTTTCATCGCCTAAACATTTTGGTGCTAAGAAGATCAAAAGCTAAAAGTGAAAACGTTGTTCAGAAAGTTGGAACACTTACAATGATCGAGGCCAAAATACACGCAGAATTGGGTATAGGCGTTTGTATAGTAGGTGCTTTAGGTGGTATAACAGCTATGAACGTTGCTCCCGAATGTCTTAATCACCAAAGTATATTATCTATTGGTATGGATCCTTTAACAGACCTGTCAAATCTATTTAAGTGTGAGTTGTGTTCACTTACTAATGAAATCTATGGAATACATGATGATTTGTTACAAAATCCAAACGCCTTAAGTTTTCAAATAACTCAAATCAAAAATACGAAAACTATTATTAAGATGAGGATGGCATCTGTTGTGTATACGCATTGTCCAAAATTTATTGAAGAAATATATATATGTGTTAGAGAATTTAAGCAATTTTTAAAGTAAGTATTTGAAATGGAAGTAAAATAGCATTTTTTAATGAACTTTTATTTTGTTTTGCACAAGGTTACTCAAATATATTTTCTTTTCTAAAATAATAATAATAATATAAGGAATTTAAATCCTTACATAGTACAGTTGAAAACTAACAGCATAATTTGCTAAAATGTTTTATTATTTTGTATGTATTATTACGTTGCAAAACTTACAATTATAATCAGACATGGAAGATGGATCAGTCGGAATGGATGATTGAATTTCATAATCTGTGTTGTTGTCGCGTTAGTTTATGGACAAAATAAAAACTACGGTTCTTCGACAATTAATTCATTTATTTTGTTTAATAATGGCTGCCTGTTACTACTTCTGCTGCTACACGGCGACTCAACACACAAAAAACTATCTTCGTTTTTTCTTGTACAAAAAATGCTTGCAGATGTTCTAGTAGTCCGGGTTCACATTAACATTTTTAAATAGGAGTTGTTACCAAAACACACAACATTGTAAAGGTATTTCATTCTAAACGTATCGCCGCCCTTGCTGGACCTTAATACGGAATACGTGCCAACTTATGTATTGCACGCCGAGTTTTTCCATTTTTCGTTCTCACATCGGCAACTCGAACCAAAGCTTTAGCACCTATTGTTACCTTTAGAACTCTCCCAATAGGCCACTGTCGCGAGGGAAAATTTTCTTCAGCAACTAACTACACCTACATTGAAGTTGCACTGCTTTTGGTCCATTTTGCTTTCTATTGAAGTTCATGTAGATACTCCGTCGACCATCGTCTCTAAAAGTGTTGTTGTATGGAATTTGCACTTGCTGTTCGAAAAACTTATTTCTCATCTCTTTTAGCTTCCCACGAGCACCCACAAAGTTTGTGGCATTATCGCAATACAATTTTGAGCAAAGTCCACGTCTAGCTACAAATATTTTGAGTGCAGCCAAAAAAGCCTTAGCCGTTTAATCGGAAAAAACCTCTTTGCTATAGGGCCACAAAAGTCTACACCAGTCATAGTGAATGGCTTCGCTACCACAACTCTTTAAGAAGGTAAGTCGCCTATTATCTGAGTAATCAACTTAGGACGATATCTGAAACACTGCAGACAACTACCAGTAACGTCTGAGGACGTGCATGTAAATATTTTCGGCGTAAGAATCGCACGAAATAACCAACGATTTGGGAATTTGATGTTTTGCATCATAGGATAATTTTGATTTCGACAATCTTCCACCAGCACATAGCAGCGGAACTCCATTGCAGTTCCCAAAAAATACACTTAGGCTTTTGTATACATTGTTGGCTGGTAATTAAAGCTTCTGTAAAAAACAACAATTTCCTCGCAAAAAAAATATTGTTGTACACAGTAGAATATTATTGCTTCATCAAATTTCTCAGTAGAAAATTTAGTATCTCTTCAAAACCCAATTAGGTTCACAAATACCCATTGTAGCTTCTCAAAATCGCTAAGTTTCAATCCAACGCAAAATATATGGCTTTCGATCTACTTGCCACTCTTCTTCGCAAGCAGTATCTTTTGCTGCAGAAGAATTTATAACCAATATAGTATTATTGCGACTTTTTCTTGGTCGGCGTTGCCCTTCTGTAATTGTTTGGTGGCCACTCATCAAAAGATTTTTTAAAAAACTCAGGGCCTACAAGCCAATAAGAATTACTTAATTTATTATTATACGTACCTCTTGATATGATATCAGCTGGGTTAGACATGAAAGGGACGTGGCGCCAAATTGCAAATTTTAATTCCTCTTGAATCAGTGATACCCTGTTAGCAACGAATGTGTTCCAATTTGATAGATACTCGTTTGACCAGTCTAGCACTATTTCCGAGTCTATCCATAAATAAGTTGCATCAGTGGGCATAGAAAAAATCATTTTGGTTTTTGACACGAGCTCGGATTGTAAATGCGCCGATAAGAGCCCAAGCCTCGGTAAAGATTGAGTTTTCAGTGGTGCAACTCTTGACTTGGCACTCCATTCATATCTTTATCACTGCATATTGTACGAATGTAAATAAAACAACTGTAGGCTGTTTTTAATGCATCAGCAAATCCGTGCATATCACTCTTATAATCGTTTTAGCAGCTAAAACGTATATTAGGTATACATATTTTCGTTATGTCCTGGTGTTCGAAGCGAATTTCGTCAGCTGACTATGAATATTCATTGGTAGTGATTCATCCCAATTAACAATATCCACAAGTCTTGCATAAAAATATTGGTTTTTCGTAATTAAGGGGTTCATAAGACCCAGAGGGTCAAAGAGCTTGGAAAGTTCTGCGAGAACTATTCTCTTTGTTACTGCTTTGGAATTATCGTAGTCTGGCTAAACGTAACGAAACGTGTCTCCTATTCAATATTGTTGATACCAGGTTATATATTTCAAAAAAAATTCATTTTCATCATTTGATCCACTAATGAAATCATCCATATAAAAATCCGATAATATCGGATTAGTTATCGCCTAACTAAATAAGGGGCAGATGTCGTACCATATGTCATTGTTCGCAAACGATAGGCCTTCAATTTTTCTTCTGGAAAAGGCCTCCACAAAATCGCTTGCATCGTCTTCAGTAATCAATGGTTGGCGATACATCTTTTTAATGTCTGCTGTGATTGCCTATTTGTATCATCTAAAGCGCAGAATAGATAGCAAATCATCTAGCACTACTGGACCTTTTATCATGGCCTCATTTAAGGAAAGACTACTATCGGTCTTACAGCCACAGTCAAATACCAACCGAAGCTTTATTCTCGTAGAAAAATATTTTATTTTGTCCATGTCAGCTTTTTGAACCACCGCCATATCACCTAAAGTTAGGTATTCTTCCAATAATGCATTATAAGAGTATCTAGTAGAGGGATCTCTACTAAGCCTACGCTCAATTAACAACAACCGTCTTTCAGCAGCCTTGTAGCAATCACCCATTTTTTTACAAAAGGTTTAAATGGAATTTTCGCTATAAATCGGCCAGAAGTGACTCGACTAATCGACTCTAAAGATTCGCTCGCACTTTTCCTCCTCTTCGATTATAAATTTTGTTTAAGCAGATATCGTCCGACCGACATCAGTTCTCTGCTCCAATTAAATTATCTACCCGTGCTGGTTTATTAAATACTGAATCAGCAAACTTAATATTTTTCAGTAAATTCCAGCTTGACACATCAAAATACCGATCCGGCTTAGAGCTTGTTATTTTCGGTAAAACATAAAACTCAAGGCTAAATTTAAATTCGTTTAATCTTGATTTAATCGTAGCCATAGTATGTTTTCGAAAGACCATAGTTTACAAGATTTCCTTTTTAATAGTTGCTTCTGTGCAAGACTCTCAGGTTCACCTGAGAAGCAGAGTCTAATATGGCTCGAGCACTATGATATTTACCACAATTGTCCTTTACCATTACGATAGCTGTTGCTAGGAATAGTTTAGGTTCAATCGTTACATTCATCACTGATGACAGCTGCAGTGTGCAGACGTTGAGGGCAAATTGCTTGAAATTTCGAAACTTGCTTCTGAAGCATAACCTTTGTGTTAAAGTTGATGATGGGGTAAATTATATCTAGGGCACTTTACCGCAATCTTTTTGATAATGCCCTATTTTTAGACATGTAAAACATACACTTAACTTACGTGTAGCACTGTAGCATAAAACAATCCGGTAAACATATAACAATCTGGTAGATCGTGGACACTGTTATTGCAGATTTTACACGAAGATTTTACAGCCGCAAGTGATGTTTAATTGGGGCTTTCATTTTAAAAGTCTTTTTATGAGTTTGCAAGTTTTGAGCAGACTGGACCCAGTTTTTATTCTCGTACCTCAAGATTGTCGCATCGCCTCGTTAAAACTTTTGAGCATTCTCCTCGTTAGTCATATCTTTATAATCGCCTAGTGACAACATTGCACTTAAATGGGCATTTGTCGCATTTCGCAAATGAGCAGCAGATGCTTTTGTAGCTTTTGGGACATCAAAAAGGGCTCTAATATGTTCCTCGAACATCAAAGCCTTTTTATCAAAACATTCGTTAAATCTGTCAAGCGCCTTAGGACAGTTGTCATTAACCTCTTAAGTGTGTTTGACGTGTGTACACGTCGAACGCACCGTAATAAAGATTTGGTTGAGAAAAAAATTACCATCGACTATAAAATCTCTAAATTTTAATGAAATCCAATAAGAATATTATTTGATTATTTTTATTATATTTTATTATTATTATTATTATTTATTATATGCTTGCAGTGACTAATTCGAAACAGTATCAACACAAATAGTTCGGCGTATTCGATCCAAAAGATTTTAATTCCGCACACGGTGGAGGTTTTTAAATCTAAATTCCACGTTTAACTGGTTAATGGCTGTCAAAGGGCCAGAACTGAAATTAAAAATTGTTTACAATCTTCAAAGGAATTATCCTCGAGAATTAATCTTTTTTAAGCGTAATAAATTTCGGATATTCAGAATACTTCCTTGAAAATGTCGGCAATTTTATCTCTCGATGTGCTCTAGGTGCTACTGCACACGTGGTGGTTGTACTTAGACAGTAATGACAGACAGTATTTTCATTATTTTAGATTTTGTAGCTTCAAATGCATCTTCGATTTCAGTAGTAATATCAGCTGAAGCACTATGAGTTACTGGATTTAATTTATCCAAATTTGCTTGTACACTTAGAAACTGCTTGAAATTTTTATTTTTTTATTGTTGTTGTGTTGCCTGCAGTGCTGGATCTTAAAGACTTCAACTCGTTAATCTTGAATTGGACACTTGCTTCTTGCTCAAGCTCATTAACTTGATTCCCTTCTTAAGGTACGGTCACATATGACAAATATTTGCCTAAAATTTGTTTGCTCTGGTTTGGCTTAAATTTTTTCAAAACAATACAAAATTTGTTTTATGGTCACACTACGCACATTTATTTGCCTATTTTTATTTGTTCAAACAGCTATGAAATAATGTGAAATAAAATACTGACAAACATGTTTTATGTGCGGTCACATTTAAAATAATATTTTCCTTAAAAATATATTTGATCAAACTGTAAAAAAACGTAAATTTATTTGCTCACAAACTGCTGTGCATGGGATGTCTTTATTGCCATTCAATTTCTTCGGCATTATTTCGAAGTAATTGCAAAGAAAATGTTTAAAATATTATTAAATGCTAATTATAAATGATGAAAAATAGTTGATACTCTTAAATATTTAATTGCAGTATAATATACATACATAAGTTCAAAGCAAACAAATAATAACTATTTGTAGATGGAACAAAAATATACAACTGTAGAAATTTTTTTTTTATCTAGGCAGACTCTAGGCGCATCTTTTTAAAAGTCTCAAATTAAGTTTTTATTCTTTTCCTATACTTTGTACGAGAATATAAATCCCAGGTTTTAATATAAAAATAAAATATCCACCGCTGATAGCCATAGACTATAAAAGTTGGTCAAATAATGATGGCTAATATTATATTTATGTACCCGCATGTATTATGAATACAGATTCCATTAAAATAACTACTACACATAATGGCAATGTGAGATGAAAGTTTATAAAGAATAACTCCCATGTATGAAAGTTACAAATGAACAAAGCCAAGCAACAATATAAAATTTTCCATATTCTATTCTATAAAGAAGCTACAAAAGGTGTTCTAAAGAAGGAGCACAATAAGAGGATGAAGCTAAATAGGAATTAGATTCCACTTGTTAACAATAAATTTTAATAATCATTCATTACATTTGTTTGGTTAAAATTTCTAAAAACTTTTAATTTATTTAATATATTTTTCAAACTACAGCTGTTTATTTGTTTACTTGATATAAGTGTAGACAAATTATATGTTGAAGTAAAAAGTCGCTTAAATTAAAAAGCAAATTTCGCAAAGAATCAAACTGCAAATATGCAAGATTTTAATTGGGATACAAAGTTCTACAATTTTAAAGAAATTTTAATGTTTCAGATTTCGGAAAATAGAGGAAAAACTCTTGTACATATATAGTTTTTAAAAATTGTTACATTATAACATACCGTCAAACGAATATATTTATAATGAAAAAAAAAAAAAAACAGTTTACATTAACTGCAAAAATAATCTTTCAGCTTAGTACTTAAAGAACATATCTCTTTTGATTGCAAATCAAAAGTTATGAAAGAACACTTTAGGTGCTTAAAATGGATATTCACTAATGACTCTTAGCTCTATTCGGACGCTTCGAGTGGGGCTGAAGAATTATTTTGGATTTGTTCTGCACATAGCCGACTTTTTTCGTTTCATTAAGCCGTTAAAATGCGTGGGCACTATGCAAATCTTAATTAAAGTTTAATTTATGTTGGTTAAATTTAAGCGTGCTTAAGTCTTGTTTAATATAAATTAATTGATATTGATTCTTGAAGTGAAAGCATGTTGCTTGTTGTCATATATAACTTCATTTAAAAGTTATCTATAAGCATTTTAAAACAAAATGCATCTCAACCTTATCATGGGCTTATGTTCAGATACATAATAGTATATAATTTATAACTTTAAAATTCTATAATTCCCGAATTATAGCTTCCGGCAATATTACTTGCCCTCAGCATAAGTAAAGATATATTTGCTCCAGTCTAGTTTAATATAAAATTCCAAAATGAAAACAAAAGTTACTTACGTTGTAGGAATGACTATTTCAAGAACAAAATGTTGAGTAAATAATTTAGCGCCAACGCATATTTTTCAAGTTATATAATTTCTTGCGACTTTACTTTAAATCAATACTTAACTAAAAATTTATAAAAGAATATTTAATAATCTCCAATAATATCTTTTTTATATACAATTTCGAAACTTTGCACCATTCTGAAGCGAAAATGTCGAAATATACCAAATTATATGTAAAATACTTTGATGATATATAACTCGAAAAATATATGCCCCGACAATTTTTTTTAATTTGCTATTTCTTCCAAAAATTGCACTTTATTATTTTTATCTACAATTTTGTTTTTA
The DNA here is from genome assembly GCA_916610165.2 of Gymnosoma rotundatum. Classification (NCBI taxonomy): domain Eukaryota; kingdom Metazoa; phylum Arthropoda; class Insecta; order Diptera; family Tachinidae; genus Gymnosoma; species Gymnosoma rotundatum. Next base: position 83,655,836 of record OU744338.1, on the reverse strand, counting down.
ATTGCTTACTGCATTTTGTTTTTTTTTTTTAATACACATATAAGTTTAAAATTATCAGCGAGTTTTTCCGAAACTTAATAATTTAGTTTAAATACTGGGCAACATTGTTGATACAGCTGTTATTTGTCTCTGTTTGTTCTTACAAAAACTTTGTAAGAACAAATATTTATTTGCCTAAAAATGAGTCAAATATTTGACGTCGAGTGGTCACACTATGTTCACATTAGAAGCATTTTTGTTTACTGGCAAATAATTTTGTTTGCCCGAAATCAGCTGTTGTGTTATTTGCTTCTAATAAATATTTTGCGGTCAGACTATGGCAAATAAATACTTACCGATTTCAGTCAAATGTTTGTCTAATGTGACCGTACCTTTAGTCTATTTAAACTTGAAAGTATTTTAATAAGAATTCTGATATTTACACTTTGCTCAAATATGCTTGTTTACTTTTGTTGTTCGTTCAAATGGTAGTTGTTTTTTTGGTTTTTTATTTATTTTTTATTCTTAAGCTGAAAGCTTAGGCTGCTCTCTCGCTTCAGTTTGATAAGCACTAACAAACGTTAAAGCTTTCCTGTTCCTAATTTTGACCAATTAATGCTCTTCCGATTCAATCCCAAGTTCTTGAATATTTTTTATGGAAAACAAATTAGTATTATCTGATTCGGAAGAATTTGTAGCATGAAAGCTAGGAGTTGCATAACGGCGTGATTAAAAGGAATTTAAATCCTTACACAGTACAGTTAAAAATAAACAGCTTAATTTGCTAAAATGTTTTATTATTTTGTATGTATTATTATGTCACAAAACTCACAATTATATTTAGACACTTTTGTCTTCTTGGACTGGTTGAAGTATTCTGCATTTGAAAGATTAAAATTTGATAATTGATACTCCACTCAAATAGTGCACTTACGTGGTAATAGCTCTGTTCAAGAATATATTAGATATGCTTCATATTTTAACCTTCACTGTTTGCTTAAATTTGTTATCACAATAAATTGCTTGTCTTGTTTTTAATATAAAACGGTATCAACATTCCGATGTTATTATTGTAAATGTGTGCTAATAATCTGTTGCAAACTTATATTTTACATTCTTGTTTGCTTTATTCTTTTAATAATAATCTTATTCTGGTTTAAAGCAGATTTGTATGTATGTAATTATAAAATTATATTAGCTTAAGTAGAAATGTTTAAGCTAATAATCACTTTAACATTGCACATTGCATAATAAAGTTGAATTTGATTGGGAATAAAGTCACAAAATTAAATTTGCCTTGTGTTGAAATAAATTCAAATTTGATTTGTTTATTCCTCAACATAGTGATGGTCCTTCCTGGAGCCGGATTATCTTGTAATTCGGAAATTTGTGTTATTGGTTAAAAAGTAATACAATAACAAATATTAATATAAGTAACCCACAATAAACTAGTATTGGAAATTCAAAAGTCGTCTTATTGCCTAATGACTACTGAGATGAATTGGTCATTTAGAGATGTCGCTTCAAAGGCTCACTGACGAGATTGCTTTCATTTCCTGATGCTCCACCGGATGATTGTACCTTCGAAATTGTGAAAGCCGTTTGGAACGTTTGGAAGAGGTGTGGCAAGGGTTTATTAAATCCACTGATGAACTACATCAGTTTAAAGACCAGGAAAATTTTGTTGACCCCGAGATAGAATTTGAAGTATACGAGGAGAAATATTTATCAATTCGTGAAAAGCTTTACTCACTAAGAACCAAATATGCTTCAAAATCTGCTTAAAAAGAGAAGCTTTTGAAAGGTTAGCGGAGCAACAAGCTACTTTTTTACAAAAAATATCTACAACTACAACACAAAAAAGGAAAACTAACTGCCCCGAATTAATATTGCGGCCTTTATTGGCTGGCCTAGCTTTAAAGATTTGTTCGAGAGTATTGTTGATTCAAAAGTAACGTTGACGGATTCTCAGAAGTTCCACTACTCGTACTTAAAATGTTTGTTGGAAGGCGACGTTGCCCGACTTATTCAACACATGCCTGTTACGAAGGCAGCTTACAAAACAGCATGGATTCGTCTTAGCGATAGGTGTGATCGCCCGAAACACATGGTTGGTTCATTTATTGATGCTTTTATGGCTTTGCCTTCAACCTCAATGGAAAATGGTATAACTCTAAGGAAAATTTCCGACGAGGCAAACGAAAGGTTATTGATGATGTTGTTAGAAAAGAACAAGACTGGTGGCTAATTCACTTGCTGCTTGCTTAGATTGACACTAAGTCAAAAAGTCGCTAGATTCATGACAGCCGCAGTAATCCGTGTCCGAGAATCGCAGATTTTTTGGACATCTGAAGTGAAGAATTAGAACTTTGTCAACGTAAACCGACTTCTCAGATTAAGCAAGGTAACTTTAAAATTTTTAATGGAAAGAAGACAAAATGTTTGGTTAGTACAAATGGAAAATCTAATTCCTGCATTACATGTAAATCAGCAGACCATTAAATTTTTAAATGTCCATTATTTTTACAACTTGATTTAAACGAGCCTCGTTATTTTGTGAAACAAGCTTCATTGCGTTACAATTGTCTCAGACCTGGTCACTCGGTGTTGAACTGTCCATCTAAGCACAAGTGCAAGGATTGCCAGGTCGTTGGCATCATCACTTCTGCATATTTCAAAAACAACTGAAAATACTACAACTTATGCTGATATGCAACAAGCACAAACGTCTGCGTCATCTTCTACAGCCGCCGTCCCTTGGTCAACCATAGCTAATGTGGCCTGTCCACTCTCAAAGTCATCAATTACACTAAATTTTCAAGGCCCTACAAAAAGAAATATAAAAAAATTTATTATGCCAACAGCTTTAATCCATGTCAAAACTCGTTCAGGTAAACTAGACTCTGCTTCAACACTGTCATATATAACCGAAAGTTTTGCCCAGCGCTTAGGACATGCTCGTTGTCCGTCGCAGATTTTAGTCAGCGGTATTTCATCGTTAAAAGCTGAAACCACAAGTTGATTTTTCTACATTTTGGTACAGTCAAGATGCAGTGATGCAGTGGTACATGTTTTGCCCCGTATAACAACATCGCTTCCAAATCAGTCATTTAGCAATCAAAGTGAAGATTACTTGTCAACCGTAGATATCAGTAGGTGTCTGCGCAGTTTTTGGCAAATAGAGGAGCCTGATTAAAAAAAACCTATCCAGATGATGCCTAGTTGAATCTCACTTCAATCAACTCACTCCCTTTCAACTGATGGTAAATATGTCGTAGAGCTACCATTTTTCTCTCGCACGTTTTGGAAAAACGTTTAGCGGAGTCGTTTCCCGTCTCTATGCTATAGAGAGACGACTTCAACGAAATGCGGTCCTAAGAGAACAAAATAATAACTATGTGTGAATATTAAAATCTAGGGTACATGCGTAAAATAAGCTCTAAAGATATTAATATTAATGACGGTAGAGTTTTTTATTTGCCGCACCACCCTGTTGTTGGTGAAAATATACTTGTAGTATTCGATGGGTCGTTTAAGGACTGTAATGGAATTTCACTCAATAATACGCTGCATATTGGGTCCAGCACACAAAGGGATTTGTTTTTAGCCTTTCTACTCCTTCGCTTTTACAAAAAGGTGTTCTCAGCTGACATCGTAAAGATGATTCGACAGATATGTATTTCTGAGGGTCACAAAGATTATAGAAGAATAATCTGGAGCAACTCAGAAGACATTACCAGTTGTGTACTGCAACCTACGGCATTGCTTGTGCCCCTTATGTTTTAGTTCGGGTTCTACAACAACTGGGTCATAACTATAAATCAACATTTCCATCAGCTTCAAAGACATTGCTCGAGGATTTTTATGTTGATGACGTCCATACTGGTGCTACCTTAGAAGATGAAATCATTTGAAAACGAGACAGCTTAACAAAATTGCTATCTCAGGCAATTCTTGAATTAAGGAAATGGATAACTAATTGTCCCAATATCTCAATAGGTACTCAAGACTTTACCTTCTTAAAATCTCTGGACGATGATATTAAGAAAGTCCTGGGAGTTTTATGGGACCCTGTAAATGATAAATTAGGCTACAAAATCACGTTTTCACAAAATGTACTTTCTACAAAAAGTCAAGTTCTATCTGATATGTCTGCAATATTTGACCCCATGGGAATTTTATCTGGACGTTAAATTTGGTATGGAATGAATCTTTGCCAGAATACCACGCTACTTTGTAGTCACAATACCGACAGGATTTACAAGTTTTGGAGAACGTCAAAACGCCTCGATTTGCATCAAATGAATTTTCAAACCTGGAGTTCCATGGATTTTTAGATGCTTCCATGCAAGCATACTCAGCCACTGTTTACTTAAGTTTTATTGACACTTCGGAAGTTTATCTTATTTCATCCAAAACAGGGGTTGTCCCCCTCAAGCAAAAATCGTTATCAAAACTGGAATTATGTGGAGCTTAATTGCTATCGCGCCTGCTTAAAAGAATTGTCAATGCGTTGCCATATGAATCTATTAAAATTCGAGCTTGGTGTGACTTAACAATTGTCTGTTCATGGCTCTCACAACAACCCTTAAAATTAAAGGTTTTTGAAGCCAATATAAGTTCCGAAATTTAGATAATCTTCTAAGAAGATTTCGGGACCATGTATCCTGCAAAGAAAATCCCGCGGACTGTGCTTCCATAGGAATGTCTGCGTCGAAACCAATTCATCACGAACTCTGGTGGAGTGTTTCTGTCTGGCTAAGCGATAGCTCGAAGTATAATTCGATAATCAACTATTCTAATAATTTTAACATTATTAGATGTCCTGAGGCACAGGAACCACTCAAACCCAACGTCAGTGCTATGGTCATAACCGTGGAAGACAACCCGCTGGAAACTTATAAACCGAATATTAAAATGAAAGTTGGTTCAAATTGTGGCATACATGTTTACAATTTTTTGTTTGCTACGAAACACCGTAAAACTCCCAAAGTTTCATGTCCTTGTTTTGATGATCTTCAACGTGCTGAACTGGTTTTATTGAAACATGCGCAAAACGTTGTCAAAGATGAAAGAGTTCATCTTCATAAAAAGGGTTTTTTCAAGTGCTCAGTCCCGATTACTAAACCTTCATCCATTAGTTGACCCCCACGGTATCTTGCGTACTGGGGGACCTTTAAGAAATTCACAACTTGACGCTGCCGCACAAAATCTAATCATTTTGCCAAAGTCCAACTGAATCCCTTTAACTTTGAAACAGTTTTTGGGACGAAATGCTCGCCACTCTTTGTCTTGCTAAATCTGCTATCCACCTAGAATTGCCACTGACTTAAGCACGTAATGTTTCATTGCCGCCTTACGAAGATTTATTGCGAGAAGAGGCAAATGTCATATCTATAGCGACAACGGAAGGAACTTTTTTGGTGTTTCTCGGGAATTAACCGAAATGCCGCAAGCCCATAACAAGATTGTCTTCGAATCTCTAGCAGCAGATGGAATACAATGGAAATTAATTCCACCATATTGCGATGGAGTTTGGGAGTATGAAGTTCGATCAGTTAAGCTGCATTTGAGAAGAGTTATAATGAACACAATACCCTGCTGACTCAAATCGAAGCAGTTGTCAACTGTGGGCCTTTGTGCACTGCTCCGGACTTTGAAAAAGGTTATCTGTGCCCAGCCCACTTTCTTATTAGCCGACCTTACACGAGTGTACCGGAAGGAGAACTAGCAGATTTAGTTCTCAATAAACTTGGCATCATGTTCAAAATATGTATCAGGAATTTTGGCAGCGATGGCATAAAGAATATCTCACCAGCCTGCAACTGCGTGCAAAATGGCAAAAAACCTAAGATGAATCTAGTGGAAGGTAACCTTGTTATTGAGAAAGAGAAGAACCTGCCCCCTGCAAAGTGGCTCATAGGAAAGGTGATCGAAGCATACCCAGGCACCGATGGAAAAGTTCGTGTTGTTAAACTCAAGATGCATCAGGGCGAGATTAAGAGACCAATCACGGGGGTTGTAAAATTATTTGCTAAAATTTTTTGCTGAAGCTGTATTTCAGAGCGGCGCGGGATATTCAAGAATATATTAGATATGCCTCATATTTTTACCTTCAATGTTTGCTTTAAATTTGTTATTAAAATAAATTGTTAGTCTTTATTTTTTTAATTTAAAACAGTATCAACATTCCAATGTTATTATTGTAAATGTTTGCTAATAATCTGCTACAAACTTACATTTTACTTTCTTGTTTGCTTTATTCTTTTAATAATAAACTTTTACTGGTTTAAAGCAGATTTTTATGTATGCAAATAAAAAAAATATTACCTTAAGTATACCATGTAGAAATGTTTAAGCTCATTATATAATAAATTTGAAATTGATCGCGAATAAAGTCACAAAATTAAATTGTATTTTCGTTGTGTTGAAATAAATTCAAAATTGGGAAGCCGCTATAAGCTGATGGGTGTGGGGGAAAAGAAATAAATTTACTTTTCTTTCACGTTTCAGACGTGAACAAAAGCAAGCTTGAAAAGCGTTGATGAGATCTTCCGAAGACAAGATTGACTTATGCAAAAAATTAGTGGAACTGAAGTTGATTGATTTTAACCTAGTGGAACTTACTGAAGATTGCTTCCTTGATGTTGGCGGGATTGCCAGAGGAATTCTGTTCACTTGTTCTGGAAAATTCAGAATCAAGTTGAGTGTCGGCATGGCAATGATTTTACTTTTACGCTAAGTTTGACAATTCTGTATGGAAAGAAAAGAGTGCTTTTGTTTCCAATAAACAGCACTTTAAGAACAAAAAAAAAACAGTTTAACCGTAACTTTAACTGTAACAAATAAGTGTGCTATATTTGGCTATGCCGAATCTTATACACCCTTCAACATCACCTTTGCCATAAAAAAGCAAATATTACTGACAGAGAATTAAAAACAAAAAAATATTCTGGTACTGCATTTGTATAATTTTACATAAAAATGACATCGGCTCCTAATATTTAATATTATCTTAATATTTAAAAAAATTTTAAAATTTCAGAGCCGCGTAATACCCTGTTCAGACATGTTTTCTTAATTGAGTTAATTTAATTTTAACTGCGCAATTTAGTTTGTTGTTCACATATGCTCGATTAAGCTTTTTAAATTAGCACAAAGCATACTTATTTTACTAAGTAGTGTCGTCCGCCCAGCTGATTTCTCTTTTCATTACAAAAACAACATGGCCTTTTGTTGTTGCATTGAAGTTGGAAGTGTCAAAACCCATTTTTGTATCACCCGCTATTTTGTTTTTATATGTTTGCTTATATTTTTTACTTGCGGCTTGTCAATTTTATGAATATAATTCCCAGTAAACATACTTGTTGCCAATTGTTGCATTTCGCATCTTATTCAATTAGTGATGCATTTAAGTACTAATTGCTCAATTTATTAATTGATTTCTTATATGGTAAATTGAGCTCTATTAAGGACTTAATTGCGCAATTAGGGCTTATTTTTAAGCTGGTATTACTCGGAAAATATGGGCGAGCGCCGATTTTTCACTTGATGTTGTTTTCCTTATTTTTGAATTCGCTATCACCCCACATATTTATTTGTTGAGTAGAGTTGCTTTATTATTCCAAATGACATGAAAAAATTAGAGGCAGGCGAAGTGTTTTGCCTACTGCACTTCCTTCGACACCATTTCTGATCGATTGACATATTTTTTTGTGAAATCAAGCTTACCGCGGACGGACATCGCTCAATCGACGTCGCTATGCATAAGAAGTCAGAATACTGTATGGGGTTGGAACTTTTGGTTGTGAAGGGTTTAAAATGGCGACTTCATAAGGAATTTTCCAAACGTACAAAATAATAATTCAACCGAAAGTAGCAAGCAAGAAACCCAAGCGAGAAAATTCTGTTAGCTTCTTTGTTTCCGTCAGGTATTCTGCGCAATTGAGTGGTATATTGATTCTGGCTCAACAACACACATGTTAAAATCGAAAGCAATACTTCACAACATAAAGGCTAGAAAGGTCGAACAACAATAAATTAACAGTTAAGTTTGTTGGTGATACTAGTGTACGGTAGTCAACTGACGAAAACACAAAACCCGTTAATAACTGATGAAAACACAAAAACCGTTATTAAAAAAGCTGAATAAGTGCCATAGCTATGCACAAATTTGTTCCCAGTGAGGAAATTAACCGCAAAAGGAAAGAAGTAATTTTCGAGCAGAATAGGTGCAAAATTTTGGATAGCAAGAATGTACTGATATGATAGCAACAGCAAGCTTGCATTACAATTTATACTATTTAGAGCCATTTTACGCAACGAACTTTTTTATGAAACTAAATTCATTAAACAATCCAGTCGAGTTTATTTTAGATTTTTACATATGCTTACATAATTATTTGCATATCACATAACATACCCTCTCTCAAGCAAGTAGTTCAAGCAAAGAGATTTATGACTTCAAATAAATGAATGTGTGCCTCGGCATACACATTGTTTAATTTAACATCTCTAAGAACGTTTCTTGGGCGTAGAATTCTATGCAGACAGTGCCAGACACAAACATTTGGAACCCGCGACGTTATTGTTTCGGTTTATTAATATCATTCGGATATTAATCATTATTTTGTAGCTCAATGTCAACAATCGAAAAATCCAATGTAAGGATATGCAACAAGGCGGAGCTGTCGGTTCGGTTGGACTATATCGAAGAGGTCAACAAAGGTTTCGAAAAGGTCTAACAAATCATAGAGGAAAAATAATACATGGAGTCGTTAATCAAAAATCTTATCAATTTCGTTTCTCTGTATTTTTATGTAAAGGCCAACTTAGGGTGTCAGATGTTTGCCATTTGTTCCATGCAACAATCATCAACAATTCGAGAATTTTCGCTTGATGAATAACCATTTCAAACAAACACCCGCAAAACGAAAGTGGCTCAAATTCGATTGCCTAAATTTTCTAGCTCCTCTTGTAAATGGTCCAATTTTTTTTCTACTGTAATAAGTGATAACAACGCTCTACAAAGCATAAAAACCTATTTGAGGTGAAGTTAAGAAGGTGCTGACCTTAATACCATCGCCTCACTATGAAGCAAGCTATGAAGAAGTCCTATCGTCAAAAAATCATTTTGACAACAAAAATCTTAATTTTCAAACACACAAAAGCAGCATTTGCTTTTAATTATAAGGAAGATTGCTCACCTGCTCGATTACGTCGATTAAGCGACAACAAAAATGCTTGCTCTGCAGAAAAATGGCAATAAACAAAGCATTGCACGTTGGTTATTGGTTTATTTAGTGACAACAAAATCGGACGCAACATCTTTAATAAAACGGGATGAGAATGTACCAACCACCAATTACCAACTTTGGCTTCTATATCAGTGTTCTTAGATTCTGCATTATAGCTAACCCTTATCACAAGCCGTTTGTGAACCATTAAAATTAAATGCAAGACTTTTGCAACTATTTCTGTAGTGCGATTTATTACTCTTCTTTAACGATTATCGGTTGACTTAACAAAAAAAAACTGTCGATTTTCCCATTCAGTAGCACTTTTAACGATTTTCGCTATTGCTAAAACCAGCTGATATATCTAGCAAACTTCTTTCTCATCGTTAAGAAAGCGGCTATAATTTTAGAGTTGTTGAATCTGTCGACAAAATAAACCACGTACAATATGTGTTTATGCACATTCATATATACATATACGCATTTTTTTCTTCTGTTATGTTGGTACACGTTGGGTGGTTGCTGGCGGTGGCCCTCTTTTTCGTCATTCGTTGTCCTTGGCTGTCAGTTCCAAAATTAAACAGGAACGTCAGTTGTGATTATTAGTAATAGGCTTTAAGGGAATCGAAAATAGTAAATAATAACTGCGATACGTTTATGAATGTGTTCATAACTTAAATTATATGTCTTATGCTTCCCCGCAGGCGGCTCAGAAGAAATATTTTCTGCCACATCATTGTGTGCAAAATCTTGTTAGTACATCCCAAAATAAGGGTTGTGTTTGACGTTTCAAAGAAAACGATAACTGGCTCATCTCTCAATAACGCATTGTATGGTGGCCTAACTATAAAGCCCAAACTTATTAATACGTTGCTGCATTATCGCTCCTATAAAGTTACACACATAGTGACATGTGCATGATATACAGGTATGTTCGAGTTGCTTATCCAGATAATTACCTGCATACTGTCGAGAGAAAGCATATTAGATAAAATTAAGACATACAAATTAGACACTGTTACTTATGGTAGAATGCAGCATTTCTATCATTCTGGTCGATAGTATAATTAGCAGATGATGAAGAAAATCTTTATCTTAAAGTGTCTGCGGCGTTTCAGAATGAAAGCAAAATTATATTAAAATGTGATGGGTAATTTACACTACTGAAGTGGATTTAGGCGGCCAATTTTCCTACAAGTCTGAAGTGAAAAATCGGCCTGTCATCAAATACTATGTATTTTCATATGTTCTTCAACACAAACTACACATCTGGAGGACACCATCGTTTTTGTCTGCGCCTAACCGATTTGGCGCCTTTGGAGGTTAACCCAAAGCAATTTTGTCAGACAGCGCAACATATGTTGAGTTAGCAGACTTTAAGCAGATGTTTTTAGACCAATCGCATCAAAACTTACTCCAGCAGCAGCGCTTTGAACATAAAGACAACCGGGTTTTATTTTTATCAAACAGTTCCAACAAGCTGACATTTCATGAGCTACGCACCTTATTATACCAAATTACCGATATCCTTAAACCCTAAAGTCCCTGATGCACTGACTCTCACTATAGTTAAGCCCAGTCACATGGCAATGGACATTAGCCGCCTCAGGTAATGGCAAAGAGTTTACTGAATACATCAGATTCTTTTGGCAGAAATATAGCAACTCGTATCTACCTTTCCTAAAAGAGCGTGTGAAGGCATTACTTGTGGTACAATGGCACTTTCAAAGCATAAAAACCAACTTTAAAATGGTAAATTGGCACTATATCTAAAATTATTCTTGGTGATGATAGCGTGGCTCGTGCTGTGCTTATTCGCACAAATAAAAGCTTAATCAAACGATATGTTACTAAACTAGGTGGTCGTCCAATTGACGTATCATTTAGAGCTCCAACCCCTCAACAGGGGGACGATGTTAATCACTGATTCGCCCCTGTATTCTGCATTATTATTTTGAGCGTTACAATGTTGTTCAACCTGTTTATAGTCCTTTAAAGCAAATGTTCAATAATAACACTATAAACTATATTGAATTGGGAACTGTTGTGCCGAAAGAACTCAAGTAATACTCTATGATAGCACTTAAACGATATTGAATTTAAATTGTTGTGGCAGAAAGAAATCAAGAAAGGTGCAATAATAGCACTTAAACTATACTGAATTTTTATTGTTCTTTTTAGAAATAAATAAAAGCTTTCTTTTACCTTCTGCATTAATAATTTTTTCCAGCTTATATACTAATTTAACAATAAAAATAATGCATAATTTTCTATTCATAAACTAATAATACGTTAAACCTTATTTTTGCTGAATCTATAAAATGTCGTACAAACAAAAAACTAATAAAATTAACTTTGAGTTTTTAAGTCAACGAAACTTATAAATTACTAAATAAGCGAAGTTAATTAAAGTTAAAATTATTAACAAATCAAAGAACAAAAAAATATTAAGAGCTTAGTTACAATTTTGAACAAAGCAAAGAACAAAAAATATTAAGAACTAAGTTACAATATTAACACACAAAAGTAAAAAGGTGTGCATTTCAATGAACTCTAAAATAAAAATATATAAAAAGTGTTCCAATTCAATGAACTATGAAATAAGCAAAATATATGAACAGGTTCAACATACTTAAAAATAAATAATTAAACAGTTATAAAAAACAAAAAATATGTATTAACATGCTCCCCCCGTTGAGTATAGCTCAAAATATAGTTTAGCGTTTGGAGTCTGCTGAATTGGCATTACTTGTCCATCTGTGTTCATTTCTGTTGTTGCCTCATTTGGGTTTGCTTCCCATGTTGATTAAATAGCTATGCGCCTTTTCTTTCTAGCAGTATCGAAATCTTCGTGATCGGAAGTTTCTTCTGGCTTATTGCTTTTATCCATATCGTAATCTGCATGATCGGAAGTTTCATGGGACTCTGTTGGTAATTGGTAAAAGTGCTAACCGCGCAATTGGTTTTCAAAAGCTATTCCATGCGACAGACAGCAAATCCGCGATTATGTCCCTTGAAGGTGTGTTTACCACATCTAAACTTGTCTCTGAACACCGGATGGCGGAGGTTTCGACAGTCACCTTAAAATGGGTGAGCAGACATGGGACCGTTTTGGGCAAACTGTTGCTGATGAACTGGCAAAGGAGGGGGCAATGCTTGACGAGGATGCCATTGACCCCTCTGTGGCATACCCCTCTTTGCTTGCAGACAGCGCAGCGACGCTGCTCTCTAAGGACTAGCCCAGATCAGATGGTCTAACGAGTCGACATGTTTGATCCCTAGAGCAATCTGGCCCTCGTTGGATCGGGGCACGGCGGCTGCACTACTGCAGTCACCGAGGGTTCTACTGCATAACTTAGTGGCTGCGGTCACTGCGCACTGTTTATTTGGGATTCATGCTGGGAGAATGGGCCCATTTAACGACTTTGCAGAAGTTGTCTGGATAGGGAGGAAGAGGAGGCTGTAGAACACTTCCTCTGTTTGTGTCCCGCGCTGGGACCGTCACTGGGTCCAGGTAGGATCATTTCCTTTTTAGAGAGTAGTGGGTGGTTTACTGGCAGACAACCGGAATCGTAACTCATTCAAGGGGATGAGCACACACTTTGGCCGACAGACAGGAGGTAACACAAAGGGACGAACCAATAGACCAAAGTGGGCTGTGGCTGCCTGCATAACCTATGCTAAGAATTCAATGGGTAATAAGAGATCGACATACTCCTCTTAAATAACACAGCTCTACAAAATTTTTATTTGAAAGAATACCCAGAATACCACATGGCTAGATAAGTTAATTGGGACCTCCTGAATACAAAAAACGCTGTAATTTTTTTTCTAAGTACCGTTTTTTAAATAACGGTACTTTTGTGTTTTTCGATGTTTGGTCCTACTCAAACCCTTGTGGAGCCCAACCGAAAAGTCCGATCGAGATACACCTTAATTTGGCACCTTAAATTTCAAAATTTGCCTATTTTTTACGTTTTTTTCAAAATTTTTTATTTTCATTTGGTTTTTTTTTTCTACGTTATAGTAAAGATCTGGAATGTTTTATTCTTTTATCAAATAGTTTATTTTATTACCAATATTGTAAGTGTAATTTGAAAAAATAAACGGGTGAAAAATAAAGTTTTTATTAAGGATTTTGTGGAACGACAATATTTTCTTTTTCATTGCTTTCACACTATATTGGCGTAAATTCCAAAAATTTAAATTAAAATAACGAGCGACTTGAAGCTTTGCGTTTTTTCGGATGGATCTTCGCGAATGAGGAACCAACAATAGTCCGCCATCATTTGTTCATCCCACCAGCCTTTGTAACGTCTCCCGATATATTTCATTTCCTGGTGAAAACTTTCACCTTATTCATCACTTTCGCCCAAGCCCAAGTTCGTGCGAAAAATATCCAAATGAATAAGAAGTGTAATTGAGGTGACATATTTAAATCTAAAAGTTAAGAAGAATAAATTTTTAAATGATATATATGCTTTCGCTCAACGCTTACCAATAGCATTGAATTTTTGCAGTAATGTATCGATCTTCTCAGCGTAATCAGGACTTCTGTGGTTTCCCAAATAGTTGTGAACGATATCCTGAAATGCTTTCCATGCCTCCAAATGAGCTGGACCTAAACACTCAATTATTGCTTGGTCACCGTATAGAGCCCGAATTTGAGGTCCATCAAATATACCAGCTCCAATTTTGCTAGCTGTGGCTCTCGGAAATTTTTGTTTAAGGTAATTCATGGCAAGACTGTCTTTTGGCAGCGTTTTGACAATATTGTAAATAACCCAAGCTTCATATGTAAGGGAAAAGGCATTATCTTCTCCTGAGGAATGTGTTGGTCATTTTTGATATTGTACTCTCCGTGCGTATATACAATAATGAAAGGAACAAATATAGTCATAAAGAATATTCTAGAAACAATATAAAAACTTAAAACAGTTATCCTACCTACTAAAATAACCCCGAATATAGTGTGTGAGCAATGAAAATGAGAATATTGTCGTTCAACAAAATCCTTAATAAAAACTTTATCTTTCATACATTTTTTTCAAATTACGCTTAAAACATTGGTAATAAAATAAACTATTTGGTAAAAGAATAAAACATTCCAGATCTGTACTTTAACGTAGAAAAAAACCAAATGAAAATAAAGAATTTTTAAAAAAACGACAAAAGTAGTCAAATTTTGAAATTTAAGGTGCCATAACTCAGCCGTTTATTGCCAGATAGAAAGTTGCAGTATATCTTGATCGAACTTTTCGGTAGGGCTCCACAAGGGTTTGAGTGGTACTTAGAGAAAAATAATTACAGCATTTTTCGTGTTCAGGAGGTCTTAAATAACTAATGTAGCCTTGTGGTGTTCCTTGTAATTTAGTGTAATTTAAAAATTAGATGATGTTACAAAAATAAGACCTTTTAATAATTAGATAAAACGATAACGTAAAGCTTAGAAAAGAGTAAACTTACGAATGAGATTAAACAATCTGATCATAAATTACTCGATTACAAAAAGAAAATTTAAAAACAAGTTTGAATCGTTATGGCAGAAGGAAATCAAAAAACGTTCAATAATAGCATTTAAGCTATATTGAATTTTAATTGTTCTTCTTGCAATAACAGCGCTTGAACTGTGTTGTTTGACCTTAAATAAAAGCCTTAAGCAAACTTAAACAACTGTGCAAATACATTAAATTATATGCGGTAAACTATAATGTACATAACATAACTTTTCGTCAAGTTTCGTTAAGTGTCATTTCTTTAAGCAAGGTACGAAACTGATCGCACTTTCCGTACGAAAACAGCTGATTGTGTTTTGTGTTATACATTTATAAAGAAAGATTGTAATTAAGACCTACAGTGTTAAATTTTTAGTTTTTAATTCAATAGAAACTGCAGAAAAAACAACTTTTTTATTTCTGGCCACTTTTTAAAAAATATAATAAATTAAAATTAAATTTGTATTTATACACACATATGTTTACGATATAAGCGATGAACACCTTTACATTTTTTAGAATGGTTGGCCACAAACCCAAAACAGAAAATAACTTGTAATAATTTTTATGAAAATTTATTTTAAAACATACACCAAAAAATGTAAATGTGTATGTGAATGTTGTTAAATATATAAAATATCTTCTTTTAAGGCGTTCGTTGTAAAATTTTGTTTATATAGAAATTATTTTTGGCAAAAGTACGAATTAAACATAAATTTGCAGCTGTGGCAAATAAGTTACTACATTTATGTAAGTACATTGTAGTCACGTAAATTTCTTCCATATAGCACCTAAGCATTTGTCAGGCTCTTTGTTGGATTTTTGACATAAGCTAGACTTAGCTTATGCACATTATAATTGGGCCTTAAAACCAAAGAACAAAAAATATTAAGAATTAGGTTACAATTATGAACTAACCAAAAGTAAAAAGGTGTGCAGTTCAATGATTTCTAAAATACTCAAAAAATATAAAATGTGTGCAAATTCAATGAACTATAAAACAAGCAAAATATATAAAGAGGTTTAACATACTTAGAGATAAACAATTAAACAGCTTCAGAAAATAAAAAAAATATGTAATAACATGCTCAAACTAAAGTTTTGCGTTTGAAGTCTGCTGAATTGGCATTACTTGTCTATCTGAGGAGAAATTTTGTTGAATTCTGCTGTAGCCTCATTTGGGTCTGCTACCGAGTTTAATCAAATATGTACTCACGGTAGTATGCTGTTGTATCTTGTTTGCGAGGTTGTGGGGTTGATAGGGTTTACACTTTTACCTAACAATACGATATATTCAGGTGCAGTAAGTTATTGTTAAGACTGAGTAACCGACAGTCATGTGATGATAATTATAAGTCTAAACTCTATTTGGTAGTTGAAGTATCTTCTGCGCCTGTAGTGAATTTTGTAACTCTGGTAGATTTTGTATTTGTGAGCTTAACTCGCTTGTATGTGTTTTATTGAGTAACGGTTTAAGACGTGTGGAATGGTTTTGTTTTGTTATTTCCCAGATTTTGTTGTAGGATGCCTTAAGTGAACTGGAGATTGTCTGTTAGCCTTGTATTGACATAAACTTATCTTTAAGAGTACATTCCGGTTCCAAGTAAAGTAAACCTGATCCCTTCAGATCCCTTCTTACACACTGCCGTTGTATAAGTTAACGTGGGTAGTGCGTAAATCCATTTATTCTGGTGATGGAGAGAGATCCAAGCATTGATGGCCTTTGTGTGTTGTTCTGGGCAGTCTGCTTTAGTTTCGTTGTGAAATAAACTTATTTCGCAGCTGCATGTTGGGGTACTTGATTCAAAAAGTTTAATTGCATCAACTGAATAATTTGTAAGTGGATCAATTAAATTCTTATTTTTAAGATCAATTAAAAGCCCAAACGTCGTCAAAAAATCCGCACCTATTATTGTCCTAGAAATCTTATCTACAGTAAAAGCGGTTGCAAAACCTCTTCTTAGACCCAAATTTATCTTTAAAATTTGTATACCAAATGTTTTGATGGAACTTCCATTCGCTGAAGACAAAATAATATCTGATTTACGCATATATCCGCCAATTTTATTAAATCATTGGTATTGACAACATTGGAACCAACCAAAGCTGTATTAAGTGAATCAGGAAGTTTTATAAGCTAAAATTTTTTAATTAATTCAGAATTAACATTTTGACCGCCTAACTGCAAAAGATACCTATAAAGTTCAAAAGGTTTACGGTCTCCTATTGCTGAATCAAAAAGAAACAAGAATTAACAAAAAAACATTGCGATTTTCTAATGGTGGGTTCTGAACTATATCAATAACCGACATTATAACATCTTGTAGAAGAGATATAACAATGTGTTCATACTTTGTGTTTTCAGTTTGCTTCTAAACATAGTTTCTACATGTATAAAACGTGCTTCTGGATGCTCATTTCAAAACGATGGTAATTTAACCGATGTCGCACAAACTTCTGTTTCTATATTTTCTATTTTCATATTACTACTATTGTTCGCGGTATTTCTACTATTCTGTTCCTGTGTTTCTTTCGAAAATGTTTTAGCAGGACTCCTAAACATGTATAACTATTGTAATGAAGTAATTAAGTAACAATAAAACGATTCAATGAAATGATGTAAATAAACAAACCACAAACAAAAATGTGTAAACACATAGTAATAAAAAAATGAAATATGAAATAAAACTTTTTACTATTTTATAGAAATTACATTAGATTACTATTTATTTAAGGAAAATCTCAAAAACTAATGTAAAAATTTAACCTTTTTGAAGGTTTGACTTTTTCCTGTCTTTTCCTAGCAACACTGATAATAACAATAATCATAATATTACGAACATGAGAAATAAACTTGAACATTATATTCTTCTTTTTAGGAATTTTGCATATTCTCTACGTAATAAAGCTACGCATATGGCAAAGGATTTTGTGCACCACATAAGTTCAAACAGCAAGAGTACAAGCGAATTTGGAAATATCTCGTGAGTATTAGTTTTTGAATAAGTTTTTAATTATTTTGGATTATAAAATCGCGCGAGAAATTATATATGTTACTTATGTACAGAAGCACATGAAATATTTCCATCTATATTTTTCATGTTTGGAATTATGAAAGTGTTTAAAAGACTATCTAAAACCGCAACAGTCATTACAAATCGTAAATTTGTTTATAATTATTAATTAAAAACCAAAAAAAAGTATACATACGGTATCTTAATAAAAATTAACAACTGGTCGTAAGTGTAATTTTTTTCCCAAGTTGCTGCCATCGTTTTGTATTAATTTCTCTGGTGTAACAATAAGAAATATTTCTCCTTTCTTGTCAAGGGTAATTAGCTTTCGTTTTTTACTGTTGAAGTTTTGTATTCTATTATTATTATTCTATGCATAGGGATTTTTTAAGCCCCAATTATAAAAACACCCAGTTTTTGTTTGCAGATGTGGTTATTTCTGTTTGTGAGTTTTATTTACGATTAATTTGTCCACAATTTATAAAGAATCTTTGTTTTTTATTTATTTAAATTAAAAATCAGACATTTAAAATATAGAATTTTAATCATAAATAAATTAAATAATAAAAAAATTTTAATATCATAGAAACACAGAAGTATAATTAAGTCTTAAAGCTAATATCGGAGAACTAGTTTAATAACTAAATTAATGCAGTAGAGTATTGTAGTTTTGTTTTATCTTTGTCTTTTTTTGTATTCATGGTGGTGTTTATTTTTGTTGAATTCAAGCGTGTATCGTTGGTTATCTTCAGGTTCTTTATCCAAAGTTTACTGTGTGACTTCTTTCCTTTATTTATGTCTACCTGTGGTCTTATTCGTCTTTCTAACATGCTTTTTGTAGTTCCAATGTAAGCTAAATTGCACCTTTTATCTACGACATTATTAGCTTTTAGTGTGTCGTATTTTGTTTTATTATTTGTAAAAAATTTTCAGTGGTTCTGTTGCTGGCTTCCTCTCATCATGTTACTTAATGTTTTAACTCCAGCTAGGTTTGGAATAAATGGTACCCTATAAAAAGTTTTTGTTTTATTTCACTTGTTTCTTTGTTATGTTTTTACCACATAGTGACTTGTTTATGAAATTTTTTATAACATATTCGGGTAGTCATTCACAGGATTCCCAGATTTTTTTTGAGTGGTATACCCAATTAAATAAATAATACTATTATTAGCGGAAGTGACGAAGCGTGAGTGTCTGTTTTTCAACGTATAACATTATTGTAACAGCTGATTTTACAAAACACTTTTAAGTTATTAAAAAGTTAGATTTATAAATCGTAAAAGCTTTTCTTAAAAATAACTTATATGCAATGTCTAAGGAAACAGAAAAAAAACAAAATCATAAAATTTTTGGTTAATAATGCTGTTGACGAAATTTAATTAATGGAGATGGAAGAGCCTGAAGGTAAGTTAATTCTAAACTATTATGCATCAAAAACTAACAATTATATGCATGGATCCATATAAGGATGAATTAGTGGATAACATTTTAGACGATTTTATTGAAGACGTTGTTTCAGTTATTCTATTCCGCCGTGGATTTTCAGATTTGGTTCCGAAATCGATAACGTGGTTCTTACATATCCTTACACAGTTAGATGATAACCGATTTTTACAAATGCTACGAGTAAATCGACTAGAACTAAATGCTCTAGTTTACCTTATTTCTGGAGATCGTGAGTTCAACAAACCTCATTCTTATGAACAATTTTCGATAGAATACCAGCTGGCCATAGTGCTATACAGACTTGGCTCATTTGGAGAAGGAGCAACATTAACGAAAATTGTATAAATTTTTGGAATTGGAGATGGTGGCACAGTTAATAAAATAACTGGACGAATATTTAGGTCTTTCTTAAACATGCAATCATAGTACATATCTTGTCCTAATCAATGTGAAAGAAATTCAATTGTTGCCGAAACTTATAGTGAACTACCCTTCTGTATTGGATAACTTGATGGTTCTGATTTCAAATTACGAATTAGACATGTTGTTGTAGGAAATCCGGGAAGTGTACATGATTCAAAAATATTTAAAAATTGCAACATATATAGGGAACCAAGAAGTTATTTTTCTACTCATCAGTGGTTAGCTGGCGACTCAGCTTATTCATTATCAAGTCATATTATAACACCTTACCAGGCCAACTCAAATCAGATGGACAGTGAAAACTGAAAACAGAAAGCATAGCAGTTATAGGGTAAGAATAGAGCATTATTTTGGGATGCTAAAAGAAAGGTTTAACAGTTTGAAGTGTTTAAAAATAAGGACTAATTCGTTGCAAAGCCATGAATTTTGTTGTCAATGGGTCATTGTCTGTAGTATTTTGCACAATATTCTTTTAGATTTAAGAAGAACTGTACCGGACATAATTGAAGAATATCGAGATGATGAATCCTCTGAACAATTTGATGAAGAACAAGAACTTGGTTCAGAAAATAAAAAATATGAGTTGAAAAGACGAGCTATTTATAGTTTAGTATTTGACAAATAACATTTTTATAAAAAAAAAAACAATTAACAAACTAAATAAAAAAGTAAAAGACATATAAGTATATATGTTTGCAAAAATTAATTCATTGGAATTGAAATAATTAAATATGTATGTAATAAAAATTCATTTAAATAAAGAAACAAAAAACAGAAAAATCAAACTGTATATATACATATAGTATTTCTTGCTTATTTATTTATAAAAAAATAATTTTCCTATTTGCAACACGGTCTGGCCGAAAACCTAAATATGCACATCTTGATCAAATTCTACCTTCTTTATATTTCCTTATTGCATTTATATTTGTTCTCTATTTCAAATCTTTCTATTCTCTCCTGTTTCTCTAATTCTAATTTTCATATTTCTCCTTTCGTTCTAAGACTTCCTCAGTAAATTTTTTCTCCTTTAAAGCAAATTCTAATCTGAACTTCTCCCTCTCAAACTCTAATTTTTCTTTTAAAAGTACATTTCTTTCGCTTTGTGTCGAAGATAATTGGTCCAAAGCTGATTTTTTCAGCTTTGCAGCAAACTCTTGCATAGCTTTATTTTTTGTTATTTTTTTAACAGGTTGTGTTCCTAGTGATGACGCGGCGGCTGGGGAAAGATTTGGTTGACTTGATGATGGAGATGGTGTTTTGTCGTAAACTACAACCGCATCTGGTATACAGGAATCTTTAAAATTGTCACATATATCAAAATTACTTCCATTTTCCACTTCTGATATGACGGTACTATTAAAGGTTTCAAAAGTTTGAAAGGGAAACTCCAAAGATTACCTTCCAAATATACTATGTAATTCCTCATAAAAACGACACATTTTTTTTTAATTTGTCTGTAAATAGATACATTTGTACATACGTTTTTTTAATTTTGTGTAAGCAATATCTTACCTTTTACAGATGAAAGTCCTTCATCGGTTTCTAGTGAACCGGCTCCTGTAGAATTCCTCCAACTCTCGGCTTTATTGTAATTAGTCTTGAGATGCTGAACTTTCCATCTGACAATGCCCCAAGTAGCGTCGATGTGCGATGCAACTAAAAGTTTCCTGTAGCATATTTGTGCTGTCGGCCTCTGAAAAAAATTTTATTATTTAATATTTTGATAAAAAATTAACAACAAACCTCAATTTCGCAATTTTCTTGCATATATTCCAAAATTTTTTTAATTTCACTATCCGTCCACCTTTTGTTGTTTGGTTTTTGTTTAATTTGTATCACTTTTTGATTTGTTTTTTGCACATGCATTTTCTGGCACTTTTTAAATTGAATTGTTTTGTTTAAATTTGTTTAGTTTAACAGAGCCGAATGTAGATATTTTTTCAAATAAATAAGACTTTAAGTAAGCAAAGCCGCCTTCATGTTTGGCCACAACGCCGTTGCTATTTTTTTTTTTCATGAAACCAAAACAATCTTCTTGTGATTATTTCATTAGAAATTAAATTATTTGAATTATACAATATTAACAGTTTTGTTTTTAACTATAGCCCAATTCACAATATTGTGCAAATGGTCTTGCATCATAGCATTTGCAAAATTGCGTAGCATATTTTACTCATTATCATATGTTTTGTTGGTGTAGACTAAAAATATGCTACACAATTTTGCAAATGCTATGATGCAAGACCATTTGCATAAGATTTGTGAATTAGGTTTATATATTAGTAATATTTTTTGAATAGTATTGGACCTTATTAAAAGTCATCGTTAATACTTTTTGTGGCGGCAACTTCCGTAAACTTTAAAAGCTCAGGTTTGTTAATCTTTTTGACTGTAAATAAAAAACAGCTGTGTTAGTTGCAAAACTTCGCTCTTGGAAGTATGCAATACTTTTTAACATTGCAAATGTGCTATGGTGTAGCAAATCTCAGTTTTATATATTTTGTTGTTGTGTTGCAAAACATAGCATATATGCTACGTTTGCAATATCTGTAAGGTTTGCAATACCAGTTTGCTACGAAGAGTGAGTTCCGCTATCGTTATTAATGCCCCTATTGCGGTTGACAACTTTTTTAACAATTTGGTCGTCTTTCACAAGTCGGTATTGCCATTCTCAACTCAAATGCGTTTGACTTTTTGGTTGTGTTTTTTGGTATTGCGGTTCACCACTTTGTATGAGTTTGGTTGACAAAGACCATAAATTTTCACAACTGATTATTAGCAGTTTGGTCTCTGTCGGTTACAGAGTTCTCCCATACTTTAATACATTTCCTTTTTAAAAATAATAGAAAAATATAAAAATGGAAACATCGTAAGTAGAGGTGTTTGTTCTGTTTAATATAAATAATTAAATGTTAAATACATATACGCAGGACTTTGAAAATAATATCTAAATCCAAATTTGAATGTCTTGTGCAACTGATGGAAAAAAATCCGAAAATTGCTAGAGGAAAACAAAAATATCGGTGGTATAGCGACCATACGCACAGGTTTTTTAAATGGTCCTTTATTTCGTCCAGCATATGGCAAAATGCTTCTTTGTTTAATGGAAAAAAGCTAATAAATCTATGATAATCACTTGTTGTTCAAGTTCAAAAGGATTGGAATCATCACGAATTTTTTTACCTATTCGTAGAATATTTATATTGGCGTCTTCGTGAAATAAATCCACACTTAAATTAATTTTTAATTGATATTTCTATAAAAATATAGTTTACTCGTAAACTTATTTCTTGTCCTTTCTTTTGTTGCATTTACAAATATATTTCAATTACAACCAAAAATCGTTTTGTTTCATAATACCAAAAAATAATTTGGTTGAGTAAAAGTTGACAACGGCAATAGGGGCATAAATTTATTTTAACTAGTCAAGTTGATTGACAAAATCGAAAAGTTCTGAATCAAAGTGTTCCATCTCGTTGTCTAAAGCTATTTTTGGTTCAAATTTTTGGAATTAAAACAATTGAAACATTTCTGAATATGGAAAAAACTGTTACAGCAAATTGCATTAGTTTAAAAATGTGTATAATTTATTGTTAAAGATTCATTAATTCTTTGTTGAAAAAGGCGAATTCATTTTTCAAATTTACGGAAAGACTTACATGTCATAATGAATGAATTTGGCTACGCTGCCACATGGTAATTACTTCGGCCAAAAAAGTAAAATTTAATTAATAATAGTAACA
Organism: Gymnosoma rotundatum; assembly: GCA_916610165.2. Lineage (NCBI taxonomy): Eukaryota > Metazoa > Arthropoda > Insecta > Diptera > Tachinidae > Gymnosoma > Gymnosoma rotundatum. The sequence goes on along the minus strand of OU744338.1, from coordinate 83,632,497 downwards.
TTACAATAACCAAAAACAGAATTTAAAAAAAAAAAACTGAATTTTGTCCCCATTTTGAAAACAAAATCACTTATTGGGGGATAAATCCCCTAATATGACAACCCTGGGCATTAATTGTAAGTAATCTTCTAATCTTGTCGATATTATTTTTCTCAATGTTCTGTTACTTATTTGCATAACTTTTTAATCAATCATGTTTGTGGCTGTGTTGACCTTCATACTCATTGGTTGCGCTGAGTTGTAATTTATCATCCTGCCTGATGACGTTGGTTATTTCTAGCTTAACGACATCTAATCTGTGTTTTTTGTAAAATATGTTTTTCATTATTTTTTTAATAAAAATGAAATAAAAAATTTAAGTGGTTTGTGAATGATTGGTGTGTTTTTAATTTTGTTGTCTTTTTAATACACAGTTCGTATTTAACCAGTTTGGGATATAAAAATATTAAATTTTTCTAAATAATTTGTGTGGAATGCACTGATCAGCTATACGAGCAGCAGCGAAATGGCCAAAACGTTTTATATTTTAGTTTTAAATTATAAATATTTTAATCTAGCACAGTAGATTCAAAATGATTTCAAATAATCAATATGAAGTTTGTAATTGTCATTAACAAGGATGAGTATCCAAGAGTAGCGTGAACATTTTGGGTTTTCAGCTCAATACTTGATTAATTTGACATTCTTTTTTAAGTTGTTCTATGTACATGGAGTTGACTATATAGTTCTGGCTGTATACTTGGTACGTTTGGCGAGTGCTTTCGATGTGAGAACTTAATTTTCAAGCCACGTCTTTGTTAAAAATAACGGTTTGTGGGATTAGATATTTTTGTCCCTTTTAATGGTATTATACAGGTAAATCGCTTGATGACTGTTATTTTTATTAGGGTAAATAGTTTAACATTTCCGTCTTTTATTATTGAATAGCCATTTACCATTTTTCCATAATGATCACTAATCTTCTTAAGAAATTTTTAAATTACTATGTTGAAAAGGTTATTTTTTTAATTTCTAAGATTATTTTAGATATCCCACTAATATGGATCAATAGGTGTTAAGAGGCACCCTCGTTTTTTTAAATTTTGTTTATAAGTAAATTAAAATTAATAAATATGTACTAATGTACAAATGAAATATGACCCTTTTTATTTAAATCATTTATTTAAAAAAAATGCTGATTCTGTTTAATCAGCATTTTTAGCGTTAAGAATTTAGTATAAATAGTGGTTAAGAATTATAAAAAGCGGGAGTTGTAAATTAGAAGTTGAAACAAATAGTTATGAACTGAAATTCCTACGGGACCCTGCAGATTATATAAATAAATAAAATTGATAAAATAAATAACACAACAACCCTAACATTATGCGCTGCCGGTAATAAAAGAATAAATATCCTGCGATTCCCAAGGGACCCTCTAGGAATAAAATTTGATAATACAATTTTTAAATCCTTTCCGAATGTGGCAATGATTTTATAGCAACGAAAGTTAAGCACCTGTATACCAGTACGCCTTTGGTGTCTTCAAAGAAGTGTGAATTGGTGGAATTATTCGTAAACTGCTAATTACTTTGGCCACATTGGGAGATGTTTTGATTCGATTTGTTTTGCTTGTGAACAAAATCGGTAAAGAGGTGAAGTCCTAGGGGTCATTAAGCATCTGTATAACAGAATGCCTTTGGGATATTTGCCTAAGGCAAAGTGGTGGAATTGAAAAGAAACTGCCACAGGCCTAAGCCACATTAAGCAAGGCAAATATCAAGTTTATAAGGAGTACACGTCACGATTTACTCGTAATCAGTATATTGTGCGTCGTTATAAAAATTTAACTTTTGAAGGGAATAGCGGAAATGTTGTTGGTGCTGGTGTAAGTATGCTTTTGGAATTTTTAGATGTGTAAATGGACAACCCGAAATAAAGGACGGATTAATTACTATCTAAGCTCAATAAGTACAACTACTCGGTTGACAGTCTGCAAGTTCTCGCATGGACAGAATTTAATAGTTTGAAACAAGACAAGAAATTTACAGAAAGACATAGGGACAATATAAGACACCAGAAACTAACAAAATTAGAGGAAGTTGGTTATGTGCTACAATTGATAGGAGACCTTAATAAGAACCAGTCGGCAGATTTCAGCAAAAAGATAGAATAATTAGATGTCACAAAGTGACTTTTAGAAAAAAAGAGTCGCAAATTACGGGAACAGATTAGGTATACGGATAGTTTATTGGAGCAAGCAATAGAAGAAAACGCATCTTTGGTTGAAAAATTGAGACAAAAGGGGTTAAGTGAGAATGAATTTAGGAAACAACTGAAACAACAACAGCAAATAGACGTACAAGACGACACCGTACAAATATTAGAAATAGCCTTAGGAAATGCAAAGCGTGAACTCGACAGTATACACAAGACTAGGTCATCCACTCCATCAATAAGTGAAGAATTGACAGAAGTGGATTCCAGAGTTTCTAATATAACAATAGAACACACAGCAGCTCTACGGTTATTGACTAGCAGGCAGAGGAGATTTATAATAAGGATATTCGTATTGAAGAGAAAGCAACGGCTCGTGACCTGATATCCAAAATCGGAGCATAATAAATTCAAAAGAGGCAGGGAGCAAAGGCTATACTACAGAGACGATATCTAAAAAATTTAGCGAACTAGCACAATACAAAGAAAGAAAAAGACGATTTGAAGAGGACAGAAAGGATAGATAGCACATTAATTGAAAATTTGGTAGCATCAGCACAGGAAATTTTGAAGAGGCGGTCACCATCGCCGAGAGAAATACAAATTCCAGACAGAATAAATGAAGAAATTTCAACCAACAATATGACGTCTTTTACGAAACTTTTGAAAAATGTATCACACATGGTGCCAATTTTCTACGGTGGAGATGGCCCTGAGCTTACGACAGAAGCAAATAAATTCATTGAAGGCTGTATGATTGCGAAAGATAAACTCCTGGAAGCAGGTGGTGTATTCGACCTGCTGAAATGTATAAAAACAAAACTTTTTGGGAACGCTTTCTAATATTTGCACAACAAGGATTTCGGAATAATAGGAGCCCTATGTGTGGCTGTCAGAGAAAAATTGATAAAGGCCAAAACCCTTAATAAAATGCAAGAGTTAATATTTAGCAGTAAGCAAGCATCGACGAAAAGCGCGTATGGTTAGAAAGTTAGAAGGGCTTCTTATAGATGCAACAGGATTAATTGATGCACAATGGCAGGACGCATCGCACCACTATAATCAGTCAGCGGTAAGAAGTTGTATCAGGGGATTACGTGACCCGAAATTGGTATCCAGGTTCATTGGGCATGAAAATGACAAACTATCTGAATTGTTGAAAACAAAGGATGCACAAAACCTGTTAGGCGCCAACATGCGGTTGTCAAATGTTATGACAGTGCAAGCCGGAAAATTACTATCATGATAATATGTTTAATGGAAGTGAAGGAAGAAGAAACATCAGCAATAGGGGCAATAGGAATAACAACGTACGAGAAATGGCCAACAACCGAAATAATTCGGGAAACTCAAGGCGGCCCAGCCAAAACTAAGAGCCTGGGATGCCGGCAATTCTTGCCCACTTTAGAAGACATTAGCATCTAAAACATCAGAAGACACAGAAAGAAGCGCCCACGAAAACAAATTGCTTTTGGAGTCTATGTCAAACGTCATTCCAGGTGGGGAGAAATGTAGACGGAGCACCACAATTAAAAACGGCAAAAAAGTACGCTGGAGTGATAAAATACACACGTACATTCCAGAGAACTACACAAACTATTTCACTTTCAAATCAGAGTCACAAAGGGAGCAAAAACTTCGTACACAACAAAAGAACGATGTATTCATAAATTTTCCTTGCAGGAAAGCAGTAATTAGAAGTCTGTCTTTGCTGGTAGATACAGGAGCAGACTACATTAGTGAGGGCAGAGGCTTTGGCACTCCACGTTAACATAGGTGAACGAAATCAAAAGAGTTTGTTAGGAGCCTTCGGAGGAAATATAATATCAAACGGGACGATAATTGCTCAGGCCTGGAAGATTTTTCACTACAAATGCACGTCGTGCCCGAAGGAACCAAACTTCCAGCATATGGTTTGCTAGGAAGAGATATGATGTGGGACAGATCAGTGACAGACACAATGAATAAAAATTTAAGATTTTTTAAAAACGGACTAGAAGTGATTTCACTACCACTTGTCCCAGAAAGGAAATCATCACAAATATACTTAGCTGAACAATTTTTTTTATCAAAGAGCGTTCGCAAACAATTGCATCAGTTGTAGTAAACTCCGTTAATAGTGACATTGTCATAAATAAGTCAGAAATTTTGCCAGGTGTTTTCGTGGGTGAAACTCTAACAACAGTGAAAGTCGGAGCAGCTCTTGTACCTATTCTGAACACGAATAACACGGCCATAAATATAAGTGAAAAAATAAGCCTGAGCTACGAAAGCTACAAGGACTATAAGATGAAGCCATTAGCAACAATAAATATAATAGATTCTAGAGAAAGGTTGAAAAGAAAAAAACTACTTTTGGAAACGGGGAAACAAAGCCAAAGGCGTAACCCAGAAGAGAGGTTTTCAATCTAGAATATTTTGAAGACATACGACGATATTTTCCAACTGCCTGGTGACAGTCTTATCTACACTACTGTATTGAAACATGAAATACCCACGGAAGCAAGTCAACCCCCAATAAACATTAAACAATAAAGACTACCAGAAGTCTACAGAACTGAAATTAAGAGACAGGTAGACCAAATGCTCAAGGATAATGTAATAACACCCAGCAATTTTCCATGGAACTCCCCGGTTCTTTTGGTACCCAAAAAAGCAAGCCAACACGGCGAAAAAAAGTGGCGATTGGTTGTAGATTTTAAAAAACTGAATGAAGCGACAGTAAAACAAGTTTTCCCAATACCAAGAATCGATGAGATTTTAGACCAATTAGGGTGCAGCATGTATTTCTCTACTCTCGATTTAGCAAGTGGATACCATCAAGTATTAATGGATCCTAATGACAAACACAAAACCGCCTTTAGTACCAATTTGGGGTACTATGAATTTAACCGTATGCCTTTCGGATTGACGGGTGCACCAGCTACTTTTCAAAGAATAATGAATTCAATACTAACCGGGCTACAAGGAATTGACTGCTTCGTTTATTTGGACGATATTGGTATATATGGCAGAAACTTAGTGAACCATAATTCACGTTTTATGAAAGTTTTGGAGGTCTTGTGAAAATACAACCTAAAATTACACCCCGAAAAATGTCATTCCCTGCAGAGAGAAATTTTCTATCTATCTATCTATCTTGGCCACCAGTGCACAGAAAAAGGGGTTCTGCCAGACCCAAAAAAGACTAGGGCAGTGAAAGATATACCACCCCCTAAAAATATCAAGGAGCTGCAAGCATTTTTGGGGCTGATGAATTACTACAGAAAGTTTTCCAAACTCGGCACGAATTCATTACCTCTTAACAAAATGTTGAGAAATTATACAAGATTAGAGTGGACACAAGAGTGCCAGGAAGCAATGGACAAGTTGAAGGATGGTGTGATAAACCCTCCTCTCCTCCAATATCCTGATTTTAACAAGCCTTACATTTTGACAAAAGGCGCCAGTAATGCAGCTCTAGGAGCAATTTTCTCTCACGGAGAAGCAGAAAGTGACCTACCAATTTATTTCGCTAGCAGAGCATTAAGCGATACAGAAAAACGATACTCCACAATAGAGAGGGAGTTGCTGGGCATTGTATGGGCCACAAAAAGGCCGACTTCCTAAACGCCTGTTGTAATTCATAATTTAAAAAAATGCGTATGCAATGCTAAACATGTCTCAAGTGGAAACTTGCGTTGCAGAGACATTTTTAGCATTTTATCGGCATTTAGGAACGTCGCTATGCAACTCATACATAAAACAAATGTCAAAAATATGGAATAAAATTGAATAATTTTTTTAGAAAAATAGAGGTTACACAAAATTATTTATCCATATTGTTGGCAAGTGCTGAAGAATTATCTCAGGTCAAATCTTCAAAAAAATATTGATTTGCTATAAAAACCTATTAAAAAGAAAAAAAAAAAGAAGAGACAACTTTGTTAAGGACAATAAAAATCCCGGGAACAAGTGATCAAAAATAAATATTTTTTTAAAAATTCATTGAATTAATGGATGATGACATTTTTTATTTACATTTCATATTAAAAATAAACAAGAAAATACTTAACCATTGCGGCTTAAATGTTTGCATACAAAATAAAAATGATGCGTGATTTTGACTTCTGATACTCATTAAAGTGAGTTGCCAAACGATTAGGAACATTGTACGTTGTCAGAAAGTTTACATATGCATTTACGAAGTGTATACATTGTAAATATGCATTGCAACTTGCGTTTAGGAAGTCGGCCAAACTTCTCGACCATATCTGCTTGACAGATATTTCACGGTGTTCACTGACCACAAACCCTTAAAAGGTATAGCTAACCTAAGGGATCAGGAAGGTAGATTGGGTCGTTTAATACTGAATACGATTTTGAGATTCGCTACAAACCAGGCAAGACGAATCAAAATGCGGACGATCTCAGCCGCCTTCCAACGGAAGAAGTAAACATAGGTGTAATAACGAGAGCACAATCAAGAGGTGTGGAAACTCCGAATAGGGCAGTGCAGTGGAGACGAATAAAAATTATGAAGAAGAAGATAATACCACATATTTAACAGATGCAGAAGATATAAAGAAGATAATTACAACGCTCCATGACACGCCATTTGGAGGCCACCAAGGTGCGCTAAAAACTTATTTCCGTATTAGGGCACAATACAAATGGGCTGGAATGCAAAGTCAAATTAAAAAGTATGTAGCCTCCTGCAAGATTTGCCAGCAAAATAAAAGCTCGAGGATAGACAGGATGCCAATGACCACAACCCACAATATGCCTTTTGAAAAAATTTTCATGGATATTGTTGGGCCCTTACCCGAATCATCAAGTGGTAACAAATATATAGTAACCTTTTTGGACGATTTTTCAAAATACTTAGCTTGCGCAGCTATCCCAGACATGGAAGCGGCAACGGTAGCAAGGCAGTTCTTTAGAGAAATAATTGCCCGATTTTTCATCCCCAAAGTTCTCGTGACAGATAATGGAAGCAACTTCAATTCGAAATTATTCAAGGAAGTTTGCAAATTGCTTGGAGTAAAAAACATATATACAACTCCATATCATCCTCAATCCAATGGATCCCTGGAAAGGACCCATAGACCTCTTGCAGAGTATTTAAGAAATTTTGTGAAACTTGAATACTAACATGTACACAATAACACAAGACATTCGTCTACTAAGCAACCACCCAACAAGGTACTGTACGGATTCGAATTTGAAATACCTGTCAGGCTAAAAAAGCAGCCAGCGCCTCTCTATAACATAGATGACTACAGCAAAATCCTTAAATACCAAATTCAACGAAGTTACGATGTGGTGAGACAGAACCAGGTTAGGGCAAAAGAAAAATCCAAAAAATATTATGACAAGGGCACAAAGACTAGACAGTTTAAGATCGGACAAATGGTGTGGCTAAAAAAAACAGGCGCGAAAAAATAAATTTTCACCTATAAGGTTGGGTCCCTATGAAGTCACGGGAATACCCGTACTCATTGTTCAGAAAATATCCTGCTAAAAACTTCAAAAGACGTAGAGCAAAGTCTTACTAATTTCGATAAAAACCTTAAATTAGCTGCCCTACATGCAACAGTAACCCGGCAACTAATAAGACACAATCAAATTCATTCTGCTGACATCGAGAGGCTCTTGGCTGAGAGAAGAAAAATTCGCAGAGAGTGGCAATCGCACAGATCTCCTCAACTTAAAAGCAGACTTAAAGAATGCACGAAACGGCTAAGAGAGTTACTAGAATCCCGAAGAGTAGCATCCCTGAAAAACTATTTACAAAATCTTGACCAAACTCCTCAATCATATTATTCATTATGGCGAGCGTGTAGAAACCTTAAAAGACCAATTGTACAAAAGCCTCCCTTGCGAACTTTGTCTGGAGGCTGGGCAAGAAGTGATACAGAAAAGGGCAAATTATTTGGTGAACATTTGAAAAAGGTATTTACTCCAAATGTATTGACTGATGCAGTTGAGCTGCCAACTGTCGAAGCTAGTGATGCAGTACATTTAAGATTTCATTTTAGTGATGTAGAAAGGGCAATAACTGATTTAAACACCAAGAAAGCCCCTGGCTTTGATAAAACCAGTAACAAGATGTTTTTCGAGTTACCCCATATAGCTCGCAAAATTATTCTTTTTATTTTTAACGCCATTTTACGTCTTGAGTACTTTCCTCCAGATTGGAAGGTTTCCCTAATAACTATGATTCGTAAACCAGGAAAAGTCCACACAAAAGTTGAATCATACAGGCCTATAAGTCTTTTATCAAATATGTCAAAGCTGTTTGAGAGGATGTTAATAAATAAGCTGAACCCCATTCTAAGCGACAAAGGATGTATTCCGAACCATCAATTTGGCTGCAGAAAAAAACATAGTACAATTGAACAAACTCACAGGTTAGTTAACGTAATTAAGAAGACCTTTGAAGAAAAAAAAAATACTGCTCTGCGCTTTTTATCGACGTTTCTCAAGCGTTCGATAAGGTATGGCGCGATGTCCTAAAATATAAGTTAAAACTGAATTTGCCCGCAAACTCATATAAGCTGTTAGACAGTTATTTAACTGATCGGAAATTCATTGTTAAAGAAGGCAATTTTTTAAGCTCACCTGAGCCAATTCAAGCCGGAGTTCCCCAGGGTAGTATATTGGGGCCCATTTTATACTTGTTGTATACTTCAGATATGCCAACTAGTGTCCGAAACCACACATCGACATTTGCTGACGACACAGCTTTTTTCAGCATTCACGAAAGTCCCGAAGTAGCATCACGATATTTACAAGACCATATATTAATTCTAGAAAAGTGGTTGAAGAAATGGAGAATTAAGGTGAATGAACAAAAATGTAGTCACATAACTTTCACACTGCGTAGAGAATCGTGCCCCCCTATTCGCATAAATAACCAAACAATACCGCAGCTTTTAGACGTAAAATATCTCGGCATACATCTTGACCGGCGCCTTACTTGGAAACGCCACATAGAATCAAAGTTAACACAAATGAAGTTAAAAGCAGTCCAACTCAACTGGCTTATCGGCAGAAATTCCACTCTCGCTTTAGATTGCAAACTTTTATTGTACAAGACAATTTTAAAACCAATTTGGTGTTATGGCATTCAATTATGGGGCACTGCCTCTGCAAGCAATATAGAAAAAATCCAAAGGCGCCAAAATAAGATTCTACGGATGATTACAGTTGCTCCCTGGTACATAAGAAATTCGAACATCCACAAAGATCTAAACGTGCCATCAGTAAAAGCAGAAATAGCGAAATATGCAGTAACGTATTTGCAGAAACTTGAAACACATCCAAATCCGCTAGCTCGCAACATGCTAAATAATTCACTTAAGAAGGAGGGATATTTATTCTCTCACCCGAACATCAGAGGGATAACCCACAATGATAGAAGCAACCGTGAAACATACATCTTTTTTGTCTAGCATTGGCTGGACATAATAAGTATATTTATTTTTTATTTTAGGCTTAAGATATGAGTAATTATTGTTAGTTCAAAAATATATTTGAAGATTCAATAAATAATTAATTAAAAAAAAAAAAAAAAAAAAAAGCCCATATTTGCGATGATACCAACACTCCTCAGCATTTGTCGCGCTTCTGATATCGTTGACTCGCGTCATTTGGCCTACGAGATCGAAAACGTGAGCGAGTAGTGAGTTGATAAAATTTCTTGCCCAATTTAACTATTGCCGCTCGGAGATCGCCTAATTCCTTTGATGATTGCAACGGGCTGGTCAAATTCCGGCAAACGTTTTGTCGATAAACCCTTCAACGTTGCTTCGCCTATTGTATAGCCTGCTACACGTTTTATTTCGGAAAACAATTCTGAAGGCTTTTTGTCCTCAAGCGGTAGTTCAGACAGCGGTCTGTTTAGGCGTCTTTGCTTTGAAACGGTCGGCTTGTGGAAGAGTTGTTATTACTTCGGTAAGTTATGCAATTACGTTTGGGCTTACCGCTGCAAGTACAGTAGCTGCCTTTTGCTTATCTGAGGTTATGTATGCCCGATGCTGCAAACCAGAAGTCCATCGTGGTAAACCAAGCCTCGATGTTGGTATTGCACATTTGTGGAAAAGGCAACCTAGCGTAAACTGCAGAAATGCCGCTGTTTGTGTGAGGTGTGTCAGCATTACCCTCGTTCATTGCCATGGATTCTGACTGCACGGACGACAAACCACTATCGTTCATTCGTTGTTAATAAAAAACGAAATGTCGTGTGCAATGCGTTTTAACCATTGACTAAAATGATGTGCTTTTTGTTTTTTTCTTTTGGTTAGTTAGTTTTAGTTTTCGTAGGGGTCACCAATATAATTAAAAAGCCGAAATGTTTCTTAACATTAAACACGAATTTTACTGAATTAAATTCTATTTATACATATCGAGAAATTCTATATTTTTACCACAGCGATGTTCATCGTTGAACGTGAAAAAACAAAAAGGGGCGAGCTTAATCGTTTTTACAAATGGTTGCTAAACGAGTTCACTTTTTGACATTACATCGTTTTGGTTATCGGTTACTTCATTGAAAGTAGGCAGCATGCCACATACATAATGGCCTATAATAGATGAAGTTAGTTCTAACATAGATACAATTTTAGCTAAAGGTAAATATTGTGAAAAAACTAAGAAAAAGGCTGTAAAAGATAATATACTGAATTAAAATGAAAAAAGGCTACAGAAAGTATTTTTTATGACGGAAAAGTAAAACGCATGACACAAAAATAAAGAAATTTAAAATAATTTTTAAAATAAATTTTTAAAATAAGATATGACAAATACATCTTCGGTTGCTCATTCATTTTATTGAATTGTTAAGAAAAAAATATCCTGCAACATTTTTATGCACCTGTATGTTTACATTCTTTGTTAGCAAATGTTATGAATTTAGGGTGAGTTCCAAAATGTCATTTGCAATGCAACTTAACAAAGTCATGCATTCCTAAACGCAACCATGTAAACATTGACAATGTTACGCATTCCTAAATGTATAATAAAAGTTATTGATACGCAAACAAAAGCAAACTGTGTATCACTAATTTTGTTACTGCTTTGCTGATATTTTGTGCAAAACAAATTACAAACACATCAATCATGGCGGAAGAAAAGTAAGAAAATTTTCTTTTAAATTTAATTATTATTTAAACAGAAATTATTTATATCTTCAGGGATAAAAAGTGGACTTTTGCGTGCAAGCAGCTGTTGTTAACAACACGTTTGCAAAATTTTATGGGAGAAGGGTGCTCCGGGAAATTAAAATCATTGGCTCGGACTTTTTTTGTATTTTTGTACAATTTTATAATTGCTTGAGCTGTTTCGTCCAATAATCCCATCAAATTTTCAAAGATTATATTTTTTATTGTCGGCATCGCCATCTTGAAAAAAACTGATTGCAAAGAAGTGTTTCTAAATGCAAAAAATTTGCAAAGTTTTTTTTTTACAAAGTATTGTATTAAAACAGTAGCAAAAACGCATCACTGCAATGTGTTTTGACGTTTTGGAACTCACCCTAAATTTGAGCCTTCTTGAAAAATATGCCTTTAATTTTTTAAATTAAATTAAATTTTTACAAAATCTCACTTGGAATGTTTCAAATTAACAAACAACTTTTAACGTTTTACCACCACATTTTGTGCTTTACTTTTGATATTTCATTAATAAAAAAACACTGTTTTTTTTAATTGCAAATGTTTTGAAGTACTTATTTTCTAAAAAGCATGAAGTTTGTTTTGAAGAAAGAAAAATATTCTTTGTTAAACAGTTTTAAACACTGATTTATTTTAAGCAGCAAATGTTTTGTTAATTTGGAATTTGAGTAAAAATGTATTTTTTGTTAAAAATTTTTGTGTCTGATTTCTTGTGCATTTATTTTTTTTCTTGCTGTTGCTTTTGTTAATTATTCACTGCACTTTTGAACACGCACCATTGTTTTTTGTGACACTGGCCTGACGATAATGTTTTTATGTAATAATTTGAATTCCACAAACAAAAGAACTCAAAAGTGCTACTCTCAACATTAAACGTGAACATTGGACCATGTATATACAATTATAACATTCTTTTGTGTTTGTTTTGGTTTTTTGTGTTTCACTGAACAAACATTTAGTTAAAGCTATTCTTAAAATAGATAAAATATAAATAAATATATACATACATATATATATATATATACATATATATATATTCAGATGTTTGGATTATTGTTTTCAAAATCCAATATATATGAACAAGCTCAATAGGCATTACAATGCTTGCTTGGTAACAACAAAAAGAAATATATATATAAAAAAAAAGATTCATAAAATCTTACAACAACAACATATGTTTTTTTTTTTTTTGTTTTAAAAGTATCAAAAAAGAAAAATTTCTGTAAGAGTAGCAAACAAAGGGAGAATAATGTTTTTTATTTTTAAATTATAGCAGTAAAATACCAAAACCCTTATATATTATTGCAAATAATTTAATATCAATATAATTTTTTGCAAACAATTTTAAATTAAGACTTTTTTTGTTTTTGTTAACAATTTCGAAAAGATTGATTTTTATTTAAAAATAAACTGGGATTACGTGTGGTGTTCTCCAACAGAATAAGCGAAACCTTAACGTGTCAACTAACATCATGGACTCATCTTGTCCAGCCCCTAACAGAGTAGCAACACAAATGAACAAAAAAATACGGAGACATGGCACTAGAGGTGCAATAAAATAAAAAATAAAAATTTTAACTTAGAGGGCTTTATTGTCTCTAAAGTGGATGAAAAACGTTCAGAAATCTTAATTATGATTTTCCTCACTTTATTTAATTAAATTTATCATTAGCAGATGTTAAACCTTATCCGAAGAGATCTAGACCGAAGTGTTTTGTTGTGGTCACGATCTACGGTTTTTTTCCTGAAGTGTGGTGAAAACAAGTGTAATTAAATCTTTATCTAACCACTGCAAAATGCAGTAGAGGCAACACAACCGCCACCTATATCATAACACCTCCGAATACCCAGATGAAATATGAATATGAAGCAAGTTTGTGCATAAGAAAGCAGCCGGTGGAAAAATTTCGTTTCGATACAAGTCCGATATGCATGGTACACATGGTTCTTTGAATGGCACTGACTATAAAAGAAATACTAAAACTTTTCCCGAAGTTGAATTGGTTGACTATAAAGGACCGATTATAATTAGATGCAGTCTATTTCAGACCAACATTGATTGTCCACAATCGCATCAGTTGGTTGTACGAAAAGATGATCATGATATATGTGATCCACATGATTTGAAAGTGTCACAAGATATTGGCTATTTTGCTGAATTTAAAAACATGAGTATTACACATACATGAAAACGTTTAGGACGTGACTTTTTAACAATTAAAAAAGATCAGAAGTTGATAAAACAAACAAAAAAAGAAGCCAAGGATAATTCAAGTACGGCTATGCCTTGAAGCTTTACGAGTTGAGAAAATCAAATCATATACACGTATAGCCGCACCAATTTATACATATCCAATTACATTTTCGGAAAGAAGGTGATATAAAACAAAACAACGTACCTGATATATACGAACGTTAGCTCTCTATCTGCAGCAACATCAACACCACACGTAAGGACGCAATTTCCGATAAGGGGGGAGGGATGTTGAGAGGCAGCCTCGTATTTTAAACTTTATTTATAAGTAAATCAAAATTAATAAATATGTACTAATGAAATATGACTCTTTTTGGCAAGTTAGCTTTTTATTTATTTAAATTATTTATTTTTAGGAAATGCTGATTCTGTTTAAGAATTATTAAAAAGCGGGAGTTGTAAGTTAGAAGTTGTAACAAATAGTTATAACCTAAAATTCATACGGAACCCTGCAGGTTATATAAATAAATAAAATTAATAAAATAAATAAATCAAACAGTGTTCCTCTTTTTTACACAACAACCCTAACATAGGGTAGCTCCTGGACCTCCATATGTACAGGGTGTATTACCCCAGCCTTTCTCTTAAGAAATTTTCAGAAATGACTATGTTAAAAAACTCAAATTTGTTTTCGTTTCTAAAATTATTTCAGATATCCCACTATATGGATCAAAAGCGTAGCCCTTGGATCTGCCTTTTCAAAGAGTGTGTTAAACCAGCCATTCCCCATTTTTCCAGAATGACCACTAATCTTCTCAAGAAATTGTCAAAAATGACATGTTAAAAAAAGTCAAATTTGGGGCCTTCATTTGTATAGGGTGTGTTATACCAGCCATTCCCCATTTTTCCATAATGACCACCAATCGTCTCAAGAAATTTTAAAAATTACTACGTTAAAAAAGTCAAATTTGTTTTATTATTTCAGATATCCGACTAATATGGATCAATAGAGTAACCCTTGTACCTCCATTTGTATAGGGTGTATTATACCAGCCATTCCCCATGTTTCCATACCAACCATTCCCCATGTCAAATAAATAATTAATCGTTATAATAGAAAATAGCACGAAAAAATATTTCTTTTTGAAAATTAATAATTATAATAAAAAATTCCCGTTGTTTAATTTAATTTAATAACTGTAAAGTCTCCGTGCAGATAAATAAATTATCGTAGTGTTTTATGCATTTTTATTTTTCATCATCTTTTAACTGTATAAAGAGCCAAAAAAAAATTCAGCCGTATACAGTGGATAAAAGAAAAATATAATCATAGTTGATTATTGGTGTTTTTGCTTAAACTTTGATTTTTGTTTTTACTTTATTGTTTGGACAAAAATCTTTAGTTTATTTAAAAAGTTTGTGAAAAGTTTCCTGAAGAGCTAAGTAAGCGGTAGCAAAATGGCCATCGAGACGTGCTTTCACCCTCAATAATCAATATCGGTGATTGAAATAATTAATCGGGTTAACAGAAAATAGCACGAAAAAAGATTTCTTTTTGAAAATTAATAATTATAATAAAAAATTCCCGTTGTTTAGTTTAAGTCAAATTTGTTTAAGTTTCTAAGATTATTTCAGATATCCTAGTAATAGGGATCAATGGAGTAGCCCTTTAACCTCCATTTCTGTAGGGTGTGGAATACCAACCATTCTCCATTTTTCCATAATGACCATCAATCTTCTCAAGAAATTTTAAAAAATGTTTATGTTAAAAAAGTAAATTTTTTTTTTACTTTCTAAGATTATTTCAGATATCCCACTAATATGGATCAAGAGAGTATCCCTTGCACCTTCATTTGTATAGGGTGTGTTATATCAGCTGTTAGGTCGCCGTATAAGTTCTACATAAATATTGATTCTGTTTTTCATATATTTTATTCATTAAATTCAATATATTTTTGACTCATTGCTACCACAGCAATTTGATGCTAAGTTTTGTATAAACAAACCACTGTAATAATTTTTTGGTTATTAACCGTTAGTTCTTATATTTGTTTCTTCCATAAATTTTTTTAGTAGTATATTTTGTTGTTGTTAAAAATAATGCATTTACTTAAATTGTATACTAATATGCATACATAATAAAATTGTTTTTGTAATTTAAATACAAATAATAAAATAAGTTGAATTGGTACATTCTAAGTGAGAATCAGAATAATAACAACAGTGGTGGCTTATGAATTTAAAATAAAGAAGTCAGTCGAATTGTAACAATCAAAGCTATTTCATCGGTCATTGTTTTGTTTTGAGTTCACGGTCACTTGGTAAATATCACTGCCCAAAGAACAATTTAGCAGCCTATAGATAACAATTAAAAAAAAAATGCCCTATAACGCTGCCGGTGGAGAAAACGCTCTTCATCGTACATTTTGGAGCACAACTTGGGGCAAGTGATATAAAAGTTTCTCGATTAGTTCTCGTTTCGTGACGGTGAATATATCAAAAACATTTTCGTCAAAGTTCATACATACATTTGTGTGAACGGTCGTGAAGTGAAGTTGAATTAATAATAATTGGCATCAGTTACAGTGCTTTAAAATAGTGTCTCGGATTAATAAAGCAGTGCTTGAATATTTTTCCTGACTTCTTTTGAGTGAAAAAATTGTATTTTAAAAATTTATAAAATGACTTTGGAAGAAGTAAAGCAACAACGTCAATACTGAGGAAAATAATACTCGCATAAAAAATCAAATCGAAGCCAACGGAAGGGGAGATGGTAAGACACTGTAGTCAGCTCTACTACAATGCCGTTTGGGAATTTTGGACTCTTATTTCAACCAGATATTAACGTTTCAAACTGAGATTGAGAAATATGATTTAATTGACAATGGTATGCCCGAAATTGAGGACTTGTACATTGCAGCAAAAATGAATATGCAATGGCAGTTAGGTGAGGTGCTCATAACACAACGACAACAAAATCTACAATTTGTTTTCCTGTAAGCAATCATAAGCTACCTCAGCTCAAGTTACCCACATTTAGTGGTAAGTACAGTGAGTACAAAAATTTTATAACTTCTTTCAATCAAATTATCAATTGTGAATTTGGTCTGTCAAATATTGAAAAATTCAACCACTTGCTGAACTGTCTTCATGGTCAAGAATTCGAAACTGTAAAAGCATTTCAGATTACGAACGAAAATTATCCGAAAGCTCTGCAAAGACTGAAATCACGACATGATAATAATTCGCTGATCTTTATGGAAAGTATTGCCGCTCTTTTTGAACTTCCAACTATGTCCAAATATATTAGTAGACAATTACGTAGTCTTGTTGATAATACATCCGCCCTCTTTAGCTCTCTATTGTCTCTTGGCTCACATAGTAACATTGCTAACTTAAAGCTTATTTACATAATCGTGCAAAAGATTGATGATGAGACCAAAAGGAAATGGAAAGAATACTTAGATTTTACCAAATTACCTTCTTGGGAAGATTGTTCAAAAGTCCTTGAAAGACGTTGCGAATTTCTGGAATCAATCGACACCAGCCATACTCATGTGAATTCTAGTAAATATTAAAATCACCAATCTGGAAGCCTAAATATAAAACTTTAAAACCTGGTTATAGTTTTTTGGTAACAAAACGAGTTTGTGCACTTTGCTCTACAAGCGATCATACCATTCATCGTTGTCCTCAATTTATAGACATGAACGATTCTCAACGATTTGAAAACACAAAGTGAATAGGGCTATGTGTAGGTTGTTTGTCGAAAGTAAACAGCTTTTCATCTTCATTCAAGTGCTAATTTTGCTCTCGCCTGCATCATAGTTTGCTTCATGGTCCTCAGACAGCTAAGAGGCCCTCGTTCCCTGGAATCTTTTACATCTCGTGCTGCCTTAAATGGTTTTCCTTCTTTTGACCACACCCATAAGGAAAAGTCATCGTCGGAACAGATGCTGCTTACTACTGCTATGGTTCTCGTACGTGAGTTAGTTAGGACGCGCTTTACTAGATTCTTGCTTTTTGTTCACTTAGTCTTTTTTTTTGGCTCTAGGTCAGTACATTTAATTAAATAAAACTCTTTTTGTTTTATTAAAATACATTTATATTGTTCAATATTTCGAACAACCTTCGGTGTTCTTCTTCAGGAACTAAAAAATATACAAACAATAAACAAACTTAAAAACACACAATCAACATTTTTGTCTTTTACAAAGAAAAAATTTTTATGTATATATTAAAGTTTTAAATTTATTATAAAATCACCTTTCTTCGAGTAAAACTGTGAATATCCTAAAGCATTTGTCGCGCTTCTGATATCGTTGACTCGCGTCATTTGGCCTACGAGATCGAAAACGTGAGCGAGTAGTGAGTTGATAAAATTTCTTGCCCAATTTAACTATTGCCGCTCGGAGATCGCCTAATTCATTTGATGATTGCAACGGGCTGGTCAAATTCCGGCAAACGTTTTGTCGATAAACCCTTCAACGTTGCTTCGCCTATTGTATAGCCTGCTACACGTTTTATTTCGGAAAACAATTCTGAAGGCTTTTTGTCCTCAAGCGGTAGTTCAGACAGCGGTCTGTTTAGGCGTCTTTGCTTTGAAACGGTCGGCTTGTGGAAGAGTTGTTATTACTTCGGTAAGTTATGCAATTACGTTTGGGCTTACCGCTGCAAGTACAGTAGCTGCCTTTTGCTTATCTGAGGTTATGTATGCCCGATGCTGCAAACCAGAAGTCCATCGTGGTAAACCAAGCCTCGATGTTGGTATTGCACATTTGTGGAAAAGGCAACCTAGCGTAAACTGCAGAAATGCCGCTGTTTGTGTGAGGTGTGTCAGCATTACCCTCGTTCATTGCCATGGATTCTGACTGCACGGACGACAAACCACTATCGTTCATTCGTTGTTAATAAAAAACGAAATGTCGTGTGCAATGCGTTTTAACCATTGACTAAAATGATGTGCTATTTGTTTCTTTCTTTTGGTTAGTTAGTTTTAGTTTTCGTAGGGGTCACCAATATGGAGATTGGGAATAATTAAAAAGCCGAAATGTTTCTTAACATTAAACACGAATTTTACTGAATTAAATTCTATTTATACATATCGAGAAATTCTATATTTTTACCACAGCGATGTTCATCGTTGAACGTGAAAAAACAAAAAGGGGCGAGCTTAATCGTTTTTACAAATGGTTGCTAAACGAGTTCACTTTTTGACATTACATCGTTTTGGTTATCGGTTACTTCATTGAAAGTAGGCAGCATGCCACATACATAATGGCCTATAATAGATGAAGTTAGTTCTAACATAGATACAATTTTAGCTAAAGGTAAATATTGTGAAAAAACTAAGAAAAAGGCTGTAAAAGATAATATACTGAATTAAAATGAAAAAAGGCCACAGAAAGTATTTTTTATGACGGAAAAGTAAAACGCATGACACAAAAAGAAAGAAATTTAAAATAATTTTTAAAATAAATTTTTAAAATAAGATATGACAAATACATCTTCGGTTGCTCATTCATTTTATTGAATTGTTAAGAAAAAAATATCCTGCAACATTTTTATGCACCTGTATCTTTACATTCTTTGTTAGCAAATGTTATGAATTAAGGGTGAGTTCCAAAACGTCATTTGCAATGCAACTTAACAAAGTCATGCATTCCTAAACGCAACCATGTAAACATTGACAATGTTACGCATTCCTAAATGTATAATAAAAGTTATTGATACGCAAACAAAAGCAAACTGTGTATCACTAATTTTGTTACTGCTTTGCTGATATTTTGTGCAAAACAAATTACAAACACATCAATCATGGCGGAAGAAAAGTAAGAAAATTTTCTTTTAAATTTAATTATTATTTAAACAGAATTTATTTATATCTTCAGGGATAAAAAGTGGACTTTTGCATGCAAGCAGCTGTTGTTAACAACACGTTTGCAAAATTTTATGGGAGAAGGGTGCTCCGGGAAATTAAAATCATTGGCTCGGACTTTTTTGTATTTTTGTACAATTTTATAATTGCTTGAGCTGTTTCGTCCAATAATCCCATCAAATTTTCAAAGATTATATTTTTTATTGTCGGCATCGCCATCTTGAAAAAAACTGATTGCAAAGAAGTGTTTCTAAATGCAAAAAATTTGCAAAGTTTTTTTTTTACAAAGTATTGTATTAAAACAGCAAAAACGCATCACTGCAATGTGTTTTGACGTTTTGGAACTCACCCTAAATTTGAGCCTTCTTGAAAAATATGCCTTTAATTTTTTAAATTAAATTAAATTTTTACAAAATCTCACTTGGAATGTTTCAAATTAACAAACAACTTTTAACGTTTTACCACCACATTTTGTGCTTTACTTTTGATATTTCATTAATAAAAAAACACTGTTTTTTTTAATTGCAAATGTTTTGAAGTACTTATTTTCTAAAAAGCATGAAGTTTGTTTTGAAGAAAGAAAAATATTCTTTGTTAAACAGTTTTAAACACTGATTTATTTTAAGCAGCAAATGTTTTGTTAATTTGGAATTTGAGTAAAAATGTATTTTTTGTTAAAAATTTTTGTGTCTGATTTCTTGTGCATTTATTTTTTTTCTTGCTGTTGCTTTTGTTAATTATTCACTGCACTTTTGAACACGCACCATTGTTTTTTGTGACACTGGCCTGACGATAATGTTTTTATGTAATAATTTGAATTCCACAAACAAAAGAACTCAAAAGTGCTACTCTCAACATTAAACGTGAACATTGGACCATGTATATACAATTATAACATTCTTTTGTGTTTGTTTTGGTTTTTTGTGTTTCACTGAACAAACATTTAGTTAAAGCTATTCTTAAAATAGATAAAATATAAATAAATATATACATACATATATATATATATATATACATATATATATATTCAGATGTTTGGATTATTGTTTTCAAAATCCAATATATATGAACAAGCTCAATAGGCATTACAATGCTTGCTTGGTAACAACAAAAAGAAATATATATATAAAAAAAAAGATTCATAAAATCTTACAACAACAACATATGTTTTTTTTTTTTTTGTTTTAAAAGTATCAAAAAAGAAAAATTTCTGTAAGAGTAGCAAACAAAGGGAGAATAATGTTTTTTATTTTTAAATTATAGCAGTAAAATACCAAAACCCTTATATATTATTGCAAATAATTTAATATCAATATAATTTTTTGCAAACAATTTTAAATTAAGACTTTTTTTGTTTTTGTTAACAATTTCGAAAAGATTGATTTTTATTTAAAAATAAACTGGGATTACGTGTGGTGTTCTCCAACAGAATAAGCGAAACCTTAACGTGTCAACTAACATCATGGACTCATCTTGTCCAGCCCCTAACAGAGTAGCAACACAAATGAACAAAAAAATACGGAGACATGGCACTAGAGGTGCAATAAAATAAAAAATAAAAATTTTAACTTAGAGGGCTTTATTGTCTCTAAAGTGGATGAAAAACGTTCAGAAATCTTAATTATGATTTTCCTCACTTTATTTAATTAAATTTATCATTAGCAGATGATAAACCTTATCCGAAGAGATCTAGACCGAAGTGTTTTGTTGTGGTCACGATCTACGGTTTTTTTCCTGAAGTGTGGTGAAAACAAGTGTAATTAAATCTTTATCTAACCACTGCAAAATGCAGTAGAGGCAACACAACCGCCACCTATATCATAACACCTCCGAATACCCAGATGAAATATGAATATGAAGCAAGTTTGTGCATAAGAAAGCAGCCGGTGGAAAAATTTCGTTTCGATACAAGTCCGATATGCATGGTACACATGGTTCTTTGAATGGCACTGACTATAAAAGAAATACTAAAACTTTTCCCGAAGTTGAATTGGTTGACTATAAAGGACCGATTATAATTAGATGCAGTCTATTTCAGACCAACATTGATTGTCCACAATCGCATCAGTTGGTTGTACGAAAAGATGATCATGATATATGTGATCCACATGATTTGAAAGTGTCACAAGATATTGGCTATTTTGCTGAATTTAAAAACATGAGTATTACACATACATGAAAACGTTTAGGACGTGACTTTTTAACAATTAAAAAAGATCAGAAGTTGATAAAACAAACAAAAAAAGAAGCCAAGGATAATTCAAGTACGGCTATGCCTTGAAGCTTTACGAGTTGAGAAAATCAAATCATATACACGTATAGCCGCACCAATTTATACATATCCAATTAGATTTTCGGAAAGAAGGTGATATAAAACAAAACAACGTACCTGATATATACGAACGTTAGCTCTCTATCTGCAGCAACATCAACACCACACGTAAGGACGCAATTTCCGATAAGGGGGGAGGGATGTTGAGAGGCAGCCTCGTATTTTAAACTTTACTTATAAGTAAATCAAAATTAATAAATATGTACTAATGAAATATGACTCTTTTTGGCAAGTTAGCACTTTGTTTATTTAAATTATTTATTTTTAGGAAATGCTGATTCTGTTTAAGAATTATTAAAAAGCGGGAGTTGTAAGTTAGAAGTTGTAACAAATAGTTATAACCTAAAATTCATACGGAACCCTGCAGGTTATATAAATAAATAAAATTAATAAAATAAATAAATCAAACAGTGTTCCTCTTTTTTACACAACAACCCTAACATAGGGTAGCTCCTGGACCTCCATATGTACAGGGTGTATTACCCCAGCCTTTCTCTTAAGAAATTTTCAGAAATGACTATGTTAAAAAACTCAAATTTGTTTTCGTTTCTAAAATTATTTCAGATATCCCACTATACGGATCAAAAGCGTAGCCCAGAATGACCACTAATCTTCTCAAGAAATTGTCAAAAATGACATGTTAAAAAAAGTCAAATTTGGGGCCTTCATTTGTATAGGGTGTGTTATACCAGCCATTCCCCATTTTTCCATAATGACCACCAATCGTCTCAAGAAATTTTAAAAATTACTACGTTAAAAAAGTCAAATTTGTTTTATTATTTCAGATATCCGACTAATATGGATCAATAGAGTAACCCTTGTACCTCCATTTGTATAGGGTGTATTATACCAGCCATTCCCCATGTTTCCATACCAACCATTCCCCATGTCAAATAAATAATTAATCGTTATAATAGAAAATAGCACGAAAAAATATTTCTTTTTGAAAATTAATAATTATAATAAAAAATTCCCGTTGTTTAATTTAATTTAATAACTGTAAAGTCTCCGTGCAGATAAATAAATTATCGTAGTGTTTTATGCATTTTTATTTTTCATCATCTTTTAACTGTATAAAGAGCCAAAAAAAAATTCAGCCGTATACAGTGGATAAAAGAAAAATATAATCATAGTTGATTATTGGTGTTTTTGCTTAAACTTTGATTTTTGTTTTTACTTTATTGTTTGGACAAAAATCTTTAGTTTATTTAAAAAGTTTGTGAAAAGTTTCCTGAAGAGCTAAGTAAGCGGTAGCAAAATGGCCATCGAGACGTGCTTTCACCCTCAATAATCAATATCGGTGATTGAAATAATTAATCGGGTTAACAGAAAATAGCACGAAAAAAGATTTCTTTTTGAAAATTAATAATTATAATAAAAAATTCCCGTTGTTTAGTTTAAGTCAAATTTGTTTAAGTTTCTAAGATTATTTCAGATATCCTAGTAATAGGGATCAATGGAGTAGCCCTTTAACCTCCATTTCTGTAGGGTGTGGAATACCAACCATTCTCCATTTTTCCATAATGACCATCAATCTTCTCAAGAAATTTTAAAAAATGTTTATGTTAAAAAAGTAAATTTTTTTTTTACTTTCTAAGATTATTTCAGATATCCCACTAATATGGATCAAGAGAGTATCCCTTGCACCTTCATTTGTATAGGGTGTGTTATATCAGCTGTTAGGTCGCCGTATAAGTTCTACATAAATATTGATTCTGTTTTTCATATATTTTATTCATTAAATTCAATATATTTTTGACTCATTGCTACCACAGCAATTTGATGCTAAGTTTTGTATAAACAAACCACTGTAATAATTTTTTGGTTATTAACCGTTAGTTCTTATATTTGTTTCTTCCATAAATTTTTTTTAGTAGTATATTTTGTTGTTGTTAAAAATAATGCATTTACTTAAATTGTATACTAATATGCATACATAATAAAATTGTTTTTGTAATTTAAATACAAATAATAAAATAAGTTGAATTGGTACATTCTAAGTGAGAATCAGAATAATAACAACAGTGGTGGCTTATGAATTTAAAATAAAGAAGTCAGTCGAATTGTAACAATCAAAGCTATTTCATCGGTCATTGTTTTGTTTTGAGTTCACGGTCACTTGGTAAATATCACTGCCCAAAGAACAATTTAGCAGCCTATAGATAACAATTAAAAAAAAAATGCCCTATAACGCTGCCGGTGGAGAAAACGCTCTTCATCGTACATTTTGGCGCACAACTTGGGGCAAGTGATATAAAAGTTTCTCGATTAGTTCTCGTTTCGTGACGGTGAATATATCAAAAACATTTTCGTCAAAGTTCATACATACATTTGTGTGAACGGTCGTGAAGTGAAGTTGAATTAATAATAATTGGCATCAGTTACAGTGCTTTAAAATAGTGTCTCGGATTAATAAAGCAGTGCTTGAATAT
This sequence comes from Gymnosoma rotundatum, assembly GCA_916610165.2. NCBI lineage: Eukaryota > Metazoa > Arthropoda > Insecta > Diptera > Tachinidae > Gymnosoma > Gymnosoma rotundatum. The sequence continues at coordinate 83,608,313 of OU744338.1, read as the reverse complement.
TTTTCCTGACTTCTTTTGAGTGAAAAAATTGTATTTTAAAAATTTATAAAATGACTTTGGAAGAAGTAAAGCAACAACGTCAATACTGAGGAAAATAATACTCGCATAAAAAATCAAATCGAAGCCAACGGAAGGGGAGATGGTAAGACACTGTAGTCAGCTCTACTACAATGCCGTTTGGGAATTTTGGACTCTTATTTCAACCAGATATTAACGTTTCAAACTGAGATTGAGAAATATGATTTAATTGACAATGGTATGCCCGAAATTGAGGACTTGTACATTGCAGCAAAAATGAATATGCAATGGCAGTTAGGTGAGGTGCTCATAACACAACGACAACAAAATCTACAATTTGTTTTCCTGTAAGCAATCATAAGCTACCTCAGCTCAAGTTACCCACATTTAGTGGTAAGTACAGTGAGTACAAAAATTTTATAACTTCTTTCAATCAAATTATCAATTGTGAATTTGGTCTGTCAAATATTGAAAAATTCAACCACTTGCTGAACTGTCTTCATGGTCAAGAATTCGAAACTGTAAAAGCATTTCAGATTACGAACGAAAATTATCCGAAAGCTCTGCAAAGACTGAAATCACGACATGATAATAATTCGCTGATCTTTATGGAAAGTATTGCCGCTCTTTTTGAACTTCCAACTATGTCCAAATATATTAGTAGACAATTACGTAGTCTTGTTGATAATACATCCGCCCTCTTTAGCTCTCTATTGTCTCTTGGCTCACATAGTAACATTGCTAACTTAAAGCTTATTTACATAATCGTGCAAAAGATTGATGATGAGACCAAAAGGAAATGGAAAGAATACTTAGATTTTACCAAATTACCTTCTTGGGAAGATTGTTCAAAAGTCCTTGAAAGACGTTGCGAATTTCTGGAATCAATCGACACCAGCCATACTCATGTGAATTCTAGTAAATATTAAAATCACCAATCTGGAAGCCTAAATATAAAACTTTAAAACCTGGTTATAGTTTTTTGGTAACAAAACGAGTTTGTGCACTTTGCTCTACAAGCGATCATACCATTCATCGTTGTCCTCAATTTATAGACATGAACGATTCTCAACGATTTGAAAACACAAAGTGAATAGGGCTATGTGTAGGTTGTTTGTCGAAAGTAAACAGCTTTTCATCTTCATTCAAGTGCTAATTTTGCTCTCGCCTGCATCATAGTTTGCTTCATGGTCCTCAGACAGCTAAGAGGCCCTCGTTCCCTGGAATCTTTTACATCTCGTGCTGCCTTAAATGGTTTTCCTTCTTTTGACCACACCCATAAGGAAAAGTCATCGTCGGAACAGATGCTGCTTACTACTGCTATGGTTCTCGTACGTGAGTTAGTTAGGACGCGCTTTACTAGATTCTTGCTTTTTGTTCACTTAGTCTTTTTTTTTTGGCTCTAGGTCAGTACATTTAATTAAATAAAACTCTTTTTGTTTTATTAAAATACATTTATATTGTTCAATATTTCGAACAACCTTCGGTGTTCTTCTTCAGGAACTAAAAAATATACAAACAATAAACAAACTTAAAAACACACAATCAACATTTTTGTCTTTTACAAAGAAAAAATTTTTATGTATATATTAAAGTTTTAAATTTATTATAAAATCACCTTTCTTCGAGTAAAACTGTGAATATCCTAAAGCATTTGTCGCGCTTCTGATATCGTTGACTCGCGTCATTTGGCCTACGAGATCGAAAACGTGAGCGAGTAGTGAGTTGATAAAATTTCTTGCCCAATTTAACTATTGCCGCTCGGAGATCGCCTAATTCATTTGATGATTGCAACGGGCTGGTCAAATTCCGGCAAACGTTTTGTCGATAAACCCTTCAACGTTGCTTCGCCTATTGTATAGCCTGCTACACGTTTTATTTCGGAAAACAATTCTGAAGGCTTTTTGTCCTCAAGCGGTAGTTCAGACAGCGGTCTGTTTAGGCGTCTTTGCTTTGAAACGGTCGGCTTGTGGAAGAGTTGTTATTACTTCGGTAAGTTATGCAATTACGTTTGGGCTTACCGCTGCAAGTACAGTAGCTGCCTTTTGCTTATCTGAGGTTATGTATGCCCGATGCTGCAAACCAGAAGTCCATCGTGGTAAACCAAGCCTCGATGTTGGTATTGCACATTTGTGGAAAAGGCAACCTAGCGTAAACTGCAGAAATGCCGCTGTTTGTGTGAGGTGTGTCAGCATTACCCTCGTTCATTGCCATGGATTCTGACTGCACGGACGACAAACCACTATCGTTCATTCGTTGTTAATAAAAAACGAAATGTCGTGTGCAATGCGTTTTAACCATTGACTAAAATGATGTGCTATTTGTTTCTTTCTTTTGGTTAGTTAGTTTTAGTTTTCGTAGGGGTCACCAATATGGAGATTGGGAATAATTAAAAAGCCGAAATGTTTCTTAACATTAAACACGAATTTTACTGAATTAAATTCTATTTATACATATCGAGAAATTCTATATTTTTACCACAGCGATGTTCATCGTTGAACGTGAAAAAACAAAAAGGGGCGAGCTTAATCGTTTTTACAAATGGTTGCTAAACGAGTTCACTTTTTGACATTACATCGTTTTGGTTATCGGTTACTTCATTGAAAGTAGGCAGCATGCCACATACATAATGGCCTATAATAGATGAAGTTAGTTCTAACATAGATACAATTTTAGCTAAAGGTAAATATTGTGAAAAAACTAAGAAAAAGGCTGTAAAAGATAATATACTGAATTAAAATGAAAAAAGGCCACAGAAAGTATTTTTTATGACGGAAAAGTAAAACGCATGACACAAAAAGAAAGAAATTTAAAATAATTTTTAAAATAAATTTTTAAAATAAGATATGACAAATACATCTTCGGTTGCTCATTCATTTTATTGAATTGTTAAGAAAAAAATATCCTGCAACATTTTTATGCACCTGTATCTTTACATTCTTTGTTAGCAAATGTTATGAATTAAGGGTGAGTTCCAAAACGTCATTTGCAATGCAACTTAACAAAGTCATGCATTCCTAAACGCAACAATGTAAACATTGACAATGTTACGCATTCCTAAATGTATAATAAAAGTTATTGATACGCAAACAAAAGCAAACTGTGTATCACTAATTTTGTTACTGCTTTGCTGATATTTTGTGCAAAACAAATTACAAACACATCAATCATGGCGGAAGAAAAGTAAGAAAATTTTCTTTTAAATTTAATTATTATTTAAACAGAATTTATTTATATCTTCAGGGATAAAAAGTGGACTTTTGCGTGCAAGCAGCTGTTGTTAACAACACGTTTGCAAAATTTTATGGGAGAAGGGTGCTCCGGGAAATTAAAATCATTGGCTCGGACTTTTTTGTATTTTTGTACAATTTTATAATTGCTTGAGCTGTTTCGTCCAATAATCCCATCAAATTTTCAAAGATTATATTTTTTATTGTCGGCATCGCCATCTTGAAAAAAACTGATTGCAAAGAAGTGTTTCTAAATGCAAAAAATTTGCAAAGTTTTTTTTTTACAAAGTATTGTATTAAAACAGCAAAAACGCATCACTGCAATGTGTTTTGACGTTTTGGAACTCACCCTAAATTTGAGCCTTCTTGAAAAATATGCCTTTAATTTTTTAAATTAAATTAAATTTTTACAAAATCTCACTTGGAATGTTTCAAATTAACAAACAACTTTTAACGTTTTACCACCACATTTTGTGCTTTACTTTTGATATTTCATTAATAAAAAAACACTGTTTTTTTTAATTGCAAATGTTTTGAAGTACTTATTTTCTAAAAAGCATGAAGTTTGTTTTGAAGAAAGAAAAATATTCTTTGTTAAACAGTTTTAAACACTGATTTATTTTAAGCAGCAAATGTTTTGTTAATTTGGAATTTGAGTAAAAATGTATTTTTTGTTAAAAATTTTTGTGTCTGATTTCTTGTGCATTTATTATTTTTCTTGCTGTTGCTTTTGTTAATTATTCACTGCACTTTTGAACACGCACCATTGTTTTTTGTGACACTGGCCTGACGATAATGTTTTTATGTAATAATTTGAATTCCACAAACAAAAGAACTCAAAAGTGCTACTCTCAACATTAAACGTGAACATTGGACCATGTATATACAATTATAACATTCTTTTGTGTTTGTTTTGGTTTTTTGTGTTTCACTGAACAAACATTTAGTTAAAGCTATTCTTAAAATAGATAAAATATAAATAAATATATACATACATATATATATATACATATATATATATTCAGATGTTTGGATTATTGTTTTCAAAATCCAATATATATGAACAAGCTCAATAGGCATTACAATGCTTGCTTGGTAACAACAAAAAGAAATATATATATAAAAAAAAAAGATTCATAAAATCTTACAACAACAACATATGTTTTTTTTTTTGTTTTAAAAGTATCAAAAAAGAAAAATTTCTGTAAGAGTAGCAAACAAAGGGAGAATAATGTTTTTTATTTTTAAATTATAGCAGTAAAATACCAAAACCCTTATATATTATTGCAAATAATTTAATATCAATATAATTTTTTGCAAACAATTTTAAATTAAGACTTTTTTTGTTTTTGTTAACAATTTCGAAAAGATTGATTTTTATTTAAAAATAAACTGGGATTACGTGTGGTGTTCTCCAACAGAATAAGCGAAACCTTAACGTGTCAACTAACATCATGGACTCATCTTGTCCAGCCCCTAACAGAGTAGCAACACAAATGAACAAAAAAATACGGAGACATGGCACTAGAGGTGCAATAAAATAAAAAATAAAAATTTTAACTTAGAGGGCTTTATTGTCTCTAAAGTGGATGAAAAACGTTCAGAAATCTTAATTATGATTTTCCTCACTTTATTTAATTAAATTTATCATTAGCAGATGTTAAACCTTATCCGAAGAGATCTAGACCGAAGTGTTTTGTTGTGGTCACGATCTACGGTTTTTTTCCTGAAGTGTGGTGAAAACAAGTGTAATTAAATCTTTATCTAACCACTGCAAAATGCAGTAGAGGCAACACAACCGCCACCTATATCATAACACCTCCGAATACCCAGATGAAATATGAATATGAAGCAAGTTTGTGCATAAGAAAGCAGCCGGTGGAAAAATTTCGTTTCGATACAAGTCCGATATGCATGGTACACATGGTTCTTTGAATGGCACTGACTATAAAAGAAATACTAAAACTTTTCCCGAAGTTGAATTGGTTGACTATAAAGGACCGATTATAATTAGATGCAGTCTATTTCAGACCAACATTGATTGTCCACAATCGCATCAGTTGGTTGTACGAAAAGATGATCATGATATATGTGATCCACATGATTTGAAAGTGTCACAAGATATTGGCTATTTTGCTGAATTTAAAAACATGAGTATTACACATACATGAAAACGTTTAGGACGTGACTTTTTAACAATTAAAAAAGATCAGAAGTTGATAAAACAAACAAAAAAAGAAGCCAAGGATAATTCAAGTACGGCTATGCCTTGAAGCTTTACGAGTTGAGAAAATCAAATCATATACACGTATAGCCCCACCAATTTATACATATCCAATTAGATTTTCGGAAAGAAGGTGATATAAAACAAAACAACGTACCTGATATATACGAACGTTAGCTCTCTATCTGCAGCAACATCAACACCACACGTAAGGACGCAATTTCCGATAAGGGGGGAGGGATGTTGAGAGGCAGCCTCGTATTTTAAACTTTATTTATAAGTAAATCAAAATTAATAAATATGTACTAATGAAATATGACTCTTTTTGGCAAGTTAGCACTTTATTTATTTAAATTATTTATTTTTAGGAAATGCTGATTCTGTTTAAGAATTATTAAAAAGCGGGAGTTGTAAGTTAGAAGTTGTAACAAATAGTTATAACCTAAAATTCATACGGAACCCTGCAGGTTATATAAATAAATAAAATTAATAAAATAAATAAATCAAACAGTGTTCCTCTTTTTTACACAACAACCCTAACATAGGGTAGCTCCTGGACCTCCATATGTACAGGGTGTATTACCCCAGCCTTTCTCTTAAGAAATTTTCAGAAATGACTATGTTAAAAAACTCAAATTTGTTTTCGTTTCTAAAATTATTTCAGATATCCCACTATATGGATCAAAAGCGTAGCCCTTGGATCTGCCTTTTCAAAGAGTGTGTTAAACCAGCCATTCCCCATTTTTCCAGAATGACCACTAATCTTCTCAAGAAATTGTCAAAAATGACATGTTAAAAAAAGTCAAATTTGGGGCCTTCATTTGTATAGGGTGTGTTATACCAGCCATTCCCCATTTTTCCATAATGACCACCAATCGTCTCAAGAAATTTTAAAAATTACTACGTTAAAAAAGTCAAATTTGTTTTATTATTTCAGATATCCGACTAATATGGATCAATAGAGTAACCCTTGTACCTCCATTTGTATAGGGTGTATTATACCAGCCATTCCCCATGTTTCCATACCAACCATTCCCCATGTCAAATAAATAATTAATCGTTATAATAGAAAATAGCACGAAAAAATATTTCTTTTTGAAAATTAATAATTATAATAAAAAATTCCCGTTGTTTAATTTAATTTAATAACTGTAAAGTCTCCGTGCAGATAAATAAATTATCGTAGTGTTTTATGCATTTTTATTTTTCATCATCTTTTAACTGTATAAAGAGCCAAAAAAAATTCAGCCGTATACAGTGGATAAAAGAAAAATATAATCATAGTTGATTATTGGTGTTTTTGCTTAAACTTTGATTTTTGTTTTTACTTTATTGTTTGGACAAAAATCTTTAGTTTATTTAAAAAGTTTGTGAAAAGTTTCCTGAAGAGCTAAGTAAGCGGTAGCAAAATGGCCATCGAGACGTGCTTTCACCCTCAATAATCAATATCGGTGATTGAAATAATTAATCGGGTTAACAGAAAATAGCACGAAAAAAGATTTCTTTTTGAAAATTAATAATTATAATAAAAAATTCCCGTTGTTTAGTTCAAGTCAAATTTGTTTAAGTTTCTAAGATTATTTCAGATATCCTAGTAATAGGGATCAATGGAGTAGCCCTTTAACCTCCATTTCTGTAGGGTGTGGAATACCAACCATTCTCCATTTTTCCATAATGACCATCAGTCTTCTCAAGAAATTTTAAAAAATGTTTATGTTAAAAAAGTAAATTTTTTTTTTTACTTTCTAAGATTATTTCAGATATCCCACAAATATGGATCAAGAGAGTATCCCTTGCACCTTCATTTGTATAGGGTGTGTTATATCAGCTGTTAGGTCGCCGTATAAGTTCTACATAAATATTGATTTTGTTTTTCATATATTTTATTCATTAAATTCAATATATTTTTGACTCATTGCTACCACAGCAATTTGATGCTAATTTTTGTATAAACAAACCACTGTAATAATTTTTTGGTTATTAACCGTTAGTTCTTATATTTGTTTCTTCCATAAATTTTTTTTAGTAGTATATTTTGTTGTTGTTAAAAATAATGCATTTACTTAAATTGTATACTAATATGCATACATAATAAAATTGTTTTTGTAATTTAAATACAAATAATAAAATAAGTTGAATTGGTACATTCTAAGTGAGAATCAGAATAATAACAACAGTGGTGGCTTATGAATTTAAAATAAAGAAGTCAGTCGAATTGTAACAATCAAAGCTATTTCATCGGTCATTGTTTTGTTTTGAGTTCATGGTCACTTGGTAAATATCACTGCCCAAAGAACAATTTAGCAGCCTATAGATAACAATTAAAAAAAAAAAATGCCCTATAACGCTGCCGGTGGAGAAAACGCTCTTCATCGTACATTTTGGCGCAGAACTTGGGGCAAGAGATATAAAAGTTTCTCGATTAGTTCTCGTTTCGTGACGGTGAATATATCAAAAACATTTTCGTCAAAGTTCATACATACATTTGTGTGAACGGTCGTGAAGTGAAGTTGAATTAATAATAATTGGCATCAGTTACAGTGCTTTAAAATAGTGTCTCGGACTAATAAAGCAGTGCTTGAATATTTTTCCTGACTTCTTTTGAGTAAAAAATTTGTATTTTAAAAATTTATAAAATGACTTTGGAAGAAGTAAAGCAACAACGTCAATACTGAGGAAAATAATACTCGCATAAAAAATCAAATCGAAGCCAACGGAAGGGGCGATGGTAAGACACTGTAGTCAGCTCTACTACAATGCCGTTTGGGAATTTTGGACTCTTATTTCAACCAGATATTAACGTTTCAAACTGAGATTGAGAAATATGATCCAATTGACAATGGTATGCCCTAAATTGAGGACTTGTACATTGCAGCAAAAATGAATATGCAATGGCAGTTAGGTGAGGTGCTCATAACACAACGACAACAAAATCTACAATTTGTTTTCCTGTAAGCAATCATAAGCTACCTCAGCTCAAGTTACCCACATTTAGTGGTAAGTACAGTGAGTACAAAAATTTTATAACTTCTTTCAATCAAATTATCAATTGTGAATTTGGTCTGTCAAATATTGAAAAATTCAACCACTTGCTGAACTGTCTTCATGGTCAAGAATTCGAAACTGTAAAAGCATTTCAGATTACGAACGAAAATTATCCGAAAGCTCTGCAAAGACTGAAATCACGACATGATAATAATTCGCTGATCTTTATGGAAAGTATTGCCGCTCTTTTTGAACTTCCAACTATGTCCAAATATATTAGTAGACAATTACGTAGTCTTGTTGATAATACATCCGCCCTCTTTAGCTCTCTATTGTCTCTTGGCTCACATAGTAACATTGCTAACTTAAAGCTTATTTACATAATCGTGCAAAAGATTGATGATGAGACCAAAAGGAAATGGAAAGAATACTTAGATTTTACCAAATTACCTTCTTGGGAAGATTGTTCAAAAGTCCTTGAAAGACGTTGCGAATTTCTGGAATCAATCGACACCAGCCATACTCACGTGAATTCTAGTAAATATTAAAATCACCAATCTGGAAGCCTAAATATAAAACTTTAAAACCTGGTTATAGTTTTTTGGTAACAAAACGTGTTTGTGCACTTTGCTCTACAAGCGATCATACCATTCATCGTTGTCCTCAATTTATAGACATGAACGATTCTCAACGATTTGAAAACACAAAGTGAATAGGGCTATGTGTAGGTTGTTTGTCGAAAGTAAACAGCTCTTCATCTTCATTCAAGTGCTAATTTTGCTCTCGCCTGCAACATAGTTTGTTTCATGGTCCTCAGACAGCTAAGAGGCCCTCGTTCCCTGGAATCTTTTACATCTCGTGCTGCCTTGAATGGTTTTCCTTCTTCTGACCACACCCATAAGGAAAAGTCATCGTCGGAACAGATGCTGCTTACTACTGCTATGGTTCTCGTACGTGAGTTAGTTAGGACGCGCTTTACTAGATTCTTGCTTTTTGTTCACTTAGTCTTTTTTTTTGGCTCTAGGTCAGTACATTTAATTAAATAAAACTCTTTTTGTTTTATTAAAATACATTTATATTGTTCAATATTTCGAACAACCTTCGGTGTTCTTCTTCAGGAACTAAAAAATATACAAACAATAAACAAACTTAAAAACACACAATCAACATTTTTGTCTGTTACAAAGAAAAAATTTTTATGTATATATTAAAGTTTTAAATTTATTATAAAATCACCTTTCTTCGAGTAAAACTGTGAATATCGTAAAGTGGGAGTATTATGCCTACTAAAGATTTTGTTATAATATGTTTGTACATATGCGCGCAAATTTATGTATCTCTCTTATAATTCATACTTCTGTCTTCCGGAGTATGTAACATCTCAATTATGTATCTCTTTTTGTAGTTATTTTCTTGTTGTAGTATTGTTGCATTTTCTATATTGGTTTTTTGTTCTGTTATTCCCTTTCTAGTTTTATAATCTAGTTTTCTAGTTTTATAATCTGATTATTGTGCAGCTAGTCTCGTCCTTAACTTCGACTTTGTCGTTCCTATATATTTTAGTGCAATATTGACATTTTGTTTGTTGTAAATATCTGAGATTGAGAGAGAATCTGTAAAATCTTGGAAATGCGTCATAGATTTGTAGACTCTTTCCTGTTTTAATACTGGTGTTCTATTAAGATCATTGTGAGCGTTTTTTATTATTTGCATTGCCATCATAAAGGAGAAACTGTTTTTTTGTAAAATTTTTCTTATTTTTTTGATGTTTTCTTTGTGGTATTTTGCATCACTTATTTGAAATACTCTTTTTGCGAAATTTCGTGCTGTGTTAATTTTCACGTGTTTTGGGTGATTCGAGTAAAAATTAATAATACGTCCTGAAGCAATAGATTTTTGATACCAATCTGTTGTCTTATGATCAATAAATTCAAATATGGTAATTTTTTGTCTTTCTGTAATTATAAAAATTAGTTGGGATGAATCTATAGCTCAAGATCTTTATTCAACCTAGGAATTTTTCATCTCAGATTTAAAAATGCTGAATGTACTCAAAATACTTTGTTTTTGTCTCACTGCTTAACGCAACTTTATGGCTTTTTTGATTCATCAATTCGCGCATACGTATGTTGCTTTTATTTTCGAGTTAAAACTTCTTCAGGAAATGTCTCACTTCAGCTAAATCTCGAGTTGCTCCTACATAAAGAAAATCTTTGCCAAAACTCGAACTTTTAATTCTGACTCTTTACAGCCTCATAAATTAGAAAATGCCTTATTATGGACAGTTTATAACATCCAGAGCCAACATTTCCTAGATGATATAATTAAAGCTAAGAAGCAAAAAGATCCGCAAAGTTCTCTTTAGTGTCAAACCCCCTTCCTAGATTCATCAAATGGCTTCAACTTGTTCAATGTGGAAGGTTGCTTAGAGTTTGCAGCAATTTCTGAGGGTTTTAGACCCAATACTATTATCAAATAAAAATTATTTTGTACACTGCTATATTCGCTACCTACACATCACTAACATTGTATGTGGTAGAGATGATCGCGTCAGATATTTCGACATCAAAACTACAAAGCGAATTATATGTCGCCCTATCCACAGACTGGCTATATACCATTTTTTTGAAAGGGCCCGGTATGTTAGGTCACCGTATAAGTTCTACATAAATATGGATTTTGTTTTTCATAATTTTTATTCATTAAATTCAATATATTTATGACTCATTATTACCACAGTAATTGCTAATTTTTGTATAAGCAAAACCGTTAGTCAACCGTTAGTTTTTTGTATTTATTGCTTACTTAAATTCTTTTAAGTAGTATATTTTGTTGTTGTTAAAAATAATGCATTTGCTTAAATTGGTACTAATATGCATACATATTAATATTGTATTTGTAATTTAAATACAAGTAAGAAAAAAAGTGGAATTGGCACATTGCAAGTGAGAAACAAAATAACAACAGCAACAGTGGTGGCCCTTAAATAATGTTTTGTATTAGGTTTAAGCTTATGAATTTAAAATAAAGAAGTCAGTCGTTGTTTTTTTTTCAGTTCACGGTCACTGGGTACATATCAATGCCCAAAGAACAATTCAGCAGCCTATAGATAACTGTTTTAGGAATCAATCACCTATAACGCTGCCGGTGGAGAAAACGCTCTTCATCGTGCACCAGCCATTTCCACCACCAATCTTCTTAAGAAATTTTGAAAAACTGACTGTGTTGAAAAAGTCAAATTTGCTTTACTTAATATGGATCAAAAGAGTAGCCCCATTTGTATAGGGAGTGTTATACCAGCCATTTCCTATTTTTCCATAATGACTACCAATCTTCTCAAGCAATTTTCAAAAATGACTATGTTTTTATTCCTTAAGAACTCTTTTGCACATTTAACTTTTATAATCTCACTAAGTACACTCTAGCACAATGTTTACATATGGCACTTAACATGGACCGGGTCCCGAATTCCCGGGTTAATTGATTAACAGTGCTCTGTTAACTGCAAAATTAGCTATGTTAAAAATGGTTTTTGTCTCTACTAGTTAAATTCGAATTTATCTTCACACATGTACAATATTTTGCGTAGTGTTAAGTATCGATTTTTGATCCGGCGCGGACTTACCACAGACAGCATAGGCACACAAAATATTCGGTGCACTTATGACAGGCCGTAATGCCACAGCTTGCTTGCGTAAATCCTTCTTAAGTAACTTTTTGATAATGCATTCATATACATTTCGTCGTTTTTAAGTGTAAAAGATACAAGTGTATAGAAAAGGCCTTAGGCCAACGTATAAGCAATAAAAAACAATGTTTTGAAATACCAAACATTTAAAATCAAATAATTATTTAATGTAAACGTTTCGTTTATTTTAATGTTTATTTTTTGTTTGATTTTTTGCAGACTTGATATTATGCTTAGTACACCAGTTTTAGTTTTGCCGCGGTCACATGAAAGCACACAAATGTTAATTGCAAATTTGGGACAAATCACTATAAATAACACCTGCGAGAATTTTGAGAGCTGCCCTGAAGTTTTGACAAGAGACACATATCTCGTAGATATAAGAAACGTGAACTTTTGTTCCGTAGATATAAAGGAAGAAAATGATTTAAAATCAAAACTTCTTGCTAAGGCTTACAAAATTTATTCAGGTCAAAGTAACGTATCTGCAATTTTAAACAACACTGCTCTTTCGTTTCGGTGTAAATATGAATCGAAGTCACAAGAAGCCGAAAGGATACGCGATACATTTCACACATTTACGGTAAGTGAATTTTAAAAATTATTTTAGGATTTGCATACAAAAAATTTTTATATATTTTAACAAGATTTCTAACTATGCGCACAAGTTCTGCGTTGACCAGACTAAAAAATACAAAGAGAACGACAAAGAAATGCTTTAAGTTGTGTGTGGACTTCGACTCACCAAATTAACATTGATATTAGTTGGTTAAATAGATAATGTTTACGACGTACATAAGGTAGATAGATCGGAAGAATGCTGATGAAGGATTTGGCGGTCCAGTAAATGCTGCATTTTATTCTGCCAGCGTCCAATTTCTCTCGTTTTTGGAAAACGTCCGCGTACATATGTAAATAATTTTTGTTTCTAAAAATGTTAAGAAATTAAATTAAAAATGAGCCAAAAAGCCGAAAATAAGTCAATTTTTATTTATTTATAATGTGAATATTTAAAAAGTTTGAGTCGGCGTTTATGGCTCTATGGACCCCTATTTTTCATGGAAGAGAGGAGGTTTGGCCGAAAAATATATCTAACCCCACAACTAAAAATGAGACAAATTTGGAGCGAAAGCGGGTGACCGTAGCTACAACCGCAGATGACACGTCAACAGAGTTTATCTACAGAATAAATCACAACAGTTCATTTCTAACACTCCAGAGGTTTTGAATGCACGATAGCTTTGAATTTCCATTAAATTTTCAAAAATTTTTCATTTCATATAATATGAAAATATTTTATTTTTCATTTTTATGGCATTTAGTTTTGTCATTGTATAAAATTTTCTCTAACTGAACACACTTCACAAGGGTTGTATGAGGAAACTTAATCAATTGTCGAATTAATTAAGTGCTAACTGAAAAATTTTTTAAATAATTTCTTATATGGTAAATTAAATTCAATTAGGGACTTAATTGCGTAAATTCCTTTATTCCGCAATTAAAACTTATGTCTGAACAGGGTATTAGTTTTAAATAAAAATCTTTTTATATTTTATTTCAAAACAGTTTTCTTTATTTTTGGTTTTCAATATTTCGAACACCTTCGGTGCTCTTCTTCAGGAAAACTGAAACAAAACTAAGGAAAACTGTTTTTAAATAAAATATAAAAAGAGTTTTATTTAAAATTAAAGTTTTGTGACCTTAAGCTCAAATAAAAGATTAAATATTTACAACTTATAAGGTCGAATAAAAAAGAAATAAACAATTAATTCTTAATATATTTTGTTCTTTGATTTGTTTATAATTTTAGCTTTATTTAATTTTGCTTATTCAGTAATGTATAAAAGTACATTTACATTACACCAAAATCTAGTTCTTATGCGATTTCGAGTAAATCTAGTTGATTTTTAGTAGATTTCCCATAAAAAACAAAGGTGCCTATTATGAGCAACTTTCGATCTTCGACTGTAGTCGAAAGAGCTGATCGAACGAAATTTTATTTGGTATTACGGAGCACATTCGATGAAAACAGTGCTACTGTGAATTTTACTAAATTGGATTATTCACAATAGTACATTTTTATCAGCTGACACCATAAATAAATATTATTAGTAAAACAAATTTAAAAACGAAAAATTTAAATAATTATTAATAAGTTACAGTACTTTATGTTGTTGCCTGGTTAGGTTTTGCTGCGTCTTTTCCTATCAAATCTACGCATTCGTCATTGTCAGTAACATCTAAACCAAATTCTACTCCTGTTGGATTTACGCAGGCTTCAAGCTGTAGTAAACCAATTACAGCCTCCTCAATGTTGGTGTATACTTGTAAATTATTTGGACCTCCTCCTGTTGCTCGGTATTCAGATTTATTTTGGCCAATTTTCTTTTCGGTTTTTGACTTCATGTCAGCCCAGATCTGCAGAATCAGTATTTTAAACTTGTTTCTTTGTCATCATATCCATAAACTTTTACTAACCCTTATCCAATTTGCTGTTGTTCTAACGGGTGGCCCTATACAATTTAGCTCCTGTGTAATTTCTTCCCATTTTTTTGCAGCTTGAACTTTTGTGAGAATTCCTTTTGCAAGCTGTGAATTTTGTTCCATTAAAGAAACAAGCTTTTCCAATTGTTGTTTTGTACTTACAACCTTAGACCTGCATGAAATTAAAATAATTTACATAAAAAATAAAATTAATTTACATAAAAAAACAAAAAAATAATTTATAGAAAAAACAAAAATTCACAAATACTTACATTTTCGATAAGTTTTACAAACTGACGCAAACCATCCAACTCATAATACGTATTTAACATTAACGCTGGCTAACGAACATCGAAAATCGAATGCAACTCATAATAGGGGCCAAAATCTACTGCGCAAGTAGACTTTGACCAAATCTACTCAAAATCTAGTATAACTTGTGACACAACTTTGCTTTTTCCCAGTACCAAAAATTACTACGCTATACAACAAAAAATGACAGTTTTTATTAAAATACAAAACAAATTTAATAAAAACAAAAAATTTTGTATTTTTTTCTAGTAAAAATATATTCAAGTATATAAATAAAAAGCAATGTAATTGTTTTAATGCCTTTTTTTCGGTTTTTTGCGGATATTAAATCTTGCTTCTGTCAAAAAAACAAAGTGTAACCGAATTGGATTTAGGGAACGATTTCAAATCAAATCTACCAGATTCAGCAAAAATAAGGTTCAACGTATTATTAGTTTATGACAAAAATTAGTATCAGTATATTTTGAATAGCAAATTATGCATTATTTTTATTGTTTAATTAGCATATAAGTTGGGAAAAATTATTAATAAAATCACTCTTAATTTAAAAGTAAAAGAAGGCTTTTATTTAAGAGTAAACAACGCACTTCTAGTGCTGCTGCTGTTAAAATAACAAAACAAATTCAACACAGTTTAAGTACTATTATTTAACATCTCTTGACTTCTTTCTGGCACAACAATTCAAACTCAATATACAGGCATGTCGCAAATTCCGATCGGAATGGTTTGATTTCCGTATTAACAATTCCGTTTCAAAATGCATATTTCTAAAAAATGCTTAATCTCCACCTTTTTATTTAAATGTGGCGATTCCGAATAATAAATTATTCATTTTGATATATTTGCATGTGCACATTGCTTATTAATAAAAATTGTTTTTCAATTTTTATTTTTATTTTTCATTGAATCTTTCAAATACATATGAGTGGTTCCCAATGGGATCCCTTATGTAGAAAAATGAAAGAAAAAATAAAAATAGTTACTAAATGTTTGCTGTGTTTTTGTGTAGAACATTTTTGAGTTGTTATTGTCTTCTGTCTTATTGATTCAATGGAGTTCTCATTTAATCAATTTGGCTTTTGATATAAGACTTTCTATTTTTCTATACAAAATTTGGGTAAAATCCACTGATGAGCTATTGTGAAATGGCCATATGGATATGCTTTCCCCGCAGTAATACATTTCATTTTGTAGTTTAGTTTAAAATAATAAACATTTCATGAGAATATCATGAAATATTTATATTTGAAGGAATCAAGCACGAATAAAATAAATTAATTAAATTTTAAAAGATTCCGAATAATAAATTTTTCATTTTGAAACTAAATTCCACTTTGAAATTTAAAAGTGGTTTCATTCCGAAGAAATTTTTCGTTTTTCGTTTTGTAAAGAACCAAGTCTATATAGTTTAAGTACTGTTATTGAACAACCCTCTTGCTTATCAAGTGCGATATCGTTTTTATAAGTTTAAAAATTTAGTTTAGTGATATTTTCGTCTAAAATTCGATTAAATGCGTCGAAGCCGTATAGTGGTTCAGAATCATATTTCATCTGCTAAAAATGTATTTTTGAAGTAATGAAATTTTTTATAATAATTTTTTAATTGTATAGATGACATCTGAGGCTTTAATCCAGTCTTGGTTTCGTTAAAGTTACGACTGTGGTTGTTGAGAAATTTAAGGTTAAGTTTGAACTTTTTATTTTAATTTTGCGTAGAATTTTGTGCTATGTTTTTTTGTGTTTTTTTGTTTTTAAGAAAAGGTCTTATAATAAAAATTAAATCACTTTTATAAAAACAACAAAGTAGGTTTTTGAAAATTTTATATAGAAACCAAGTTTCTTTTTAGTCATAAATATCTTCTAAATAGAAAACATAAAATTATATTAAACGTTAATATTTTTATACTCTATTGCACTCAAATAACAGAAAATGCAAAATATAATTATTATAAATTTGGCTGGATATTGCTTTTGAATAATTCATATTCAGCTCAGTATTACTTCTATTCTGTAGTAGTCTTTTAGCTTCGGTATGCAAGTTCGAGAGTTCCAATTTCCATTGAATTGAATTTCCATTCGAATCTTACGTGACCTTGAGTTCTGTGTAAAATTCCCAATCCTTATTTCTTTCATCTTCGTTTAACAGTATAGCCATATCAAGTATTTTCGGTTATTTGAATAAAGGATGATTTAACTAGATGCTCTTTTTCCCCAAGCCAACCAGTTGCGCTCCTTAGAAATATAAAGTAATCTAAAAATCTGGAGTCCTTAAACAAAACAACCTTTAACAACCTTAACAATATTATAAAATTGTAGTATGTACATACATTTATATATATACCCATAGACATCGCACAAATTCCACATTTACATATATAAAAATAAAATCTTTATCCACATTTACTTTATTACAAATACTCAATAGACGACACACAATTAAAAAACTACCAACGTTTAACTCACACTTAATTTTCAATTTTTTGACAATGTAAAAAAAGAAAAATCTAAGATTAAGAAAATATATGAATAAGATCCATGGCCATGGCCATGTCGAAATAATACAGGTGAACGCACAAGCGAAAAATCTCATTAGCTGTATACTTTGTAGTTGTCAAGGCGAATTGAACTTGCTTAGGAGAAGTATCAAAAGTAAATAAATATTTTTTTAAATCAAACCAAAAAAAAAAATTTTTGTGTTGATTTCCAAAAAAAAAACCACGAAATTAAAAACGTTATTTACGAGTTATATTATGCTAATATCCCATAACATTTTCAAATAAAAATGAAAATTATTTGTTGGTTTGGAATAGCAGGTATCCATACGTACTCCGTCGGTTGCTAAAGCCAGCTCGTCAGGAAAAGCCAAAA
This sequence comes from Gymnosoma rotundatum, assembly GCA_916610165.2. Lineage (NCBI taxonomy): Eukaryota > Metazoa > Arthropoda > Insecta > Diptera > Tachinidae > Gymnosoma > Gymnosoma rotundatum. Next base: position 83,590,504 of record OU744338.1, on the reverse strand, counting down.
AAATTTTCTTTAAGTATAAAAACTTCAAAAACAACATGAGAGTTATTTTAAAAGCCAATACAGAAATGTTAGGGCCAACAGTTTGCACAAGCAATTGCATATAATTTTCATCCGTTAAATTATCCTGGGAATTTTTATAATATTATTTATCGTATAATACTAATATCCCATAACATTTTCAAATAAAAATGCAATTTATTTGTTGGTATCCATACGTACTCCGCCGGTTGCTTAAGCCAGCTCGTCAGAAAACCTTTATTCAAATTTTTAGAAAAAGCAAAAACATTGCCTTTAAGTATAACAAGGGTATTCACGATGGTTATTATGGAAATTTGCATATTGTAAATTTGCTGTGCATATAAAGTAGTTCGTGAGCGCACATTTTTGTAAAATGTAGATTTTTGTAAAAAAAATCATTTTATTTGTTTAAAAAATCTGACAACTAATCGAAAACAAAAAAATAAATATACAAAAGAATTTAAACATAAATTAAAAATTTATATTTGCTAGAAGCAGCGAGCAAGAAAATTTTTACATTTTTTTGATAAACAATGCGCTGAGTTCTCTTTACCATCTTTTATTTGGTTCATCTCTTGGTCGCTTTTTAGCCGTGTAAGGTTTATTAATATATTTTGGAGAACTCATTTTTAGCAATTTAATTTTTAATATAAATTTTTAATTATATTTTTCTTGCTGCATATAGTGCTCACAAATAAATTTTTTTTATATTTTTTCTTTTTAAAAATATGTCAAAAAATTTTATTTACTTTATTTCGAAAATGAGCAAATATGCACAACTTTTTTTGCTCAAGGTTTTTTTTTAGTACAAAAGAAGTAAATTGAAGTAAATTTCAAACACGTGTATTTTATTGTTGTACTGATAAAAACGATGTATATTTGCTCCAATTTGTACCGTATCAACAGTTTGCACTAACCATCGTGAAAACCCTCAATATAATTAATAATATTGCTACGAATAATAAAATCTGACAACCCCTGCAGTTGTGTCCGCATGAGCGTGGTGAATAAGTTTATTCAACAACCAATGGTATATGTATAGAATAAAAACCACAATTAGCTAACAAAAGCTGAGCAGGCTCAATGGTAGAGGTGCGTACTGCAAAACAGATGGTCCGAGTTCAATACCGCATTCGGACATGCCTGCAACTAAAAAATAATAATTATTATAATTCAATTAAAATTAATAAACTGCAGTAAAAACCTCCCGAGAGGCAAAAGGCAATTATTGTGTGAAGCCATGGCAGATAATTTACTAGAGACGTCCAACTTAATATAAGAGCAACAGATAATTGTCAGGAAGCCCTTTATAATAAAAAGTAAGGGCAAAAGTGGTTAGTGCGGGGAAGTTTAACAGCATAGCAACAGTGTATGGCAGACGTGTGTTGTGGCTATTGGATTAAAGGAGATGACTGGCTTGGATAAAAGGAGTCGTGGATATGTCTGTGGATGGTTAAGGTTACTAAACAAGGCATCGATTAGTTCATGTCTCGCCGGAGTAACACAGTAGTGTAGCGTGGATGGCTGCGTTTGTAGCAATAACGCATGTTTAGTAAATACGAGACCAAGGGTTCACAAGACCGGTAGGATCAAGAAGTATAGCCAGAGAAAGCCATAAAGTTCGAAGACAGAATTTAGCCACAGTGGTATTTGCAATCAAAAGAATCCGTACGTTTGTCTAAAGGGGGGAAAAGCGTCACAATGTTATAAAAATTCCCAGGATAATTAAACGGATGGAAATTAAAAATCTCCAATAAAAAAATAAAAATAGTAAAACATGAGTCGTTCCGTTCGAAGTATTCTTAAAGTGATAGTGACTTTATTAGTGAATATAACAGAAAGCGGTACCGCAAACAGAGTTAAGTCCGCTGGAAACGATTGGTTATTGGGTCTTGTTTCATTGAGCTAAACGTCCCACTTTTAAAAGACATACGAATGCAATCACAATACCATTAAATATGCTTTCAAAAATGCAAAGAAAAGAGGCCTGAAATTGGGAAAACCAGTGGTTCAATCTTGTTTTTGGTCACAATTTGCACGAATTTTCATTATTTATTTATAATGATATTATTTAATCACTATTATAACTTTATTCTTGTGGAATTTTTTTTTGTTTTTGAAATTACAATCAACTTTTATATTTTTTGTTTTGTTTTATTTTAAAAACAATATTTTTTGCAACATACCTAAATTTTGTAGTAACAAATTACTTGTTGTTGTTTGTTTTGTTGCGTTGTTGTAGCCGTGCGATCGTCCGTATTATTTCGCCATGGAACGTACGGCGAAAAAGCTCATCAGCCGTATACATTGTAGTTGTCAAGCCGAACTAAAATTACTTACAAAAATTACTTATAAAAAATAAAATATTTTATTTGCATATTACTGATGTGCATAAATGGTGTGTTTGTTACGAGTTAGTGAGATTATTATTAACAAAACCCTTGTTGTTTTTTGTGTTGTTTTTTGTTTGTTGTTGCATTGTTGTAGCCGTGCAATCATTGTCATAAATCGCTAAATAGGGTCTGGTTAAAGGTTTTAAATAAAACTATGTTATACTGTGTATAAAGGTTTTTAATAAAACTATCTTCTTATTTCGAATGCTTGTAAGACATTACTTATATTTATCAATGTTTCAGCTTATAAACTATCAATCAAGTTCTAATATACATAGTAGTTCATACTCATTTCCTATCATTAATTCCCTAATTTCTGTTTTTAACTAGTAAGGGTTTTTTTCAAGGCCATGTGAGGCACGTTAGTTTATTTTTAAATATTTATCACTATTCTAAGTAAGCGCTAGATATGAGCTCAATACGTCTTGTTTGCTTCTATTCATACTGTTTACTATTGAATTGCTTTCTTCGTTTATTGCTTTTGAAATATAAGTATACTAATATATTACTGTACTCATTCAAGAAAAGCATTCGACACCATTTATTCGTTTGTCGAGCATAGGAACTGTTAATTGTTATACCGATGCAAATTTCACCGGTTAAAACAATTTACTCTGTTGTCAACTATTGTCATAGCATGACAACGTTGCAGAGTATACAGGAATTTACGTTTAAAACTACCCTCATTTTCTCATTCTCAAATGTGTGAATAATTTTTTTCCGTTTTGTTTACCTTTGTTGCTGAATATCATAAATGAAAATAAAATTACATTTTAATAAATCAAAGTTTGTTGTCTTAATAAATGCCAACGCAATTGACAAGTGTAACACTATGTATTGTATAACTTTTTCGTTGTACACGTAAGATTATTGTCTTTTCAACTATTGCACAACAAATTTGTGTGTGATTCTTTATTTTTCCTCTACGTTTACTATGCACTAAATTTGTCTTACAGCTACAGTCAATATTGGCTTATGCTCATTTCTAGTAAATACTGACAGACACTGATATGATCATTCGTCTCAGCAAGTAGAAGACATCATTACTTTAAACAAAAGAATATATAAATTTAATGGCCATTTGTGCCACGTTTTTTATTTTGAATATTTTTAACTATGCCAAGTAAATACAGGGCAGACTATCAGTGTCTTATTAGTTAATATCATCATTAGCTTAAGTAAATTGAAACAATCAAAAAAGTTATAGTTCTCAAATTGAAAGAGATAAAAAGAAACTATGCTTAAATAGATTAAATAAAAATTATATGTTTAATTAGTTTGAACATTCTGCCGTCCGTTAGGGAAAAATCTAATTTAACCATTCTAGTTTTCTGACAACATCTAAACTTATTGTAAACTATAACAACAATTAGAAAGATTATTAATTTTAAAGATACGTGTCCAAAAGCAGCGTGAAAATTAAGTTTCTTTTGTTTTGAGGCGGACAACAAAATTCCTTCGCATGTTGCTGTACATCCACATGATAAGGTGACAATTCCCTTTAATGGAAGGGTAATACAATTGCGCTCACCCACTCCGCTGTAATGTATTTCAATAAAATGATTCAGGCGGATTTATGAATTCAATTATAATTCTTCTTTATTTAAAATACTGATATACTAATATCGTATAAGTCTGGTCCACGTAGACTATATCGAACGCTTAGCTGGCGCTTCAGTAGTGGTCATTGGACACTTTGGTGTGTTGTTGTCTTTGCCGTTTGACATTTATGACATGATTTTACATATCTAGTTATATATTTTGATATGTTTTTCCAGTAGTAATATTTTTTTATCTTCAATAGTTCTACATATTCCGCAGTGTTCTCATCATCGTGGTATTTCAGCATAGCTTCAAGAATTGCCTCGGCATTCTTGTTGTTTATTTGGGTCACCTTATTTAGTAGCGCTACATTTAAATTCTTTAAATATTTGTTGCCCACATTTTTAAATTCATGTATGGAGATAAATTCGAAAATTTTCTCACTAAGTGCCACTTGTAATTTATTTATATTATGTTTACCGGCCGCTTTTTCGAGCCTAGAGAAAAATTGTTCTAGATCCAATTTTGTGCTGATCCTTTTCTAATTCGTTACTACTTTCATTCCTTTTATTTTTATTGGTCATCGATCTAGTCGTAATTCCTAATATAGAACATTTTTCTTTATTCATGTCGTTAAATTCGTTTATTGTTATCCGTATGGTAGCTTTGTGAATCTGTAAGAGCCATTTTTTGTTGAAAATTACGTTACGTTTGCTGAAAATTACGTTACGTTGAGTTTTTATCTAGACGGATTTGATGAAATCCCGACATAAGATCTAGAGACTAAAAATACTTTGCTCTTCCCAGTTGGTCTGTTCATCTATTCTTGGCAATGCGCTTGTTTGGTAAATTATGCTAATGTTGTTGTTAGTATTAAGTATACGTATAAAAGCTTTATTTGTTTTTACTAATGTCTTTGCAATAAACACTCCTAATTCTATTTCTTGGTTTGGTATTAGTAATTCAGTATTTGGTGATATTAATTAATTAACGATTTCAGATTTTGGAGGTAAGATTATATCCTCACCAATATTTTTTATTGGTATTTCTATTGGGTGTGGAATATTAAAAGGGCTTAGGATAAGGTAATCAGAGTCGTTATCGAAGTCTAATATACAATTATATGTTTTTATGAAATCCGTGCTGATGATGCCGTCGCATCGATTTGGAAAATCATTTTGAACTACCTGAAATTTATGTGGTATTTAAAAGTTTTTATATTTTAGATCGAAAAATATACTTCCTATTGACTGTATTTTACCTTGTCCTATTGCGCTTAATATTGTGGTTTTATTATTATTTATTTGATTTATCTTGAAATGTGTTATTTTTATTAGTGAAATATCGGCTCCTGTGTCAAATAGTAAGGTAACTGGGGTAAGTGTTGCTTATTCATAGTTTAACAATGAAACATAAGTTGAGGATCAAGTGGTATACCTTGTTATTTAATGAATATGTCTTAGGGGAAGATCCTGGTTTTCCGAATCAATATCGTTTGATTCTGTTGCTCTCACATAATTTCTATTTCTATGGCCGTTGTCAGCTCTTTGTCTGTAATTCTTATTGCCATTATTGTTGTACCTATTGTTATACTTATAAGTGTTGTTATTGTTATTATTTTTTTTGGTAATAATTCCTTCTACGGAAATTGTATAATTTGTACGAAAATTACACTGTACAACACACCAAAAAATTACAAGGTCCGGGCTATAAATTCTGATAGAGGAGACAAAAAAAGAGATACGTGTATTGGCGTTTTGAAAGTTTACATCTGAATTTCATTTGAGAGGGGGTTAAAATTTCCCAGCTCTGGCACATTCTTATTGTTAAACGGCATAAGCAACCATGTTACCCTTACATTTTAGGTATAAAATGTGTTCAGCAAATTTATGTAAAATGTTACGGAGAACATTCTTGTAGAAATGTTAACCCTCTAACTCCTTAAGATATGGGTCTATTTTGTACTTGTTTCAAAAAAGAGCAAAAAACACCATTAAAACAGGGTCTTAGAGGGTTAAAATGTTCCATAAAAATGTTACCCGTTAAATTTTACTATAAGTCCTTGAATATACCAAAAAGGAAAATTCAACCACAAAGTCAGAAATAAGACACAACAAAAGAGAGCTTAGGGTTAATTTCGCATTTATTAAGAATTTTGTTTTAAAGCAAATTTGGATAGCATTATTTACATTTTTTTTTAGCTCTAGGCAATTCCACTTCATTATCATACAATGTCCAGCATATTTCAGCGATAAGCTAATGAATGCTTTTACCTTTATCTTACGAAAATTGTTATTCTTACTGCCATCTTATAAACCAGATTTTATTACGTGTAAAAAGGGATAATAATTGTGGTTTTAAAAAATCTGTTTTAGAAAAAACCAATTCGAGAATGTCCATAGACCAAAAAAAAAACAGGTAAAAAATTTCAATTGAACATTAAAAGGAAAGGAAAATGTTTCATTCAGAATAACAAATTTGAAAAAGCAATTAAATTTTATGATAAATCACGTCAATTTGGATGTACAATATAATGTAATTAGTAATTGTGATTGCTAAAATTCCACAAATTTGGGAATGTCCCTAAATAAAATCAGGTACCAGAATATTTATCAGTGGTATTGCAATAGGTAAATAATTTCAGTTGAAAATGAAGTTTCAAAAGATTGAACATCTCATACTAATACTAAATTAATTAAGAAAGAAACTTAGTTTACGTGTTAGATTTGTTTTGCAAAAATGTCCAATTGTTTGAAAAAATTAGATTTGTTTTGCTATATCTGCGGTAAACATACTATACCAGAATATAAAGTTACGTTTTTCAATAGTAAAGTTGAAGACATCTATAAAAGGTATTTTGAGCTAGAAGTTTTTCCGGATGAACTGTGGACGCCGAAGCATTGCTGTCGCATTTGTTATAATGGCTTAATTTTGTGGTCCAAATGTAATTAATTTTTTTTTTGCTCTAAAACTATAGTTTTATTTTTGAACTCTCGCTGAAGGTCAACGAAATTCAATGCAGTTTGGTATACCTATGCGGTGGTTAGATCCAGGTGAACATAATGACGCTATGTGCTACGTCTGCCAAAATATTTCCATATTAAAGTTGAATAGATATAGGCGAAAGAGTTTTGTATACAAAACTGTACCATCAGCCATGCTGCCAATTCCGCATTCTGACGAACTCCCAGTACCTGTGCTACAACTTCGAAGTCCTAGTCATTATGTTGATGGAACCATCGATGAAACAGGAACCTTTTATTGCGCAGATAGTGATTACACAAGAATTGACGTTATCCCAAGACCAATATTAGCGTCTCAAGAGCATTTAAATGCATTGGTTCGGAGACTGAATCTGTCTAAAAACAAATCAGAAATTTTAGCTGCAGACTTAAAAGGTCTTCATCTACTTGAACCTGGTGTCAATTTTACCAGCTTTCGTAAGCATTAAGACAGCTTTCTGCCGTTCGTTTCAGTAAACGATGATAACACGTTTGCTTATTGCAACGATATTAAAGGAATAATGAATGCAATGAGTTTTGAGTATAACCACGAGGACTGGCGTATATTTATTGATTCATCTAAGAAGAGTCTAAAAGCTGTACTTCTGTATTACGATAATACCAAAAATCCAATTCCAATTGCCTACGGAATGTACATTAAAGAAAGCTATGATTCTATAAAACTAATACTGGACTCCGTAAAATATGAAGACCATAATTGGCGGATCTGCTGTGACTTAAAAGTCGCTAGTTTTCTTTCAGGTATGCAGGCCGGATACGTTAAGTACGGATGCTTTTTATGCACTTGGGATAGCAGATGGAAGGGTGACCAATATTCCAAAAAAAAAATGGAAGTTGACAGCTGAGGGAACATTAGGAGAGCACAATATCGTACGTCAAGCATATCAAACTTGGTGTGGTAAAAAACTTTGTTAAATGTCTGGATATAAGTGGATCAGAATTTAATTTCGTAAAAACCATATTTCCAAAATTAAGTAAATCAAAGATTAAAGAAGGTATGTATATGTTCTTTAAGTCGTTGTTATTGGTTAAAGTCTTAAAATTGGTTTTATACCAACAGGTGTTTTTGTTGGTCCTGATATAAGAAAGCTAATGCAAAACGCTTACTTCGACGAAACGCTCTCACCAATTGAGCTTGATGTGTGGAAAAGCATCAAGGAAGTGATATACAATTTCTTAGGCAAAATCGTTCTCCTACTGCTCGAATATACATAGACACCATGCTTAAAGCTTTTGAAAAACTAGGCGTTCATATGTCAATAAAAATTCATTTTTTAAATTCCTTTCATTACTTTGAGAACCAGTTGTCAACAGAATCTGATGAGCATGGTGAAAAATTTCATCAGACATGCGCACCCATTGAAGATCGCTATAAAGGTAAAAGCATTCATTCGCTTATCGCTGAAATATGCTGGACATTGTATGATAATGAAGTGGAATTGCCTAGAGCTAAAAAAAATGTAATTAATGCTATCCAAATTTGCTTTAAAACAAAATTCTTAATAAATGCCAAATTAACCCTAAGCTCTCTTTTGTTGAGTCTTATATATATATATATATATATATATATATATATTTTTTTTTTTTTTTTTTTTTTTTTTTTTTTGGTTCTCCACTGTAGTAGTCTTCTTTTTTATTGATGTCTTTTAACCTAAACAATGGTCCAGTTGCCGTTGGCGCTTAATATGTTAAGACTACCTTACAATCTTTCTCTGGTAACTTTAATATCTGTCATTTAAATTGTAAAAGTAGTAGACCATCAAGAAATAATTCTAAGTTTGATGAATCTTATTCTTAAAAAATGTTCCAGTTGATATTTTTGCGGTTACTGAAACATGGCTTAAACCATATGTTTCTGACAGAGCTGTTGAGGTTCCTGGCTTCAATTTGTGTAGAAATCATCAGTTGAATTCTATAGGAGGTGGAGTTTGGTCTCTTTATGTCAAAAAGTTACAGGTATAAGAAAATACTTAAGGTCTATGAGTTAGGTGAGTCACTTTTTATTGAACCCTGTCTTAATGATACGTTCTTTCTAGTTGATGTTGTTTATTTACCAGATGGTAATATTGAATCTAAAGCATTTAATTCTATTAACCACAATCGGCTTATTCAACAACTTAGGGATGATTTCAATTTTTCTAAAACCGCGTGCAGCCTTATTTCTGCATACATAAGTAGTAGATTTCAATTTGTTTAGCTTAATAGCTTAGTATCTAGCGGTAAATCTCTATTATCGGGAGCCGTTCTTGGACCGCTATTGTTTATATTATATATTAACAATCTTCCTGGTAATATAGATTCTACTTTATGTGAAACATTTTATTTACTAGTCGCATGGACTGTGTTGACGTTTTGGTAAGCAACATTAATTTTTGTCTTCAGCGTATTCCTGAATGGACTTTGGATTATTCTCTTAGTATTAACCCTTCTAAAACCTTGGACCAACTAATCGCTTTTTCCTAATTTTGATATTTATTTGGCGGGTGTTATTGACTTCGTTGCAAGCATTAAATGCCTGGGTGTTATGCTTGATTCTACGCTTTCTTTTGTATTTCATATTGATATTCTTAGCTCTAGAGTTTTTGGTATTCTGCAAATGATATATACAAGTAATTTATACCTACCTTTGCGTGTAAGGAAGATGTTGGCTTATATTCTATTAATATCTCAACTTTTATATGAACATGTGTTTTCTGGTACCTGTTCTACAATTCTGAGCAAGCTTAAACCTATTTTTAATGTTGCGATACGTTTTGTTTAGAATGTTCGGCGTCGTGAGCATATTTCTGCTCATGTTCATCGTTTCCTTTGTTGCACATTCGATGAATTTGTCATGTGCCGTAATTTACTTTTTTTTTATAAAATTATAAGAGCTGGTAGACCACTTCCTCTTTATGAATCGTTTTCATTTACGCACTCTACAAGGAACCCTCAAATTCTAATACCTCTTATCTCATGCTCCTTTTTTTGAAAAGTCTTTTTTAGTTAGAGTATCACATTGGTGGAACCGACTACCTCATAATCTTCGTATCTTTTCTCAATCTTATAATACTTTCAAATTAAAAAATAATCAATTGGTGTTTTAATATTTTGTAACTTTATTTATAATTGCTTTTGTATTGGTACTGATTGGACTATTTTGGGTTTTCATTTTAATCTATTTTCTGCTGCTGGAAAGCCAACAATAATAATAATAATAACTAATATTAATTATTATAATTATATATTATTAATTTGTTATTTTGAATTAAATGATCTCGCTACATGTAAACGTTGCTCTTTCATCATTAAAAGCGCCAACAACATTATCAGGTATGCCAAAGCAAGGACCATGATTCGTCAAAGACCAAACCTTACATTGAACGAATCCGGGAATCTCACTGATATTCTTCATACAGACAGCACATTTGGATTTCTTTACTGAAGTCATATTAAAGCAATTAAGGTTGGGTTTACTAGAACAAGCAGCAAATTATAAGAAACAAAATGAAGTTGAAGTATAGATGATAATAATTGTTTAAACAATAATAATATTTCACTCCACAATTATTTAGCAATATTTAACTTCAGTTTTAAATTTATTTTGATTTAATTCCACACAAATTAAATAAATTTGTTTGATAATTTAATTTAATTACTTTGATATTATTGAATTAATTTTATTAATATATATTTATATATATATATATATATATATATTTTTTTTTTTTTTATTTTTTTTGGTTCTCCACTGTAGTAGTCTTCTTTTTTATTGATGTCTTTTAACCTAAACAATGGTCCAGTTGCCGTTGGCGCTTAATATGTTAAGACTACCTTACAATCTTTCTCTGGTAACTTTAATATCTGTCATTTAAATTGTAAAAGTAGTAGACCATCAAGAAATAATTCTAAGTTTGATGAATCTTATTCTTAAAAAATGTTCCAGTTGATATTTTTGCGGTTACTGAAACATGGCTTAAACCATATGTTTCTGACAGAGCTGTTGAGGTTCCTGGCTTCAATTTGTGTAGAAATCATCAGTTGAATTCTATAGGAGGTGGAGTTTGGTCTCTTTATGTCAAAAAGTTACAGGTATAAGAAAATACTTAAGGTCTCTGAGTTAGGTGAGTCACTTTTTATTGAACCCTGTCTTAATGATACGTTCTTTCTAGTTGATGTTGTTTATTTACCAGATGGTAATATTGAATCTTTTAAACTTTTTCATCATGATATATCTTTGAGCTATTCTAACATTATCATTGTAGGAGACTTTAGTTATAATTTATTCGATTTGCCCAAGTCTTATAATATGCGGTCGTTATGCACTAGGTGCAATTATTCGATTGTTCACAATTCTAAACCTACACACTTTGATATTGCCAATGACTCATCATCCTTAATTGATTTTTGGTTAGTAGGTAACCCATCTACTGTTTGCCTTTCTGATCAAGTTCATGTTTCGTCCATAAGCCATCATGCTTTAATTTTTTCATCGTTTTTGATTCAAGTTAATCGAGTTGTAGACTTCGTTAAATTTCATGATCTTAGATCTATTGATTGGGATAACTTGCATTTTTATTCGTCTGATTTAGATTTTTTCCAGTTTTATGTTGGTATTGTTGATTACCAGTGTAATACTATTAATACATTTTTTACTCAACTTTTTAAATTTGTTCCAGTTCTGAAAAATAATGTTTTACGTAATGAAAATAGTTGGATGTGCTGCAATGATATTATTTTTGCTCAGTCACTTGGGGATCTTGCGTATTACGTATTTCTAAATAACCGTTCTTCTGAAAACTGGAATGTTTTTTGCAGGCCTCGTAATAAAGCCAAAAATGTGATTCGTAAGATTAAAAGAAAACATTTTTCTAAAATACTTTGGGGGTTAGATTCAGCAAGTCTTTGGAAATACTAAAGGGTGCGGGATTGTGTGGATGGTGATTCTATATCCAATAGTGGTTATATTGATGCTTTAAATGATTTTTTGGTCTCGGGGGGTAATGCTGTTCATAGTGGCGATTCAGATATAGATATAGTGAGTTTTGAGGATGCTCTGAGTTGTGTCTCTGGTTGTAGTGGTTGATGCTTTGGATAAGGTGAAATCTGTAGGTGTTGACAATATTTCAATTAGCTTTATTGAACATGTTTATCCCTTTGTGTCTGGTTGCATTATTTATCTTATTAACTCTTGACTACATCTATATTTTCCTCTTGCTGGAAGACTGCTAGAGCAGTACCCATTCCTAAGTCTAGGGTGATACATGAGCCGGATGATCTAGGCCTATTTCTATTCTTCCAGCTTTGTCTAAAGTTGTTGAGCATATTCCAAAGGAACTAATAATCGAATTTGCATCTGAAAGATTATATAGAGCACAATTTGCATTTAGAAAAGGCTATAATACCACGTCATTGCTTTTAAGTCTCTCAGATAGAATTCGTCAACATGCAAATAATAATGAATTTAATGTTCTTGTCTGCCATGACCTCTCTAAAGCATTTAATTCTATTAACCACAATCGGCTTATTCAACAACTTAGGGATGATTTCAATTTTTCTAAAACCATACATAAGTAGTAGATTTCAATTTGTTTAGCTTAATAGCTTAGTATCTAGCGGTAAATCTCTATTATCGGGAGCCGTTCTTGGACCGCTATTGTTTATATTATATATTAACAATCTTCCTGGTAATATAGATTCTACTTTATGTGAAACATTTTATTTACTAGTCGCATGGACTGTGTTGACGTTTTGGTAAGCAACATTAATTTTTGTCTTCAGCGTATTCCTGAATGGACTTTGGATTATTCTCTTAGTATTAACCCTTCTAAAACCTTGGACCAACTAATCGCTTTTTCCTAATTTTGATATTTATTTGGCGGGTGTTATTGACTTCGTTGCAAGCATTAAATGCCTGGGTGTTATGCTTGATTCTACGCTTTCTTTTGTATTTCATATTGATATTCTTAGCTCTAGAGTTTTTGGTATTCTGCAAATGATATATACAAGTAATTTATACCTACCTTTGCGTGTAAGGAAGATGTTGGCTTATATTCTATTAATATCTCAACTTTTATATGAACATGTGTTTTCTGGTACCTGTTCTACAATTCTGAGCAAGCTTAAACCTATTTTTAATGTTGCGATACGTTTTGTTTAGAATGTTCGGCGTCGTGAGCATATTTCTGCTCATGCTCCTTTTTTTGAAAAGTCTTTTTTAGTTAGAGTATCACATTGGTGGAACCGACTACCTCATAATCTTCGTATCTTTTCTCAATCTTATAATACTTTCAAATTAAAAAATAATCAATTGGTGTTTTAATATTTTGTAACTTAGTTTATTTATAATTGCTTTTGTATTGGTACTGATTGGACTATTTTGGGTTTTCATTTTAATCTATTTTCTGCTGCTGGAAAGCCAACAATAATAATAACTAATATTAATTATTATAATTATATATTATTAATTTGTTATTTTGAATTAAATGATCTCGCTACATGTAAACGTTGCTCTTTCATCATTAAAAGCGCCAACAACATTATCAGGTATGCCAAAGCAAGGACCATGATTCGTCAAAGACCAAACCTTACATTGAACGAATCCGGGAATCTCACTGATATTCTTCATACAGACAGCACATTTGGATTTCTTTACTGAAGTCATATTAAAGCAATTAAGGTTGGGTTTACTAGAACAAGCAGCAAATTATAAGAAACCAAATGAAGTTGAAGTATAGATGATAATAATTGTTTAAACAATAATAATATTTCACTCCACAATTATTTAGCAATATTTAACTTCAGTTTTAAATTTATTTTGATTTAATTCCACACAAATTAAATAAATTTGTTTGATAATTTAATTTAATTACTTTGATATTATTGAATTAATTTAATTAATTTGATATTTGATAATAATCAGCAGCTCACAAAATGTGTCTACATGGACATAAATTAAATATTATCTACGACTCATCATTAAGATATAATTAACAAAAAAAAAAAAAAAAAAAAAAAAAAAAACAAGAGCAAGAGATAAAGTTAGTTTTTTAAAGAGACTCAGTTTAGAAAATATAATAAAGGAAAACGCATACTTGTTGGAAAACAGTAGTTTTTTACTAAAATTTAATTGGCGCCAAACGCAAAAAGTTTTTATATCAAAAATAAAATAATATACAGTAATGTTTGATAAAATAGAGCCACCTTGATCCAACACTTTTCAAAATAATGCACAACAGACTTTATAAATATTTCTTTTATTATATTTCTGTTTGCTCATAAACTAAATGATACAAATAAAATGCAAATGTAGAAATTCAAAACTTAAATAAAATTTTTTCCATTAAATTTTTACAAGTCACCGGCAGGACCAGCAAATTTAGTTACCTTAAATAAATTTTTTTGTTTACTGACTGAATTTTTTCTCATTAATTATTATTTCTTTACCTTAGTTCCTCCTGATATAACCCTTATTTTTTATAACGTCTCAGCATCGTTTTGGCATTAAGTCCACAAGTTTTTTGGCAGGTTTCTGCATGAATTTTTTCCACGCATCCTGAACTAAGGTCCAAAGTTTGTCTTAATTGAATGGATTTGTTCCTCGAAGACACATTTTTGCTATTTGCCATAAGTTATCCACCAGCTTAAAACCTTGACGTTATATTCTTCAAACCAGTCTTTCCTGCTTCGATGTGTGTTTCGGGTCATTGTCTTGTTGAAACACCCATGGAAGCGGCATTTCCAATTTGGCATAGAGCATCGTAATATCATTAAGAATATTTGTATAATAAGCGGCATCCATTCTACGCGCAATCCGAAATTAAGGCCCAATACCATAATACGAAAAACAACCCCATCCAATATGTTTCCGCCTCCATGTTTAATGGTTTTTGTGCACGAATTTCGATGTTGGGAGGTCTTCGTACAGGAAGGTTGCTTCTGTCTGAATTTAACAAATTAACTTTCGTTTCGTCAGACCATAGAATATTTCTCCATTTGCTTACAGCCAATCTACACGATTTTGGGCAATTTTTCTTAGGTGCTCTTTAGTTAGGTATGAGAGCTTTCTACTTCTTCTAGCCTTCAAATTATTTGTATTAAGAAGTGGTAAAATCATCTAGATTATGCTCCTGTTTAAAGATGGAAAAGGTGACAAAAGGATCCTTTTCTACATGCAAAATTTTTCGCTCCACTAGAGGTATAATTTCCGACGGCTTCCTCTATTTTCTGCCTTGCTTTTATATTTGACGGCGTTTTCCACCACATTTTTAGAGCATCTAATTATTTCGGCAATTTTCTATAACATTCTCCTTTATTTTGGAATTTTTTATTGTCTCCCGGCTCTTAAAAGGTTTTCTTTTTCCCATTGTAAATACTATTATGTAAAACAGTTTTGATATTGCTTTCGAATTGTATTTAAAAAACACTCAGCTTATCTTTTTATACACTTTTAATTAAAAAAATAAATTTAATTTGTAAACGATAATTGTTTTTCATTATTGGCTCTACTTATTTGCACATCTGCTTTCGCATCTAAATTTATTCTGATATGAAAATAATGATTAATGACGCTGAAGCGATGAAGAGATGTGTGTTAGCGGAACAACGTTTTTATGCCTAATTTTTTGTATGAGGGATTTTTAAGGGGTAAAAGTATTGGGGATAAGGTGGCTCTATTTTATTGCACAGCACTATGTATGTACATACCTGCTAAACTTAAATAAAATTGTTTAAACTTTAAATGCAAAAAACATTCTTGTGAAAAAATATATATGTACATATATATGTGGCTCACAGCTTATTTTATATAATGCATAATTTGATCTTTTAAGTCCGTAACAATAAACCCAGTGGAAAAAAAATTCGTATCATTTAATAGAGAAAAGGGTCTTGTTTAACAAAAAAGCTTTGTTTATTAAAAAATAAAATTATATTAAAATAATTAAAAAACAAGAAAAGTAAGTATTTTAGTAACGATACTTTCAGAATTCGTTGACTAGTGGAAATTAATTTTTTATTCTTCCTTATTTTTCGATATGATTGGTACTTAATTGATAGTAGTTTTGTGAATTTCGAGAAAAATTACAATGCGTAGACGCACAACGTTACTGCAGAAAGAATTGGTAGTAAATCATTATAAAACGGTCACTTGCAGCGGAAAATAGTTGAAATGGTGAATAAATGTAGAGAAGCACCAAATGAAATTTTTATTAACATGATAAGTGTTATATTGCGAGAAAAATTTTAAATGATCGAGTTGCAAGCAAGAAGTCTTTTATTACCGCCAAAACCAAAACATACATACTCAACTTCGCTATAGAACAAGTTTCGATAAAGGGGCAAGTCGTAATTTTATTCGCAAAAATTTAATGCGTGCCCTCGACAATAAAGCAAGATACATTGAAGACGATGTAGATGCCATTTTGGCAGATGGGTCCGTCCCACAGGTGTCGAAGGGCGTAGAACTTGAAACAAGACTCTGGGATACTGCAAAACAATGTAAGTTTTTTGTGCTATCTGAATCAAGCAAAAATGTAATCGTTGGATTGTAGCAGAATTCCACACAACCAATAAAATGGCAGGATTGCACCAAGACTGTTACAGAATACAAACTCAATGCTTGAACAAGACTGTAGGTGACGAGAATGATACGCCATGGAAGCTGCGCGTAGAAAGCCACCAGTGACTTCGCGTGCTGTTATAAAACCATGACGGTATCACAGCGGAGCGCGAAAAGCTCATAAAAACGAACAACACCTGAAGTTTATGCACGGAATAGGGTCAACCATATACCGTATACCCATAGCGAAAAGAAGGATGCTAAACGTCCAGGACTGGTCGTGAATTCAAAGGCTTTAATTCCTAGGAAAATCCACTGCGACCCTTTGATAATAATGTATTGGAATATTAGAAACAAAATGGTCAGCAGAACTCAAAGTTAAGCCAGCTTCCGAAGTGGTACTTGCTAAACCTGCAAAACAAGTATCTGTAGAACGTGCATTTAGTAAATTGTAAATAATGTAATGTAATACGTTTAATATTTTGCTTTGGTTGGACAAATTAAATAATTTAATCAACATTAGGTGTGTTCCAACACATTTTAAAAATAGGTGTGTTTTAACATTCTCCCCCGCGTTGAACATATGTTCAACAAAATCGTGTTGTTTTTAGGTTAGTCGACTAGGAGTTTTCATATAGCCTTAGCGTCTAGGACGAACCTAAGTGGTTGCTGATGGGGTCTTGGTGTAGGTTTCAAGTCATTGAGCGGTGGTTCTACCGATTGCAGTTCGATATTTTGGTTGGTGCCGTTAACAGGCCTTGTTGTGTGTAGTTTTCGACAGATTCTGCACGTTTTATTTCGAGGAAAAATAAAAGTCAATGATAATAAGCTTAGAAAAAGTGCAAGGTAACCAATCGTATTGTTATGTTGTTGATGGAAATTGAATTTATTGGGCCGGTCCAGTATGTGTTGTTCCTTTAGTGATTCTTGTAAAGTTAATAGTTCCTTGATGCTATTGTCATATAAACTTTCGACGTTTGTTGAAGTTGATTGGTTATTGCTTATAGATGGTGCAATAAGCTTTTGCGAGGATAAATCGGAAATAGGGCCGAGGCTAGTGTATGATGAATTTATTGTGCTCAAGATAGTTTGTCGTCCGTTTATAGTGTTGGATTCATGCTTCAGTATACATTCCGGATCCAGCGAAAGTAGACCGGATCATTTTAACGAAAGGTGAGAAATTTCTCTGTTGCAGACGACTATTGCCCGAGATGGTGATGACGTGGCATATATCCACTGATTTCTCTTGTTAAGTGGTATTCATTTAGTTGTAATCTTCTCTTGAGTACAAGTTGGTGTCGTTTTGTTGTTGTACAAATTGATTTCACACTTGCAAATTTCTGAGCCATAATTGTACCGAGTCTGAACGGTGGTACATAAAAATACGTCTTGTTTTATTATGTCACAAGCTCTTAGGTTTTCTTTCGTAAGAAAAATATACTGGTTTTTAGATACTGTTATGCATATGAAATCAGCACATCATGTTAGGTACGGGAATCAGTTGGAACATCTTAAATTGTTCAACTTCCACTAATGGTGGAATCATTTTGAATACTGCATGTTTGGGCGTGAGTCTACCTTGAACCTTCATTAGTTTGAATAGCTGTAGTAATGCATCTTTTCCGGAAATAGGAAGTGTTACTGATGTTGGTACATGGAGTTTAATCTGACTACTTTCCTCTTGCAATTGTTCTGGAGTCAGTAGTAAAGGACTGATTTTTCCTTGATGAGTATCCATGAGAGTATCAAGAATTGCGGACTGTATGTTTCGTATATTATTTGCAACCAGGTTCAGTTCCAAAACTCCACTGTTAAATAATTGGGTGAGTTCTATCTGAAACAACACATGATTGTTTTGCTGAGTTGCTTGTGATAATTCTTCGATTTTTTTTCTCCAGTTGTTCAAATCTTGCCTTAGCTGTCAACTGTGTTTTTCTTATGATGTTAACTGTTGAGTCGGCAATTGAGGTTTGATTCTTAAGCAAAGTTAATAAATGCGACTCATTTTCCATTACCGTTTGTATTGTGTTGGATATCTGGTTAGCATATTTAGAGTCCAATATGCCAAATAATGAGTTAGCAATATTTCCAACTATATTCAAGGCGCCTCTTTTAATTCGTAGAAGTCAATTTTGTAGCTGTAGATCGTTTTCTAGGTGTTCAAATTGCCTTATGATACTTAGGCATGATTCATTTAATTTTCTCATTCTGCAAAGGTTTAGTAGGGACTTTGTGTCATTGATCAAAATTGATGTTTCAGACCAGCATGCATCTAGATCATAGTATACAAGAATGTTTAATTCACTGCTAGAAATGGTTGCTGTGCCAATTTCTTCAAATTTCGTTCCAAATTTTTGATTCTTTACCGGATTTCCAACTGACATTGGTAACAGCACAAGTATTGTAATTAAGGCTAGAGTCAGATGGGTTGATAGAACCCTTTCCCTTTTATTTCTAGACTCCTGAACTGAGTCATAAGTACTGTTGTTGCTAGTTGAACGGTTATCCTCAGGGGTGACAGATGCTTCGCAATCTGGTTCGATGGGTAAGAGAGAGATTCGATTTATTGGTCGTTTGAAAATTCCATTAGCTGTTTTAACCTCCACAACTCTGATGATATTGTCACTGCCAGGATGTGTTTTGACTACTCTTGCCAAAGGCCACTTCATGATTGGTAAATTATCTTCTTTTATTATTACCATATAACCAATCTTGAGGTTGTCAAACCGATTATTCCACTTATGGCGCTGCTGTAATTGATTCAAATATTCAGTGGACCATCTTTTCCAGAACTCGTGTTTGAGATGGGATACCAGCTTCCAGTGTGATAGTCTTAATGAATTTACTGTTGTTGCGCCACTATCTACTTGCTATACCAGTGCTTCGCCAATCAGAAAATGACCAGGAGTCAGTGCTTCAAGATTATTAAGATCTCTTGACAAAGGTGTTAGTGGGCGAGAGTTGAGTATTGCCTCGATCTCTGCTACGATAGACCCATTTCTTCCTGGGTCAGTGATGCAACTGCCACACTTCGCAGTAAAAGATGTTTTGCCCATAGTCCACCAAAATGCGGCGCACGTAAAAATTTATTCCCTTTGAGCTGGCAGTTGAGATGATCGATTCCTGTCCCTTGTCGGAGTAGATACTTCCCGCCATTTCTGACAATTGGTTCTTTGCTCCTATAACATTAGTAGCGTTGTCTGAATATATGTTCTGTCAACGACCTCGACGGCTGATGAATCGTTTTAGAGCCCCAATGAATGCTTCAGTTATTAGGTCGGTTACTAACTCGAGAAGAATCGCCTTGGTGGCAAAACAACAGAATACGGCTATATATGCTTTTGTCGGTCTTTTTCCTCTGACCTTATGATGGATCCACACTGGCCACAATAGCCAACTCACGTGTTAATGAAGGGTCGGGCTGATGCCACTCTAGTCTGCGGTAAACTACCCATTATTTGTTGGCACAGTTGAGGTTGTGCCCTGGCACATCTGACGCACCTTTGTAAAGTTGAGCGCGCTGTTATTTTGCCTTTTATTGGCCAAAATCGTTGTCGTATTATGTTTAATAACGCTTGTGCGCCACAATGTTTGTTTTCTTCGTGAACCATTGTAAACAAAAGCCTTATGATAGGGTCATTATATGGTATCAAAATTGGGTGTTTTGCTTCATATGGCAATAGGGATGCCTCCAATCGTCCTCCAACTCGTAAGATATTTGTTCTATCTAGAAATGGAGCAAGACTGATGATGGAGCTGTTTTTGTCGACTTCTTTTTTTTCCGAAGTTGGTTAATTTCTGATAAGAAATCGGACATCTGAATTGTTCTAATAATGGTATAAATTGCATCGTCTAATTCTGCTGGAGATAATGATTTGTGTTCAGAACGCTGTTGTCTTTTCATACGTAATTTTTTTTTAAATCTCAAAACATACCCTAGTATTCTCTGCAAAGTTTTGCAGGAATTTCTATGTGGAATTTTGTATATGAGATCATTGTTCGAAACGGTAACTGCTGCCGATAGCAATGTCGCTTTTTTCTTCTCGAGGTCGCTGGAAATTGAAAGTGCCCTTGACAGTTGGGGTGGCCACATGTCTTCTTGTCCGTGTAGAAAGAGTGGCCCATATAGCCATAAATTACATTCCGATAGTTTACGTGCTGGAAGACCTCTGGATAGTATGTCAGCGGGATTGTCCTTTGATCTGATGTGTCGCCATTGACTGGGCAATGTCAACGAATGAATTTTGGAGACTCGGTTTGCCACAAATGTATGGTACAACGAGGATTGGGAGCTTATCCAGGAAAGTACTATTTCGGAGTCCGTTTATATGAACATCCGGTGATTTTTGGTTTGAAGGTCCATTTTGATTATATGAATTAGCTGGGCAGCCATAACCGCGGCACATAACTCCAACCGAGTCAGTGTCTGCTTTTTTAATGGGGCAACTCTTTTCTTGGTACAAAGTAATTGCACAATAACTCTTTTATCCTTGAAATTTGCTCGAATATAGGCGACTGCACCAAAAGCTCTTTCAGAAGCGTCTAAGAAAACATGCAGTTTCGTCTCTGCTGGGAGTTGACCCTTAAAAATATGCCGAGGGATTTTGAAGTTATTCAAGCTGTCTAAATCCTTTCTGAAATTGGTCCAGAGTACTAGATGGTCCTCGGGCAAAGGCTCATCCCAATCTAACCTTAACTGCCACAACTGTTGGATAAATATCTTTGCATTGATGACAACAGGTGCAAGTAGCCCAAGCGGATTAAATAATCTTGCGAGATCCGATGTTGCTGTACGTTTTGTAATATTCTCTACCTGATTCATTTTTACCTTGATGCAAAAATGGTCAGTATTAAGCAGCCATAACAATCTTAACGTTTTTATAGTATCAGTGTTATTACTATTGAAATCCAAATTTAGCTCTTGATCACCGAGTGGAATATTTTTCAGTAGTTGCGGGAGTTTGCACACCACTTTTTTAAGTTGAAACATGGCTTCTTAAGAGTGTACTGAGTTGTTGTTGTATTTGAAGTGTGATATTAAGACTATCAGAGGCCCCCAGGCCATCATCTATACAAAAATTATTTTTAAGCATTTGTGAACCATATGGGTAGGCTAGCGAACTTTCATCAGCAATTTTTTGTAAGCATCTCGTAGCTAGATAAGGTGCTGATCGTTTCCCATATGTAACTGTATTTAGTTGGTAGTAATTAATAGTGCTGGGTCTTCCCTCCAAATAATTAATTGGTACTGATGGTTGTCCTGGTGAATCAGAATTTGTCTATACGTTTTCTCGATGTCGGTGGTGAAGACGAATCTTGGGAATTGAAAACGCAGTAAAATTGAGAAAAGTTCACATTGTACACTTGGCCCTGTATACATTAGATGATGAGGTTTAAGCTGATGCCACCATCCCGAGTTTTCTGTCTGGCTTCAGGACCCAGTGATGAGGAATAATGTGCTTAGTGTTAAATACGTTGTAGATATCTACCTTCTGCATGTGCCCCAATTGCTCGTAGTCTCGCATAAATTTTATGTATTCGGTCCGAATGCCTTCATCTTTTTGAAGTCGACGCTCTAAACTCATGAATCGATTGTATGCCATCGCATGGGATTCTCCTAACGCAGTTGGGTTTTCACGAAAAGGAAGACTTACTATAAAGCGACCCTCTCCGTTGGTATGAACATGTTGCGTAAAATGTGCTTCACATTGTTTTTCGGAGAGTGATAGAACTTTTCACTGCTTTGATATCGTCCAATTTCCACAAATGCTCTATGGCTTCTTCATACACATAAGGGACTCGGGGATGGATTGTTCCCGATTGCTTCACCCACAATCCATCCCAGGGCTGTATTTTGAAGTGTTGGAAGATTGTCAGCAAGTTGTGTTGTGCCATTTTTAGTAAATTTGAAGAAAAATTCCGCTCCAAGCAGCAAATCTATTTTTTCCTGCTGATAGAACTGTGGATCTGCTAGGTGAATATTGTTGGGAATTCCCCAAGTTGAAATGTCAACATGCTGAATGGGTTGCGAGGGAATTATGCTGGGAGCTGGAGATGGAGTTGATGAGCTTTTCGTTGTTTTGGTATTGCCACTTTTTTCTAAGTGGAGCAACGTGTTGTGTTTTTTCGCACACCTTTTGCAGCTACCTGGATTACAATTTTTTGAAGCATGGTCACTTCTGAAGCAATTTACACATAACCTCTTTTGTTGTACCCATTTTAGTCGTTCTGCTTCTGATAGTCGCAGGAGTTTACTGCAGTGGTATAGTTTGTAGTCACTACTATTGCACAGTCTGCATGTAATACTGTTACTTCCGTTGGCTGTTATAATTGTTGATACCACCTTGTGTTGTGGTTTATCCTTCAGAGAATCTGCATCCATTGACTAAAAGTTTCTCTCTAAGAATTCCAAAAATTCTTTGATTGTTGGAACTTCGCGTGGATGTGATAGAGATTGCTCGTAGCGAAGGCGGGTGGGTTGATCAAGTCTTTTTAATAACAAATGTAGTAGCAACGGATCCCAAGTATCTGTGTTTTTTTATGATTCTGTAATGCTAATAGACACTTCTTTGTTTTATCATGCAATGACTTGTAATTATCGCTTAAATTTCTGTTTGGAACATCGATTAGCTCCTGTACCAGTTTGCCAACGAGTAATCGTTTGTTGTTGTAGCGCTCTATTACTAATGACCATGCTGCCTGAAAATTATCTCCTGTAGCAGCGAAGTGCTTGATAAGATTTGCTGTTTCTCCTTCCAGATGTGTTTTGAGGTACCACATTTTTTGAATGTCTGGTATTGGTTGTTGTATTATCAGTGAAGAGAACAAATCATGAAATTCCTTCCACTTCAAATAATTTCCTTCAAATTTAGGAAGCGTTATCTTGGGAATTGGGACTGTCCGTGAATCTGGCTGATTATTTTGTGGCATTGAGTGGGCTTGATCATTACTACTATTTCTAGTGGTTTTATTCGCTGTTCGCAGCTTCTTTTCTAACTGGATAAATCTATCAATATTATAGCCTTGCTTGCTTGTGTCAGCTCACACTATTCTGCAATTTGATAGTGCAAGCTTTCAATGTTTTTCCACAAATTTGTTGCGGGTTCGGTGTCTTCTCTTGTGAAGCCATCTTCTAAAAGGCGCTCCAAAGAAGACATCATGGCGGCTTGCCTTCGCATGAATTTGACTAGCTCTTGTTGATTTACTGTCAGTAGTAAATGTAGTTGGCTCTGATCCGGCTGATTGAATTTGTTGCTTGCCGGTAGCTTCAGTAATTTTTGTTATTGAATTTTAAAAAGTCGCCCTGATTTACGATATTTATAATTGCGTTGCAATAGTCTTTAATAAAATACTGATGTTCCATTGGAAGGTTTTCAATGAGACGAATCTTAGTGTCATTGTTCTCCAATTCTGACCATTCCGCATCCAGTCGTCTCAACCTTTCCTGGAAATAATCTATAGAATCCTTTCTTGATGCAGGATCCTTTTTGAAATTTCGGATTGTTGCCAATTTGTTTTTGGTTGATGACCAATTCCTCGAAAGAAACCATGATTTTGTTGCGGTTGTGGAAAACGAAGAGGGTCAAAATGGATGAAAAAAGTTATTATTTTTTTATTTTATATAAATGTTTTTTTGACCTTTTTATATTTTCAATATTTCGCCACACCGTTGGGTGGCATCATCAGGAAACAAAAAATATTAATAATTAGATTTTCGTTTTTTTGAATAACAAAATTGAAATGAAATTATTTTTTCAAACAAAAACAGAAAAATCAAAAACCAAACGACAAAAAATTCAAATATTTAAACATTTACATTCTTATAAATTTAAAACTCAAAAAACATTCAAGTAAAACGTCCCTGTATCTTTGATCAGACTTATGTCCAACTATTCTAGTTTTTAGTTTATTTTTTGTCGCACCTTCATATTCCTTATTACAATTCTCACTATCATTACCATTACAAGGTATTTTGTAAACTACATTTGACATGTCCCATTTTTAATCTTATCTTTTGTTTTACTAAATAATCTATTTAAAGAATTATAAGTTTTGTATGCCATTTTATATTTCTCCCCATCAAAAATTTTTGATTTTTCAATCCTTTCTGCTATTTCTGGTACATAAATTAAAGACTTGCAAACTTTAGTTTCTGTAACATTTCTTGTATTATTTGCTCCTCTAAACCTTAATTGTTTAAACAAACTATTTATCACTCTCATTGGAAAATTATTATCAATTAATATCTTTTTAACTTTATCTTTATTGCTTTTGTGAAATTCCTTATCACTTAGCTCAAGTACATTTTCTAGCAAATTTTTTCCCGTATTATTAATTATTCTTTTGTTATGCTTTGAATAATAATTAATAATTCTCCCGGAAGCTGTTGGCTTTTGCTACCAATCCATTTTTAGTTTATTTCCTCTCCTTATTACTAACGTATCTAAATAGGGCAATTTAAAATTATTTTCTATTTCTATTGTAAATTTTATACAACTATTGAAATTATTTAATGTTTCTAACATATTTTCAATACCAGATGCAGAAATAATACAAAACAAATCCACATATTTTGTCATTATTCTTGGTTTTATACTAATTTCATTAATACACGTGTCTAATAATTCCTCCATAATAAAATCTGCCACAACAGGGGAAGCTGGAGATCCCATTGGAAGCCCTTTTTGTTGCAAATATATGTTATTATTATATTGAAAGTATCTATTATCTTCAATACAGAATTTTAAAATTCGTAAAAATAAACATTTTTCCATTCTAGTATATTCCTGTATTACGTTCCATTTTTCTTCAATAATATTCACTGCCATATCAACAGGTATACTTGGAAATAAAGAGACTACATCAAAAGATACTAATTTTTCATCATTCAGAACACTTATGTTCCTTATCCTTTCTTTAAATTTAAGCCAATTTTTAACATTATATTTTAAATTTTCTGTAATCTTTTTTAAAATCATTATAATATATTTACATAACTCATAAGATGGAGAATTTATAAAAGAACAAATCGGTCTTAAAGGAAAATCCTCCTTGTGAATTTTAGGTAACCCATACGATCTTGGAGCTGTAGAAACATTGGTTTTAAGCTTGCTTTTCTCTTAAATTGTAATAACTTTTTGTTTAAAAAATTCTTCAACCAACACATTATTAATCTTCTGCAATTTCGTTGTTGGATATTTGTTTGCTAACTTATATTTAGCAACATCCCCTACAATATTGTTAGTTCTTAAAACATAATCACTCTTATTTAAAGCAACTGTGGTTGTTTAAATACTAGTTAACTTAATGTATATTTTATAATTAAATTTCGTAGTATTTTAAAGTCAATTCAGACTACCTTTGATTTACATCCTTGTTGGAAATCTTATTTTTGTACTTTCAACGAGTAAACCGCTAACGGTTTTTAAACATTGTTTGCCGCTTTTAATTTTTATAAGTTTCTAACGAGTAAAAATATCATTCGTTTTGTTGAGCTCTTAATAGCAACAAGGTAAATATATTTACAAACAATAAAGAAAGCTAAATTAATTTTTGATATTGAAAAATTCTTGTGTTTTCTTTTTATATTTTTTATGAACCTTTTTCCTATCGGATATACGCCGAAGCATTGGTCCATACGAACCGGATTGCAACAAGAATATTCAATCGCCTTTTAGAAGGAAGAAATAAGAGTGGAAACCTTTTACGAGGAATTATTAATTTTCAACCCCCATTTTTCAATTGTAAAAAGGTTGGTAAATTGATTTAAAAAGTGAAGTGAGAAATAACATAAGTATATGTACATACAAACATACTTACATGTTTTGCATTGAAAAAACAAAGTTTGGTTATAAAAGAATAAATAAAAATAAATAGATCAGTACCGTCAGGGATAATTGTGTAAATAAAGTACCAACGAGGGTACTGTTGTATTTGAGTGCATTTCGTGGAAAAGTTTGTTTATACAAAAGAATAAATATTTCATTCGATTAAAATTGCAGTAAATAAATAAAAAATTTTATTCACAAATTAATTATACCATAAATTATTAAATAAAAAGTGCCAAATATAAAACAAATAAATGCATGTTTATAAATAAATGGGAAAATAATCATACAATAATAGCCTTTGTTAAAAAACAGTGCACTAATTGGTTAATTTATTTGTGAGTGTATTTACTGCAATTATTTGATTTGTTTTTGTGTGTATGCAACTTTAGCACTTGAGTTTAATTGGAATTGAATTTTTTTTATAATTTTACAATCGGTAAATTTTGTGTCATTCCCTACGAGATTTATTACCTTTTTGGTGCCCTTAGCTGTCAGTAGTCACCCTACAATCGGTCTTTTAGACTATATACAGTGTGATTTTGCGGTTTTGTTTTGATTTTCGTTGTTTTTTAAGAATTTAAGATTTTGGATTCTAAAATGTCGTTAAATGCGTTTGATAATTTTACTCGCGCTTCCGACGCAATTTATAAATTTGAAGCGAATTTTAATAAAATCAAAGAGGAAGATCATCACATTTATACGATCGAGGTGATGAGTGATGAGTTGAAATCGTTATGGGCGAAAGTCAAGGATACATACGAGCAGTGCCTAGATTATATTGAAACGTCGACAAAAGCGAAACCTGAAGTCTTAGAAGTGACTGAAGGTAAATATCAAAGCACTCTTAATACGTGTGCTCGGTGTATGAGGACAATGAGAGTGAAAAGTGATGAATTAGGTGCTAAGTCTGAACCAAAGTGTCCGACAAGAAGTGGTGATACTTTGGGTATGGATATTTGTCATAACTTACCCCTGCCACCGTGTGACACGGACATTTTCAATGGTGACTATCTTTCGTGGCCAACCTTTCGGGATCTTTTCACTGCTCTATATATAAATAATAGCCGTTTGAGTAATATTGAAAGATTATGTTATTTAGTAAAGAGAAATGGAAAAGAAGCTAGGGAAATTGTGTCAAAGTGTCCGCTTACAAATTCCGGGTTTGAAATCGCGTGGAAGAATCTAAAGGATACCTATGAGAATCCGCGCATGTTGGTAAATAACCAATTAAAATGCTTATTTAGTTTAGAGTCGGTCTCAAAAGAGACTAGTGCGGCTTTGAAAACTTTGCAAAGGGGTATTAATAGTTTTTTGCCTGCTATGTCAATTTATGACATTTCTACGCAGAATTGGGATCCAATGATAGTTTTTATTTGTATTCAACGATTACCAACTGTAACAGTTACGCTTTGGGAACAAAGTATTAAGAACAAAACTGCCTTATCGTTGTGGAGAGATTTAGATATGTTCTTAACGGAACGCATTCAAACTTTAGATTGTATACGCGATCTAACAAGTTTAGAAACTGATAAGAAAATATCAGAACGTAAGATAAAATCTCATGTGTCTAATACAGGCTCCACAAATGCATGTATTTTATGTCCAAATCAGTCACATTTGCTCCGATTTTGTCGTCGATTTAAAAAAATCTCTGTTTCTGAGCGTTTTTCTACTGTCAAAAAATTTCATTGCTGCGTCAACTGCCTATTCAAATCACATGAGGTCAAGGATTGTAAGAGCGAACATAACTGTTTTATTTGTAATCAAAGACACCATACTTTACTTCATCGCAATTCGCCTACTGAGAATATGGTGACTCATAATTTGAATTCAAGGTCAATAGTGCATACTGCAAATATAGAAGAGGAGTTGCCCTCGACATCGGCCGCCGCTCGTGTGAACTCAAATCGACAAGTTTTTCACCTTTCACAGAATTCGTCTGTTTTACTAGGAACTGCAATGGTTTCTATTATTTGCCACGATACTACGTATCCAGCTAGGGCCTTAATTGACCCCGCATCAGAAGCTTCATTTATTTCAGAACGTTTGCGAAATCAGTTGCGACTTACGTCACATTCTACGAATGTCAAGATTTCCGGCGTGAATAAAGAAGCTTTTGCAACCTCTAGAAAAATTTGTCCGATTCGAGTAAGATCTCCATTGAACGAACATATTGAATTGGAAACTCTGGCACTTGTGTTGCCATCAATTTCAGGTAATTTACCTTCGTTTCTTTGTCCTTCGACTATTAGGAGTGAATTACCTGATATAAAGTTGGCGGATGTGAATTTTTACAAAAGTAGGCCAGTTGACATTTTGCTTGGTGCCGATTTGTACCCAAAAATAATTCTTGGTGAGGTTCGCAGAAATGTTGTTGGGTCTCTTATGGCTCAGAAAACTGTCTTTGGATGGATTCTGACGGGTCCCATTGATGTTTCAGTTAACGATTCTATTAACGTTTTTTCGACTGCTGTTGCCTTTACTGATGAGGATAATTTGAACCGAAATCTTTAAAGATTTTGGGAAATAGAAGAGACACAAAAAAGGAAAATCATGTCTCCTGCGGATAAGATTTGTGAGGAGATTTATAAGAACACCACTGTCCGTGATACTACAGGGAGATACATTGTTTCGCTACCATTTAAACCAGAATTTCCTCGTGAAATTAATCTGGGAATATCAAGGTCTGGCGCTATGAAACAATTTATTAGAATGGAAGCTTCACTATCTCGTAGGCCAGAAATAAAGGTCATGTATGATGATGTCTTAAACGATTATTTAGATTTAGGCCACCTTCTGCCGACTGAAGTTAGTAGCGGAGCTGTCACGGATTCTTGCTATTTGCCACATCATCCCGTAATTAAACTAGAGAGAAAAACGACAAAATTAAGAGTCGTTTTTAATGCATCAAAAAAAACATCCAATGCCAACAGTTTAAATGATTGCCTTTTTGTAGGGCCTACCCTTCAGGCTGATTTGGTAAATTTAATTTTACGTTGGCGTACATACGAATTTGTATTCAACTGTGATATTTCGAAAATGTATAGGCAGATTCGTGTTCATTCGTGCCATACGCCATTTCAGAGGATTCTTTATAGATCGTCCACTGACGATCAAATAACAGACTATGAATTACAAACGGTAACGTTTGGGTTGAATTGTGTCCCTTATTTGGCAATTAGAACTTTATTGCAATTGGCTGATGATTGCGAAGAAGAATTTCCCTTGGCTTCAAAGATTTTGAGGACAAATATGTATGTTGATGATGTGTTGGCTGGAGCACATGATATTTGTAGTGCTTTGTTGGCCAGAGATCAGTTGAAGGATGCGTTGTTATCAGCTGGTTTCGAATTAAGAAAATGGTCATCAAATAAAAAATCGATTTTGAATGACTTGCCTCCAGGTCATTTAGTGGATGCAAAAGTTTTGTCATTCGAAGAGGCTAGTTGTTCAAAAACTTTGGGGATTTTTTGGAATGCCCAGTTAGATTCATTTTTTTTTCAAAGTCAGTCCGCTAAAGATAAAGTCTGAATAAAAAAAAAAAAAAAAAAAAATAGTACGATTGGCTGTGGTTGCTCAGAAGGTCTTTTATGCCGATGAATATAAATGTCTTGTTGATAAAATGCCATTGCCATCAAAGAGTTCGTTAATACCCCTAAATCACTTTCTTGATGAACAGGGAGTGATGAGACTAAATGGGAGACTGGTAAAATCACCTTCGCTATCATATCGTGAACAGTATCCGATTATTTTGCCTTATGGCTGCCGGTTCACGAGGTTAATGGCGGAATTTATACATTTACTTACGATTCATTGAGGGAATCAATTAATGTTGCGTATCTACCGATGTGAGTATTGGGTACCTCGATTACGGACATTGGTCCGCTCTATTATTCGTAGATGCAAACGTTGTATAGTTGATAGACAACGATCGTGTAGTCAAATAATGGCTGCTCTTCCCCCCGAACGTACCACTCTAGATAGACCATTTACGACAACAGGCGTTGATTTTGCTGGACCATTTGATGTGAAAACTTATAATGGTAGATCGTGTAAGATTACAAAAGGATACGTTTGTATTTTTGTCTGCTTTTCTACGAAAGCGATACACCTAGAAGCTGCGTCCGATTTATCTACTGACACATTTTTAGCGGCTTTCAATCGTTTTATTGCTAGAAGGGGATGTCCTCAGACCATATTTTCGGACAATGGTACAAATTTTGTTGGCGCGTCGAATGAGATTTCGAGAGAATTTAAAACTTTCCTGAAAGAATGTCAAGCTAGAATGTGTTCCACTCTTGGCCATAAAGGTTTAACATGGCGATTTATACCGGCTGGTGCCCCTCACATGGGTGGTCTTTGGGAAGCCGGTGTGCGAAGTTTCAAGCTTCATTTCAGAAAGGAGGTGCAATCTTGTTCCTTTACCTTTGAGGAATTTACTACGATTTTGGCGAGAATAGAGGCTTGTCTAAATTCTCGTCCTTTATGCCCTATGCCTGATAATCCTAGCGAGCCAGTTGCTCTGACACCTGGACATTTCTTGATTGGATCAGCTATACTGGCTCCGCCAGAACCGACAATTTATGATAGCGCGATAAGTATAGTTAATCGATATCGCAAGATGAAAGCATTGATTCATCAATTTTGTAAAAGATGGAAGGAAGAATATCTCGTAGGTTTACACAAACGCTATAAATGGCAACATCCCTAAAGGGAGGTTTCGGTGGACGATTTAGTCGTAGTAAAAAATGAGCAGTTACCTGCAACTTCATGGAAATTAGGCATAATAGTTAAAATATATACGGGTACTGACGGTCATGTTCGCGTTGCCGATATTCGTACTCAAAACGGTATAATCACTCGTCCTATAACCAAGCTTGTTGTTTTAAATGCATTATAAAATTATATCACTTTTTCTATCAATTTCAACTACTAACCTTTCTTTTTCCTAGTAAAAGGAATTCCACTACTGCGGCTATGCAAACCGACCATTGTATTCGAATTTATTTCTTAATTGGTCATTGACCGCAACAGGGGCCCATCATGGCTCATTAATTTATAATAAAGCAACAGGGGTCCTTCATGACCCATTGAATTTTATGTATGAATCAAATTAATTTATTTCCTACAGTCCACAGGAGTCCTTAATGGCTCAATTACAATAGAATACATATAAATATATATTCAACAGGAGTCCTTACTGGCTCATCTTTTCGATTCTTATTCTTATTTATTTGCAACACTATTATTGTTGCAAGGTGGCCGGCAATGTTTAAATACTAGTTAACTTAATGTATATTTTATAATTAAATTTCGTAGTATTTTAAAGTCAATTCAGACTACCTTTGATTTACATCCTTGTTGGAAATCTTATTTTTGTACTTTCAACGAGTAAACCGCTAACGGTTTTTAAACATTGTTTGCCGCTTTTAATTTTTATAAGTTTCTAACGAGTAAAAATATCATTCGTTTTGTTGAGCTCTTAATAGCAACAAGGTAAATATATTTACAAACAATAAAGAAAGCTAAATTCATTTTTGATATTGAAAAATTCTTGTGTTTTCTTTTTATATTTTTTATGAACCTTTTTCCTATCGGATATACGCCGAAGCATTGGTCCATACGAACCGGATTGCAACAAGAATATTCAATCGCCTTTTAGAAGGAAGAAATAAGAGTGGAAACCTTTTACGAGGAATTATTAATTTTCAACCCCCATTTTTCAATTGTAAAAAGGTTGGTAAATTGATTTAAAAAGTGAAGTGAGAAATAACATAAGTATATGTACATACAAACATACTTACATGTTTTGCATTGAAAAAACAAAGTTTGGTTATAAAAGAATAAATAAAAATAAATAGATCAGTACCGTCAGGGATAATTGTGTAAATAAAGTACCAACGAGGGTACTGTTGTATTTGAGTGCATTTCGTGGAAAAGTTTGTTTATACAAAAGAATAAATATTTCATTCGATTAAAATTGCAGTAAATAAATAAAAAATTTTATTCACAAATTAATTATACCATAAATTATTAAATAAAAAGTGCCAAATATAAAACAAATAAATGCATGTTTATAAATAAATGGGAAAATAATCATACAATAATAGCCTTTGTTAAAAAACAGTGCACTAATTGGTTAATTTATTTGTGAGTGTATTTACTGCAATTATTTGATTTGTTTTTGTGTGTATGCAACTTTAGCACTTGAGTTTAATTGGAATTGAATTTTTTTTATAATTTTACAATCGGTAAATTTTGTGTCATTCCCTACGAGATTTATTACCTTTTTGGTGCCCTTAGCTGTCAGTAGTCACCCTACAATCGGTCTTTTAGACTATATACAGTGTGATTTTGCGGTTTTGTTTTGATTTTCGTTGTTTTTTAAGAATTTAAGATTTTGGATTCTAAAATGTCGTTAAATGCGTTTGATAATTTTACTCGCGCTTCCGACGCAATTTATAAATTTGAAGCGAATTTTAATAAAATCAAAGAGGAAGATCATCACATTTATACGATCGAGGTGATGAGTGATGAGTTGAAATCGTTATGGGCGAAAGTCAAGGATACATACGAGCAGTGCCTAGATTATATTGAAACGTCGACAAAAGCGAAACCTGAAGTCTTAGAAGTGACTGAAGGTAAATATCAAAGCACTCTTAATACGTATGCTCGGTGTATGAGGACAATGAGAGTGAAAAGTGATGAATTAGGTGCTAAGTCTGAACCAAAGTGTCCGACAAGAAGTGGTGATACTTTGGGTATGGATATTTGTCATAACTTACCCCTGCCACCGTGTGACACGGACATTTTCAATGGTGACTATCTTTCGTGGCCAACCTTTCGGGATCTTTTCACTGCTCTATATATAAATAATAGCCGTTTGAGTAATATCGAAAGATTATGTTATTTAGTAAAGAGAAATGGAAAAGAAGCTAGGGAAATTGTGTCAAAGTGTCCGCTTACAAATTCCGGGTTTGAAATCGCGTGGAAGAATCTAAAGGATACCTATGAGAATCCGCGCATGTTGGTAAATAACCAATTAAAATGCTTATTTAGTTTAGAGTCGGTCTCAAAAGAGACTAGTGCGGCTTTGAAAACTTTGCAAAGGGGTATTAATAGTTTTTTGCCTGCTATGTCAATTTATGACATTTCTACGCAGAATTGGGATCCAATGATAGTTTTTATTTGTATTCAACGATTACCAACTGTAACAGTTACGCTTTGGGAACAAAGTATTAAGGACAAAACTGCCTTATCGTTGTGGAGAGATTTAGATATGTTCTTAACGGAACGCATTCAAACTTTAGATTGTATACGCGATCTAACAAGTTTAGAAACTGATAAGAAAATATCAGAACGTAAGATAAAATCTCATGTGTCTAATACAGGCTCCACAAATGCATGTATTTTATGTCCAAATCAGTCACATTTGCTCCGATTTTGTCGTCGATTTAAAAAAATCTCTGTTTCTGAGCGTTTTTCTACTGTCAAAAAATTTCATTGCTGCGTCAACTGCCTATTCAAATCACATGAGGTCAAGGATTGTAAGAGCGAACATAACTGTTTTATTTGTAATCAAAGACACCATACTTTACTTCATCGCAATTCGCCTACTGAGAATATGGTGACTCATAATTTGAATTCAAGGTCAATAGTGCATACTGCAAATATAGAAGAGGAGTTGCCCTCGACATCGGCCGAATAATAGAGCGGACCAATGTCCGTAATCGAGGTACCCAATACTCACATCGGTAGATTCGCAACATTAATTGATTCCCTCCATGAATCGTAAGTAAATGTATAAATTCCGCCATTAACCTCGTGAACCGGCAGCCATAAGGCAAAATAATCGGATACTGTTCACGATATGATAGCGAAGGTGATTTTACCAGTCTCCCATTTAGTCTCATCACTCCCTGTTCATCAAGAAAGGGATTTAGGGGTATTAACGAATTCTTTGATGGCAATGGCATTTTATCAACAAGACATTTATATTCATCGGCATAAAAGACCTTCTGAGCAACCACAGCCAATCGTACTTTTTTTTTTTTCTTTTTTTTATTCAGACTTTATCTTTAGCGGACTGACTTTGAAAAAAAAATGAATCTAACTGGGCATTCCAAAAAATCCCCAAAGTTTTTGAACAACTAGCCTCTTCGAATGACAAAACTTTTGCATCCACTAAATGACCTGGAGGCAAGTCATTCAAAATCGATTTTTTATTTGATGACCATTTTCTTAATTCGAAACCAGCTGATAACAACGCATCCTTCAACTGATCTCTGGCCAACAAAGCACTACAAATATCATGTGCTCCAGCCAACACATCATCAACATACATATTTGTCCTCAAAATCTTTGAAGCCAAGGGAAATTCTTCTTCGCAATCATCAGCCAATTGCAATAAAGTTCTAATTGCCAAATAAGGGGCACAATTCAACCCAAACGTTACCGTTTGTAATTCATAGTCTGTTATTTGATCGTCAGTGGACGATCTATAAAGAATCCTCTGAAATGGCGTATGGCACGAATGAACACGAATCTGCCTATACATTTTCGAAATATCACAGTTGAATACAAATTCGTATGTACGCCAACGTAAAATTAAATTTACCAAATCAGCCTGAAGGGTAGGCCCTACAAAAAGGCAATCATTTAAACTGTTGGCATTGGATGTTTTATTTGATGCATTAAAAACGACTCTTAATTTTGTCGTTTTTCTCTCTAGTTTAATTACGGGATGATGTGGCAAATAGCAAGAATCCGTGACAGCTCCGCTACTAACTTCAGTCGGCAGAAGGTGGCCTAAATCTAAATAATCGTTTAAGACATCATCATACATGACCTTTATTTCTGGCCTACGAGATAGTGAAGCTTCCATTCTAATAAATTTTTTCATAGCGCCAGACCTTGATATTCCCAGATTAATTTCACGAGGAAATTCTGGTTTAAATGGTAGCGAAACAATGTATCTCCCTGTAGTATCACGGACAGTGGTGTTCTTATAAATCTCCTCACAAATCTTATCCGCAGGAGACATGATTTTCCTTTTTTGTGTCTCTTCTATTTCCCAAAATCTTAAAAGATTTCGGTTCAAATTATCCTCATCAGTAAAGGCAACAGCAGTCGAAAAAACGTTAATAGAATCGTTAACTGAAACATCAATGGGACCCGTCAGAATCCATCCAAAGACAGTTTTCTGAGCCATAAGAGACCCAACAACATTTCTGCGAACCTCACCAAGAATTATTTTTGGGTACAAATCGGCACCAAGCAAAATGTCAACTGGCCTACTTTTGTAAAAATTCACATCCGCCAACTTTATATCAGGTAATTCACTCCTAATAGTTGAAGGACAAAGAAACGAAGGTAAATTACCTGAAATTGATGGCAACACAAGTGCCAGAGTTTCCAATTCAATATGTTCGTTCAATGGAGATCTTACTCGAATCGGACAAATTTTTCTAGAGGTTGCAAAAGCTTCTTTATTCACGCCGGAAATCTTGACATTCGTAGAATGTGACGTAAGTCGCAACTGATTTCGCAAACGTTCTGAAATAAATGAAGCTTCTGATGCGGGGTCAATTAAGGCCCTAGCTGGATACGTAGTATCGTGGCAAATAATAGAAACCATTGCAGTTCCTAGTAAAACAGACGAATTCTGTGAAAGGTGAAAAACTTGTCGATTTGAGTTCACACGAGCGGCGGCCGATGTCGAGGGCAACTCCTCTTCTAAATTTGCAGTATGCACTATTGACCTTGAATTCAAATTATGAGTCACCATATTCTCAGTAGGCGAATTGCGATGAAGTAAAGTATGGTGTCTTTGATTACAAATAAAACAGTTATGTTCGCTCTTACAATCCTTGACCTCATGTGATTTGAATAGGCAGTTGACGCAGCAATGAAATTTTTTGACAGTAGAAAAACGCTCAGAAACAGAGATTTTTTTAAATCGACGACAAAATCGGAGCAAATGTGACTGATTTGGACATAAAATACATGCATTTGTGGAGCCTGTATTAGACACATGAGATTTTATCTTACGTTCTGATATTTTCTTATCAGTTTCTAAACTTGTTAGATCGCGTATACAATCTAAAGTTTGAATGCGTTCCGTTAAGAACATATCTAAATCTCTCCACAACGATAAGGCAGTTTTGTCCTTAATACTTTGTTCCCAAAGCGTAACTGTTACAGTTGGTAATCGTTGAATACAAATAAAAACTATCATTGGATCCCAATTCTGCGTAGAAATGTCATAAATTGACATAGCAGGCAAAAAACTATTAATACCCCTTTGCAAAGTTTTCAAAGCCGCACTAGTCTCTTTTGAGACCGACTCTAAACTAAATAAGCATTTTAATTGGTTATTTACCAACATGCGCGGATTCTCATAGGTATCCTTTAGATTCTTCCACGCGATTTCAAACCCGGAATTTGTAAGCGGACACTTTGACACAATTTCCCTAGCTTCTTTTCCATTTCTCTTTACTAAATAACATAATCTTTCGATATTACTCAAACGGCTATTATTTATATATAGAGCAGTGAAAAGATCCCGAAAGGTTGGCCACGAAAGATAGTCACCATTGAAAATGTCCGTGTCACACGGTGGCAGGGGTAAGTTATGACAAATATCCATACCCAAAGTATCACCACTTCTTGTCGGACACTTTGGTTCAGACTTAGCACCTAATTCATCACTTTTCACTCTCATTGTCCTCATACACCTAGCATACGTATTAAGAGTGCTTTGATATTTACCTTCAGTCACTTCTAAGACTTCAGGTTTCGCTTTTGTCGACGTTTCAATATAATCTAGGCACTGCTCGTATGTATCCTTGACTTTCGCCCATAACGATTTCAACTCATCACTCATCACCTCGATCGTACAAATGTGATGATCTTCCTCTTTGATTTTATTAAAATTCGCTTCAAATTTATAAATTGCGTCGGAAGCGCGAGTAAAATTATCAAACGCATTTAACGACATTTTAGAATCCAAAATCTTAAATTCTTAAAAAACAACGAAAATCAAAACAAAACCGCAAAATCACACTGTATATAGTCTAAAAGACCGATTGTAGGGTGACTACTGACAGCTAAGGGCACCAAAAAGGTAATAAATCTCGTAGGGAATGACACAAAATTTACCGATTGTAAAATTATAAAAAAAATTCAATTCCAATTAAACTCAAGTGCTAAAGTTGCATACACACAAAAACAAATCAAATAATTGCAGTAAATACACTCACAAATAAATTAACCAATTAGTGCACTGTTTTTTAACAAAGGCTATTATTGTATGATTATTTTCCCATTTATTTATAAACATGCATTTATTTGTTTTATATTTGGCACTTTTTATTTAATAATTTATGGTATAATTAATTTGTGAATAAAATTTTTTATTTATTTACTGCAATTTTAATCGAATGAAATATTTATTCTTTTGTATAAACAAACTTTTCCACGAAATGCACTCAAATACAACAGTACCCTCGTTGGTACTTTATTTACACAATTATCCCTGACGGTACTGATCTATTTATTTTTATTTATTCTTTTATAACCAAACTTTGTTTTTTCAATGCAAAACATGTAAGTATGTTTGTATGTACATATACTTATGTTATTTCTCACTTCACTTTTTAAATCAATTTACCAACCTTTTTACAATTGAAAAATGGGGGTTGAAAATTAATAATTCCTCGTAAAAGGTTTCCACTCTTATTTCTTCCTTCTAAAAGGCGATTGAATATTCTTGTTGCAATCCGGTTCGTATAGACCAATGCTTCGGCGTATATCCGATAGGAAAAAGGTTCATAAAAAATATAAAAAGAAAACACAAGAATTTTTCAATATCAAAAATGAATTTAGCTTTCTTTATTGTTTGTAAATATATTTACCTTGTTGCTATTAAGAGCTCAACAAAACGAATGATATTTTTACTCGTTAGAAACTTATAAAAATTAAAAGCGGCAAACAATGTTTAAAAACCGTTAGCGGTTTACTCGTTGAAAGTACAAAAATAAGATTTCCAACAAGGATGTAAATCAAAGGTAGTCTGAATTGACTTTAAAATACTACGAAATTTAATTATAAAATATACATTAAGTTAACTAGTATTTAAACAACCACAGTTGCTTTAAATAAGAGTGATTATGTTTTAAGAATTAACAATATTGTAGGGGATGTTGCTAAATATAAGTTAGCAAACAAATATCCAACAACGAAATTGCAGAAGATTAACAATGTGTTGGTTGAAGAATTTTTTAAACAAAAAGTTATTACAATTTTAGAGAAAAACAAGCTTAAAACCAATGTTTCTACAGCTCCAAGATCGTATGGGTTACCTAAAATTCACAAGGAGGATTTTCCTTTAAGACCGATTTGTTCTTTTATAAATTCTCCATCTTATGAGTTATGTAAATATATTATAATGATTTTAAAAAAGATTACAGAAAATTCAAAATATAATGTTAAAAATTCGCTTAAATTTAAAGAAAGGATAAGGAACATAAGTGTTCTGAATGATGAAAAATTAGTATCTTTTGATGTAGTCTCTTTATTTCCAAGTATACCTGTTGATATGGCAGTGAATATTATTGAAGAAAAATGGAACGTAATACAGGAATATACTAGAATGGAAAAATGTTTCTTTTTACGAACTTTAAAATTCTGTATCGAAGATAACAGATACTTTCAATATAATGATAACATATATTTGCAACAAAAAGGGCTTCCAATGGGATCTCCAGCTTCCCCTGTTGTGGCAGATATTATTATGGAGAAATTATTAGACACGTGCATTAATGAAATTAGTATAAAACCAAGAATAATGGCAAAATATGTGGATGATTTGTTTTGTATTATTTCTGCATCTGGTATTGAAAATATGTTAGAAACATTAAATAATTTCAATAGTTGTATAAAATTTACAATAGAAATAGAAAATAATTTTAAATTGCCCTATTTAGATACGTTAGTAATAAGGAGAGGAAATAAACTAAAAATGGATTGGTAGCAAAAGCCAACAGCTTCCGGGAGAATTATTAATTATTATTCAAAGCATAACAAAAGAATAATTAATAATACGGGAAAAAATTTGCTAGAAAAAGTACTTGAGCTAAGTGATAAGGAATTTCACAAAAGCAATAAAGATAAAGTTAAAAAGATATTAATTGATAATAATTTTCCAATGAGAGTGATAAATAGTTTGTTTAAACAATTAAGGTTTAGAGGAGCAAATAACACAAGAAATGTTACAGAAACTAAAGTTTACAAGTCTTTAATTTATGTACCAGAAATAGCAGAAAGGATTGAAAAATCAAAAATTTTTGATGGGGAGAAATATAAAATGGCATACAAAACTTATAATTCTTTAAATAGATTATTTAGTAAAACAAAAGATAAGATTAAAAATGGGACATGTCAAATGTAGTTTACAAAATACTTTGTAATGGTAATGATAGTGAGAATTGTAATAAGGAATATGAAGGTACGACAAAAAATAAACTAAAAACTAGAATAGTTGGACATAAGTCTGATCAAAGATACAGGGACGTTTTACTTAAATGTTTTTTGAGTTTTAAATTTATAAGAATGTAAATGTTTAAATATTTGAATTTTTTGTCGTTTGGTTTTTGATTTTTCTGTTTTTGTTTGAAAAAATAATTTCATTTTAATTTTGTTCTTCAAAAAAACGAAAATCTAATTATTAATATTTTTTGTTTCCTGATGATGCCACCCAACGGTGTGGCGAAATATTGAAAATATAAATAAAAATTTTTATAATTTATAAAAAACAATACAAACAAAACAAAATTTTTTTTATTTTGTGAAAAATGTTGATTGGCCTGGTTGATATGCAGCTGTCTAGATGAGTCTTAAAGACCTGTTGTTTCCAAAATGTTATTTGGTGGATTGTTGACGATGTAGACTTGTTGCTGTCGGCCGTCGTAATTACGAAATTCAATGATGTCTGAGTGAACCTTGACTTGGACGTTGTAGCAAATTTGTAGCAGGATGTTGAATTTCAAAAGGCTGTGTTGATTTTTCAAGGATATAAAAGTCCTTGTCGCTGGTGAGAAAACTTATGTATCCTTAAAAGTGGGGTCACCAAAAAATGTTAATTATTAGTATTAATCAATTTCAACACTTGAATTGGAACCGTACTAATTGTTTGTTTTTATTTTATCTTCACGCACTTGTAACCTGAAGGCAGTGAATCAGAAAATTAAACACTCAAGAATTGTTTTGTGACTGACAAAAATATTAATTTTATTACGATATTTATACTATATTAATAACAAAAAATTGCTGAGCTAATGTCTACAGAAACTTAAAATTTATGTGAAAATAACCAATCAGAACAAAATTGTAATTAATGTAATTTAATACGTTTAATATTTTGCTTTGGTTGAACAAATTAAATAATTCAATCAACATTAGTTGTGTTCCAACACATTTAAATAATAGGTGTGTTTTAACACTAATATATTAATAACACAATAAAACTTTGACTTGCTCGACTGCTCAAACCTTAAAATAGAAGACAGTGAGTAACAAAAGTTTAATTTTGTCCTAAACAGAGAAATTCATATACATATTTTTTTTAAACTAACCTGTTCTAATATATAAATGTTTTTTTTTATCTTTATAATTAATTTTCTTTTCTAATTTTTTTTACGCACAAGGTCAGTTTATAAATAAAAGTGCTGTTTATTATTTTTAATTTATTTTTTCAATATTACGCCATACCGTTGGGTGGCATCTTCAGGAAACAGGAAACAAAAAATATATATCTAAGTTTGTCATTTGGTGTGTAATTTCTACAATATCTATTTCCGACCCCATAAAGTATACATATATATTCTGACTTCCTATGCATAGCGAAGTCGATTGAGCGATGTCCGTCTGTGCTTCCGTATAAGTGTCAATCGATCAGATATGGTGTCGAAAGAGGTAGTATTGGAAATCAGCATGATCGGTCCATGTGCTTCAAGGTAGCAGGCAAAACACCACGCCTACCTCTAATTTTTTCATGTCATTTGAAACTATAAAGTAACTCCAATCAAAAAAATACGTATATGGGGCGATAGAGAGTTAAAATATAAGAAAAAAACTTCAAGTGAATGAATTGGCGCTCGCCCATATTTTCCGAAAATTAAAAAAAAATTTAAATATCAATATGAGTATCATTTTAAAGCTTTTGAAGACATCTTTACGTAAATAGTAAAATTAAAAAAAATCCTCAATCCATTAAGAGCCGATGGCATTTTAATGTTAAATTATATATTTGCTTTTTTAAACGGAGTTACTTCACTAAACTAGATTAAAATGGTATATAAGATTCGGCATAGCCGAATATAGCGCTCTTACTTGTTTTTTTGTATTTTTTTTATTTATTTAATACTTATTTTACATATTATTTCAAATTAACGTACTCGTCACGACACGCCATCTAGTGGAACGCAGCGTTTATATTTATTACACATCTGTTTGATATTTTATATAGCTGATTGTCTGTACGAAAATACACAACTAATGTGTATAAAAGTAGTGTAAGCGACATAATTTAGTTATACTATGTTTACACGGAGCCCAATATTCTTGCTTCGCTCTCTCTGATTCACAGCTCAATCACGCCCGAATCAACGTGCTTCGCCATATAAAATCTTGAGAGCGAAGCATTTTGTTTTGAGACTATTCAGCTTGAATCTACTTGCGAAGCATGAAAAATTTCTGTCTTCCCTAATTTTTATCGCAAGTTTATCTGAAATATAAACAAAAAAGTAAACCAATATTAAAAGTGCTGTGTAAATATGTGTTAATATAAAAACAAATAATTATATTATAATTTAAAATTTTGTTAATTACAAACAATAAAATTGAAACGAAAAACAAAATTTTAGAACAGAAGTCAATGTGAAGCATGTAGTATGTGTCGTGGAAACGGCATGCTTCGCAATCATGATTCAGAGAGCGAAGCAAGTGCTTCACATTGCCGTGTAAACATGCTATTAGTCTTGGCTAGGGATAGAACGATACCACTAGGGTATCGATATTTTTGCTCGATACAGTATCGATGGAAAAATATCGATATGTACTCAATATCGAACAAAAAGTATTGATACCTACTCGTATCGGTAGACTATTTCATAAAATTAAGTCAAAGAAAAAAAAATTCATATCGCTTATCTCATGTACATAACTTGCCTATTGTTGCTACTAAAGTAGCAAGTTGCTATTTTTTCGAATGCTTGACCGATTAGGGCCTCTTTTTGAAAAGAATAAATCTGCCACGTTTAGATATATTTTACCCTTTTTTGCCGTTTTTGTTTGATTTTCAATTTAGGTGGTTGTATTTTAAGTCTGTTGTAAGAAGAACATTGGAGCAATGGTGAATTTTGCAACACTTTTTTGTTTGTACACAGTTCGAAGAAAAAAATGCCTCCAAAATAGAAAAAACTACGTATCATTCAAGAAGGTTTATCTCCTATAAATAAAATTTATTTAAAATTTCTGTTGTTTATTCCTTAAAGCATGAACAAATTCAAGACAAATTTTTAAATCACGCCTTCTTGTATCATATATATCTTGTTTCCTCCACCAAAAACATTTTATTAGAATTAATTAAAAATTTTCTGAAAAAGAAAATATAAGTAACTTAAAAATAAAAACCATAGGCTTTCTTAATATTTTGTATTTTAAGAAAATTGTTAACATACATACATATCGGTTATGAAGCTGAAAGTGTAATATGTGCTGAAGAGTTTTCTAAAATTTTTATAATTGATATTAAAAGTAAAATATTAATATTTTATCCAAAACAACTAAGAGTGCTTATAAATCCTTCCCCATCTACATAAATCTAGTTTAGTGAAGTTACTCCAATCAAAAAAGCAAATATTGAGGTGACAGAGATTTAAAAACTAAAAAAACTATTTTTTTCACTTAGTGTTTTTTTCTTCTTTTTTAATTCTCTATCGCCCCATATATTAATTTGTTTTGGTGGAGTTACTTTATTGTTCAAAATGATATGAAAAAATTGGAGGTAGGAGTGTTGTTTTGCCTGCTGTCTCGAAGGACATGGACCGATCATGCTGATTTCCAATAGCACCTCTTTCGAATGTGTGTGAAGATAAATACGTCAAGTTAAATACGTTTTTTAAAAAATGTAGAATGCGATAAATTTTTTCTCCCATACATACAGTACATTTGTATAGTAAATTTCGGACTTTTTTAACAAATACGATTACAGCTACAAAACACTACGATCTCGGAGAATCAAACCTATTGGGAAATCAAGGGTACATACGAGGGCTGCTCTATATATTTCTGGCCTAATAGTGAAAATGCGAATATTTATAATCAAAAATGGTTTTATTGTTTTTCAAAGTATTCTCCAGCATGATTTATACACTTTTGCATGCTCTCAAACCAGTTGTCGAAGCACTTTTTCCATTCCAATTGAGACACCTCTAAAACATGGTTTTTGAACACTTCAACAGCTTCTTCTGGCGACGAAAATCGTTGACAACGCATTTTTTTTCTTGATGTGCGGAAACAAGAAGAAGTCATTAGGTGCCAAGTCAGCGCTGTACGGCGGATTACCCATTAATTCGACGTTTTCAAAGTCACTGTAAACAATATAAATAATGGTCGTACGTCAAAACGTTTTGAGTACGATTATGCTTAAAAATGACAAACTTTCCAATGGAAATGTCAGATTGCACTTGGCAGCACTCAGTGTTGCCAGGCCAGAAATATATATAGCAGCCCTCGTATATTTACATAACTCATAAGATAGAGAATTTATAAAAGAACAAATCGTTCTTAAAGGTAACCCATACAGTCTTGGAGCTGTAGAAACATTGGTTTTAAGCTTGTTTTTCTCCAAAATTGTAATAACTTTTTGTTTAAAAAGTTCTTCAACCAACACATTATTAATCTCCTGCAATTTCGTTGTTGGATCTTTGTTTGCTAATTGATAATTAGCAACATCCCCTACAATATTCGGCCTTATTACGGTTGTCGAAAACGACATTCGAGAATAGTCGTAGTCGCTGTCGATAGTTAGTTTTTTTGGTACTATGTAAAATTTTCGACAATAAAATATTTTGTAATAGATCAAAACATAAAATTTTAATAAAAAATTTTTGCAGTAGCATTTTAGGC
Source organism: Gymnosoma rotundatum (assembly GCA_916610165.2). Classification (NCBI taxonomy): domain Eukaryota; kingdom Metazoa; phylum Arthropoda; class Insecta; order Diptera; family Tachinidae; genus Gymnosoma; species Gymnosoma rotundatum. The sequence goes on along the minus strand of OU744338.1, from coordinate 83,545,971 downwards.
GAAAAAATAACAATAAAAACAAAACGACTAGCTCTTAATTCAATTTGAAAACTTTTGTATTTCATTTGCAATTTTCTTAAATTTAGAAAGATGTGTTTTTAAATAAAGAAATTTTCCATTTACAAAAATAAAATGTGCAGGCAACAGTTTTAGTACGATGTTTAAATATTTGAATTTTTAGTCGTTTGGTTTTTGATTTTTCTGTTTTTGTTTGAAAAAATAATTTCATTTTAATTTTGTTATTCAAAAAAAAGAAAATCTAATTATTAATAATTTTTGTTTCCTGTTTCCTGATGATGCCACCCAACGGAGTGGCGAAATATTGAAAATATAAATAAAAATTTTTATAATTTATAAACTGACCTAGTGCTTAAAAAATTAGAAAACAAAAATTATCTAAAAGGGTCAAAAAAACATTTATATATAGTTTAAAAGTGAGCACGCCTAAATAATATAACCATGAGTTATAATTTATTTAAAAGAAACCGGTTGATGAGAGGACTTGTTAATCGCTTTAAAACGTTGAGGGATAAGGTTATAAAAACTCAAGCCGCAATAACCTTTTTAATTAGATGCCGTAATTCAGAAATTGTACCAACATTTATTGTGAATGCAACAAAGAATATTCCTAATATTTTTAAGATGGAGGGAAAATGGACAATCAAACACATTATGGAGAAATACATGTGTGATTTAAGGGATAAAATATTAAGATGTTCAATTCTTGAAAAACATAAATTGTTGAGGTATTTTCAAAGAGAGCTGACAATGATTGAAAATGATTTGGAAAAACTTTTATCAAGAGAAGCAATGGAAAGATTTTTGCAGTTTGGAGACCGAATAGGAGTAGCTTTAAAAGTTAAGGTAAATAAAATACATAAAAAGAAGTTTGAGTGTTTAAGGGAATTACAAAAGAAGGAATTAGGTATTAAATTAAACAAAAAGCGGTTTGTAAATAAGACTAATTTAGATATTCCAGATGAGGTTCAGTGGGTTCTTTCATTAGGACATAAACATGCGTTACCCATTAAACGAGAAGATTTTCCAGTTTTAAAAATGATAACGGACGGAGAGGAGTTAGTGCAAACATTAAAATCAAAAGAATAACAGAAAATAGCAAGGACTAAATTAACTTTAATAATAGATAATCATTTAAAAAAGATAAAATTAACTAACAGGGATAGATTTATGTTAGACAACGTAAAAAAGGCGGATAGTTTTTTTAAAAGAAATAGGGATATACTTATCTTAAAAGCTGATAAAGGTAACACCACTGTTTCGGCGTATATCCGATAGGAAAAAGGTTCATAAAAAATATAAAAAGAAAACACAAGAATTTTTCAATATCAAAAATGAATTTAGCTTTCTTTATTGTTTGTAAATATATTTACCTTGTTGCTATTAAGAGCTCAACAAAACGAATGATATTTTTACTCGTTAGAAACTTATAAAAATTAAAAGCGGCAAACAATGTTTAAAAACCGTTAGCGGTTTACTCGTTGAAAGTACAAAAATAAGATTTCCAACAAGGATGTAAATCAAAGGTAGTCTGAATTGACTTTAAAATACTACGAAATTTAATTATAAAATATACATTAAGTTAACTAGTATTTAAACATTGCCGGCCACCTTGCAACAATAATAGTGTTGCAAATAAATAAGAATAAGAATCGAAAAGATGAGCCAGTAAGGACTCCTGTTGAATATATATTTATATGTATTCTATTGTAATTGAGCCATTAAGGACTCCTGTGGACTGTAGGAAATAAATTAATTTGATTCATACATAAAATTCAATGGGTCATGAAGGACCCCTGTTGCTTTATTATAAATTAATGAGCCATGATGGGCCCCTGTTGCGGTCAATGACCAATTAAGAAATAAATTCGAATACAATGGTCGGTTTGCATAGCCGCAGTAGTGGAATTCCTTTTACTAGGAAAAAGAAAGGTTAGTAGTTGAAATTGATAGAAAAAGTGATATAATTTTATAATGCATTTAAAACAACAAGCTTGGTTATAGGACGAGTGATTATACCGTTTTGAGTACGAATATCGGCAACGCGAACATGACCGTCAGTACCCGTATATATTTTAACTATTATGCCTAATTTCCATGAAGTTGCAGGTAACTGCTCATTTTTTACTACGACTAAATCGTCCACCGAAACCTCCCTTTGGGGATGTTGCCATTTATAGCGTTTGTGTAAACCTACGAGATATTCTTCCTTCCATCTTTTACAAAATTGATGAATCAATGCTTTCATCTTGCGATATCGATTAACTATACTTATCGCGCTATCATAAATTGTCGGTTCTGGCGGAGCCAGTATAGCTGATCCAATCAAGAAATGTCCAGGTGTCAGAGCAACTGGCTCGCTAGGATTATCAGGCATAGGGCATAAAGGACGAGAATTTAGACAAGCCTCTATTCTCGCCAAAATCGTGGTAAATTCCTCAAAGGTAAAGGAACAAGATTGCACCTCCTTTCTGAAATGAAGCTTGAAACTTCGCACACCGGCTTCCCAAAGACCACCCATGTGAGGGGCACCAGCCGGTATAAATCGCCATGTTAAACCTTTATGGCCAAGAGTGGAACACATTCTAGCTTGACATTCTTTCAGGAAAGTTTTAAATTCTCTCGAAATCTCATTCGACGCGCCAACAAAATTTGTACCATTGTCCGAAAATATGGTCTGAGGACATCCCCTTCTAGCAATAAAACGATTGAAAGCCGCTAAAAATGTGTCAGTAGATAAATCGGACGCAGCTTCTAGGTGTATCGCTTTCGTAGAAAAGCAGACAAAAATACAAACGTATCCTTTTGTAATCTTACACGATCTACCATTATAAGTTTTCACATCAAATGGTCCAGCAAAATCAACGCCTGTTGTCGTAAATGGTCTATCTAGAGTGGTACGTTCGGGGGGAAGAGCAGCCATTATTTGACTACACGATCGTTGTCTATCAACTATACAACGTTTGCATCTACGAATAATAGAGCGGACCAATGTCCGTAATCGAGGTACCCAATACTCACATCGGTAGATTCGCAACATTAATTGATTCCCTCCATGAATCGTAAGTAAATGTATAAATTCCGCCATTAACCTCGTGAACCGGCAGCCATAAGGCAAAATAATCGGATACTGTTCACGATATGATAGCGAAGGTGATTTTACCAGTCTCCCATTTAGTCTCATCACTCCCTGTTCATCAAGAAAGGGATTTAGGGGTATTAACGAACTCTTTGATGGCAATGGCATTTTATCAACAAGACATTTATATTCATCGGCATAAAAGACCTTCTGAGCAACCACAGCCAATCGTACTTTTTTTTTTTTCTTTTTTTTATTCAGACTTTATCTTTAGCGGACTGACTTTGAAAAAAAATGAATCTAACTGGGCATTCCAAAAAATCCCCAAAGTTTTTGAACAACTAGCCTCTTCGAATGACAAAACTTTTGCATCCACTAAATGACCTGGAGGCAAGTCATTCAAAATCGATTTTTTATTTGATGACCATTTTCTTAATTCGAAACCAGCTGATAACAACGCATCCTTCAACTGATCTCTGGCCAACAAAGCACTACAAATATCATGTGCTCCAGCCAACACATCATCAACATACATATTTGTCCTCAAAATCTTTGAAGCCAAGGGAAATTCTTCTTCGCAATCATCAGCCAATTGCAATAAAGTTCTAATTGCCAAATAAGGGGCACAATTCAACCCAAACGTTACCGTTTGTAATTCATAGTCTGTTATTTGATCGTCAGTGGACGATCTATAAAGAATCCTCTGAAATGGCGTATGGCACGAATGAAGACGAATCTGCCTATACATTTTCGAAATATCACAGTTGAATACAAATTCGTATGTACGCCAACGTAAAATTAAATTTACCAAATCAGCCTGAAGGGTAGGCCCTACAAAAAGGCAATCATTTAAACTGTTGGCATTGGATGTTTTATTTGATGCATTAAAAACGACTCTTAATTTTGTCGTTTTTCTCTCTAGTTTAATTACGGGATGATGTGGCAAATAGCAAGAATCCGTGACAGCTCCGCTACTAACTTCAGTCGGCAGAAGGTGGCCTAAATCTAAATAATCGTTTAAGACATCATCATACATGACCTTTATTTCTGGCCTACGAGATAGTGAAGCTTCCATTCTAATAAATTTTTTCATAGCGCCAGACCTTGATATTCCCAGATTAATTTCACGAGGAAATTCTGGTTTAAATGGTAGCGAAACAATGTATCTCCCTGTAGTATCACGGACAGTGGTGTTCTTATAAATCTCCTAACAAATCTTATCCGCAGGAGACATGATTTTCCTTTTTTGTGTCTCTTCTATTTCCCAAAATCTTAAAAGATTTCGTTTCAAATTATCCTCATCAGTAAAGGCAACAGCAGTCGAAAAAACGTTAATAGAATCGTTAACTGAAACATCTATGGGACCCGTCAGAATCCATCCAAAGACAGTTTTCTGAGCCATAAGAGACCCAACAACATTTCTGCGAACCTCACCAAGAATTATTTTTGGGTACAAATCGGCACCAAGCAAAATGTCAACTGGCCTACTTTTGTAAAAATTCACATCCGCCAACTTTATACCAGGTAATTCACTCCTAATAGTCGAAGGACAAAGAAACGAAGGTAAATTACCTGAAATTGATGGCAACACAAGTGCCAGAGTTTCCAATTCAATATGTTCGTTCAATGGAGATCTTACTCGAATCGGACAAATTTTTCTAGAGGTTGCAAAAGCTTCTTTATTCACGCCGGAAATCTTGACATTCGTAGAATGTGACGTAAGTCGCAACTGATTTCGCAAACGTTCTGAAATAAATGAAGCTTCTGATGCGGGGTCAATTAAGGCCCTAGCTGGATACGTAGTATCGTGGCAAATAATAGAAACCATTGCAGTTCCTAGTAAAACAGACGAATTCTGTGAAAGGTGAAAAACTTGTCGATTTGAGTTCACACGAGCGGCGGCCGATGTCGAGGGCAACTCCTCTTCTATATTTGCAGTATGCACTATTGACCTTGAATTCAAATGAGTCACCATATTCTCAGTAGGCGAATTGCGATGAAGTAAAGTATGGTGTCTTTGATTACAAATAAAACAGTTATGTTCGCTCTTACAATCCTTGACCTCATGTGATTTGAATAGGCAGTTGACGCAGCAATGAAATTTTTTGACAGTAGAAAAACGCTCAGAAACAGAGATTTTTTTAAATCGACGACAAAATCGGAGCAAATGTGACTGATTTGGACATAAAATACATGCATTTGTGGAGCCTGTATTAGACACATGAGATTTTATCTTACGTTCTGATATTTTCTTATCAGTTTCTAAACTTGTTAGATCGCGTATACAATCTAAAGTTTGAATGCGTTCCGTTAAGAACATATCTAAATCTCTCCACAACGATAAGGCAGTTTTGTCCTTAATACTTTGTTCCCAAAGCGTAACTGTTACAGTTGGTAATCGTTGAATACAAATAAAAACTATCATTGGATCCCAATTCTGCGTAGAAATGTCATAAATTGACATAGCAGGCAAAAAACTATTAATACCCCTTTGCAAAGTTTTCAAAGCCGCACTAGTCTCTTTTGAGACCGACTCTAAACTAAATAAGCATTTTAATTGGTTATTTACCAACATGCGCGGATTCTCATAGGTATCCTTTAGATTCTTCCACGCGATTTCAAACCCGGAATTTGTAAGCGGACACTTTGACACAATTTCCCTAGCTTCTTTTCCATTTCTCTTTACTAAATAACATAATCTTTCGATATTACTCAAACGGCTATTATTTATATATAGAGCAGTGAAAAGATCCCGAAAGGTTGGCCACGAAAGATAGTCACCATTGAAAATGTCCGTGTCACACGGTGGCAGGGGTAAGTTATGACAAATATCCATACCCAAAGTATCACCACTTCTTGTCGGACACTTTGGTTCAGACTTAGCACCTAATTCATCACTTTTCACTCTCATTGTCCTCATACACCGAGCATACGTATTAAGAGTGCTTTGATATTTACCTTCAGTCACTTCTAAGACTTCAGGTTTCGCTTTTGTCGACGTTTCAATATAATCTAGGCACTGCTCGTATGTATCCTTGACTTTCGCCCATAACGATTTCAACTCATCACTCATCACCTCGATCGTATAAATGTGATGATCTTCCTCTTTGATTTTATTAAAATTCGCTTCAAATTTATAAATTGCGTCGGAAGCGCGAGTAAAATTATCAAACGCATTTAACGACATTTTAGAATCCAAAATCTTAAATTCTTAAAAAACAACGAAAATCAAAACAAAACCGCAAAATCACACTGTATATAGTCTAAAAGACCGATTGTAGGGTGACTACTGACAGCTAAGGGCACCAAAAAGGTAATAAATCTCGTAGGGAATGACACAAAATTTACCGATTGTAAAATTATAAAAAAAATTCAATTCCAATTAAACTCAAGTGCTAAAGTTGCATACACACAAAAACAAATCAAATAATTGCAGTAAATACACTCACAAATAAATTAACCAATTAGTGCACTGTTTTTTAACAAAGGCTATTATTGTATGATTATTTTCCCATTTATTTATAAACATGCATTTATTTGTTTTATATTTGGCACTTTTTATTTAATAATTTATGGTATAATTAATTTGTGAATAAAATTTTTTATTTATTTACTGCAATTTTAATCGAATGAAATATTTATTCTTTTGTATAAACAAACTTTTCCACGAAATGCACTCAAATACAACAGTACCCTCGTTGGTACTTTATTTACACAATTATCCCTGACGGTACTGATCTATTTATTTTTATTTATTCTTTTATAACCAAACTTTGTTTTTTCAATGCAAAACATGTAAGTATGTTTGTATGTACATATACTTATGTTATTTCTCACTTCACTTTTTAAATCAATTTACCAACCTTTTTACAATTGAAAAATGGGGGTTGAAAATTAATAATTCCTCGTAAAAGGTTTCCACTCTTATTTCTTCCTTCTAAAAGGCGATTGAATATTCTTGTTGCAATCCGGTTCGTATGGACCAATGCTTCGGCGTATATCCGATAGGAAAAAGGTTCATAAAAAATATAAAAAGAAAACACAAGAATTTTTCAATATCAAAAATGAATTTAGCTTTCTTTATTGTTTGTAAATATATTTACCTTGTTGCTATTAAGAGCTCAAGAAAACGAATGATATTTTTACTCGTTAGAAACTTATAAAAATTAAAAGCGGCAAACAATGTTTAAAAACCGTTAGCGGTTTACTCGTTGAAAGTACAAAAATAAGATTTCCAACAAGGATGTAAATCAAAGGTAGTCTGAATTGACTTTAAAATACTACGAAATTTAATTATAAAATATACATTAAGTTAACTAGTATTTAAACAACCACAGTTGCTTTAAATAAGAGTGATTATGTTTTAAGAATTAACAATATTGTAGGGGATGTTGCTAAATATAAGTTAGCAAACAAATATCCAACAACGAAATTGCAGAAGATTAACAATGTGTTGGTTGAAGAATTTTTTAAACAAAAAGTTATTACAATTTTAGAGAAAAACAAGCTTAAAACCAATGTTTCTACAGCTCCAAGATCGTATGGGTTACCTAAAATTCACAAGGAGGATTTTCCTTTAAGACCGATTTGTTCTTTTATAAATTCTCCATCTTATGAGTTATGTAAATATATTATAATGATTTTAAAAAAGATTACAGAAAATTCAAAATATAATGTTAAAAATTCGCTTAAATTTAAAGAAAGGATAAGGAACATAAGTGTTCTGAATGATGAAAAATTAGTATCTTTTGATGTAGTCTCTTTATTTCCAAGTATACCTGTTGATATGGCAGTGAATATTATTGAAGAAAAATGGAACGTAATACAGGAATATACTAGAATGGAAAAATGTTTCTTTTTACGAACTTTAAAATTCTGTATCGAAGATAACAGATACTTTCAATATAATGATAACATATATTTGCAACAAAAAGGGCTTCCAATGGGATCTCCAGCTTCCCCTGTTGTGGCAGATATTATTATGGAGAAATTATTAGACACGTGCATTAATGAAATTAGTATAAAACCAAGAATAATGGCAAAATATGTGGATGATTTGTTTTGTATTATTTCTGCATCTGGTATTGAAAATATGTTAGAAACATTAAATAATTTCAATAGTTGTATAAAATTTACAATAGAAATAGAAAATAATTTTAAATTGCCCTATTTAGATACGTTAGTAATAAGGAGAGGAAATAAACTAAAAATGGATTGGTAGCAAAAGCCAACAGCTTCCGGGAGAATTATTAATTATTATTCAAAGCATAACAAAAGAATAATTAATAATACGGGAAAAAATTTGCTAGAAAAAGTACTTGAGCTAAGTGATAAGGAATTTCACAAAAGCAATAAAGATAAAGTTAAAAAGATATTAATTGATAATAATTTTCCAATGAGAGTGATAAATAGTTTGTTTAAACAATTAAGGTTTAGAGGAGCAAATAACACAAGAAATGTTACAGAAACTAAAGTTTACAAGTCTTTAATTTATGTACCAGAAATAGCAGAAAGGATTGAAAAATCAAAAATTTTTGATGGGGAGAAATATAAAATGGCATACAAAACTTATAATTCTTTAAATAGATTATTTAGTAAAACAAAAGATAAGATTAAAAATGGGACATGTCAAATGTAGTTTACAAAATACCTTGTAATGGTAATGATAGTGAGAATTGTAATAAGGAATATGAAGGTACGACAAAAAATAAACTAAAAACTAGAATAGTTGGACATAAGTCTGATCAAAGATACAGGGACGTTTTACTTAAATGTTTTTTGAGTTTTAAATTTATAAGAATGTAAATGTTTAAATATTTGAATTTTTTGTCGTTTGGTTTTTGATTTTTCTGTTTTTGTTTGAAAAAATAATTTCATTTTAATTTTGTTCTTCAAAAAAACGAAAATCTAATTATTAATATTTTTTGTTTCCTGATGATGCCACCCAACGGTGTGGCGAAATATTGAAAATATGCAGCTGTCTTGATGAGTCTTAAAGACCTGTTGTTTCCAAAATGTTATTTGGTGGATTGTTGACGATGTAGACTTGTTGCTGTCGGCCGTCGTAATTACGAAATTCAATGATGTCCGAGTGAACCTTGACTTGGACGTTGTAGCAAATTTGTAGCAGGATGTTGAATTTCAAAAGGCTGTGTTGATTTTTCAACGATATAAAAGTCCTTGTCGCTGGTGAGAAAACTTATGTATCCTTAAAAGTGGGGTCACCAAAAAATGTTAATTATTAGTATTAATCAATTTCAACACTTGAATTGGAACCGTACTAATTGTTTGTTTTTATTTTATCTTCACGCACTTGTAACCTGAAGGCAGTGAATCAGAAAATTAAACACTCAAGAATTGTTTTGTGACTGACAAAAATATTAATTTTATTACGATATTTATACTATATTAATAACAAAAAATTGCTGAGCTAATGTCTACAGAAACTTAAAATTTATGTGAAATTAACCAATCAGAACAAAATTGTAATTAATGTAATTTAATACGTTTAATATTTTGCTTTGGTTGAACAAATTAAATAATTCAATCAACATTAGTTGTGTTCCAACACATTTAAATAATAGGTGTGTTTTAACACTAATATATTAATAACACAATAAAACTTTGACTTGCTCGACTGCTCAAACCTTAAAATAGAAGACAGTGAGTAACAAAAGTTTAATTTTGTCCTAAACAAAGAAATTCATATACATATTTTTTTAAACTAACCTGTTCTAATATATAAATGTTTTTTTTATCTTTATAATTAATTTTCTTTTCTAATTTTTTTTACGCACAAGGTCAGTTTATAAATAAAAGTGCTGTTTATTATTTTTAATTTATTTTTTCAATATTACGCCATACCGTTGGGTGGCATCTTCAGGAAACAGGAAACAAAAAATATATATCTAAGTTTGTCATTTGGTGTGTAATTTCTACAATATCTATTTCCGACCCCATAAAGTATACATATATATTCTGACTTCCTATGCATAGCGAAGTCGATTGAGCGATGTCCGTCTGTCCTTCCGTATAAGTGTCAATCGATCAGATATGGTGTCGAAAGAGGTAGTATTGGAAATCAGCATGATCGGTCCATGTGCTTCAAGGTAGCAGGCAAAACACCACGCCTACCTCTAATTTTTTCATGTCATTTGAAACTATAAAGTAACTCCAATCAAAAAAATACGTATAAGGGGCGATAGATAGTTAAAATATAAGAAAAAAACTTCAAGTGAATGAATTGGCGCTCGCCCATATTTTCCGAAAATTAAAAAAAAATTTAAATATCAATATGAGTATCATTTTAAAGCTTTTGAAGACATCTTTACGTAAATAGTAAAATTAAAAAAAATCCTCAATCCATTAAGAGCCGATGGCATTTTAATGTTAAATTATATATTTGCTTTTTTAAACGGAGTTACTTCACTAAACTAGATTAAAATGGTATATAAGATTCGGCATAGCCGAATATAGCGCTCTTACTTGTTTTTTTGTATTTTTTTTATTTATTTAATACTTATTTTACATATTATTTCAAATTAACGTACTCGTCACGACACGCCATCTAGTGGAACGCAGCGTTTATATTTATTACACATCTGTTTGATATTTTATATAGCTGATTGTCTGTACGAAAATACACAACTTATGTGTATAAAAGTAGTGTAAGCGACATAATTTAGTTATACTATGTTTACACGGAGCCCAATATTCTTGCTTCGCTCTCTTTTCATGATTCACAGCTCAATCACGCCCGAATCAACGTGCTTCGCCATATAAAATCTTGAGAGCGAAGCATTTTGTTTTGAGACTATTCAGCTTGAATCTACTTGCGAAGCATGAAAAATTTCTGTCTTCCCTAATTTTTATCGCAAGTTTATCTGAAATATAAACAAAAAAGTAAACCAATATTAAAAGTGCTGTGTAAATATGTGTTAATATAAAAACAAATAATTATATTATAATTTAAAATTTTGTTAATTACAAACAATAAAATTGAAACGAAAAACAAAATTTTAGAACAGAAGTCAATGTGAAGCATGTAGTATGTGTCGTGGAAACGGCATGCTTCGCAATCATGATTCAGAGAGCGAAGCAAGTGCTTCACATTGCCGTGTAAACATGCTATTAGTCTTGGCTAGGGATAGAACGATACCACTAGGGTATCGATATTTTTGCTCGATACAGTATCGATGGAAAAATATCGATATGTACTCAATATCGAACAAAAAGTATTGATACCTACTCGTATCGGTAGACTATTTCATAAAATTAAGTCAAAGAAAAAAAAATTCATATCGCTTATCTCATGTACATAACTTGCCTATTGTTGCTACTAAAGTAGCAAGTTGCTATTTTTTCGAATGCTTGACCGATTAGGGCCTCTTTTTGAAAAGAATAAATCTGCCACGTTTAGATATATTTTACCCTTTTTTGCCGTTTTTGTTTGATTTTCAATTTAGGTGGTTGTATTTTAAGTCTGTTGTAAGAAGAACATTGGAGCAATGGTGAATTTTGCAAAACTTTTTTGTTTGTACACAGTTCGAAGAAAAAAATGCCTCCAAAATAGAAAAACTACGTATCATTCAAGAAGGTTTATCTCCTATAAATAAAATTTATTTAAAATTTCTGTTGTTTATTCCTTAAAGCATGAACAAATTCAAGACAAATTTTTAAATCACGCCTTCTTGTATCATATATATCTTGTTTCTTCCACCAAAAACATTTTATTAGAATTAATTAAAAATTTTCTGAAAAAGAAAATATAAGTAACTTAAAAATAAAAACCATAGGCTTTCTTAATATTTTGTATTTTAAGAAAATTGTTAACATACATACATATCGGTTATGAAGCTGAAAGTGTAATATGTGCTGAAGAGTTTTCTAAAATTTTTATAATTGATATTAAAAGTAAAATATTAATATTTTATCGAAAACAACTAAGAGTGCTTATAAATCCTTCCCCATCTACATAAATCTAGTTTAGTGAAGTTACTCCAATCAAAAAAGCAAATATTGAGGTGACAGAGATTTAAAAACTAAAAAAACTATTTTTTTCACTTAGTGTTTTTTTCTTCTTTTTTAATTCTCTATCGCCCCATATATTAATTTGTTTTGGTGGAGTTACTTTATTGTTCAAAATGATATGAAAAAATTGGAGGTAGGAGTGTTGTTTTGCCTGCTGTCTCGAAGGACATGGACCGATCATGCTGATTTCCAATAGCACCTCTTTCGAATGTGTGTGAAGATAAATACGTCAAGTTAAATACCTTTTTTAAAAAATGTAGAATGCGATAAATTTTTTCTCCCATACATACAGTACATTTGTATAGTAAATTTCGGACTTTTTTAACAAATACGATTACAGCTACAAAACACTACGATCTCGGAGAATCAAACCTATTGGGAAATCAAGGGTACATACGAGGGCTGCTCTATATATTTCTGGCCTAATAGTGAAAATGCGAATATTTATAATCAAAAATGGTTTTATTGTTTTTCAAAGTATTCTCCAGCATGATTTATACACTTTTGCATGCTCTCAAACCAGTTGTCGAAGCACTTTTTCCATTCCAATTGAGACACCTCTAAAACATGGTTTTTGAACACTTCAGCAGCTTCTTCTGGCGACGAAAATGGTTGACCACGCATTTTTTTTCTTGATGTGCGGAAACAAGAAGAAGTCATTAGGTGCCAAGTCAGCGCTGTACGGCGGATTACCCATTAATTCGACGTTTTGGCCGGTCAAAAACGCTCTGGTTTGAGCCGATGTATGAGAGCTCGCATTGTCATGGTGAACAATGATTCGTCTTCTCTTGTTGGTTTTTCAAATTTCTCCGATGACTTCAGGCAAACAAATTGTAGTGTACCACTCAGAAGTGACCGTCCTACGTTGCTCAAGCGGAACAGTCGCCACATGACCAGTTTTGCCGAGGAAACAGGCTACCATTTGCTTCGAAGTGCTTCTTCTACGAACAACTTTCGTTGGATTTTGCTCGTCTTTGAAGACCCACACGGTCGATTGTTGTTTCGTTTCGGGCTCATACGCATAGATCCATGATTCGTCACCTGTGACGATCTTATAAACGACTTTTGAAGCACCGCAATCGTATTTTTGCAACATTTCTTTGCACCAATCGACGCGAGCCTTTTTTTGAGCGACTTTCAAATTGTGCGGGATCCAACGAGAACAAACCTTTTTTACGGCCAGGTGTTCATTCAGTATCGAATGTATGCTGGTGGAAGAAATGTCCAAGGATGTCTCTATCTCTCGGTATGTCGCATGTCGATCTTGCGTTGTGAGTTCACGCACGGCATCAATGTTCTCTGGCACAACAGCCGCTTTTGGACGACCTTCACGGAATTCGTCTCTGAGCGAGCTTCGGCCACGATTAAATTCATAGTGCTATGTGATGGTGCTTCATCGCCATACAAAGATTAAAGTTCAACAATGCACTCTTGTCGTGATAATCCACGTCGAAACTTGTGAAAAATGATGGCACGAAAATGTTCACGAGTTAATTCCATTTTTTTCTATATTAATTTTTTCAAGTCACTGTAAACAATATAAATAATGGTCGTACGTCAAAACGTTTTGAGTACGATTATGCTTAAAAATGACAAACTTTCCAATGGAAATGTCAGATTGCACTTGGCAGCACTCAGTGTTGCCAGGCCAGAAATATATATAGCAGCCCTCGTATATTTACATAACTCATAAGATAGAGAATTTATAAAAGAACAAATTGGTCTTAAAGGTAACCCATACAGTCTTGGAGCTGTAGAAACATTGGTTTTAAGCTTGTTTTTCTCCAAAATTGTAATAACTTTTTGTTTAAAAAGTTCTTCAACCAACACATTATTAATCTCCTGCAATTTCGTTGTTGGATCTTTGTTTGCTAATTTATAATTAGCAACATCCCCTACAATATTCGGCCTTATTACGGTTGTCGAAAACGACATTCGAGAATAGTCGTAGTCGCTGTCGATAGTTAGTTTTTTTGGTACTATGTAAAATTTTCGACAATAAAATATTTTGTAATAGATCAAAACATAAAATTTTAATAAAAAATTTTAGGCGAAAAAATAACAATAAAAACAAAACGACTAGCTCTTAATTCAATTTGAAAACTTTTGTATTTCATTTGCAATTTTCTTAAATTTAGAAAGATGTGTTTTTAAATAAAGAAATTTTCCATTTACAAAAATAAAATGTGCAGGCAACAGTTTTAGTACGATGTTTAAATATTTGAATTTTTAGTCGTTTGGTTTTTGATTTTTCTGTTTTTGTTTGAAAAAATAATTTCATTTTAATTTTGTTATTCAAAAAAAAGAAAATCTAATTATTAATAATTTTTGTTTCCTGTTTCCTGATGATGCCACCCAACGGAGTGGCGAAATATTGAAAATATAAATAAAAATTTTTATAATTTATAAACTGACCTAGTGCTTAAAAAATTAGAAAACAAAAATTATCTAAAAGGGTCAAAAAAACATTTATATATAGTTTAAAAGTGAGCACGCCTAAATACTATAACCATGAGTTATAATTTATTTAAAAGAAACCGGTTGATGAGAGGACTTGTTAATCGCTTTAAAACGTTGAGGGATAAGGTTATAAAAACTCAAGCCGCAATAACCTTTTTAATTAGATGCCGTAATTCAGAAATTGTACCAACATTTATTGTGAATGCAACAAAGAATATTCCTAATATTTTTAAGATGGAGGGAAAATGGACAATCAAACACATTATGGAGAAATACATGTGTGATTTAAGGGATAAAATATTAAGATGTTCAATTCTTGAAAAACATAAATTGTTGAGGTATTTTCAAAGAGAGCTGACAATGATTGAAAATGATTTGGAAAAACTTTTATCAAGAGAAGCAATGGAAAGATTTTTGCAGTTTGGAGACCGAATAGGAGTAGCTTTAAAAGTTAAGGTAAATAAAATACATAAAAAGAAGTTTGAGTGTTTAAGGGAATTACAAAAGAAGGAATTAGGTATTAAATTAAACAAAAAGCGGTTTGTAAATAAGACTAATTTAGATATTCCAGATGAGGTTCAGTGGGTTCTTTCATTAGGACATAAACATGCGTTACCCATTAAACGAGAAGATTTTCCAGTTTTAAAAATGATAACGGACGGAGAGGAGTTAGTGCAAACATTAAAATCAAAAGAATAACAGGAAATAGCAAGGACTAAATTAACTTTAATAATAGATAATCATTTAAAAAAGATAAAATTAACTAACAGGGATAGATTTATGTTAGACAACGTAAAAAAGGCGGATAGTCTTTTGAGAAGAAATAGGGATATACTTATCTTAAAAGCTGATAAAGGTAACACCACTGTTTCGGCGTATATCCGATAGGAAAAAGGTTCATAAAAAATATAAAAAGAAAACACAAGAATTTTTCAATATCAAAAATGAATTTAGCTTTCTTTATTGTTTGTAAATATATTTACCTTGTTGCTATTAAGAGCTCAACAAAACGAATGATATTTTTACTCGTTAGAAACTTATAAAAATTAAAAGCGGCAAACAATGTTTAAAAACCGTTAGCGGTTTACTCGTTGAAAGTACAAAAATAAGATTTCCAACAAGGATGTAAATCAAAGGTAGTCTGAATTGACTTTAAAATACTACGAAATTTAATTATAAAATATACATTAAGTTAACTAGTATTTAAACATTGCCGGCCACCTTGCAACAATAATAGCGTTGCAAATAAATAAGAATAAGAATCGAAAAGATGAGCCAGTAAGGACTCCTGTTGAATATATATTTATATGTATTCTATTGTAATTGAGCCATTAAGGACTCCTGTGGACTGTAGGAAATAAATTAATTTGATTCATACATAAAATTCAATGGGTCATGAAGGACCCCTGTTGCTTTATTATAAATTAATGAGCCATGATGGGCCCCTGTTGCGGTCAATGACCAATTAAGAAATAAATTCGAATACAATGGTCGGTTTGCATAGCCGCAGTAGTGGAATTCCTTTTACTAGGAAAAAGAAAGGTTAGTAGTTGAAATTGATAGAAAAAGTGATATAATTTTATAATGCATTTAAAACAACAAGCTTGGTTATAGGACGAGTGATTATACCGTTTTGAGTACGAATATCGGCAACGCGAACATGACCGTCAGTACCCGTATATATTTTAACTATTATGCCTAATTTCCATGAAGTTGCAGGTAACTGCTCATTTTTTACTACGACTAAATCGTCCACCGAAACCTCCCTTTGGGGATGTTGCCATTTATAGCGTTTGTGTAAACCTACGAGATATTCTTCCTTCCATCTTTTACAAAATTGATGAATCAATGCTTTCATCTTGCGATATCGATTAACTATACTTATCGCGCTATCATAAATTGTCGGTTCTGGCGGAGCCAGTATAGCTGATCCAATCAAGAAATGTCCAGGTGTCAGAGCAACTGGCTCGCTAGGATTATCAGGCATAGGGCATAAAGGACGAGAATTTAGACAAGCCTCTATTCTCGCCAAAATCGTAATAAATTCCTCAAAGGTAAAGGAACAAGATTGCACCTCCTTTCTGAAATGAAGCTTGAAACTTCGCACACCGGCTTCCCAAAGACCACCCATGTGAGGGGCACCAGCCGGTATAAATCGCCATGTTAAACCTTTATGGCCAAGAGTGGAACACATTCTAGCTTGACATTCTTTCAGGAAAGTTTTAAATTCTCTCGAAATCTCATTCGACGCGCCAACAAAATTTGTACCATTGTCCGAAAATATGGTCTGAGGACATCCCCTTCTAGCAATAAAACGATTGAAAGCCGCTAAAAATGTGTCAGTAGATAAATCGGACGCAGCTTCTAGGTGTATCGCTTTCGTAGAAAAGCAGACAAAAATACAAACGTATCCTTTTGTAATCTTACACGATCTACCATTATAAGTTTTCACATCAAATGGTCCAGCAAAATCAACGCCTGTTGTCGTAAATGGTCTATCTAGAGTGGTACGTTCGGGGGGAAGAGCAGCCATTATTTGACTACACGATCGTTGTCTATCAACTATACAACGTTTGCATCTACGAATAATAGAGCGGACCAATGTCCGTAATCGAGGTACCCAATACTCACTTCGGTAGATTCGCAACATTAATTGATTCCCTCCATGAATCGTAAGTAAATGTATAAATTCCGCCATTAACCTCGTGAACCGGCAGCCATAAGGCAAAATAATCGGATACTGTTCACGATATGATAGCGAAGGTGATTTTACCAGTCTCCCATTTAGTCTCATCACTCCCTGTTCATCAAGAAAGGGATTTAGGGGTATTAACGAACTCTTTGATGGCAATGGCATTTTATCAACAAGACATTTATATTCATCGGCATAAAAGACCTTCTGAGCAACCACAGCCAATCATGCTTTTTTTTTTTTTTTTTTTTTTATATAGACTTTATCTTTAGCGGACTGACTTTGAAAAAAAAATGAATCTAACTGGGCATTCCAAAAAATCCCCAAAGTTTTTGAACAACTAGCCTCTTCGAATGACAAAACTTTTGCATCCACTAAATGACCTGGAGGCAAGTCATTCAAAATCGATTTTTTATTTGATGACCATTTTCTTAATTCGAAACCAGCTGATAACAACGCATCCTTCAACTGATCTCTGGCCAACAAAGCACTACAAATATCATGTGCTCCAGCCAACACATCATCAACATACATATTTGTCCTCAAAATCTTTGAAGCCAAGGGAAATTCTTCTTCGCAATCATCAGCCAATTGCAATAAAGTTCTAATTGCCAAATAAGGGGCACAATTCAACCCAAACGTTACCGTTTGTAATTCATAGTCTGTTATTTGATCGTCAGTGGACGATCTATAAAGAATCCTCTGAAATGGCGTATGGCACGAATGAAGACGAATCTGCCTATACATTTTCGAAATATCACAGTTGAATACAAATTCGTATGTACGCCAACGTAAAATTAAATTTACCAAATCAGCCTGAAGGGTAGGCCCTACAAAAAGGCAATCATTTAAACTGTTGGCATTGGATGTTTTATTTGATGCATTAAAAACGACTCTTAATTTTGTCGTTTTTCTCTCTAGTTTAATTACGGGATGATGTGGCAAATAGCAAGAATCCGTGACAGCTCCGCTACTAACTTCAGTCGGCAGAAGGTGGCCTAAATCTAAATAATCGTTTAAGACATCATCATACATGACCTTTATTTCTGGCCTACGAGATAGTGAAGCTTCCATTCTAATAAATTGTTTCATAGCGCCAGACCTTGATATTCCCAGATTAATTTCACGAGGAAATTCTGGTTTAAATGGTAGCGAAACAATGTATCTCCCTGTAGTATCACGGACAGTGGTGTTCTTATAAATCTCCTCACAAATCTTATCCGCAGGAGACATGATTTTCCTTTTTTGTGTCTCTTCTATTTCCCAAAATCTTAAAAGATTTCGGTTCAAATTATCCTCATCAGTAAAGGCAACAGCAGTCGAAAAAACGTTAATAGAATCGTTAACTGAAACATCAATGGGACCCGTCAGAATCCATCCAAAGACAGTTTTCTGAGCCATAAGAGACCCAATAACATTTCTGCGAACCTCACCAAGAATTATTTTTGGGTACAAATCGGCACCAAGCAAAATGTCAACTGGCCTACTTTTGTAAAAATTCACATCCGTCAGGTAATTCACTCCTAATAGTCGAAGGACAAAGAAACGAAGGTAAATTACCTGAAATTGATGGCAACACAAGTGCCAGAGTTTCCAATTCAATATGTTCGTTCAATGGAGATCTTACTCGAATCGGACAAATTTTTCTAGAGGTTGCAAAAGCTTCTTTATTCACGCTGGAAATCTTGACATTCGTAGAATGTGACGTAAGTCGCAACTGATTTCGCAAACGTTCTGAAATAAATGAAGCTTCTGATGCGGGGTCAATTAAGGCCCTAGCTGGATACGTAGTATCGTGGCAAATAATAGAAACCATTGCAGTTCCTAGTAAAACAGACGAATTCTGTAAAAGGTGAAAAACTTGTCGATTTGAGTTCACACGAGCGGCGGCCGATGTCGAGGGCAACTCCTCTTCTATATTTGCAGTATGCACTATTGACCTTGAATTCAAATTATGAGTCACCATATTCTCAGTAGGCGAATTGCGATGAAGTAAAGTATGGTGTCTTTGATTACAAATAAAACAGTTATGTTCGCTCTTACAATCCTTGACCTCATGTGATTTGAATAGGCAGTTGACGCAGCAATGAAATTTTTTGACAGTAGAAAAACGCTCAGAAACAGAGATTTTTTTAAATCGACGACAAAATCGGAGCAAATGTGACTGATTTGGACATAAAATACATGCATTTGTGGAGCCTGTATTAGACACATGAGATTTTATCTTACGTTCTGATATTTTCTTATCAGTTTCTAAACTTGTTAGATCGCGTATACAATCTAAAGTTTGAATGCGTTCCGTTAAGAACATATCTAAATCTCTCCACAACGATAAGGCAGTTTTGTCCTTAATACTTTGTTCCCAAAGCGTAACTGTTTCAGTTGGTAATCGTTGAATACAAATAAAAACTATCATTGGATCCCAATTCTGCGTAGAAATGTCATAAATTGACATAGCAGGCAAAAAACTATTAATACCCCTTTGCAAAGTTTTCAAAGCCGCACTAGTCTCTTTTGAGACCGACTCTAAACTAAATAAGCATTTTAATTGGTTATTTGCCAACATGCGCGGATTCTCATAGGTATCCTTTAGATTCTTCCACGCGATTTCAAACCCGGAATTTGTAAGCGGACACTTTGACACAATTTCCCTAGCTTCTTTTCCATTTCTCTTTACTAAATAACATAATCTTTCGATATTACTCAAACGGCTATTATTTATATATAGAGCAGTGAAAAGATCCCGAAAGGTTGGCCACGAAAGATAGTCACCATTGAAAATGTCCGTGTCACACGGTGGCAGGGGTAAGTTATGACAAATATCCATACCCAAAGTATCACCACTTCTTGTCGGACACTTTGGTTCAGACTTAGCACCTAATTCATCACTTTTCACTCTCATTGTCCTCATACACCGAGCATACGTATTAAGAGTGCTTTGATATTTACCTTCAGTCACTTCTAAGACTTCAGGTTTCGCTTTTGTCGACGTTTCAATATAATCTAGGCACTGCTCGTATGTATCCTTGACTTTCGCCCATAACGATTTCAACTCATCACTCATCACCTCGATCGTATAAATGTGATGATCTTCCTCTTTGATTTTATTAAAATTCGCTTCAAATTTATAAATTGCGTCGGAAGCGCGAGTAAAATTATCAAACGCATTTAACGACATTTTAGAATCCAAAATCTTAAATTCTTAAAAAACAACGAAAAACAAAACCGCAAAATCACACTGTATATAGTCTAAAAGACCGATTGTAGGGTGACTACTGACAGCTAAGGGCACCAAAAAGGTAATAAATCTCGTAGGGAATGACACAAAATTTACCGATTGTAAAATTATAAAAAAAATTCAATTCCAATTAAACTCAAGTGCTAAAGTTGCATACACACAAAAACAAATCAAATAATTGCAGTAAATACACTCACAAATAAATTAACCAATTAGTGCACTGTTTTTTAACAAAGGCTATTATTGTATGATTATTTTCCCATTTATTTATAAACATGCATTTATTTGTTTTATATTTGGCACTTTTTATTTAATAATTTATGGTATAATTAATTTGTGAATAAAATTTTTTATTTATTTACTGCAATTTTAATCGAATGAAATATTTATTCTTTTGTATAAACAAACTTTTCCACGAAATGCACTCAAATACAACAGTACCCTCGTTGGTACTTTATTTACACAATTATCCCTGACGGTACTGATCTATTTATTTTTATTTATTCTTTTATAACCAAACTTTGTTTTTTCAATGCAAAACATGTAAGTATGTTTGTATGTACATATACTTATGTTATTTCTCACTTCACTTTTTAAATCAATTTACCAACCTTTTTACAATTGAAAAATGGGGGTTGAAAATTAATAATTCCTCGTAAAAGGTTTCCACTCTTATTTCTTCCTTCTAAAAGGCGATTGAATATTCTTGTTGCAATCCGGTTCGTATGGACCAATGCTTCGGCGTATATCCGATAGGAAAAAGGTTCATAAAAAATATAAAAAGAAAACACAAGAATTTTTCAATATCAAAAATGAATTTAGCTTTCTTTATTGTTTGTAAATATATTTACCTTGTTGCTATTAAGAGCTCAACAAAACGAATGATATTTTTACTCGTTAGAAACTTATACAAATTAAAAGCGGCAAACAATGTTTAAAAACCGTTAGCGGTTTACTCGTTGAAAGTACAAAAATAAGATTTCTAACAAGGATGTAAATCAAAGGTAGTCTGAATTGACTTTAAAATACTACGAAATTTAATTATAAAATATACATTAAGTTAACTAGTATTTAAACAACCACAGTTGCTTTAAATAAGAGTGATTATGTTTTAAGAATTAACAATATTGTAGGGGATGTTGCTAAATATAAGTTAGCAAACAAATATCCAACAACGAAATTGCAGAAGATTAACAATGTGTTGGTTGAAGAATTTTTTAAACAAAAAGTTATTACAATTTTAGAGAAAAACAAGCTTAAAACCAATGTTTCTACAGCTCCAAGATCGTATGGGTTACCTAAAATTCACAAGGAGGATTTTCCTTTAAGACCGATTTGTTCTTTTATAAATTCTCCATCTTATGAGTTATGTAAATATATTATAATGATTTTAAAAAAGATTACAGAAAATTCAAAATATAATGTTAAAAATTCGCTTAAATTTAAAGAAAGGATAAGGAACATAAGTGTTCTGAATGATGAAAAATTAGTATCTTTTGATGTAGTCTCTTTATTTCCAAGTATACCTGTTGATATGGCAGTGAATATTATTGAAGAAAAATGGAACGTAATACAGGAATATACTAGAATGGAAAAATGTTTCTTTTTACGAACTTTAAAATTCTGTATCGAAGATAACAGATACTTTCAATATAATGATAACATATATTTGCAACAAAAAGGGCTTCCAATGGGATCTCCAGCTTCCCCTGTTGTGGCAGATATTATTATGGAGAAATTATTAGACACGTGCATTAATGAAATTAGTATAAAACCAAGAATAATGGCAAAATATGTGGATGATTTGTTTTGTATTATTTCTGCATCTGGTATTGAAAATATGTTAGAAACATTAAATAATTTCAATAGTTGTATAAAATTTACAATAGAAATAGAAAATAATTTTAAATTGCCCTATTTAGATACGTTAGTAATAAGGAGAGGAAATAAACTAAAAATGGATTGGTAGCAAAAGCCAACAGCTTCCGGGAGAATTATTAATTATTATTCAAAGCATAACAAAAGAATAATTAATAATACGGGAAAAAATTTGCTAGAAAAAGTACTTGAGCTAAGTGATAAGGAATTTCACAAACGCAATAAAGATAAAGTTAAAAAGATATTAATTGATAATAATTTTCCAATGAGAGTGATAAATAGTTTGTTTAAACAATTAAGGTTTAGAGGAGCAAATAACACAAGAAATGTTACAGAAACTAAAGTTTACAAGTCTTTAATTTATGTACCAGAAATAACAGAAAGGATTGAAAAATCAAAAATTTTTGATGGGGAGAAATATAAAATGGCATACAAAACTTATAATTCTTTAAATAGATTATTTAGTAAAACAAAAGATAAGATTAAAAATGGGACATGTCAAATGTAGTTTACAAAATACCTTGTAATGGTAATGATAGTGAGAATTGTAATAAGGAACATGAAGGTACGACAAAAAATAAACTAAAAACTAGAATAGTTGGACATAAGTCTGATCAAAGATACAGGGACGTTTTACTTGAATGTTTTTTGAGTTTTAAATTTATAAGAATGTAAATGTTTAAATATTTGAATTTTTTGTCGTTTGGTTTTTGATTTTTCTGTTTTTGTTTGAAAATATAATTTCATTTTAATTTTGTTCTTCAAAAAAACGAAAATCTAATTATTAATATTTTTTGTTTCCTGATGATGCCACCCAACGGTGTGGCGAAATATTGAAAATATAAATAAAAATTTTTATAATTTATAAAAAACAAAACAAACAAAACAAAATTTTTTTTATTTTGTGAAAAATGTTGATTGGCCTAGTTGATATGCAGCTGTCTTGATGAGTCTTAAAGACCTGTTGTTTCCAAAATGTTATTTGGTGGATTGCTGACGATGTAGACTTGTTGCTGTCGGCCGTCGTAATTACGAAATTCAATGATGTCCGAGTGAACCTTGACTTGGACGTTGTAGCAAATTTGTAGCAGGATGTTGAATTTCAAAAGGCTGTGTTGATTTTTCAAGGATATAAAAGTCCTTGTCGCTGGTGAGAAAACTTATGTATCCTTAAAAGTGGGGTCACCAAAAAATGTTAATTATTAGTATTAATCAATTTCAACACTTGAATTGGAACCGTACTAATTGTTTGTTTTTATTTTATCTTCACGCACTTGTAACCTGAAGGCAGTGAATCAGAAAATTAAACACTCAAGAATTGTTTTGTGACTGACAAAAATATTAATTTTATTACGATATTTATACTATATTAATAACAAAAAATTGCTGAGCTAATGTCTACAGAAACTTAAAATTTATGTGAAATTAACCAATCAGAACAAAATTGTAATTAATGTAATTTAATACGTTTAATATTTTGCTTTGGTTGAACAAATTAAATAATTCAATCAACATTAGTTGTGTTCCAACACATTTAAATAATAGGTGTGTTTTAACACTAATATATTAATAACACAATAAAACTTTGACTTGCTCGACTGCTCAAACCTTAAAATAGAAGACAGTGAGTAACAAAAGTTTAATTTTGTCCTAAACAGAGAAATTCATATACATATTTTTTTTTAAACTAACCTGTTCTAATATATAAATGTTTTTTTTATCTTTATAATTAATTTTCTTTTCTAATTTTTTTTACGCACAAGGTCAGTTTATAAATAAAAGTGCTGTTTATTATTTTTAATTTATTTTTTCAATATTACGCCATACCGTTGGGTGGCATCTTCAGGAAACAGGAAACAAAAAATATATATCTAAGTTTGTCATTTGGTGTGTAATTTCTACAATATCTATTTCCGACCCCATAAAGTATACATATATATTCTGACTTCCTATGCATAGCGAAGTCGATTGAACGATGTCCGTCTGTCCTTCCGTATAAGTGTCAATCGATCAGATATGGTGTCGAAAGAGGTACTATTGGAAATCAGCATGATCGGTCCATGTGCTTCAAGGTAGCAGGCAAAACACCACGCCTACCTCTAATTTTTTCATGTCATTTGAAACTATAAAGTAACTCCAATCAAAAAAATACGTATATGGGGCGATAGATAGTTAAAATATAAGAAAAAAACTTGAAGTGAATGAATTGGCGCTCGCCCATATTTTCCGAAAATTAAAAAAAAAAATTTAAATATCAATATGAGTATCATTTTAAAGCTTTTGAAGACATCTTTACGTAAATAGTAAAATTAAAAAAAATCCTCAATCCATTAAGAGCCGATGACATTTTAATGTTAAATTATATATTTGCTTTTTTAAACGGAGTTACTTCACTAAACTAGATTAAAATGGTATATAAGATTCGGCATAGCCGAATATAGCGCTCTTACTTGTTTTTTTGTATTTTTTTTATTTATTTAATACTTATTTTACATATTATTTCAAATTAACGTACTCGTCACGACACGCCATCTAGTGGAACGCAGCGTTTATATTTATTACACATCTGATCGATATTTTATATAGCTGATTGTCTGTACGAAAATACACAACTAATGTGTATAAAAGTAGTGTAAGCGACATAATTTAGTTATACTATGTTTACACGGAGCCCAATATTCTTGCTTCGCTCTCTTTTCATGATTCACAGCTCAATCACGCCCGAATCAACGTGCTTCGCCATATAAAATCTTGAGAGCGAAGCATTTTGTTTTGAGACTATTCAGCTTGAATCTACTTGCGAAGCATGAAAAATTTCTGTCTTCCCTAATTTTTATCGCAAGTTTATCTGAAATATAAACAAAAAAGTAAACCAATATTAAAAGTGCTGTGTAAATATGTGTTAATATAAAAACAAATAATTATATTATAATTTAAAATTTTGTTAATTACAAACACTAAAATTGAAACGAAAAACAAAATTTTAGAACAGAAGTCAATGTGAAGCATGTAGTATGTGTCGTGGAAACGGCATGCTTCGCAATCATTATTCAGAGAGCGAAGCAAGTGCTTCACATTGCCGTGTAAACATGCTATTAGTCTTGGCTAGGGATAGAACGATACCACTAGGGTATCGATATTTTTGCTCGATACAGTATCGATGGAAAAATATCGATATGTACTCAATATCGAACAAAAAGTATTGATACCTACTCGTATCGGTAGACTATTTCATAAAATTAAGTCAAAGAAAAAAAAATTCATATCGCTTATCTCATGTACATAACTTACCTATTGTTGCTACTAAAGTAGCAAGTTGCTATTTTTTCGAATGCTTGACCGATTAGGGCCTCTTTTTGAAAAGAATAAATCTGCCACGTTTAGATATATTTTACCCTTTTTTGCCGTTTTTGTTTGATTTTCAATTTAGGTGGTTGTATTTTAAGTCTGTTGTAAGAAGAACATTGGAGCAATGGTGAATTTTGCAACACTTTTTTGTTTGTACACAGTTCGAAGAAAAAAATGCCTCCAAAATAGAAAAACTACGTATCATTCAAGAAGGTTTATCTCCTATAAATAAAATTTATTTAAAATTTCTGTTGTTTATTCCTTAAAGCATGAACAAATTCAAGACAAATTTTTAAATCACGCCTTCTTGTATCATATATATCTTGTTTCCTCCACCAAAAACATTTTATTAGAATTAATTAATAATTTTCTGAAAAAGAAAATATAAGTAACTTAAAAATAAAAACCATAGGCTTTCTTAATATTTTGTATTTTAAGAAAATTGTTAACATACATACATATCGGTTATGAAGCTGAAAGTGTAATATGTGCTGAAGAGTTTTCTAAAATTTTTATAATTGATATTAAAAGTAAAATATTAATATTTTATCCAAAACAACTAAGAGTGCTTATAAATCCTTCCCCATCTACATAAATCTAGTTTAGTGAAGTTACTCCAATCAAAAAAGCAAATATTGAGGTGACAGAGATTTAAAAACTAAAAAAACTATTTTTTTCACTTAGTGTTTTTTTCTTCTTTTTTAATTCTCTATCGCCCCATATATTAATTTGTTTTGGTGGAGTTACTTTATTGTTCAAAATGATATGAAAAAATTGGAGGTAGGAGTGTTGTTTTGCCTGCTGTCTCGAAGGACATGGACCGATCATGCTGATTTCCAATAGCACCTCTTTCGAATGTGTGTGAAGATAAATACGTCAAGTTAAATACGTTTTTTAAAAAATGTAGAATGCGATAAATTTTTTCTCCCATACATACAGTACATTTGTATAGTAAATTTCGGACTTTTTTAACAAATACGATTACAGCTACAAAACACTACGATCTCGGAGAATCAAACCTATTGGGAAATCAAGGGTACATACGAGGGCTGCTCTATATATTTCTGGCCTAATAGTGAAAATGCGAATATTTATAATCAAAAATGGTTTTATTGTTTTTCAAAGTATTCTCCAGCATGATTTATACACTTTTGCATGCTCTCAAACCAGTTGTCGAAGCACTTTTTCCATTCCAATTGAGACACCTCTAAAACATGGTTTTTGAACACTTCAACAGCTTCTTCTGGCGACGAAAATCGTTGACCACGCATTTTTTTTCTTGATGTGCGGAAACAAGAAGAAGTCATTAGGTGCCAAGTCAGCGCTGTACGGCGGATTACCCATTAATTCGACGTTTTGGCCGGTCAAAAACGCTCTGGTTTGAGCCGATGTATGAGAGCTCGCATTGTCATGGTGAACAATGATTCGTCTTCTCTTGTTGGTTTTTCAAATTTCTCCGATGACTTCAGGCAAACAAATTGTAGTGTACCACTCAGAAGTGACCGTCCTACGTTGCTCAAGCGGAACAGTCGCCACATGACCAGTTTTGCCGAGGAAACAGGCTACCATTTGCTTCGAAGTGCTTCTTCTACGAACAACTTTCGTTGGATTTTGCTCGTCTTTGAAGACCCACACGGTCGATTGTTGTTTCGTTTCGGGCTCATACGCATAGATCCATGATTCGTCACCTGTGACGATCTTATAAACGACTTTTGAAGCACCGCAATCGTATTTTTGCAACATTTCTTTGCACCAATCGACGAGAGCCTTTTTTTGAGCGACTTTCAAATTGTGCGGGATCCAACGAGAACAAACCTTTTTTACGGCCAGGTGTTCATGCAGTATCGAATGTATGCTGGTGGAAGAAATGTCCAAGGATGTCTCTATCTCTCGGTATGTCGCATGTCGATCTTGCATTGTGAGTTCACGCACGGCATCAATGTTCTCTGGCACAACAGCCGTTTTTGGACGACCTTCACGGAATTCGTCTCTGAGCGAGCTTCGGCCACGATTAAATTCATTATACCAATTTTTCATAGTGCTATGTGATGGTGCTTCATCGCCATACAAAGATTTAAGTTCATCAATGCACTCTTGTCGTGATAATCCACGTCGAAAGTTGTGAAAGATGATGGCACGAAAATGTTCACGAGTTAATTCAATTTTTTTCTATACTAATTGTTTCAGGTCACTGTAAACAACACAAATTAAGGTCGTACCTCAAAACGTTTTGAGTACGATTATGCTTAAAAATGACAAACTTTCCAATGGAAATGTCAGATTGCACTTGGCAGCACTCAGTGTTGCCAGGCCAGAAATATATATAGCAGCCCTCTATAGAGCTATTAAACTGTAAACACAGTTTATTAAAATTGAATTTGAGAAATTTTTTGTAAGACGCGGAAAATTGACTTAGTGCAATTTTCGCATGTACGATGAGTTCTGTAAGGGATTTTGTCAATGTGGCCAAACCCTTCGATCTCGTAGAATTTGACCTATTGGGAAATCATGGGCACATATAAAGCTACTAAACTGTAAACACAGTTTATTCAAATTTAATTTGAGAAATTTTTTATAAGACGCGGAAAATTGACTTAGTGCAATTTTCGTATATACAATAAGTTATGTAAGGAATTTTGTCAATGTGGCCAAACCCTTCGATCTCGCAGAATTTGACCAATTGGGAAATCAAGAGCACATATAGAGCTATTAATCTGTAAACACAGTTTATTTAAATTGGATTTGAGAAATTTTTTATAAGACGCGGAAAATTGACTTAGTGCAATTTTCGCATGTACGATGAGTTCTGTAAGGGATTTTGTCAATGTGGCCAAACCCTTCGATCTCGCAGAATTTGACCTATTGGGAAATCAAGAGCACATATAGAGGTATTAAACTGTAAAGACAGATTTTTCAAATTGAATTTGAGAAATTTTTTATAAGACGCGGAAAATTGACTTAGTGCAATTTTCGCAAATACGATGAGTTCTGTAAGGGATTTTGTCAATGTGGCCAAACCCTTCGATCTCGCAGAATTTGACCAATTGGGAAATCAAGAGCACATATAGAGCTATTAATCTGTAAACACAGTTTATTTAAATTGGATTTGAGAAATTTTTTATAAGACGCGGAAAATTGACTTAGTGCAATTTTCTCATATACGATGAGTTCTGTGAGGGATTTTAATACTGTGGCCAAACCCTTCGATCTCGCAGAATTAGACCTATTGGAAAATCATGGGCACATATAGAGCTATTAAACTTTAAACACAGTTTATTTAAATTGAATTTGAGAAATTTTTTATAAGACGCGGAAAATTGACTTAGTGCAATTTTCGCATATACGATGAGTTCTGTAAGGGATTTTGTCAATGTGGCCAAACCGTTTGATCTCGTAGAATTTGACCTATTGGGAAATCATGGGCACATATAAAGCTACTAAACTGTAAACACAGTTTATTCAAATTTTATTTGAGAAATTTTTTATAAGACGCGGAAAATTTACTTAGTGCAATTTTCGCATATACGATGAGTTCTTTAAGGGATTTTGTCAATGTGGCCAAACTCTTCGATCTCACAGAATTTGACCTATTGGGAAATCAAGAGCACATATAGAGCTATTAAACTGTAAACACAGTTTATTCAAATTGAATTTGAGAAATTTTTTATAAGACGCGGAAAATTGACTTAGTGCAATTTTCTCATATACGATGAGTTCTGTGAGTGATTTTAATACTGTGGCCAAACCCTTCGATCTCGCAGAATTAGACCTATTGGGAAATCAAGGGCACATATAGAGCTATTAATTTGTAAACACAGTTTATTTAAATTGAATTTCAGAAATTTTTTATAAGACGCGGAAAATTGACTTAGTGCAATTTTCGCAATACGATGAGTTCTGTAAGGGATTTTGTCAATGTGGCCAAACCCTTCGATCTCGCAGAATTTGACCTATTGGGAAATCAAGAGCAATTTTCCGCGTCTTATAAATAATTTCTTAAATTCAGTTTGAATAAACTGTGTTTACAGTTTAATACCTTTATATCTGCCCATGATTCATCAATAGGCATAATTCTTTGAGATCGAAGGGTTTGGCCACAGTCATAAATTCCCTCACAGAACTCATCGTATATGAGAAAATTGCACTAAGTCAATTTACCGCGTCTTATAAAAAATTCCTCAAATTCAATTTAAATAAACTGTGTTTACAGATTAATAGCTCTACATGTGCTCTTGATTTCCCAATAGGTGTAATTCTGCGAGATCGAAGGATTTGGCCACATTGTCAAAATCCCCCTCAGAACTCATCGTATATGCGAAAATTGCACTAAGTCAATTTTCCGCGTCTTATAAAAAATTTCTGAAATTCAATTTAAATTAACTGTGTTTACAAATTAATAGCTCTATCTGTGCCCTTGATTTCGCAATAGGTTTGATTCTCCGAGATCGTAGGGTTTTGTAGCTATAATCGTATTTGTTAAAAAAGTCCGGAATTTACTATACTAATTGTACTGCATGTATGGGAGAAAAAATTTATCGCATGCTACATTTTTTTAAAAACATATTTAACTTGACGTATTTATCCTCACACACATCTCTTTCGACACTATATCTGATCTATTGACGTATTTTTATTTTTTTTCTGTGAGGCAAAGGCAGAGGCAAACTTGATACAAGGCAAAAAAAGTGGGTCGTCCCATGGCGAAATCATGGAAATGTCAAACTGCATACATAAAAAATCAGCGTAAATATCAGCGCCAAATTTATTTTATAATTATAAACTTTATTTATATAATAAATATAAAAATAAAAAATATAACTGATTCCTTAATTTTACAAGAAAGTTGTTTTCTATATATAAAAAAGTTGTTAATAGAAAAGCTAGATCGACTTCCAGAAAACATGTGTAGTAATACCACCTTAATACAAATACAAATAAATACTATTACTTACAGTTGATACAATAAGAGGTTTCAAATAACCCAAACAATTCAAGTGCATTGTATGCGCTTACGGTCAAGTGGCCTTCAAAAGAATACACCACCAAAAATGTCGACTAACAGTATTGTTGTTTTAACACACTTATCGTAAATACAGAACATATTAAATAAGATCATTTTACACTTTTCGTTCCCATAATAATAATAATAATAATAATAATAATAATATAAAATATTACAGATAAATAAGTAGTAGTATAATTGTATTTAAATATACCAAACTCTAGACTAGTCACAGCTTTCTCATTGGCCCTTTAAAAACGGCTATGATTTGGCTGTTAATATACAGTAAAATATTAGCTCCAAGTTGAGCAAATTGATTCCAGGAGCTCCCAGCTGAGCTTAACCAAACTGATATTAATAACAAATAAAACAATAATTTAAAAGAAAACAAAATTGTTTCATTTAAACAATAAAATAAGAACAAGTTATTACATGGCGATCCTGCCAGTCCTGGAAGAAAACTAAACCAGGCACCCCTGGCGAAAAATAATAAAATTATTTAAGAGAAAAAACCCGTGAGATCCGCCAGCTGCGGAATAAAACAAAAAGGAGAAACAGCAAAAATGAGCGAAGGACCCAATAATTTTTAGTCATGGTGGATAAGCCGTGAGACCCGCCAGCTACGAAAAAAAGAAAAAGGAGAAACAGCAAATAATGAGCTAAGGGCCATAGAGGAGTATAGAGCCAGGAATAATCAACAACCACCAAAGGACTGGGCCAAAATCCCAAAGACAAAATCCCCAAAAAAGGAGAGGAGGCTACATCGAAAAACATAGAAGAGAGCTAGAGTAAGGTAGAATAAAAAAAAAATTTTGTACACATAAAACACAGTTTATTCAAATTGAATTTGAGAAATTTTTTATAAGACGCGGAAAATTGACTTAGTGCAATTTTCTCATATACGATGAGTTCTGTGAGTGATTTTAATACTGTGGCCAAACCCTTCGATCTCGCAGAATTAGACCTATTGGGAAATCAAGGGCACATATAGAGCTATTAATTTGTAAACACAGTTTATTTAAATTGAATTTCAGAAATTTTTTATAAGACGCGGAAAATTGACTTAGTGCAATTTTCGCAATACGATGAGTTCTGTAAGGGATTTTGTCAATGTGGCCAAACCCTTCGATCTCGCAGAATTTGACCTATTGGGAAATCAAGAGCAATTTTCCGCGTCTTATAAATAATTTCTTAAATTCAGTTTGAATAAACTGTGTTTACAGTTTAATACCTTTATATCTGCCCATGATTCATCAATAGGCATAATTCTTTGAGATCGAAGGGTTTGGCCACAGTCATAAATTCCCTCACAGAACTCATCGTATATGAGAAAATTGCACTAAGTCAATTTACCGCGTCTTATAAAAAATTCCTCAAATTCAATTTAAATAAACTGTGTTTACAGATTAATAGCTCTACATGTGCTCTTGATTTCCCAATAGGTGTAATTCTGCGAGATCGAAGGATTTGGCCACATTGTCAAAATCCCCCTCAGAACTCATCGTATATGCGAAAATTGCACTAAGTCAATTTTCCGCGTCTTATAAAAAATTTCTGAAATTCAATTTAAATTAACTGTGTTTACAAATTAATAGCTCTATCTGTGCCCTTGATTTCGCAATAGGTTTGATTCTCCGAGATCGTAGGGTTTTGTAGCTATAATCGTATTTGTTAAAAAAGTCCGGAATTTACTATACTAATTGTACTGCATGTATGGGAGAAAAAATTTATCGCATGCTACATTTTTTTAAAAACATATTTAACTTGACGTATTTATCCTCACACACATCTCTTTCGACACTATATCTGATCTATTGACGTATTTTTATTTTTTTTCTGTGAGGCAAAGGCAGAGGCAAACTTGATACAAGGCAAAAAAAGTGGGTCGTCCCATGGCGAAATCATGGAAATGTCAAACTGCATACATAAAAAATCAGCGTAAATATCAGCGCCAAATTTATTTTATAATTATAAACTTTATTTATATAATAAATATAAAAATAAAAAATATAACTGATTCCTTAATTTTACAAGAAAGTTGTTTTCTATATATAAAAAAGTTGTTAATAGAAAAGCTAGATCGACTTCCAGAAAACATGTGTAGTAATACCACCTTAATACAAATACAAATAAATACTATTACTTACAGTTGATACAATAAGAGGTTTCAAATAACCCAAACAATTCAAGTGCATTGTATGCGCTTACGGTCAAGTGGCCTTCAAAAGAATACACCACCAAAAATGTCGACTAACAGTATTGTTGTTTTAACACACTTATCGTAAATACAGAACATATTAAATAAGATCATTTTACACTTTTCGTTCCCATAATAATAATAATAATAATAATAATAATAATAATAATAATAATAATAATATAAAATATTACAGATAAATAAGTAGTAGTATAATTGTATTTAAATATACCAAACTCTAGACTAGTCACAGCTTTCTCATTGGCCCTTTAAAAACGGCTATGATTTGGCTGTTAATATACAGTAAAATATTAGCTCCAAGTTGAGCAAATTGATTCCAGGAGCTCCCAGCTGAGCTTAACCAAACTGATATTAATAACAAATAAAACAATAATTTAAAAGAAAACAAAATTGTTTCATTTAAACAATAAAATAAGAACAAGTTATTACATGGCGATCCTGCCAGTCCTGGAAGAAAACTAAACCAGGCACCCCTGGCGAAAAATAATAAAATTATTTAAGAGAAAAAAGCCGTGAGATCCGCCAGCTGCGGAATAAAACAAAAAGGAGAAACAGCAAAAATGAGCGAAGGACCCAATAATTTTTAGTCATGGTGGATAAGCCGTGAGACCCGCCAGCTACGAAAAAAAGAAAAAGGAGAAACAGCAAATAATGAGCTAAGGGCCATAGAGGAGTATAGAGCCAGGAATAATCAACAACCACCAAAGGACTGGGCCAAAATCCCAAAGACAAAATCCCCAAAAAAGGAGAGGAGGCTACATCGAAAAACATAGAAGAGAGCTAGAGTAAGGTAGAATAAAAAAAAAATTTTGTACACATAAAACACAAAAAAAAATTTTTTTCCTGTCAAATGGAGTGCGATTTAATTACGCAACTTCCCCCATGTTCGAAAAAAAAAAAATAAATTTTTTTGTAAATCTAAAAAAAAAACATTTTAAATAAAGTATAAAATTGAATTTATATGGTCCTTTGTAATGGATTTTAGAAATACAATACTGCCATTAATGCAGACATTTTGTTAGGCGAACAAGACGAATTACGAAAAACTTACAAAATGACAATTTTAGCCTTAAGGAAGCTTGCCAAAGACGGAGACTTTAAGACTTTGCAACGTATAAAAGAGACTAAAAAGGATGACTTAAGATTATCACCTTACACATGGGAAGAAAAACAATTTTTAAATTTAAATTAAATATTGAGTAGAATAAAATAACTACATTTTTAAATTTAAATACTTGCAACAAAAATGGGAAAATCCCAATCTAAGATAGAACACCCAAACGCCAATGTTTTAAACGAAATAGAAATACAAGAAGGAACAAACTAACAAACCATAGATATTTGCCTGATAATAATAACAACCTTAATGTTACTTCATTTTGTCCTTACAGTGTATGCAATGGATGCTAGACGATTAAAGAAAAGGTATGCTAGTAGAGCAAATGATCTTGATAAAGTTTAAAGCCAAATGGAATGGACAGAAATTATATGAAAAGTTAGATTGATTAAAGAAGAATTTAATAAATCATTTAAAATCCTCAATATAGACAAACCAACTACAAACGAAATACTACAAAAACATTTTAAAATTCTTTTACAAAGATTAGAACAAGTTAGACTTATATTAAACGTAAACTATAATAGACTAACACTTGCACATAAAGCCGCTGCTGAAGCATTTTTTCAAGATACCAGAAATAAATTATTACAAATTTCTGAAAAAAAAGGTTTTAACATTACGATACCAATAACCTTACACGAACGAATAGGTTTATCACAGTTTTTCACTGAGCCAACACACATCAACCAACCAAAAATGGCATAATCACCTGTGGATTTCCTGAATACAGCTGCAAAGCGCATTCCTGATTTCGATGGAAAATCTGATAATTTGAGATCATTCCTCGATTCACTTCTTCTAGTAGACTCCATCAAAAATACTAACGAAGCACTAGCAATAAACCTCATAAAAACTAAATTGAAAGGTAATGCCCGAAATGTTATAAGTAATGAAAATACAATAATAGAGATAGTAATAAATTAAAGAACACGGCAAAAGGCGAGTCAGCAGAGGTTCTAACAGCTAAAATCATGAACATTAAACAAAACAATAAAACTGCTAATGTTTATTGCAATGAAGTTGAACTCCTCACTAAATGTTGTTATAATTTTCGGTAAGCGCTTTCGATGTGATAACATCATTTTCAAGCCTCGTGTTTATAAAAACTGAAGAGATAGTGTTAAAATAGATAGTGTTAAGAATAAGATGTGGTGGGTTTAGGTACTTTTTGTCCGTTTAAATAGTATTACGCAGGTAGATTCCCTGATCTCTGCCTTGTTTATTTGGGTCTTTTATTATTGGATAGGTAAGTGTGACCGTCTGTGGGTGTTTTTCGTTTGTAAGAGTGTTTTAGTAATTTTAGTGGTGTAAAAATCGTGTCAGAGGTTGTGTTTACCTGTTCGTTAATAATGTTTCTGTTAAACGTTCGTGTTTTGTAAATTTCCATGTTTTCAAGAATGTCTAGTTTTCGTCCTTTTTTACTTGGGTGTAATACTGTCATACATTCATCTATTTCCTTTGGTTCGTGTCCATGTCTGTTAAGGTGTTTTGCGAAATTGGAGTCTTCCCTTTACCTTTTGTATGATCGTATGTGTTCTGTAAACCTTGTTTTTAATGTTCGTCCAGTTTGTCCGATGTATGTATGGTTGCAAGTACAAGTAAGCCTGTATACTCCGCTGGTGTTAAATTTATCCGTTGTTTCTATTGATGTCTTGAGATTGTTACGTAGAGTGTTGCTCGTTTTTAATGTTGTGTGTAAACCTTCTTTTCGGAAAAGGTTGGTTAATCTATATATTTCTGGTCCTGTGTAAGTAAAGATGTGTCGTCGTGTTGTGTCGATTGTTTCCTTTCTTCTTTCTTCTTGTTTTTGTTGTTGTATTGTCTGAGTAGTTTGTCGATGGTTGTATGGTTGTAACCGTTATTTTAAGCTATAGTGTAAATTGTATCGAGTTCTTTGTTGTATTTATCTGGAGCGAGTGGGACTATTTTAAGTCCGTGAATCATGTGTCTAAACGCTGCGAGTTTATGTTGAGTAGGATGGTTTGAGGAGCTGTGGATAGTTGTGTCTGTCATGGTTGGTTTTCTATAAATGTCAAAGTTTAAGGTATCAATTCCTCGTATTATTGATATGTCAAGATAATGTAAAGTTCTGTTTTGCTCTTTTTCCATTGTGTATGTGATTTTGTTGTGTATTATGTTTAAGTCTATAAGAATTTGTTCGGCGTTGTCTCTTTCTAGGATGCATATAATGTCGTCTACGTATCTGTAGTAATGGGTTATTGTATGTTTTTCCATCAGTTTTTTGGTGTGTAGTTGTTCTAAATGTTGCATTAAAAACTCTGTGAAGATTGCGGATGTTGGGTTTCCCATGGCGAGTCCATCAGGTAGTTTATAGAAGTTATTGTTGAATCTAAAGTAGTTTTGTTTTAATATCGTCTTTGCAATATCCATTATTTCGTTGATATATTGATTGTCGTATAAGCTGGAAAGTGTGTTACGTAGGATAGTCAAAGTTTCGTGTGTGGGTATTGATGTATATAGATCCTTTATGTCGAAGGAAACGAGTCTCGTATTATCAGTGATTTTGATGTCCTTAATTTTGTTTATGAGGTCTTGTGTATTTCGTGACATGTATGTGTTCTGCAAATTTATATGCAGGTGCAGGTTTGTAATTTGCTACAGGTCTGATTGGAATATTTTCTTTATGAATTTTGGGTTGTGCTTTGAGTTTAGGGAGTCCTGGGTTCATGTTCATGAATATGTATAACTCTCCGTCAGTGAACGTTTTGCAGCGTTTTAGTAGGCTTCGTATTTCCTTTTGGAATGAATCGGTTGGGTCATTCTTGAATTTTGTGCATTTTGCTTGTTGAATGAATTGTTGTGTTTTCTCTATATAGTCTTTCTTGTGCATTATTACAGTGGTGTTTCCCTTGTCTGCTTTAGTAAGTAATAGATTATTATTCCGAAGTTTTGCTTTTATCTGTCTAGTAGTTTTTTGTTCGTCAGGATTAGTTTTAGAACAAAATCTTTAGAAAATGCATACATATCAGATGGGTTATCCCCTGATATCGTTAATAAATACTCCACGCAAGTTGCTGTTAAAGCACTTACAAAAAACTGCACCATAGATAGGTAAAACTTGTCATGGAGGCAGGACAATTCAACAGCATGAATGATGCTGTAAGTAAATTTGTTAATTGTTGCACTGAGGCAACAGACCAACAAAATGCCATATTATATTACAAACAAAGGCAAAATACAAACAACTACAATAGAGGTTTTAGACAATCACGCGGAAGACCTAATTATTCAAGAAATACAAATAGATTCCAATTTAATAATAGAAATGGACAAAAACAAAATAACAATCGTAGTTTCAGACCACGAAACCACATTAGAACAACTGAATCCAATCAGTCGGAAAACTCATAAGATCCCCTAAGATTAAACAATCAGAAAATAAAATATACAATCTCAATCTCAACTTATGTTACTTTATTAACATCCATATACACAACACTAACCAAACAGTAACATTACTCATAGACACAGGGGCTGATATTTCATTAGTTAAATCAAAATTTATACAGTTATACAATGTTAACAAAAATATAACAACAACACTAAGTGGAATAGGACAGGGTAAAATCAACACAGTCGGAAAAATTACAATTTACAGTTTAAGAAATGGTTAATACCACATGATTTCAAAGTGGTCCAAGATGACTTCCCAATACCTTGTGATGGAATCATTAGAATATATTTCTTCAAGAGAAATAATTGCATAATAAACTTTGATGAAGAGAACAATTACCTTGTGCTACGACCATTTAATTTACCCCATGCAATAGAAATACCTCTAATTAGCAATAATGAAGAAATAATTTTACCACCAAGATCAGAAATAATACGCCGAATAAAGTTAAATAATTTAAACAAAGTCATATTAATTCCAAATCAAGAAATTCAACCAGGTGTTTTAATACCAAACACATTAGTAAAATCTAATAACGCATATATTAAACTCAAATAACAAAATAATTACTATTAAAAAGCACGATATAAAAACTGAAAATCTTTCCGATTACAACATTGTTGACAAAAAATCTAACAACAGCACACACAGAAAAGATGAAATAATAAAAATCTTGAAAAATAATTTCCCAGAACAATTTGAAAGTAAATTGACAGAATTATGCTTAACATATAGTGACATTTTCGGTTTAGAATTTTAACCTATAACAAGTAACAATTTCTATAAACAAAAGTTAAGAGTAAACGATACAAAACCGATATATATATATATATAAAACTATCGCATACCACACGCCCATAAAGAAGAGATTGATAAGCAAGTAAAAAAATTAATTAAAGATAATATTGTAGAACCATCATATTCTGAATATAACATCCCAATTCTCCTAGTACCAAAAAAATCATTACCAAAATCAGATAAAAGAAGGTGGAGACTGGTCATAGATTATAGACAAATAAACAAAAAACTCGTAGCAGACAAATTCCCTTTACCTAGAATAGATGATATATTAGACCAACTTGGAAGAGCAAAATATTTTTCATGCCTAGACTTAATGTCAGGGTTTCATCAAATTTCAGAGACTATACGTCCAACCAATAGTGGTTCATACAGATTCACCAGACTGCCTTACGGTCTAAAGGTAGCACCAAATTCCTTCCAATGAATGATGACGATTGCTTTCAGTGGTCTTAGGCCGGATCAAGCATTCTTATACATGGACAACCTTGTAGTATTAGGATGTTCAAAAAAACATATGCTATCAAATTTAAAAGATATATTTAATCTTTGTCGCAAAAATAATCTTAAATTAAACCCTGAAAAATGTTCGTTCTTCATGAGAGAAGTTACATACCTTGGACATAAATGCACTGACAAGGGAATATTACCAGACAACACGAAATATTCAATAATAGAAAATTATCCAACCCCAACGGACGCTTAGTTTGACACGGTGATTATAGATACCATTGGCCCTTTTCCTAAATAATATAATAACAATGAATACCCAGTCACAATAATATGTGACCTAACAAAATATTTAGTAACTATACCAATACCAAACAAAAGCGCGAAAACAGTAGCCAAAGCAATTTTCGCGAATTATATACTTACCTATGGGACTATGAAGACGTTCATTTCGGACATGGGTACTGAATACAAAAATTCAATAATATCAGAATTAGTGACTTATTAAAAATTGAGACACTAACATCAACAGCTCACCATCACCAGACATTAGGTACAATAGAAAGAAGTCACAGAACTTTTAATGAATACGTTCGTTCCTATATATCAACTGACAGAAATGACTGGGACGAATAGCTTAAATTTTTTACATACTGCTTTACCACTACTCCATCGACAACACACAACTACTGTCCTTACGACTTGGTATTTAGCAAACTTCCAAATAATTTTAAACAATTCAATGACATAAAAAATATTACACCATTGTACAATATAGATGACTATGCCAAAGAGGCAAAATACAGATTAGAAATAGCACTTAATAGAGCAAACAAATTATTAGATAGAAATAAGATTAAGCAAAAACTAAATTACGATAAGAATACACTAGACTACAATTTCAAAATAGGAGATTTAGCATTACTTAGGAACGAGACCGGTCAAAAATTGGATATCAAATACAAAGGTCCATTTAAAGTTAAACAAATAGATATAAGAAATAATGTAACCATAGTTGATAAGAAAACAAACAAAGAACAAATTGTACATGTAAATAGACTTAAAATATATAATAAGACGTAAACAAATATACTAGTAACGGCCGTTAACTTAAGAATTACTTTAACTAAAATATTATTATTAAAAAATATTTAAAATTTGTATTATAAAAGAATGTCCATAAAACTATCGTTATATGAACATACTTACGAAAAGTGGAGCTGTATTAATACCACCTTAATAAAAATATAAATATTCACGCTCATAGTAGAACCACCCTAATATAAATATTATTACTTACAGTTGATACAATAAGAGGTTTCAAATAACCCAAACAATTCAAGTGCATTGTTTGCGCTTACGGTCAAGTGGCCTTCAAAAGAATACACCACCGAAAATACCGACTAACGGTATTGTTGTTTTAACACACTTATCGTAAATACAGAACATATTAAATAAGATCATTTTACACTTTTCGTTCCCATAATAATAATATAAAATATTACAGATAAATTAGTATTAGTATGATTGTATTTATATATAACAAACTCTAGACTAGTCACAGCCTTCTCATTCGCCCTTTATAAACGGCTATGATTTGGCTCAAATTTAATCCAGGAGCTCCCAGCTGAGCTTAACCAATCTGATATTAATAACAAATAAAACAATTATTAAACAGAAAACAAAATTGTTTCATTTAAACAATAAAGTAAGAACAAGTTATTACACATGTCTATTTGCAATGTTTATTTTCAATTTTTAAAAGGCCGTAATTCTGTATCCTAAATGAAATATTTCTGCAGTTGAAGAAGTTTTTTAAAGATTTTGAGACCCTCTTGGCACTTATAAAACACAAGTTAGACTCAATATTTCGATAATAAAGTACCGAAAATTCTATACAAGTTTTTGCTTATAAATTTTTAACAGCCCTACCATAGATACCTAATTTATGATAACTAATTAATGGCGTCACGTTCAACATAAACTTCAAGTCAATATGCAACGAATATTTTTGACCGATACGAGTACTTTTTTTTATCGATACCTACTTGGTACTCGGTGGCAAAGTATCGATGCTAAAAGTACTTGGTATCGAGAGGAAGGTATCGAATATGTACTTGTATTTACTCGTATCGTTTCATCCCTAGTCTTATCTCAATGCTTTAGTTGGTAAGATCACTATTATTGGTGGTATTCCGCTGTAATAATTTATTTACCTAAAGCCATTATTTGCAAAGTAGAGAAAATTGGTGGTATACCGCTGTTTCCTCTGTTTAACAAGATACACAAGACTGTATTAGTGTGGTATTCCCGTGGTATCGCGCAGGTCTTTCACTAATAATAGAGCGCTGTGAAGGCATTGTAGAGCGTAGTTGGCGGAGAGTTGCCGTGGTATCATGCAGATTCACTTCTCAACTTCAGTACTCTGTGGAAGATTTAAGTAGAGATTATTGGTGGTATCCCGTTGTTTTCTCTGTTTAATAAAATATACAAGACTGTATTAGTGTTGTATTCCCTTGGTATCCCACAGGTCTCCCACTATGGCTGTGACCCGATTCACGTCTTCTCTTTTTCATATTATTTTTCCCTAAAAGCAAAATTTTCAAAAATTCATATCTCCGATATCGGGCTGAATACAAACGTAGATCGTCCTAGGCTACTCCCACTATGCCGTTGACCCGGTGTCTTCTCTAAATATCCCCAAAAGCAAAATTTTCAATGCGCTGTATGGGCATTGTGGAGAGCGGAGGGTTTCCATGGTATTCTGCAGATTCACTCCTCAACTTCGATACTCTGTGGAAGAGTTAAGTAGAAAAGATTGGTGGTATCCCACTGTTTTCTCTCCATAACAAAATTATTAAGACGGTACTAGTGTGTAAAATCCAGCGTTGCCACAGAGTAGGACGTGAGAGATTTAGTTTATCCGCCTGGTAAAGAGAAAATAAAGAGTATTGCGACTTATTTGTTTGTTTTTCTTTCGGTACGGTTAAGAGAATAATTTTTTTGCGACAGAACCTTGGGACGCCGGTGAAGTAACATCGTTACAGTGTCGCCCAAGCAGGGAGCGCGAAAGAGACACTGAGAAAAACAAATATTCGTAAACGTTTTACGGCAGAAGGAGTAATAAAAACGAAAAAAAGAGGAGAATAATTCGAAGTGCGCGTTTGCCGCCATCAAATTCAAATGCTGAGGTCAAGTTGGGCATACTTCCTCAAAAAAGATGTATTACAGCTCCAGAACTTAGAAGAAATACCTGTTAGGTCGACAGGTAATGGCGCAGAAAACTCCGGCAATTCAAACTTCTCTGCAAATACCCCATCAAAAGTATGCAGTCCAATGTTCAGAACTATCCAGTCATGGGACGGGAAACGCAAAGGAGAAAGGCAATTTTAAGGATTCTAGAGCCGCTTTCTAAAAGAAAGAAATCCAAGTAAATCCCACCAGCTAACGAAGTAAAGAATCGTATTTGACTTCATCCATCTTAATTAATGGCAAATTGGTGACTGCCGTGATCGATACACATGCAAGTCGTAATTTTATTCGCAAAGATTTTATTCGTGCCCTCGATAACAAAGAAAGATACATTTAAGAGGATGTATATGTCATACTGGCAGATGGATTCGTCCGAAAGGTGTCGTAGCCCGTGGAACTTGCAACTATACTTGGGGATACTGCAAAACAATGTAAGTTTTTTTGTGCTATCTAAGTCAAACGAAAATGTAATCGTGGGATTGGAGTTTCTTAGAGAATTGAACACAACCATTAAAACGGCAGGATTGCAGCTAGACTATTTCAGATAACAAACCCAATGCTTGACCAAGGAAGAAATATCCGAGACGCGCGTACCCTAAAAAGACGCCGAACGCAACCCTTTAATTTAAGGCCAGATAAAAAGTATCAGTTCATTCAAAGCAAAGCCAACGTAGTTGCAATAACGTTATCGAGACAACCTCTAGGGGTCACGCAACTAGCGAGTTGTGAACCCAAGCAAACGAAGGACTGTAGGTGGTTACAAAAGATGTTTAAGCAAATAAACAATGAAATATGCTGAGTATGCCATCGTCAACCACCAACTATATCGTCATTTCGCTCGCCTGCTTAATGACGAGATTGATACGTCATTGAAACTGTGCGAAGGTACCCACCAACGACCTCGCGTGCTGTCATAAAACCATGGCAGTGTCACAGCGAGGCACCTGGGAATACGAAAAATCATGAATCGAATTGCTGGCCGATACTGCTGGCCTGAAATGTTCCTTGATGTAGGGCGCTACGTCGAAAACTGCCAGTCATGTCAACAGTTCAACAATCAACGATCGGATGGAGAGATACTGACTAGAATCCCTGAAGCACGTGAACCCTGATTGCCGGGAACGCTGTACGACGAAGTCACGAGGGGGACAGAGGCTCGAAAGATTCTTCCAGAAAAGCTGAATCAAGCATCCCATGATCAGAAATGATATTACAACGTAAGAGGTCGGCAGGGGATCCAATTAATACAGCCAGTCCAACTGCGTTAAAACCAGTCCGAGGTCGAGCACCAGTTCATCCCATGTTTCGTGGATTTTAGATTTTACAGAGCTCATCCGAAAAGTCGTCTGGCTCATCGCCCTGTAAGTCGCTAAGCCAGACTTTGTTTATATGAATCGAATTATTATACTTTCTAACGACGTGTTCTACACTGGTTGCTGGGATAACTGCAGCGGAGTCCAGGGTCGTTAATAATGTATCTGTCCTCTTAGGACGAGAAGAAAAAAAAACAAAATGTTGCTTACTTACGTTGTAAAACTTACGTCCAGTCCCCTGATATCGCAAGTGTTCGTTCGTTCGCACAATTACATTCAAAACAAAAACAAATTCTAAAAAATTGTTTTTGTTTTACATGTAACTATGCGAATGAACGATCGATTGCGACATCGTGGGACTGGCAGTTAGTCCTTCGTTTTATTGTTCTTAGTTATGAAATCACCTCGAAGGGATGAAAACGGTCGACGATCGGGCGCTTGTAGCGGCTAAACAGGCAATGGCGCGAACGCGCAGCTATGATGTAGTTAGTGACAAAAAGAAAAACAGCGGCGGTAACTTTCGATGGTACAGACCGCGGTAGCGCTTGTGCGATCAGCAGTGTAATTTCATGTAAGGAACAGCTGACAGTTTTGATGGTTTGTTTAGGCGTGACTCATAGGTGGCACTGACTTGCCCGACCGTTAATTTAACCTTAATTAAACTTAAAATATAATTCAATTAAAAAAAATAATTCAAACAAAAAGATAAAGTAAGTTAAATATAGTTCTGGTCATCTGTGTAGGCGAAAACAAGGTGACGTCTTTCGCCGTTACACCTCCCTTCGTTTGCGGAGGAAGAGTTTGGAAATCAGGAAATCCGCATGATGCGGAGTTTGTAATTTCTTCCGATTAAAATTAGGAAACGCCGTCTTTCCTACGTGCGCATTTGTCGGCGTTGCTGCGCAGGTTTTCGGGCTTCGATCAGCTTCCGAATTTGCTCCTTTAACGCATGGAACTACTTCTCGAGGCGATGGCCCTTTAGACGATTGTTGTAAATGCCTCCGGGACTTGTTAGTTGAAATTGCTGCGGAAGATGACTTCGTCCCCTTCTCTCTAGGGCTTCTTGGTCTGGGAGGCTTTGGTGGGGTATGGTACGTCGTAAAAGACCAACCCCTACCTGACGTAACCGGGATTCTGCCCTCCGTTAGTGGGGGTGAATGCACTCTCGTATTGACAGCCGTGCCCTTTCTTTATAGAGTCGCCAGCAGCTCCGTCGCGGTTGGAACCGTCTCCTTTAAAGTCGAGCA
The DNA here is from genome assembly GCA_916610165.2 of Gymnosoma rotundatum. Classification (NCBI taxonomy): domain Eukaryota; kingdom Metazoa; phylum Arthropoda; class Insecta; order Diptera; family Tachinidae; genus Gymnosoma; species Gymnosoma rotundatum. Next base: position 83,501,413 of record OU744338.1, on the reverse strand, counting down.
TCGAACTATGACTGCTGGGGTCTTTGTGGCCGGCACCAATAATTTTACGGCCATTGAGCGCTTATAACACTGCATGTCCCATTGTTTATATTGTCGATCGCTGACCTTATAGGTTCGACGTGGTGGTGTTGGGGGTCGGAACGAAACCCTTAAGTAGAAAAATGAAAAAAAGTATAAAAATAGTTATATTGAGTGTTTACTGCGCTTTTGTGTAAAACGTTTTCGAGTTTTTACTGTCTTCTTGCTTTGTTAATTCAATAAAGTTCTTAAAGTTCGCATTCTTTCTATTGTCTATTTTTGAGGTTTATTGTTAATTTTCAATTTTAGATTGCTGCAAGCTCAAATTAAATATTTCTGCAGCTAAAGAAGTTTTTAAAAAATTTGGAGAGTCATTAACGCACTTGGCACTTACGAGACACAGTGGAGAAAACTTCGTTTCATAAATTGGACGCGATTTCGAAATAAAAGTACCAAAAGCCCATATGATTTCCGGCCTAAATTTTACCATTACCAAGATGCTGTTGGTACTTTAAGAAGTTGTCGATGATCGTTCGTAATATGTTTATTGTTCCCACAAGTAATACTTGTGTCGAAAGAACTTTTTATATAATAAAATATATGAAAAGAAAATTGAGAAAAAAATGCAATATGAACTTCTCAATTCCTTGCTGGTAGTAATATAATACATGAATACGAGGGCTGCTCTATATATTTCTGGCCTAATAGTGAAAATGCGAATATTTATAATCAAAAATGGTTTTATTGTTTTTCAAAGTATTCTCCAGCATGATTTATACACTTTTGCATGCGCTCAAAACGGTTGTCGAAGCACTTTTTCCACTCCGATTGAGACACCTCTAAAACATGGTTTTTGAACACTTCAACAGCTTCTTCTGGCGACGAAAATCGTTGACCACGCACTTTTTTCTTGATATGCGGAAACAAGAAGAAGTCATTAGGTGCCAAGTCAGGACTGTACGGCGGATGACCTAATAATTCGACGTTTTGGCCGATCAAAAACGCTCTGGTTTGAGCCGATGTGTGAGAACTCGCATTGTCATGGTGAACAATGATTCGTCTTCTCTCGTTGGTTTTTCGAATTTCTCCGATGACTTTAGGCAAACAAATTGTAGTGTACAACTCAGAAGTGACCGTCCTACGTCGCTCAAGCGGAACAGTCGCCACATGACCAGTTTTGCCGAAGAAACAGGCGACCATTTGCTTCGAAGTGCTTCTTGTACAAACAACTTTCGTTGGATTTTGCTCGTCTTTGAAGACCCACACAGTCGCTTGTTGTTTCGTTTCGGGCTCATACGCATAGATCCATGATTCATCATCTGTGACGATCTTATAAACGTCTTTTGAAGCACCGCAATCGTATTTTTGCAACATTTCTTTGCACCAATCGATACGAGCCTTTTTTTGAGCGACTTTCAAATTGTGCGGGATCCAACGAGAACAAACCGTTTTTACGGCCAGGTGTTCATGCAGTATCGAATGTATGCTGGTGGAAGAAATGTCCAAGGATGTCTCTATCTCTCGGTATGTCGCATGTCGATCTTGCATTATGAGTTCACGCACGGCATCAATGTTCTCTGGCACAACAGCCGTTTTTGGACGACCTTCACGGAGCTCGTCTTTGAGTGAGCTTCGGCCACGATTAAATTCATTATACCAATTTTTCACAGTGCTATACAATGGTGCTTTATCGCCTTACAAAGATTTAAGTTCATCAATGCACTCTTGTCGTGATAATCCACGTCGAAAGTTGTAAAAAATGATGGCACGAAAATGTTCACAAGTTAATTCCATTTTTTTCTATATTAATTTTTTCAAGTCACTGTAAACAACACAAATAATAGTCGTACGTCAAAACGTTTTGAGTACGATTATGCTTAAAAATGACAAACTTTCCAATGGAAATATCAGATTGCACTTGGCAGCACTCAGTGTTGCCAGGCCAGAAATATATATAGCAGCCCTCGTATAAATAACTTATGTTGTAACACATTCATTCCTACGGAAGATATATATATAAAGTAGAATTATTACAAATTAAATGTACCGCAGTTAGGATACAAAAAATAATAACAACATTCAACAAATTACAAAGATTACCTAAATCCTATACATTGATTGAGCATATATTTGTGCCTGCAGAACTCAGTCATTTCTCAACCGATTTTGAAAATTTTTGGTAATATGATAGGCTATGCTTACAGATTGGTCCCGTTTAAAAAACGGTTCATATTCTGAAAAGTTATAGGGTGTCTCCCCATACAATATACATATTTTTTACGGGTATTATGAACTGTAAAGGGCGATTCTGTAAAATTTGAAATGACTGCGTATTACTATGGCTCCCAATAACACAAAGTTATACAAAAAGAAGTCTAAAAATTAAAGGGTGTCCCCATAATTAATGTAAATTTATTTATATGGGCCTAACTTTTGAACTGTTATAGACAAAACGCTTGCAAATTGGACAGAATGTCGATTGCTTTCGCCGTTATAGTAACATGTTTTAATATTAAAAATTATAAACTAAAGGGTGCGCCAACAGTTCATTTAATTTAATGTATATGGCGATACTTTTTAACAGTTATAGACAGACGCTTGAAATTTACAACGAACCAGAATTGCTAAGTCCGCTATAAACAAGTATTAATTTTGATTTTTAAATAAACGGGTCTCCCAATAGTTGATGACATTTGCTGTAGATGGCCGAATCTTTGAACCGTTATAGACAGAAAGCTGAAATTGTCAAAAGACCTGTTTTGCCGCCATAACAAGAAGCTTATAATTTGAATTTAGAAACTAAAGGGTGTTCCCAAATTTAATGTAATTTGTTCCAAATGGCCGTATTTTTTGAACCGTTAGATACAAACACCCAAATTTTAGACAGAATATCCACTACTTTGTTTGGTATAATAAAAAGTATAAAAATTTTAAATTATAAATTAAAGGGTTTTACAATAGTTGATATAATCTTATGTATATGGGCAAACTGTTGAACCGTTATAGACAGGCGTTTGAAATTTACGCAGAACCCGATTGCTAAATCTATTTTTATATTCATTAAGTTTTGTTTTTTTTATAAATGAATATAAATTATTTTGGCTTAAGTTCATTTATTTTTATTTTCTAAAAATCTTTTTTAGAAAGAAAATTTATTTTACAAATGTATGCTTGTTGTTTTTATTATATTTATGTTTTTTGAATGTTATATAAAACCAATGTACCTTTTTCAAATGGATCCCTTTTTTAAAATAAACCTTTGTTTAAGATTATTATAATTACTCAGCCCAATCGTTCTCACGGAGTCTTTTTCCTAAGGAAAAAAGATTCCTCCAATTATGAATTAATTCCGTACCTACAAAACAATTAAAAGTGGCATTTTCGTAATTTGAAGGGAGTTATTTTGTTTATTAACATAGGAAAACAAGGTGACGTCTTTCGCCGTTACACCTCCCTTCGTTTGCGGAGGAAGAGTTTGGAAATCAGGAAATCCGCATGATGCGGAGTTTGTAATTTCTTCCGATTAAAATTAGGAAACGCCGTCTTTCCTACGTGCGCATTTGTCGGCGTTGCTGCGCAGGTTTTCGGGCTTCGATCAGCTTCCGAATTTGCTCCTTTAACGCATACGTACCTCAGCTAGGGGGGTCTCGCTTGATCTTTAGGACGACTGTCTTCTAGATCGGTACTCGTGTGGTTGCAGTGCCTTCCTTGGGGATGTGCTCACAATCTCTGGAACTACTTCTCGAGGCGATGGCCCTTTAGACGATTGTTGTAAATGCCTCCGGGACTTGTTAGTTGAAATTGCTGCGGAAGATGACTTCGTCCCCTTCTCTCTAGGGCTTCTTGGTCTGGGAGGCGTTGGTGGGGTATGGTACGTCGTAAAAGACCAACCCCTACCTGACGTAACCGGGATTCTGCCCTCCGTTAGTGGGGGTGAATGCACTCTCGTATTGACAGCCGTGCCCTTTCTTTATAGAGTCGCCAGCAGCTCCGTCGCGGTTGGAACCGTCTCCTTTAAAGTCGAGCATCGAACTATGACTGCTGGGGTCTTTGTGGCCGGCACCAATAATTTTACGGCCATTGAGCGCTTATAACACTGCATGTCCCATTGTTTATATTGTCGATCGCTGACCTTATAGGTTCGACGTGGTGGTGTTGGGGGTCGGAACGAAACCCTTAAGTAGAAAAATGAAAGAAAGTATAAAAATAGTTATATTGAGTGTTTACTGCGCTTTTGTGTAAAACGTTTTCGAGTTTTTACTGTCTTCTTGCTTTGTTAATTCAATAAAGTTCTTAAAGTTCGCATTCTGTCTATTGTCTATTTTTGAGGTTTATTGTTAATTTTCAATTTTAGATTGCTGCAAGCTCAAATTAAATATTTCTGCAGCTAAAGAAGTTTTTAAAAAATTTGGAGAGTCATTAACGCACTTGGCACTTACGAGACACAGTGGAGAAAACTTCGTTTCATAAATTGGACGCGATTTCGAAATAAAAGTACCAAAAGCCCATATGATTTCCGGCCTAAATTTTACCATTACCAAGATGCTGTTGGTACTTTAAGAAGTTGTCGATGATCGTTCGTAATATGTTTATTGTTCCCACAAGTAATACTTGTGTCGAAAGAACTTTTTATATAATAAAATATATGAAAAGAAAATTGAGAAAAAAATGCAATATGAACTTCTCAATTCCTTGCTGGTAGTAATATAATACATGAATACGAGGGCTGCTCTATATATTTCTGGCCTAATAGTGAAAATGCGAATATTTATAATCAAAAATGGTTTTATTGTTTTTCAAAGTATTCTCCAGCATGATTTATACACTTTTGCATGCGCTCAAAACGGTTGTCGAAGCACTTTTTCCACTCCGATTGAGACACCTCTAAAACATGGTTTTTGAACACTTCAACAGCTTCTTCTGGCGACGAAAATCGTTGACCACGCACTTTTTTCTTGATATGCGGAAACAAGAAGAAGTCATTAGGTGCCAAGTCAGGACTGTACGGCGGATGACCTAATAATTCGACGTTTTGGCCGATCAAAAACGCTCTGGTTTGAGCCGATGTGTGAGAACTCGCATTGTCATGGTGAACAATGATTCGTCTTCTCTCGTTGGTTTTTCGAATTTCTCCGATGACTTTAGGCAAACAAATTGTAGTGTACAACTCAGAAGTGACCGTCCTACGTCGCTCAAGCGGAACAGTCGCCACATGACCAGTTTTGCCGAAGAAACAGGCGACCATTTGCTTCGAAGTGCTTCTTGTACAAACAACTTTCGTTGGATTTTGCTCGTCTTTGAAGACCCACACAGTCGCTTGTTGTTTCGTTTCGGGCTCATACGCATAGATCCATGATTCATCATCTGTGACGATCTTATAAACGTCTTTTGAAGCACCGCAATCGTATTTTTGCAACATTTCTTTGCACCAATCGATACGAGCCTTTTTTTGAGCGACTTTCAAATTGTGCGGGATCCAACGAGAACAAACCGTTTTTACGGCCAGGTGTTCATGCAGTATCGAATGTATGCTGGTGGAAGAAATGTCCAAGGATGTCTCTATCTCTCGGTATGTCGCATGTCGATCTTGCATTATGAGTTCACGCACGGCATCAATGTTCTCTGGCACAACAGCCGTTTTTGGACGACCTTCACGGAGCTCGTCTTTGAGTGAGCTTCGGCCACGATTAAATTCATTATACCAATTTTTCACAGTGCTATACGATGGTGCTTTATCGCCATACAAAGATTTAAGTTCATCAATGCACTCTTGTCGTGATAATCCACGTCGAAAGTTGTAAAAAATGATGGCACGAAAATGTTCACAAGTTAATTCCATTTTTTTCTATATTAATTTTTTCAAGTCACTGTAAACAACACAAATAATGGTCGTACGTCAAAACGTTTTGAGTACGATTATGCTTAAAAATGACAAACTTTCCAATGGAAATATCAGATTGCACTTGGCAGCACTCAGTGTTGCTAGGCCAGAAATATATATAGCAGCCCTCGTATAAATAACTTATGTTGTAACACATTCATTCCTACGGAAGATATATATATAAAGTAGAATTATTACAAATTAAATGTACCGCAGTTAGGATACAAAAAATAATAACAACATTCAACAAATTACAAAGATTACCTAAATCCTATACATTGATTGAGCATATATTTGTGCCTGCAGAACTCAGTCATTTCTCAACCGATTTTGAAAATTTTTGGTAATATGATAGGCTATGCTTACAGATTGGTTCCGTTTAAAAAACGGTTCATATTCTGAAAAGTTATAGGGTGTCTCCCCATACAATATACATATTTTTTACGGGTATTATGAACTGTAAAGGGCGATTCTGTAAAATTTGAAATGACTGCGTATTACTATGGCTCCCAATAACACAAAGTTATACAAAAAGAAGTCTAAAAATTAAAGGGTGTCCCCATAATTAATGTAAATTTATTTATATGGGCCTAACTTTTGAACTGTTATAGACAAAACGCTTGCAAATTGGACAGAATGTCGATTGCTTTCGCCGTTATAGTAACATGTTTTAATATTAAAAATTATAAACTAAAGGGTGCGCCAACAGTTCATTTAATTTAATGTATATGGCGATACTTTTTAACAGTTATAGACAGACGCTTGAAATTTACAACGAACCAGAATTGCTAAGTCCGCTATAAACAAGTATTAATTTTGATTTTTAAATAAACGGGTCTCCCAATAGTTGATGACATTTGCTGTAGATGGCCGAATCTTTGAACCGTTATAGACAGAAAGCTGAAATTGTCAAAAGACCTGTTTTGCCGCCATAACAAGAAGCTTATAATTTGAATTTAGAAACTAAAGGGTGTTCCCAAAATTAATGTAATTTGTTCCAAATGGCCGTATTTTTTGAACCGTTAGATACAAACACCCAAATTTTAGACAGAATATCCACTACTTTGTTTGGTATAATAAAAAGTATAAAAATTATAAATTAAAGGGTTTTACAATAGTTGATATAATCTTATGTATATGGGCAAACTGTTGAACCGTTATAGACAGGCGTTTGAAATTTACGCAGAACCCGATTGCTAAATCTATTTTTATATTCATTAAGTTTTGTTTTTTTTATAAATGAATATAAATTATTTTGGCTTAAGTTCATTTATTTTTATTTTCTAAAAATCTTTTTTAGAAAGAAAATTTATTTTACAAATGTATGCTTGTTGTTTTTATTATATTTATGTTTTTTGAATGTTATATAAAACCAATGTACCTTTTTCAAATGGATCCCTTTTTTAAAATAAACCTTTGTTTAAGATTATTATAATTAATCAGCCCAATCGTTCTCACGGAGTCTTTTTCCTAAGGAAAAAAGATTCCTCCAATTATGAATTAATTCCGTACCTACAAAACAATAAAAAGTGGCATTTTCGTAATTTGAAGGGAGTTATTTTGTTTATTAACATAAAATTTTTCTCTTCTAATTCATATCTACTTCTTTTTCCCGAATTTTTTTTCAATTTCCGCAGTCAACATCTTCTTTCCATATTCTATAATTATTTATATCTCAATAAAAAACTGGCAATGATTTAAAAACGTCCAATTTTACTTGGTTTTCGTCTGTTATATCGGGCTGCATCAAAACCATTTGTTTTTTTGAAACGATTTTTATCTTTGGGATTGCGGGCTTGCCTTAGTTGTTCCTCCAAGCTTTGTATTTGAATTTGCATATTCTTCGCTGTGATCTGCAAGGCTGCTGTTGTCTGCACTAAAGTATTCATATCGAAATTTACTGCCATCGTGCTTCGTCTTGGTTTCAAGGATCTGTTTTCGTAGAATATATTTTGCCTTCTTGTTTGTTTTATGAAAAATTTTGTGCTGTCCTTTCTATGAAGCATTTACTTATCTATTCTTTCTTATGAGGAATTTTATACAGTTACTGCTGCGACAGAACTTTGGTCCGCTCACTGAAACAACGATATAATGTTGCTTCTGGCAAGATCGCCAATTAAATTTTTATTATTTTTGCAAGTAAAAAAAATTGATATTTTCCAACGCGTATGCGTTTTCCTTTATTATAATTTCTTTCTTTTAAAAAACTAACTTTATCTTTGTACAGCAGTTGCGTATATACTAGGGTTTCATAATGATAAGCAGCATGTAGGTACAGATTCATTTTGGGAATTTACAAGCCTGCATAAATTCCTTATCTAATGTATGATGATCTTGTTTGTTTGTTTATTATTTCTTAATGAAAAGTCGGAGATAATATTTATTTTGTGAAATTACAAGCCTGCATAATTTCTTAACCTAAAGTTTTATGATCTTGTTTGTTTATTACTTCGTACTAAATGTGTTTTTGATGCTTACTTAAGGGATGCTTATTTTATTTATTACCCTAGACAAAGACAAAAATGTTTATTCTAGGTAAACGATACCACTAGGGTATCGATATTTTTACTCGATAAAGTACCGATCGAAAAATATCGATACGTACTGAATATCGAACAAAAAGTATCGATACCTACTCGTATCGATCGACTATTTCATTTCATAGAATTAAAGCAAAGAAAAATAAAAATACATATCGCTGGTCTCATGTAGAAAGGCTCGAATTTTTACGAAATTTAGTTTTTCAAGATTCCAATGCATTTCACAGATATACTCCTGGTCAAAAAATTTTAATGCAATAATTTCAAGAATAACGGTTTTATTACGCACTTACATTTCAAATATTACATTGTGATAAATACAGTTTCTAATATGTTTTTACCTCCTGCTGTAAAATCACGATTATGCCAGTTAGGGCCTTTCTACATGAGACCGGCGATGTGTAGTTCCAGGTACGTTATTATAGTTAGTGTGTAATAGTTTGCTTCACTTTTCAGTTAAAAACAAGTAACCTTCTATCATTCTGATAGAATTATCAGAATTCAAGCGTTGATAAAAAGTTTTGAAGTGGGACGATTTATCATTGGTATAATTTTTAACATTATTACATAATTTAGTCCTGAATATTCCTTGATGACTAACTCATATGGTTTTAACATCTGGACAATTTGTTTTAAAATTTCGGGTTCGTGTCTGCTCACTACCCGTAGTAGATTTAAGCAGAAGTACGGAAGCTATCTTTTACATGTCTTTGTATCTTTCCAGCATCTAGTCAAGTGATTTCCAGCGTGTATTAACATCCAAAATAAATTTCTTTGTGCATCATTCTGGAACTCCCACATTAGTTTGTATTTTTCTCAATTTCTCTGATTGAACTACACTATTTGTGACCCACCCACTGGGGACGTGCAACTTCTAATTAATGAATCTACTATTAAATTAATAGTATTGGAAAAATATGACAAATATCTAGAATCGCCTACAGTCTTTTTACTGCTGAAACCATGTTAGCACCATTGTCTGTTATAACGCAAGTAACCTTCTGTGGTGGAATTCCCCAATCTTTTAAAATATCATCAAAAACAGAATAAATATTGTATGCTGTGTGGTTTGAATTTAATTCCTTCGTGGCAATATTAACGCTTGTACTGGTTTATTTTTCTAGAAAATGTATGTATGTAATGTGTCTGTCCAAATGTCAAGGGTGGAACAAAACGAAATCGCCGAACTAATTCTTTAAGCAAACACTATCTTCATACTGTCACATTTTTCGCAAAGCATCTTTTTAAAATTCGTTGCAGAAGGTACTTTGTAACAGGGTGCCTATTCTGTCATTACTTAAAAAAACCTTCTCCTTCGACGACATTGAAGGGCCTCATATCATTAGAGATACAATAAAAAACACATAAATTTATATTGTTGTATTTTTCCACCTTCTAAAACAATGAAATACACATAGTTTTAGTGTAATAGTTCTTCTAAGATTGTAACAAATTTCCTACCTCTTTTAAAGCTATTTTTGCGAATGCAAACCTTATTGTATTGTTTAAATTCGAAGTGTTTTCGGCAGACTTCATTGATGTCGGTGGTACTAGGCTATGTCATTATTTTGAGCCTTTTTTGGCTCTTTGGATAACGATGCATTGTCGATACTACTATCATTTTCCTTCTGGCTTCTCCTACAAATTTTGTTAATAAATGTTAAAATTAAGCGCAATATTAAAAAAAAAACGTCAAGTACTATTTCTGAAACTTCAAGTCAATATGCAATGAGTACATTTGACCAATGCGAGTACTTTTTACCGATACCTACTTGGTACTCAGTGGTAAAGTATCGATGCTAAAAGTACTCGGTACCGAGAGTAAAGTATCGAATATGTACTTGTATTTACTCGTATCGTTTCATCCCTAGTCTTATCTCAATGCTTTAGTTGGTAAGATCACTATTATTGGTGGTATTCCGCTGTAATAATTTATTTACCTAAAGCCATTATTTGCAAAGTAGAGAAAATTGGTGGTATACCGCTGTTTCCTCTGTTTAACAAGATACACAAGACTGTATTAGTGTGGTATTCCCGTGGTATCGCGCAGGTCTTTCACTAATAATAGAGCGCTGTGAAGGCATTGTAAAGCGTAGTTGGCGGAGAGTTGCCGTGGTATCATGCAGATTCACTTCTCAACTTCAGTACTCTGTGGAAGATTTAAGTAGAGATTATTGGTGGTATCCCGTTGTTTTCTCTGTTTAATAAAATATACAAGACTGTATTAGTGTTGTATTCCCTTGGTATCCCACAGGTCTCCCACTATGGCTGTGACCCGATTCACGTCTTCTCTTTTTCATATTATTTTTCCCTAAAAGCAAAATTTTCAAAAATTCATATCTCCGATATCGGGCTGAATACAAACGTAGATCGTCCTAGGCTACTCCCACTATGCCGTTGACCCGGTGTCTTCTCTAAATATCCCCAAAAGCAAAATTTTCAATGCGCTGTATGGGCATTGTGGAGAGCGGAGGGTTTCCATGGTATTCTGCAGATTCACTCCTCAACTTCGATACTCTGTGGAAGAGTTAAGTAGAAAAGATTGGTGGTATCCCACTGTTTTCTCTCCATAACAAAATTATTAAGACGGTACTAGTGTGTAAAATCCAGCGTTGCCACAGAGTAGGACGTGAGAGATTTAGTTTATCCGCCTGGTAAAGAGAAAATAAAGAGTATTGCGACTTATTTGTTTGTTTTTCTTTCGGTACGGTTAAGAGAATAATTTTTTTGCGACAGAACCTTGGGATGCCGGTGAAGTAACATCGTTACAGTGTCGCCCAAGCAGGGAGCGCGAAAGAGACACTGAGAAAAACAAATATTCGTAAACGTTTTACGGCAGAAGGAGTAATAAAAACGAAAAAAAGAGGAGAATAATTCGAAGTGCGCGTTTGCCGCCATCAAATTCAAATGCTGAGGTCAAGTTGGGCATACTTCCTCAAAAAAGATGTATTACAGCTCCAGAACTTAGAAGAAATACCTGTTAGGTCGACAGGTAATGGCGCAGAAAACTCCGGCAATTCAAACTTCTCTGCAAATACCCCATCAAAAGTATGCAGTCCAATGTTCAGAACTATCCAGTCATGGGACGGGAAACGCAAAGGAGAAAGGCAATTTTAAGGATTCTAGAGCCGCTTTCTAAAAGAAAGAAATCCAAGTAAATCCCACCAGCTAACGAAGTAAAGAATCGTATTTGACTTCATCCATCTTAATTAATGGCAAATTGGTGACTGCCGTGATCGATACACATGCAAGTCGTAATTTTATTCGCAAAGATTTTATTCGTGCCCTCGATAACAAAGAAAGATACATTTAAGAGGATGTATATGTCATACTGGCAGATGGATCCGTCCGAAAGGTGTCGTAGCCCGTGGAACTTGCAACTATACTTGGGGATACTGCAAAACAATGTAAGTTTTTTTGTGCTATCTAAGTCAAACGAAAATGTAATCGTGGGATTGGAGTTTCTTAGAGAATTGAACACAACCATTAAAACGGCAGGATTGCAGCTAGACTATTTCAGATAACAAACCCAATGCTTGACCAAGGAAGAAATATCCGAGACGCGCGTACCCTAAAAAGACGCCGAACGCAACCCTTTAATTTAAGGCCAGATAAAAAGTATCAGTTCATTCAAAGCAAAGCCAACGTAGTTGCAATAACGTTATCGAGACAACCTCTAGAGGTCACGCAACTAGCGAGTTGTGAACCCAAGCAAACGAAGGACTGTAGGTGGTTACAAAAGATGTTTAAGCAAATAAACAATGAAATATGCTGAGTATGCCATCGTCAACCACCAACTATATCGTCATTTCGCTCGCCTGCTTAATGACGAGATTGATACGTCATTGAAACTGTGCGAAGGTACCCACCAACGACCTCGCGTGCTGTCATAAAACCATGGCAGTGTCACAGCGAGGCACCTGGGAATACGAAAAATCATGAATCGAATTGCTGGCCGATACTGCTGGCCTGAAATGTTCCTTGATGTAGGGCGCTACGTCGAAAACTGCCAGTCATGTCAACAGTTCAACAATCAACGATCGGATGGAGAGATACTGACTAGAATCCCTGAAGCACGTGAACCCTGATTGCCGGGAACGCTGTACGACGAAGTCACGAGGGGGACAGAGGCTCGAAAGATTCTTCCAGAAAAGCTGAATCAAGCATCCCATGATCAGAAATGATATTACAACGTAAGAGGTCGGCAGGGGATCCAATTAATACAGCCAGTCCAACTGCGTTAAAACCAGTCCGAGGTCGAGCACCAGTTCATCCCATGTTTCGTGGATTTTAGATTTTACAGAGCTCATCCGAAAAGTCGTCTGGCTCATCGCCCTGTAAGTCGCTAAGCCAGACTTTGTTTATATGAATCGAATTATTATACTTTCTAACGACGTGTTCTACACTGGTTGCTGGGATAACTGCAGCGGAGTCCAGGGTCGTTAATAATGTATCTGTCCTCTTAGGACGAGAAGAAAAAAAAACAAAATGTTGCTTACTTACGTTGTAAAACTTACGTCCAGTCCCCTGATATCGCAAGTGTTCGTTCGTTCGCACAATTACATTCAAAACAAAAACAAATTCTAAAAAATTGTTTTTGTTTTACATGTAACTATGCGAATGAACGATCGATTGCGACATCGTGGGACTGGCAGTTAGTCCTTCGTTTTATTGTTCTTAGTTATGAAATCACCTCGAAGGGATGAAAACGGTCGACGATCGGGCGCTTGTAGCGGCTAAACAGGCAATGGCGCGAACGCGCAGCTATGATGTAGTTAGTGACAAAAAGAAAAACAGCGGCGGTAACTTTCGATGGTACAGACCGCGGTAGCGCTTGTGCGATCAGCAGTGTAATTTCATGTAAGGAACAGCTGACAGTTTTGATGGTTTGTTTAGGCGTGACTCATAGGTGGCACTGACTTGCCCGACCGTTAATTTAACCTTAATTAAACTTAAAATATAATTCAATTAAAAAAAATAATTCAAACAAAAAGATAAAGTAAGTTAAATATAGTTCTGGTCATCTGTGTAGGCGAAAACAAGGTGACGTCTTTCGCCGTTACACCTCCCTTCGTTTGCGGAGGAAGAGTTTGGAAATCAGGAAATCCGCATGATGCGGAGTTTGTAATTTCTTCCGATTAAAATTAGGAAACGCCGTCTTTCCTACGTGCGCATTTGTCGGCGTTGCTGCGCAGGTTTTCGGGCTTCGATCAGCTTCCGAATTTGCTCCTTTAACGCATGGAACTACTTCTCGAGGCGATGGCCCTTTAGACGATTGTTGTAAATGCCTCCGGGACTTGTTAGTTGAAATTGCTGCGGAAGATGACTTCGTCCCCTTCTCTCTAGGGCTTCTTGGTCTGGGAGGCTTTGGTGGGGTATGGTACGTCGTAAAAGACCAACCCCTACCTGACGTAACCGGGATTCTGCCCTCCGTTAGTGGGGGTGAATGCACTCTCGTATTGACAGCCGTGCCCTTTCTTTATAGAGTCGCCAGCAGCTCCGTCGCGGTTGGAACCGTCTCCTTTAAAGTCGAGCATCGAACTATGACTGCTGGGGTCTTTGTGGCCGGCACCAATAATTTTACGGCCATTGAGCGCTTATAACACTGCATGTCCCATTGTTTATATTGTCGATCGCTGACCTTATAGGTTCGACGTGGTGGTGTTGGGGGTCGGAACGAAACCCTTAAGTAGAAAAATTAAAAAAAGTATAAAAATAGTTATATTGAGTGTTTACTGCGCTTTTGTGTAAAACGTTTTCGAGTTTTTACTGTCTTCTTGCTTTGTTAATTCAATAAAGTTCTTAAAGTTCGCATTCTTTCTATTGTCTATTTTTGAGGTTTATTGTTAATTTTCAATTTTAGATTGCTGCAAGCTCAAATTAAATATTTCTGCAGCTAAAGAAGTTTTTAAAAAATTTGGAGAGTCATTAACGCACTTGGCACTTACGAGACACAGTGGAGAAAACTTCGTTTCATAAATTGGACGCGATTTCGAAATAAAAGTACCAAAAGCCCATATGATTTCCGGCCTAAATTTTACCATTACCAAGATGCTGTTGGTACTTTAAGAAGTTGTCGATGATCGTTCGTAATATGTTTATTGTTCCCACAAGTAATACTTGTGTCGAAAGAACTTTTTATATAATAAAATATATGAAAAGAAAATTGAGAAAAAAATGCAATATGAACTTCTCAATTCCTTGCTGGTAGTAATATAATACATGAATACGAGGGCTGCTCTATATATTTCTGGCCTAATAGTGAAAATGCGAATATTTATAATCAAAAATGGTTTTATTGTTTTTCAAAGTATTCTCCAGCATGATTTATACACTTTTGCATGCGCTCAAAACGGTTGTCGAAGCACTTTTTCCACTCCGATTGAGACACCTCTAAAACATGGTTTTTGAACACTTCAACAGCTTCTTCTGGCGACGAAAATCGTTGACCACGCACTTTTTTCTTGATATGCGGAAACAAGAAGAAGTCATTAGGTGCCAAGTCAGGACTGTACGGCGGATGACCTAATAATTCGACGTTTTGGCCGATCAAAAACGCTCTGGTTTGAGCCGATGTGTGAGAACTCGCATTGTCATGGTGAACAATGATTCGTCTTCTCTCGTTGGTTTTTCGAATTTCTCCGATGACTTTAGGCAAACAAATTGTAGTGTACAACTCAGAAGTGACCGTCCTACGTCGCTCAAGCGGAACAGTCGCCACATGACCAGTTTTGCCGAAGAAACAGGCGACCATTTGCTTCGAAGTGCTTCTTGTACAAACAACTTTCGTTGGATTTTGCTCGTCTTTGAAGACCCACACAGTCGCTTGTTGTTTCGTTTCGGGCTCATACGCATAGATCCATGATTCATCATCTGTGACGATCTTATAAACGTCTTTTGAAGCACCGCAATCGTATTTTTGCAACATTTCTTTGCACCAATCGATACGAGCCTTTTTTTGAGCGACTTTCAAATTGTGCGGGATCCAACGAGAACAAACCGTTTTTACGGCCAGGTGTTCATGCAGTATCGAATGTATGCTGGTGGAAGAAATGTCCAAGGATGTCTCTATCTCTCGGTATGTCGCATGTCGATCTTGCATTATGAGTTCACGCACGGCATCAATGTTCTCTGGCACAACAGCCGTTTTTGGACGACCTTCACGGAGCTCGTCTTTGAGTGAGCTTCGGCCACGATTAAATTCATTATACCAATTTTTCACAGTGCTATACAATGGTGCTTTATCGCCTTACAAAGATTTAAGTTCATCAATGCACTCTTGTCGTGATAATCCACGTCGAAAGTTGTAAAAAATGATGGCACGAAAATGTTCACAAGTTAATTCCATTTTTTTCTATATTAATTTTTTCAAGTCACTGTAAACAACACAAATAATAGTCGTACGTCAAAACGTTTTGAGTACGATTATGCTTAAAAATGACAAACTTTCCAATGGAAATATCAGATTGCACTTGGCAGCACTCAGTGTTGCCAGGCCAGAAATATATATAGCAGCCCTCGTATAAATAACTTATGTTGTAACACATTCATTCCTACGGAAGATATATATATAAAGTAGAATTATTACAAATTAAATGTACCGCAGTTAGGATACAAAAAATAATAACAACATTCAACAAATTACAAAGATTACCTAAATCCTATACATTGATTGAGCATATATTTGTGCCTGCAGAACTCAGTCATTTCTCAACCGATTTTGAAAATTTTTGGTAATATGATAGGCTATGCTTACAGATTGGTCCCGTTTAAAAAACGGTTCATATTCTGAAAAGTTATAGGGTGTCTCCCCATACAATATACATATTTTTTACGGGTATTATGAACTGTAAAGGGCGATTCTGTAAAATTTGAAATGACTGCGTATTACTATGGCTCCCAATAACACAAAGTTATACAAAAAGAAGTCTAAAAATTAAAGGGTGTCCCCATAATTAATGTAAATTTATTTATATGGGCCTAACTTTTGAACTGTTATAGACAAAACGCTTGCAAATTGGACAGAATGTCGATTGCTTTCGCCGTTATAGTAACATGTTTTAATATTAAAAATTATAAACTAAAGGGTGCGCCAACAGTTCATTTAATTTAATGTATATGGCGATACTTTTTAACAGTTATAGACAGACGCTTGAAATTTACAACGAACCAGAATTGCTAAGTCCGCTATAAACAAGTATTAATTTTGATTTTTAAATAAACGGGTCTCCCAATAGTTGATGACATTTGCTGTAGATGGCCGAATCTTTGAACCGTTATAGACCGAAAGCTGAAATTGTCAAAAGACCTGTTTTGCCGCCATAACAAGAAGCTTATAATTTGAATTTAGAAACTAAAGGGTGTTCCCAAAATTAATGTAATTTGTTCCAAATGGCCGTATTTTTTGAACCGTTAGATACAAACACCCAAATTTTAGACAGAATATCCACTACTTTGTTTGGTATAATAAAAAGTATAAAAATTTTAAATTATAAATTAAAGGGTTTTACAATAGTTGATATAATCTTATGTATATGGGCAAACTGTTGAACCGTTATAGACAGGCGTTTGAAATTTACGCAGAACCCGATTGCTAAATCTATTTTTATATTTATTAAGTTTTGTTTTTTTTATAAATGAATATAAATTATTTTGGCTTAAGTTCATTTATTTTTATTTTCTAAAAATCTTTTTTAGAAAGAAAATTTATTTTACAAATGTATGCTTGTTGTTTTTATTATATTTATGTTTTTTGAATGTTATATAAAACCAATGTACCTTTTTCAAATGGATCCCTTTTTTAAAATAAACCAATAACAACTCAAAAATGTTCTACACAAAAACACAGCAAACATTTAGTAACTATTTTTATTTTTTCTTTCATTTTTCTACATAAGGGATCCTATTGGGAACCATTCATATGTATTTGAAAGATTCAATGAAAAAATAAAAATTGAAAAACAATTTTTATTAATAAGCAACGTGCACATGCAAATATATCAAAATGAAAAATTTATTATTCGGAATCTTTTAAAATTTAATTAATTTACTTTATTCGTGCTTGATTCCTTCAAATATAAATATTTCATGAGAATATCATGAAATATTTATTATTTTAAACTAAACTACCAAATGAAATGTATTACTGCGGGGAAAGCATATCCATATGGCCATTTTACTACTGCTCAAATAGCTCATCATTGGATTTTACCCAAATTTTGTATAGAAAAATAGAAAGTCTCATATCAAAAGCCAAATTGATTAAATGAGAACTCCATTGAATCAATAAGACAGAAGACAATAACAACTCAAAAATGTTCTACACAAAAACACAGCAAACATTTAGTAACTATTTTTATTTTTTCTTTCATTTTTCTACATAAGGGATCCTATTGGGAACCATTCATATGTATTTGAAAGATTCAATGAAAAAATAAAAATTGAAAAACAATTTTTATTAATAAGCAACGTGCACATGCAAATATATCAAAATGAAAAATTTATTATTCGGAATCTTTTAAAATTTAATTAATTCACTTTATTCGTGCTTGATTCCTTCAAATATAAATATTTCATGAGAATATCACTGCTCAAATAGCTCATCAGTGGATTTTACCCAAATTTTGTATAGAAAAACAGAAAGTCTCATATCAAAAGCCAAATTGATTAAATGAGAACTCCATTGAATCAATAAGACAGAAGACAATAACAATTCAAAAATTAATTAAATTTTAAAAGATTCCGAATAATAAAATTTTCCTTTTAAAACGTTTTATTTTAGAATTTTTTTTGTTTCACCCATTGTGCTTATTAACTCTTTCTCTCTTGTTGTTAATGATCTTTTATTTAGATAATTGTCCATCGTAATAACAAGTTTAGTTCTTGCTATTTTTTGTTTCTCTTTTTCTTTATTAGTTTGGATGATATATTCTCCGTCAGCAATACATTTATACAAAGGGAAATGTTGTTTTGTTATCGGCAGTGCAAATTTTGGACCTAACGAATGTAGGAATTTCGGTGTGTGTTTTGTTTATAAACCAATTTTTATTATGTTTGATGTATGTTTTAATAAAATGTTCCGACTTAAGTTTGTTAAATTTTTGATCTGTGTTTCCCTCCTTTTGTTCAAAGTTCTTTCGTATATAACATTTTCACTTTTGAAAAATAGCAAGAAGTCTTCTTCTATAATGTTCCGTTGTGTGTACGATGTTTTTTTTTAACTCATAGTTCTTCATCATATGGACTTTGCAAATATGTTCTAAATATATTAAAAAAAAATTAACAAAAGATTCAATATATAACGTAAAAGGTAGCATAGATTTAAAAAAAAAAATTAACAGGCATACACATTAGCGACGACGAAGTTTTAGTATCTTTTGACGTGGGTTCCCTTTTTCCTAGTATTCCTTTTAACCTGGCAATGGACATAATAAAGAAGAAGTTGGAGAAAATAACAACGCACATAACAATACTTCAAATATACTCATAAATTATTCGAACAATTAAAAGGAATGCCTATGGGCTCACCAGCATCACGTGTAATATCAGACATGGAGGATTTATTAAGTAATACGTTGGAGGGGTTAACCGAAATTTATGGCCAAATATTTTTATAACTTATTCTGTGTAACGTGAACAAAGTACTATATGCTCTAAATAATTTCCATAGACACATTCAATTTACTAAGGAATTGGAACAAAATGGAAAATTACCACTTACAATTCGAAAGGAAGACACTTTGACTATAGATTGGTACAAAAAGCCATATGCTATAGGACGTATTATTGACTTTTACTCAAATCACCCGAAATATTTGGAAATCAACACAGCACATAATTTTGCGAGATGAGTACTGCAGATAAGCGATACATGCTACCACAAGGAAAATATTAGAAAAATTGTACAAATATTAAAAGATAACAGTTTATCATATATGATAGCAACAAACATTGTTAAACGTACAATACAAAATTTCAACAAAACGCCTGTAATTAAACCTGAAAAAACGTTTAAGTCAATGACACATGTCCCTGTTTTTTCTGAGGGAATTACGTTTTCGGATTTATTTGACAAGCAGAATAATAATATTGCCATTAAAACTGACCAGACGTTAAATATGCTATTTTCAAACACAAAAACAGAAGTTGACGCATTAGATAAATCGAATTTAGTGTATAAAATTCCATCTGGCTGTAACGGGCCCAATATATGTAATTAAATATACCTTGAAACGACAAAATCAAAATTACGTACAAGATTAGCCGCAGAGAAGTCAGACCATAAAACCCATTGTGCAACAAGTGAGCACTCTCCAAACATCAGTAATACAACAATACTTCAACAAGAAAACAACTACAAAAAGAGATACACTCTATAAATGCTGCATATTATTAACATTTCCGGGGACATAAGAATAAACTACAAAACAGACACTGACAATTGCGCGCATACATAGTTAATAAATATAAACAGAGAACCGTTTTATAAACTTTACATTCTTTTTAAATGTAATCTTTTAATGTAATTATTTAATGTTGTGTTTATTTTTTAGTTATATAAATGTTCATTTTTATTTTGTTTACTTGTTTAGTTTTTCGGAAGTAGAGCACCAAAGATGTTCGAAATATTGAAAAACAAAAATAAAGAACATTGTTTTTAAATAATATATAAAAAGGGTTTTATTTAAAATTAAAATTTTGTGACCTTGAACCCAAATAAAAGATTAAACATGAAGACATTAAATATTTTTGTAATCAATATTGTGGATGTCCAATATTACTAATCATTATCGTTATGTTGGAAACTACATATTAGAGGACTACATACATATCGCTGGTTTACATATCGTGATCTTTTGACTTATCATGTTATAAGAGCCGACAAAAAAAAAACAAGAAAGGACTTTTCTATATGATATATACACCTCTTATATTCGTAAATTCCTGAGGTAGATACTGTGTATTGTCTTTGTTCGACATTAATAAGACGGGACTGCTAATTAGCTGAGTGAATTTCTTGGTATTTTTAGTGTGTATATTAAGTTATCTGCTATTTTCAGCTATCTGCGAAACCGTAAGCAAGCAACTCATGATATTTTTTATACAAAGCAGAATTTTAAAGCTCACAGTAGCGAACACTAAATAACAATAACCAAGGGTTACCAGGTTATGTGTTTTTGAAATTTGGCTATAAATTCTTAGCCATAATGTAACATATAAACACCTTCTGCTGTATTCATAAAAACTTAAAACAGTAACAACAAATCTGAAATAAACAAAAGTTGATAAAATTATATTCATAAACTATCGATGGACTCAAAAACCTTAAATAAACCTTAAATCAATAAATTTATTGATGAATTTACGCTTCTTTAAACCAAAAGTAACCTGAATTTTATTATTTATATATTTTGACTAAAAATAAAATTTTGTCCTGGGTTAAAAAAAGTAATTTTAAGAAATAAATGTGAAATTACAAAATCGTCGGTTACCCATATTTTCAAAGTTACGGATCGCTAATGCGTTTATAAATATATCGTGACATCTCAAAAAAATCTTATCAAAATTCCTGACAAGCGTCATACATATCATTAACAAATTGTTAAGTCATTATGAACCAAGCATTAAAAATGAAAAGCTAGCCCTCAAGTCTAGTAAGTACATACCCATATACATATAACATAAACACCCCTATCGTATTAGGCGCAGGCGTTTTTCGACTACGACAATTTTGCAATAGATTAATGCTAACTATCTTTAATCTATTAGGAAACTTTAAAAAAACGCTGAGTTTTTGCGTCAAACACGATAAGGGTAAATATTTTTACCACAAAAAGTAACAAATTTGGTTTAACATTGTTCAAATTAGAAAAAATTAATAATAAAAATTTAAACCCATTTAACCGGTTTCTAATGTGCTAGATTTATTCATTTAATTAAAAATAAATTTATTTGAATAGTGATGTACATAAAGCGCAAACAGCTCGTTATTCGCATTCTTTTTGTTTCATCTATGACCAGAATAAACAAAACATATTTATAAATTTTTTATTACATTTCTTGTTTGTGTATTTTTCAGTTACTAAGAATGTTTGTTTGCTCTACAAAATCCATATTCGGTTTTCGGGTTATTGAAAATTAATTTGAATTTTAAAAGCACTAAATATTAAATTATATTAGGAGGTGACAGGTAAAAACGTTAAATTGCTTAAAGTGTTATTGTGTATAATTGAATAAAAAAATTTTAAAATTGTATATTAAACGAAAAGTGTTTAATAAATATTCTAAACTTTAAACCCAAAATATGAACTTTTAATGATTAAGACCGTTATACTTGAAATCTTTTTCCTCCGATATTTTTACAAAATATAAGATTATGCACTTAATAATTACGGGGTTCCAAACTCAATTTTGTTATTGGCTTAAACTCTTACAGTCTTATTCACAAAAATTTTAAACTGCTTAATAAGATGTTAATAAGAAAAAATCGCTAAAGTATCATTTACAAATGTTTAATAGAACTATTACTATTAATAAATTTCAAAAATTTAATGTAGCAGTTACCCTTCTTTAAACCTTTAATAAGTCGGTATTCCTGTTTTGAAATGCATTTTTCCCATAAAATGTTTAACTGAAAAAGTGTGAAAAGCTATTAATAAAAAATGCAACAATATAATAAATTTAATTTCTTCTAGGTAAGTTTTTAAAACATACTTAATAAATGCAAATATTTCATCAGATGGAAAATTATTGCTGATACTCTTGCCCAAAATTTTAAAACCTCATAAAACTTTTAATAGGTGAAGTTACAGATAACTTCAACTTCCTAATCATCTATTTAGTTCAAGATACCGGTTTAATACGGAAACGGCTCAAAATATTATAAACATGGCCAAGGATGAGATAGAATTAGATAAAAGAGGCTGTGGAACTTCAGCCAAGTTACAGGTTTTGGTCGCTTTGCGTTGTTGGGGCCAAAGAGAGGTAAGTATACGACGCGAATAGTTTTAGATACTTACGAAACACATTTTAGGTACAGTGGCAAGATGGAGAGGCAGTACGTATGATTGCCGAATCTTTAATAAATCAGTCATCAAACGTTTTAAAAATAGCGATTTAAGAAGACGCTTGTTAGGTAACTCCGGGTATAAATTACAACTACATCTATGTATTTATTTACACCGCTTAAGACCTAAAAATGCAAATGAAATCAAATACAATAACGCCCAAATTATTTTGGAGTTTGGAAGCTGCGTTTTCGTTATTTATTAAATAGACTTACAATTAGTTTTTCAAATGCAAAAAATTTTGTTATCACTTTTGCACAATGTTGCAATTAAAGAAAACGATACGTCTCGTTTATTAAATCATTTTATAAAAAAAGGTTTAACACCATTTTTTATTTTAATTTATATTTTTCTGATAATACACAAAAATTATGATAATTTAAGTTATGTCAAATAATATTATTGCTGATTTAATAACTCTTTTTAAATTATAAAAACATTATTTAAATATTTTGTTCATTATTGTATGCATCACTAAACGTAAATTGACATATAATATGACATAATGTTGCCAACATAAAACTACAATACGAGGGCTGCTCTATATATTTCTGGCCTAATAGTGAAAATGCGAATATTTATAATCAAAAATGGTTTTATTGTTTTTCAAAGTATTCTCCAGCATGATTTATACACTTTTGCATGCGCTCAAACCAGTTGTAGAAGCACTTTTTCCACTCCGATTGAGACACCTCTAAAACATGGTTTTTGAACACTTCAACAGCTTCTTCTGGCGACGAAAATCGTTGACCACGCATTTCTGCTTGATGTGCAGAAACAAGAAGAAGTCATTGGGTGCCTAGTCAGGGCTGTACGGCGGATGACCCATTAATTCGACGTTTTGGCCGGTCAAAAAAACTCAGGTTTGAGCCGATGTGTGAGAGCTCGCATTGTCATGGTGAACAATGATTCGTCTTCTCTTGTTGGTTTTTCGAATTTCTCCGATGACTTCAGGCAAACGAATTGTAGTGTACCACTCAGAAGTGACCGTCCTACGTTGCTCAAGCGGAACAGTCGCCACATGACCAGTTTTGCCGAAGAAACAGGCGACCACGAACAACTTTCGTTGGATTTTGCTCGTCTTTGTAGACCCACACGGTCGATTGTTGTTTCGTTTCGGGCTCATACGCATAGATCCATGACTCATCACCTGTGACGACGTTTACTTTTGAAGCACCGCAATCGTATTTTTGCAACATTTCTTTGCACCAATCCACACGAGCCTTTTTTTGAGCGACTTTCAAATTGTGCGGGATCCAACGAGAACAAACCTTTTTTACGGCCAGGTGTTCATGTAGTATTGAATGTATGCTGGTGGAAGAAATGTCCAAGGATGTCTCTATCTCTCGGTATGTCGCATGTCGATCTTGCATTATGAGTTCACGCACGGCATCAATGTTCTCTGGCACAGCAGCCGTTTTTGGACGACCTTCACGGAATTCGTCTTTGAGCGAGCTTCGGCCACGATTAAATTCATTGTACCAATTTTTCACAGTGCTATAGGATGGTGCTTCATCGCCATACAAAGATTTAAGTTCATCAATGCACTTTTGTCGTGATAATCCACGTCGAAAGTTGTGAAAAATGATGGCACGAAAATGTTCACGAGTTAATTCCATTTTTTTTCTATATTAATTTTTTAAAGTCACTGTTAACAACACATATAATGGTCGTACGTCAAAACGTTTTGAGTGCGATTATGCTTAAAAATGACAAACTTTCCAATGGAAATGTCAGATTGCACCTGGAAGCACTCAGTGTTGCCAGGCCAGAAATATATATAGCAGCCCTCGTATTACATTATAGCTAAGAAAATATAAAAAAATTAATAAAAAATTCCCTACTAGAATAGCCTTTATCGCACACCTCGATTTTCAAGAGTAATCCCTCAATAATTTTAGATCTGCTAAACTTGATAAAATAATAATGATGCCGTTTTTAAGATAGATCGCTTTATTCACTACTTAACATAAAAAATAAATCTCTTTTTATTTTACTATACAACGCTGTAAAACTTAAAAACACAAAAGTCTGTTTAAAAAATGTTTAGGAACACAAGTGTAAATTTTCGGTTTATTCGTGGTTGTTGCATCGCTAGTATTTGGTTGATCATCCTTTAGCTTGGATAATTGCTTTTAATCATTGAACTCTAACTAGACAAGACTTTTCGTCAGGAGTAATGTTTTCCCACTCTAAGCGTAGTGCTGCTTTAAGTGATTCGTTGGACGAAATGTGATGTTTCCGTATCTTTTTCTCTATAGGATTCGTATGGGGCGCTTGCGGAAGGGTTTTCAACTGTTTGCAGTGGTATACTAGCCATTGTTGCACAAGATATGACGAATATTTTGGGTCATTTCTTGTGGAAACGAGAATTCTCCATCTAAGCCAAGATTCGCAAAATTTGGAAATAAATTTTCTTTTAAAATTTTTAAATAAGAGTGCTTGTGCATTTTATCATCTATAAAGACAAGGTTTTCCACCCCAGACGCCATGCAACCTCTAACCATAACATTACCGCCACCGTGCTTCACAGTCTTAGTGAGATTATTTCCTTAAAGCTCTTTGTTTGCCCTTCGCCAAATTTTTTTTGGTTTATCTGAACCAAAAATATTAAACGCTGATCCATCGCTAAATATCATGCTGCTCCAGAAGGTTTGAGGCTGAATAATGTGAAGTTTTGCGAACTCTTGTTAATATCCGAAAGATACGGTTGACGACGGGGAACTCTTCCGTGATAGTCAGCTCTGTGCAGCGCATTTCTTATTGTTTGTTGATCAAACTTTTCATTGAAACTTTGCTTCATTTCCTGGCAAAATTATATAGCAAAAAAAAAAATTTGGAGCCACTGAACCAACAATGCTTTGCTCCTGACGTGGTGTAAATATTTTTGAGCGTCCACTTCTCCTCTCACGCTCTATTTTGTTAGTTTTTTATAATGTGTTATGCTGTTTCTTGCACTAGTATAGAACCTCGGCATAAAAACACCAATTTATCGATACGATTTTACCTGCGCATGAAGATTTATAATAATTTTAAGGACATCTATTGAAATTTTTAAACTATTGCTCATTTTGCTGTTTTCGGTACGAATTAAATACTCGTACGAAGAAAAACTTTTTTACATTTAATACACCTGCGGAAACAAGAGTTGAAATAAATAAGTGTAAATTTACTGTTATACAAGCGATCAAAATTCATAAATGCAGTAAGTATCTAAAATTTGTTTACATAGACCTACTGTGTTTTTTAGTTTTTAAAGTCTTGTGTATAAGATATAATAAAATAAGAATTATTTTTTGTGCAGAATGATCAATAAACCCATCTATCTTTAAAACGGCATCAATATTATTTTATCAAGTTAAGCAGATTTAAAATTATTGTGGGATCACTCTTGAAAATAATGATGGAGACTAAACTTTTTTGAATAACTATATGTTTAATCTATGTTTTTTTTTCATACACGATACATGTTCTTTCTTGCCGAACACGTGTTCGTAAAATAACCAAACATTAAAATCCAACGCTAACTTATATGTTTCTTCGGAAACATACAAAATTTACAGCCTGTTTATAAAACACGTCAAGAGCGAAACGAAACCGGATGGCATATGGACGAATACGTAGTTACTATCGTCCGTGTAACACGTTCCGGTTTTTTCGTTTAACTTACGTTGTGTCAAATCGTAGTATTGCCAATGTATTCATTAAAATTTTTTATTTACTTTTGTTTCATTTTTGTTTTTTGTTTTTGCCTTAAATGATGGTAACCCTACTTCGGCGCTTAAAAAGTTTAATAAGCAAAACAAAATAATCAAACTATCAATCGGTAAAAAAATGTGTGCAAATACAAAAAGTTTAATAATAAAAATAATTAATAATTTTGAAAGTGAGTGTCCTGATTATACGCATATAAATATGCATATATATATGTAAAATTTTTAAAACGAAAAGCAGAAACAATTATCATTTGTTACGTTTTTTAACAAAAAAATGACTTCGCGTTTTAAAAACCCAAAGATGGAAAACGGTAACGTTTTTGTGCGTCTAAACGGCAGATTGTGTTCTGCAAACTGGCTGTTAGAAATACACATAATTGTTATGTAAAACAATACGTGCATGTTTTTACCGAACAGCACATGTTGTGTATGTATGTATTTTTTTTAACTCTGCATTAAAATTTATTATATATTTAAAAGTGTACTGTCTTTTGCTGCTATCTACTTCTCTCCTAACATTTATTCTTTTAAGATAAGTTTTCAAAAAGTCTTCTTGTCGCAGTTTGCTAATTCCCCAAAAAAGTTCATTTATTTATTTCTCTCAGATTCGGAACACTCTTCGGAGCAGGAATTACCACATTTTTTGTTCTTACACGGATTAAGTAGAACATTTTTGTTGCGAATCTGTACATTTTGGATAATTTAAGGTAGAGTCCTTTGCCCTTTAAATCCACTCTGTTCCACACATGTTTCATGTTTAGTATAATTTTCTGCATTGTTAACCCACTGAATGAAGTGCCTGAGTCGCTATATGGAACGAAAGAGTGCTTATTAAACTTCTAGAAAAAAAATTTTTTATAACAAATGAATAGAAATAATTTTGGCTTAAGTTCACTTATTTTTATTTCTAAAAATTTTTTTAGAAAGGAAATTTATTTTTACAAATGTATGCGGACGTTTTCCAAAGATAACAAGAAAAATTTGACGCTAGCAGAATGAAATGCTGCACATTCTGGACCGCTACGACCTTCATCAGCATTCTTTGCATCTATCTGCCTTAGTTGTGTATTTTTATAAACATCATCTATTTAACCAACTAACTTTGTAAATAAGAATACGAGAATATTCATATCAACATTAATTTAATTAGACGAAATTTACACACAAACCAACGTATTTCTTTACTGTTCTCTCTGTATTTCGTCTTGTACATTTGTTTTTGCTTTGTTTCAATCATCGATTGAACACGAATGCAAATTTGTTTTAAGTTATTCTTACTTGTCTACTCACAACATATAGATGCTGTTCCGGTATCATTTTGATTGTTATGAAGTAAGCATGAATGCTCGCTGTGCCTTGCGTGCTTATACATTTGTAAAAATAAATTTTCTTTCTAAAAAAGATTTTAAGAAATTAAAAATAAATGAACGTAAGCCAAAATAATTTCTATTCATTTATATAATATTCAAAGTTCAAATAATAACTTAATATAAATTAAAATTGTTTAGAACATTAAAAAATATTTTTCAGTTCCTTTATTAAGAAATTTTTAGCTTAAGCGACAAACCGCTGTCACAAACGAACATACAAATTTTTCAAAGCTGACTTAGCTAAAATTGTGTTTTTTTTATAAATTAATAATAGTGTGCCAGTAAATTCATTTATTAAAAAAACGCTATATAAATAATATGTTGTTTTTGCTGTTATTGCTCGATATATTAGTCTTATGCATTAAAAACATACGCCGCAGCAGGCTGCACGAACACACGACAGCACATGACGCTAACTACATTTGCTGCTTTGTACTCAGCTACATAAATATTTTGAATGCAGCAGCTACATAATAAATATATAATTTTATTGTATTTCAGTGATCTCACTTTAGCGATTATTAAAGAAGCAGCTAACTAACTTAACTATTATGTAAGAGACTATTAGAAGAGAAGACAAAACTTTTAAGGTTACCTATGTTTTTCGTTTCGCTCGTCTTTAAATTGAAAATATATTGAAGTATTTCTTAAAAACAACAATAATGTTACTACAAACAACACGTAGTTGCATGTCCACTACAATAAAAATACTTACAACAACAATATTTTGAAAGGTATACAGTACAACGATATCTATGCAAACCAATCGTGTTAAATATATACAGGTGTCCGGTACAGGAAACCTTTTAATTATAAACGATAATTGAAATTATTGTAGGGGTCAAGCTGTATAAGTAATTCAACCAGAACATAGAAAAGTACAGAACACAAAAAGGAATTGTAATTTATGTATACACTTTAATACATTTATTTAAAAAACATTCTTCGTATGTTTTCGCCAACACAGTTGAAGTGTTGAAGTGTGGCATTTATTATTTGTTTAAAATTCAAGTTTGGAAAAATGTGTTTTATATATTTATTGTGTCGTTTTCTAAACACTGATAAATTTTTCCGTCTACAAAATAAAATGTGCTGACAACTGTTTTAGTACCATTATAGCGGGTGAATTGAGTAGTGCTTTTACATTGGTATTTTTCAATGAAAGAAAATATTTTTCCAAAAAAAAAAGTATTCTGTATTTGAACTAAGGTTCTATAGGACCTCCTTACAAATCCAATCCAGACAGACCATCTGACAGATAGGCAAAAAATCCAAAAATAGGTATTTTGTATTTCAAAACGATTACTATCTACACCGACAACAAAATTTTCTAAAAATATTTCATGTACAATGTAAACTTAAACCTTTAAACAGATCTTTTAAATAATTATCTTAAATTTTTATTGTTCTTTTCTTTTAAGAATAAGTCCAGATGCAATTTTTTTAGGCTTTTTTTCAATTTTCTATTTAAGTTACACCGTTATGTGTTATCTAAAAGTAAACATTAGCAAGAGTAACATCCCCCAAAAATTAAGCAATATCCTATTGCGTACTCCTCCTGCTTCACAAACAAACAAAAATTTCATGCTAGTTTCATGAAAAATTGCATAATGTAAATGCCGTATGAGACATTATAAGTATATATTATTTTACATGTATTATTGAACTGACATCACTAAGCTGTTTATTGCCACCAACAAAAATAGAAAATAATGTGATTGGACTGCAGCGTCAAATTAAGCGTAATTAACAGCCTACCGCCTATTGCCTTGCATTGTTCTCATATACACACATGCTTTATACAAATGCTTTATGTAAAATTTGGGTAGAATCCACTTATGAGCTATATGAGCAGTAGCGAAATGGCCATATGAAATACTTTCCCCGCTGTAATACATTTAATTTAGTATTTTTTAACAATAAATATATCATGAGAATATCGCGAAATAATTGATATTTGAAGGAATCAAGCACAATTAATGTAGATTAACATAAAAATGATTGCAAACAATAAATTTGTATATTGAAATAAAGCTTTTTTAATAAATAATTATAATTTAATAAACTCATTACATTAAAAAAACAATAAGGCTTTTAAAAAGCAAAATTTCAATTTTATGTTAAAAAAGCCACGTTGTTCTTATTAGTTTATAAAATTTCACTTGATTGTTATGCATGTTAAATGCTTTTCTTTTCAAATTTTTTACGCTCTAGGTCAGTTTTTAAAATAAAAATACTGTTTATTATTTTTAAACATTTCGCCACATCCTTGGGTGTGTCCTGAAGATGCCACCGGAATATTGAAAAATAATAATCAATAAACTAAAAGAGAAAATTAATTATAAGGGTCCAATAAACATTAATATTTATATCATCTCGAATAAATAACAATTTTTTCACTATTGCCACTTTTGTTTCAGATCAAGGGAAGTGTCACAGAGAGCTTGGATATATGTTTATCTAGATCACAATTTGAACAGCTAAAAGATTCCTTGCAGTATGCGACGCATATAACGCTGTTAGGTGAAACATTCATTAAAACAGAAAATGAAGATGAAATTCTGGAAAAAGATATTGCATCCAAATTGCCAAGTCCTTACAATTTTACAGAAATTTACTTTGAGTTTTCTGTACCTATCCATAAACTTATGTTGAAAAATGAAGACAACATTTCAATCATACAAATTACTTTTGAAGAATTAAGCTTTAATTTGAATAACTTTGCACAACAAAGAGAAGTTCAAGCTGTTCTGCGAAGTGTTGTAATGGAAGACTTAAAATGTCAAAAATACTCTAAATACAGATATATAGTAGATTCTTCCGCAGATGTCCAAAACAAACATAAAATAAAAAATAATCTATCCAGTTCATGTCCAAATTTATCAGATATAAAAAATCATCAGTTCCTGAACAAATGTCTATCTATTCCAGCAAGTCTTAATATAAGAACAAATAAAAGTAAAAGTATAAATAAAAATGCTTTAAGAAAAGGCGTTGAAACTAATCAAAATATAAAAATAAACAATTTAGTAACATACAAATCTATTACAACTAAATATGCTAATACAACAAAAGCAGATGAAATCAATAGCTCACTTGACTTTAATAGTTTAAATTTAATAATATCTACAGAAAAATGGTTTATTGTATTTGATTTCTTTGGACTAATTACAAATAAAGCAGAAAATTTAGATGTGCAAGAGAAACCGACACTCCGTAGTAGTGAGTATAAATAATCATGTACATATGTATATAAGTTTACAGCATATAGTGATAAGCCTTAACTAAACGTGATTACAAAATTTTTTAAACGCTTCCACACCTTTAAAAAAACTAACATAAACAAGTAAGAGGAGTGCTTTATTCGGCAATGCTGAATCTTATATACCCTTCAACATCTATGTAAATCTAGTTTAGTGAAGCAACACCAACAAAAAAAGCAAATATCGGGGTGACAGAGAATTAAAAAAAAATTGTTTTTTACATAAAAATGACATCGGCTCTTAATGGGTTAAGCATTTTTTTAAAACTTTAGTATTTCTTTAAAGATCTCTTCCTAATATGATACCCATATTGATATTTTAAAAATTTGAAAATTTCAGAGCCCTGTAATTCGGAAAATGCGGACGAGCGCTAATTTTTTCACTTGATATTTGTTTTGTTTTTAATTTTTTTTATTCTCTATCGCCCCTTATATTTATTTCTTTGATTGTAGTTACTTTATTGTTGCAAATGGCGTAAAAAAATAGAGGTCGGCGTGGTTTTTGCCTGCTGCACAAGGACCGATCATGCTAATTTCCAATAGCACTTCTTTCGACACTATATCTGATCGATTGATATATGTTTTTATTTTTTTTTTTTTGTTTGTGAAATCAATCTCAACACCAACACAAACGGACAGACGGACATAGCTCAATCGACTTCGCTATGCATAGGAAGTCAGAATATATATACTTTATGGAGTCGGAAATGGATATTGTAGTGATTAGCCTTAACTAAACGTGATTACAAAATTGTTTAAACACTTCCACACCTTTAAAAAAACTAACATAAACAAGTAAGAGGAGTGCTTTATTCGGCTATGCCGTATCTTATACTTTGAGCGTCAAAATAAAGTGTACACAAACATTTTATTTAGATTGGTTTTTATTTTAGTCTTTAAAAATACTATTTTATTTAATATTTTATGTTTTTTTATTTGTTATTTAGTTCTCTACTTAAACTTAAAAAAACAACAAAAAAATATTAACAACAACAAAAGTTATAAAACAAAAACAAAGTCTATGTTTTGTTGTTTATTTACTTTCCTGCATTTTTTTAAATCACTATTACTGTTTTAGTAGACAGACGCATTTTTCGGACTATAACTTCTTTGCAGAAAGAAATTTGTTATTTTATTAAAAATGGGTAGACAAACATCCACAGATGTCAGGGAACTTGTGATAAAACTTCGAAAAGACGGTAAAACTTTTCGTAAAATCGGGTCCATTATAAATAGAAGCCATAATACAGCAAAAAAAAAATAGTTGATAAGCACGAAAAATTCGGCAAAGTAGAAAATCGTCCAGGTGCAGGCCGATCAAGAGCTTTAAGTGAGTCTGAAATAAGGTCTATTTTGCGTGATGTGAAGAAGAATCCATTTAAAAGTGCTGTTAAAATATCGGAGGAAATTTTAGCAACAAAAAATACCAACGTAAGCGCCAACACAGTACGAAGAACTCTATACGCAAATGGTCTACATGGTCGGTTGCCGCGAAAAAAGCCACTTATATCGTTAGCAGATCAGAAAAAACGTATTGAGTATGCAAAAAAGTACGAAACTAAAGATGGTTCTTTCTGGAATAACTTTTTATTTAGTGATGAGAGTAAATTTGAGAGATTTGGCCAGAAAAAACCTGTAAAAGTATGGCGTACAAAAAATACACAGCATGCTGAAAAAATCTAATATCTACGGTTAAGCATGGAGGAAGTTCGTTGATGGTGTGGGGATGCATTGCGGCAAGTGGAGTGAAAAGCTTGGCTTTTATTGAAGATACCATGAA
Source organism: Gymnosoma rotundatum (assembly GCA_916610165.2). NCBI lineage: Eukaryota > Metazoa > Arthropoda > Insecta > Diptera > Tachinidae > Gymnosoma > Gymnosoma rotundatum. The sequence continues at coordinate 83,468,780 of OU744338.1, read as the reverse complement.
TAAAACGGACTATTTAAACATTTTGAAAAACAATTTGCCATGTAGTGTGGAGAAATTGGGCTAAAAGGGACCTTGGATCTTTCAACAAGACAACAATCCCGAACATGCGGCGAAGATAGTAAAAGAATGGCTCCTTTATCAAACTCCTAAAACATTAGATAATCCTCCCCAATCACCGGACCTTAACCCGATTGAGCATTTGTGGGAGCATCTTGACCTGCAAATACAAAAGAGGACAATTACTAACAAGGATACGCTTAAATCCCTTATAATGGAGGAGTGGCAGAAAATTTCATCTGACATAACCAAAAAGCTTGTTGAATAGGTGCCCCGAAGACTAAGTGCCGTTATTAAAGCTAAAGAAAAAGCAACCAAATACTAAATCATACTAATTTTTATAATGAATTATATGTGTACACTTTATTTTGACGCATAAAATATGGAATAGATTTTGTTTTTGTTTAATAACTTTTGTTGTTGTAAATTTATGTTGTTGTTTTTTAAGCTTAAGTAGAGAACTGAATAACAATTAAAAAAACATAAAATGTTAAATAAAATAGTATTTTTAAAGACTGAAATATAAACTAATTTAAAGAAAATGTTTGTGTACACTTTATTTTGACGCTCACAGTATACCTTTTAACATCTATGTAAATCTAGTTTAGTGAAGTAACAGCAATAAAAAAAGCAAATATCGGGGTGACACAGAATTAAAAACAAATTGTTTTTGTACTGCTTATGCGTGTATAATTTTACATAAAAATGACATCGGCTCTTAATGGGTTAAGCATTTTTTTTTAAATTTACTACTTCTTTAAAGATTTCTTCTTAATATGATACCCATACTGATATTTTAAAAATTTTAAATTTTAAAGCAGTTCCTGGATTACAGGCGACACTGGACAGTGCCTCTGCTTAACTGGAAGATTTTCGTCAATGACTTTGATCACGTGCTGCTCTAAGCTAGTTTTCCCTAGGCCAAGAATTGAAAAAAAAAATGAAATGAACGCTTAGCTACTTCAAGTCTTGTTGCTTGTTCCCTCGTTAAAGTATGCTGCTTAGATGGCCGAAAGCCTTCCTCATTAGAGTCCGGTAACTCTGCAGTAGAAATTTGTGAAACTGTTGTAACAGGATTACTTTTGCTGACAACAGCTAGGTCGAATGTCTTCCAAAAATCTACCCCAAAATAAAACTTGCTGCAGACCAGGTACAACTAAAAACTCTATGTTCTCTACAACACCTTCCCATTGTTCACACTATTGTGAGCCGCCGGCACTTGAACCGTGACTCTTGTAATTTTGATAATATTATTGAACCGCCGGCACTTGAACCGTGATTCTTAGTTTTATCAAAGAAAATGAAAAGACGTGATTGATTGTCAATTTTTATTCTGAATCTTCTGCACAAATTTTCTTGCTTATATACATTTTAATTTTGTAAATAGTGTATCACAAGCAATAATATGAAATATGTTACAAACAAATTAATTAATTAAAACTTAATAATAAAAAGTGTTTAGTAGACAAAATAATAATAAAGGTTCATTTAACTTATTTTAAATGTTTAGTTATGTTAAATCAGCAAGAATTCATTAATTGTAGAACAAATAAAAATAAAGGTTCATTTAACTTAATAATAAAAAGTGTTTAGTAGACAAAATAAAATAAAGGTTCATTTAACTTATTTTACAAACAAAAATATAAATAAAAAATAACTAATGTGTTGACATAAGTGTCAACATGCTCCCCCATGTTGACCAGTGGTCGATAATTCGTTGACGATCTTCATGTATGTAACGAGTCTATGATAACTGGCGGTTGGTCTTCTTAACATTCGGTAGTTTGTTGTTGAGGAGTTGGATTGAAATTATTTTTGAACTTTTTATATTTGAAGACGAAAATGACAATGGTTACTAATAATAACGCACCGGCTATGTATCCGATAATTAGTCCATGTGTAGTAAGATTGATTTCGTTAGCAGGGAGTGTGGCGTTAAAAATTTCAGCTAACTCTTGTTGCATTGCTTCAAGTTCATGTATTGAGGGTTTGAATTCCTTTGCGCTGAAGTTCATACTGGCGTATTGTTTTGTCCAACCAATTGCGGGTATGAAGAGAGTAGGTGATGTTTGTAATGAAGTTATAATTTTTTGAAGACATTGTATCGTAATAAGATCATTTTTAATGACGCACTCTGGACGCAAAGTAACTAACCCGCTGCCTTCTAATGTAATGTGTAGAATATCGTTGCCGCATACTGCATTCAATTTTATTGTATCTGTTGTAGCAAACATATATTGGTTTGAATGATATAGATGCTGCCATATAGTAGTGTCTTCCAGTTGTTGAAAATTACATCTTGGTTTGGGTTGGTCATTCAGTAAATCTAGTTCGCATTTATGGACCATAGGATGACGTGTTGCTTGATATGTTGCTGGTATATTTGGGCAAATAAGATCGTTATCGCTCAAACCCAGACAAGCGTCAACTTCATGTTGTGACATTGGAAAGAATTCGTCCTTATGTAAGGTTATGGCGATAAATTTGGTTGATGTCTTGACGACTGTAAGTGTTTTATTTATTGTAGCAGTGATTGGAGTAATATGCATTAGCTGGAACTCTTGTGGTTGAGTAAGAGGTAGATCGATGCTGAATATTACGTGGTCTTGACCAATGATCCCGTTGACCTTGATAAGCTTGTATACTTCGAGTAAGTTGTTTTGATGAATTGGTAACTGAAGGTGTGCTGGCAAATGACCCCTTATTTTCTTGATTTCTGCATTGAACTGTTGAGGAATGAGCAACAGAGGGTTAATTTTGTCATGGTGGCTATCAACAAGTACATCCATAATTGCGGAGTGAATTCGTTGACAATATTAGTGACTATAAGCAGCTGCGTTGAAAGCATGAGCATTTGTTGTTCAACCTTGACATGATGGAGCATATTGCCGGTTTCTTCAAATTTAGCTTGCACTTCTAGTTGAGCTTTCTTGATAATGTTGATAGTAGAGTCGATAACTGAAGTTTGATTTTTTAGAAGCCTTTCTAAGTATTCGTCATTTTTTGTTAGCTTCTTAATTGTCGTTGACATTTGGGCTTCATAATTTGAATCTAAAACGCCAAAGAGTGAGTAAGCGATATTTCCAACTACGTCGATTGCGCCTCTTTTCTTTCTTTTTATAGAGAATGGATCAAAGTCTGCCTGTAAGTCATCCCTGACGTGCTCGAAGTAGGTAAGCAACATTTTGCATGTCGTGTTGTTTATCGTAGTTTCACACAGACCTTGAAGCATCTTTGTCCCGTCATTTAAAATGTTTATTTGATGTTGATATGGTTCGAGATCAAAGTAGACTATCATCTTCCAGTTAACAGACATGAGTTTTACTAGGCTTATGTGTTCAAAATAAATACCAGGCTTGTTTTTAAACTTTGTTATGTTTATTTGGTTTCCAAGAACTATTGGGATAAAGAATAATGCCAAGATGGAGGGCAGCAATGTTGAGTTTAAACGTGAACGTTTTGTTGGAGTTTCTTCGGCGGTAAATGATCTGGATGCTTTACTTCTGCTTGTTGATGGTAATGCTGCTGAGTTTGATGTTTCCTCCAATTGGATTTTCTGCTCTTCGGAAGTTTCATGAAATAGAGGAGCCAATTTGTGGATCGGACGTTTAAATAATCCCCCTTTTGTCATTACATCGCACACCCTCACTAAACCATCATCTCCCTTATAAACCTTAATTATTCGTCCAAGTGGCCATTTTAGAACTGGAATGTTGTCTTCTTTAATTATTACCATAGTACCTTGTTGAATATCACTGATTGGGCCCTTCCATTTGCGTCGCTGTTGTAGCTCGTTAAGGTATTCTTTACTCCATCGTTCCCAAAAATTGTGCTTGAGTTGTGAGACAAGTTGCCATCTAATTTGTAAGCCACATTTAGGAATTTCTGACTGTACGTCAACGCTTGATGTTAATGGTTCACTAATGAGAAAATGACCCGGAGTAATAGCATTAAGATCATTAGCGTCTGATGAACTTGGAATGAGCGGGCGAGAGTTCAAAATAGCTTCAATTTCAGTTGTCACAGTTTCGAGCTCTTCGTATGTGAGTGACGCCGTTGAGACATTCTTTATTAACATATGCTTTGCAGACTTCACTGCTGCCTCCCATAGTCCCCCAAAGTGTGGTGACCTTGGTGGTATGAACTGAAAATTAATCCCCTTTGTGCTACAAGCCTTAATTATTGATTATTGGGCTGGTTTTGCATAGACGACATCATTAAGTTCGTTTAGTTTGTTTCGGGCACCAACAAAATTTGTTGCATTATCACAGTACAAAGTTTCGCAGTGGCCTCGCCTTGCTATAAACCTTTTCAATGCTCCAATAAAAGCCTCTGTTGTTAATTCAGTGACAAGTTCTAAATGCACAGCTTTCGTAGCAAAACAGCAAAAAACTGCAAGATATGCCTTTTGAGGTCGCTTCCCCCTTGTTTTAAAATGTACAAAAAATGGTCCACAATAATCTACTCCCGAATGAAGAAACGGTCGAGCTGGTTGTACCCGATGTTTCGGAAGATCTCCCATTATTTGAGTATGCATGTTTGGCCTTGCTCTTGTGCATCGTACGCACCGTTGGACGACTGCTCTTGCAAGGCTTTTCCCTTTAATGGGCCAAAATCGCTGTCTAATTTGCGCAAGTAATGCTTGAGGGCCACAATGATAATGTTCCTTGTGTATTTTTTCCACAAGGAGTTTCACAAGCGGATCATTGCTCGGCAGCATCATTTGATGAGTAGCATCGAACTGCTGTGTTGAGGAACTTAAACGTCCGCCCACTCTAATTATACCTTCTTCGTCCAAAAACGGAGTTAATGAGCTATAGGAATTTGTTTTGGGTACAAATTTATCTCTGATGAGTGCTGTCTTAATGTCATTGAAGTCAGATGTTTGTATTTGACGCACAATTACCTTAAGTGCTGCGTCAAGTTCCAGAGGCGAAAGCTGTGTATGTTTTGGTCGAGATTTCTTTGGCCGTCCACAGTTCCTCACAAACCGAAGAATATAACCGATGACCCTTTGGACATGTAAAAAGGAATTTTTTGATGGTATTGTGTAAGCCAATGCGTTTTCTTCAGCTGCACCTTGGGTTGATAGAACAGTTGCTGTGTAGTTTTTATCACTTGTTGATTCTAGTTTAGTAGGGTTTGGCCATAACGTCTCAGGTTGATAGAGGAATAATGGCCCGTAGAGCCACATAGTACATGATGATAACTCACGGGGTTTTATGCCCCTTGATAAGATATCCGCAGGATTTTGTTTTGATGGCACATGTGGCCATTGTTGTGGAATTGTTACCTGAAGAATTTTTAAAACGCGATGAGCCACATATGCCGGTAATCTACCTGTTTGATTCTGTAGCCAGGAGAGCACGATTTGAGAGTCTGTCCAGCAAAATGATTTCTTATTTTCTACGCCCAGATCAGCTTTGACCCTTGCCATCAACTCAGCTGCCAAAAGCGCTGTGCATAGTTCAAGGCGTGGTATTGTTTGTAATTTTATAGGTGCTACGCGTGATACTGAACATAAAAGATTGACCATTACTGTTTTTTCCTTTTTTACTGTTCGGATATAAACTGCAGCACCATAAGCCCTTTCTGGTGCATCTGAAAAGGCATCTCGATTGCAGAATATATATCTCGGAAATCTAATGTTGTCCAAAGAGACTAGATCTTCCTTATAGCTTGACAATTCCTTTGCTATTTCCGTAGGAAGCTGGTCGTCCCACTCAAGTTTTGATTGCCATGTTTTCTGCAGTTGAATTTTTCCAGTTACTAATACTGGGCCAAGTAGCCCCAGAGGATCATATATGTGGGCCAAGTCGGAGCTCATGGTTCGCTTTGTTACATGTTTATGTTCTTGACTATTCACCCTTATGCAAAATACATCCGACTTTGGAAGCCATAAGAGCCCTAAAGTTTTGGTTGATTGCATTTCTTTAGAATCAAAGTTGAGATTAACTTCTTGAGCTTCCGCTGCGATTTCACTCAATAAAGCCTTGTGATTTAAACACCATTTCTTGAGTTTCATTCCAGATTTACCTAAAATAGTTATTTATTGTTGTTGAATTATTAAAGCTTCAGGAATTGAATCGGATCCTATTAGGCCATCATCAACATAAAAATCTTTTCGAAGAGATGATGCTCCATATGGGTATTGAGTCTGGTATTCATCTGCAAGTTTTATTAGACAGCGCGTTGCCAGATATGGAGCAGCTCTAGTGCCGTATGTTACTGTGTTTAATTGGTATACGTTTATTGGTTGATCCTCGTTTTCTCTCCACAGGATTAGTTGTAGGTTTCGATCTTCCTGATTAACCCATATCTGCCGGTACATTTTTTCAATATCAGTTTTAAACGTATACTTGTGCATTCTAAAACGTAGCAATATTGAAAAAAGTTCACTCTGAACAGTAGGACCGTTATACAGAGACGCCCCCGATGAATTGTGTGCTGATGCATCAAAAAGTACTCTTAATTTTGTTGATGAACTTTCTGGTCGGAGAACGCAATGATGGGGTATGAAATAATATGGAGAGCTAATTTTGTCATGTGACCTAGCAATTCATATTCTCTCATGAATGAAACATATTGATCCTTCAGCGTAGGATTGGCCTTTAAGCGTCTTTCAATTGAGCTGAATCTTTTGTATGCTAATCCCTTTGATTCTGCCAACATTGTTGGATGTTTGTTCAATGGCAGCCTTACGATGAATCGATCATCTTCTGCTCGGAGTGTTGTTTGAGCAAAGTGTTATTCACAAAGCAGTTCGTCTTCAGTGAGCTTTGTTTGTTTGTCAGGTGCTTCCTCAGTTTCCCAGAATTGAGAAACTGCTGCTTCCAATTCCTTTGTCGTACATATTCCGCAGACTATATTTTTCAGATCCGATGATTCAACCTTACCAGCTGCTACCCACCCAAGGAAGGTGTTTTGTAGTACTGGGAGATTGTCTGCCAATCTTATTTGTCCATCTATGAGGAGGTCAAAAATGGTGTCCGCTCCTAGTAAGCAATCTATTCGACCTGGCCAATTGAATATTTTGCGGAATTACCCAGCCCTCTATGTTAAGGCTATGAACTGGCTGATCGGATACAATTTTTGGCAAAATGTGAACATCTACTTCTGCAACATAATCATTCGTTGTTGATTTTAACTGAATACTTGTCTGATGGAGCATCTTTGTTTTGTTAAATTTAATGCCCTCCACATTTAGGGACATTTGTCTGGCTCTGCCGCCAAGCCTTTTCCATAAACGTTCCGTGATTAGGTTCACTTGTGACCCAGAGTCCAAGATGGCACGGCATACGATATTTTGACCAGTTTCAGATGTTAGTTGTATGCGAGCAGTTCCAAGTAACACGTAATGGGGGTCCTTATTCGTGCGATTTGTTAGTAGGCTAATTTTTGTACCTATTTGATTTCGAGGTAATTCTACCTGTGAAGGAGTTGAGGAATTGACTTGTTTGGGAAAGTGGCTTTGCTGTGCAATGTGTTAGACTTGGTACTGTGAAGTAATGTGTTGTGAGTTTTCATGCATTTGTTGCAATGCCGTGATTTGCATTCGTTTACTCGATGCCCTGCTTTTAGACAGTTTACACAGAGCTGCAAGTCTCTTACCCACTTCCGCCTTTGATTTAATTCAGCATTAATGAATTTTTTGCACGCGTAAATTTTATGTGCCTCTCCTTTGCATATTTTACATTTTTCTGCTGCGGTTACCGCCGCGCATATACGTGTTGTTGCCCTGTCACCCTTTCCTCGCGTCTCCAAAGATTGAAATCTTCGCTCCAAAAACCTTAGTAGCTCATCAATCCCGATTAGACGCCTATTATCCGTTAGACTTTGTTCGAATGCTGTTTGGGTTTCTTCATCAATTTTATGTAGCAAAATATGGACTAGAATAACATCCCAATGCTGTACTTGTATTTCTTGTGCTTTAAGACTCTGAATGCATTCTTTGGTAACATCGTGCATTGATTTCAACGATGGTGCAGACTCCCGTTTGATGGATGGCTGAAACAGTAACTTGTTTAGTAAAGTGGACACAAGAAGCCTTTTGTTATAATATCTACTACTGATAAGTGACCAGGCAGCAGCGTAATTTACTCCTGTTGCAGGCAAGTGTTTGATGAGATTTTTAGGTTCTCCTTGCAACAAAGTTGTTAAATAGTGCATTTTTTTTTTTTGTTTCGCTTATGGTTGTGTTGTGGACAAGTTCTAAAAAGATGTCCTTGAATTCCATCCATCGTTGGTAATTTCCATCAAAAATTGGCAATGTTATTTTTGGAAGTACTATATCGATGTCCCCTGGTGCGGCAGTCCGGTGAGGAGGGATTGGTGGATCCAAATGCATATGTTGTTGAAGTTCAATTACGGCTGCTTCTGCCCTTTCTTCAAGTTCATAAAACGTCTGTATGTTGTAGTCTTCGATTTGGTCATCCTCTGTTGATGCCCATAAAGCTGCATTATTGTTTGCAAGGTCCACCATGTATTTTTCAATGATACTTGCTTTGATGTTGTAATATGATGAGTGATGTTCTTGATGGCGTTCATCAAAGCTCGCTGATTCCGAAGGATTTTTCGAATTTCAGCTGATGTCTGCGGCTGCTTGAACAATGGGCTTTTACGTTCACGTGACGCATGTGCCTCGTCGCCTAAATTCAATAGCTGCATTGATCCCTGCTCAAACAATTTGGTATGTTTGATTATGATTTGTGTTATTTGGTTATAGTAGTCTGCCACCAGGTAGTCATCCTCGAGGGGCTTGTCCTTCATTCCAATGATCACCTCATGGTTTTTGTGGAAGTCCTCAGCTAGCTCCGTTAATGTTTCCAGTCTTCTTGCAAAATATGCTGGGGTTTTATGATCCTTGGGATCCTTCGAGAAGTTCCTTGCCAACGTCTCGATCTGGTTCCCCAGTTGGCGCTGGATGCGTACTAGCTCCTCAAAGTCCATTTTTTGCGACTCCTGTTTAATGTAATTTTGGTCCTAAAAATTGACAAATATCACGTCGGGGTCACCAAATGTTTATAGTTGTTGTATTCACACTATTGTGAGCCGCCGGCGCTTGAACCGTGACTCTTGTAATTTTGATAATATTATTGAACCGCCGGCACTTGAACCGTGATTCTTAGTTTTATCAAAGAAAATGAAAAGACGTGATTGATTGTCAATTTTTATTCTGAATCTTCTGCACAAATTTTCTTGCTTATATACATTTTAATTTTGTAAATAGTGTATAACAAGCAATAATATGAAATATGTTACAAACAAATTAATTAATTAATACGCAAGAATGCAAAGTTCATTTAACTTAATAATAAAAAGTGTTTAGTAGACAAAATAATAATAAAGGTTCATTTAACTTATTTTAAATGTTTAGTTATGTTGAATCAGCAAGAATGCATTAATTGTAAACAAAATAAAAATAAAGGTTCATTTAACTTATTTTAAATGTTTAGTTATGTTAAATCAGCAAGAATGCATTAATTGTAGAACAAATAAAAATAAAGGTTCATTTAACTTAATAATAAAAAGTGTTTAGTAGACAAAATAAAAATAAAGGTTCATTTAACTTATTTTACAAACAAAAATATAAATAAAAAATAACTAATGTGTTGACATAAGTATGGCGAAGGGTATAAAGATTAAATTACACGGAAAACACAGCGGACTTTCATCCTTTCTTCATAACAGTGATAATGGAAAAGCATCTACAATGTTGTGAAGAAAAAGCTATAAAAGAATAAAAGTAAAAATAATTATTCTTGCAAAAAAAAAAACCCACTTCAAAACAGACTTCATCTGTCTGCCTATAACGGTTTAAACTTTATACTTGTTTAACTGTTCAATAGTTTGGCAATATACATCAAATTACAGCAAATAAAGGGTCACCCTTTAATTTCCAAATTTATACTTGCTGTTGTAGTAGATTTAGCAATCAGATTCTATGTAAATCTCAACCGGCTGTCTATAACGGTTCAACAGTTTGCCTTTATACATCAGATTATATCAACTATTGTAAAACTCTTTAATTTATAATTTAACATTTTTATAATTCTTATTATACCAAACAAAGTAGTGAACCTTCTGTCTAAATTCAGGTGTTTGTATCTAACGGTTCAAAAAATACGGCCATATGGAGCAAATTACATTAATTTTGGGAATACCATTTAGTTTCTAAATTCAAATTATAAGCTTCTTGTTATGGCGGACTAAGCAAAACAGGTCCCTTAAAATTTCGGCTGTCTGTCTTTAATGGTTCAAAAGTTCGGCCATATACACCAAATAACATCAACTATTGGGACACCCGTTTATTTTAAAATCAAATTTAATACTTGTTATGATAGCGGAGTTAGTAATACAGGTTCTTTGTAAATTTCAATCGTCTGTCTAGAACTGTTTAAAAGTGCGGCCATGTACATGAAATTAAATGAACTATTGGGGCACCCTTTTATTTATAATTTTAAATAATAATACTTTTTACTATAACAGCCATAGCAATCGACATTCTGTCCATTTTGCAAGCGTTTGTCTATAACGGTTAAAAAGATAAGCCCATATAAGTAAATTTACATCAATTATGGAACACCCTTTAATTTCTAAATTAAAATTTTAAACTCACTGACATAGCGGGATTAGAAATACAGGTCCCTTTTAAGTTTTAACGTTCTGTCCATAACGGTTCAAAAGTTCGGCCACATACATAAATCAACTATTGGGACACCCTTTAACTTCCAAATCCAAATATTATACTTGTTGTTACTGCGGACTTAGCAATACAGGTTCGTTGTAAATTCTAAGCGTCTATCCACAACTGTTTAAAAGTAGGGCCATAAACATAAATTTAAATTGACTATTGGGGCACCCTTTTATTTATAATTTAAATATAAATACTTGCTACTATAATGGCCATAGCAATCTACATCAATTGTGTGGACATCCTTTAATTTTTCGATTTATTTTTGTATAACATTTTGTTGTTAGGAGCTATAGTAATACGCAGTCCTTTTAAATTTTACAGAATCGCCCTTTAAAGTTCATAATACACGTATAAAATGTGTATGTTGTATGGGGACACCCTTTAATTTTTAAGATTATGGACTGTTTTTTAAACGGGACCAATCTGTAAGCATAGTTTATCATATTACCAAAAATTTTCAAAATCGGTTCAGAAATGACTGAATATTGAATTGTAAAACCTCCTTCTTTTTGTGAAGTCGGTTAAAAACACAAATTCATTCTTTCTTGCTGTACTGAGTGTGTCAATAATTTTGTGTGAATAATTTTGTCCACTTGTATTTGTAACTAGAATTAAATTTTGCTTTGTAATTTCGCTATGTAGCATAAGTATTAAAAGTTCTTTCTTTTAATAAAAGACATCTTAACAAATTATCTTGTTGGAAACTGTCTGTGCTTTTGAAGGAAAACATAAGCAGTAAGTTTAAAAATTTCAAGGTTCAGCAATTGATGACACTAACATATACTAAAACGTAAATTAAAAAAAAAAAATAATTACCATCACCAGGGACCAAAAAAGTTGGTCTATAAAAGTTGGAACAATAAAAATATTTTATAAAAGAAATAATCTTAAAATTACTAAAACAAAGGTCTACATACCACAATACATTAATTTATTTACTTTTAACATCTTTCTTTAGGTCAACAATTTTCTACAAAGAAATTAGAAGTTTCAGTGCGGTCATTAACTCTTATCCTGGTCAAAAATGAGTCTGAATTATTCAAAGCTAACATTTCGTGTGCTCAAGTGCATATAAGTAAAGAAAATACAGTTGAATCAATAGGTGGAAGATTGGGCTCAATTTCTCTCTTCGACTTAACACCATACGGCTATTTATATAAGGAAAGGTTTTCAACATCTGGTGCGGAGGCATTAAAATTTACATATAAAAGGTATGTTTACTAAAATGTTGATATAAAGCAAATAACGGTCGTCCGCGGGGAAGGTATCCTGCTTTGTTTGTTTATAATTTTTGATTAAATGAAAGAGAATGTATCTTATATTGATAATTGTTCTATTGAATGTCGCCAATTATGTATGGAATTCAATATCCGATAAATGGTTGCGCCTTTAAGACAGCCTTTTGAGCACATTTTTATTACACATTTTTTGCGGTATTTTATTAGGAATATTTAGCTTGAGTTGCTCAAGCGATTCTAGTTTGTTTGTATATACTGTGTTTTTCAGATGTCCCTATAAAATGAAGTCTGCAGCAGTCAAATTAGGCGACCGTGGAGGCCAATCAACATCACCATTTCTTGAACTAACTTTTTGTGGAATAACGTCTCGCAGCAATTCCATTGTAATCCTAGCTGTTTGTGATGTGGAACCAACTTTTGATAACACATGTTAACCAAGCCCAAACCATACAGTTGTGGCATTAGAAAGTTTTCAATCATTTCACCGTTACCGTTTTCATTTCCCAAGAAGTAAGGTCCAATGATTCTTCCTGACCAAATAATATATTTTGTAGACTGTCACTTTTAATGGATGCAAAGGTGACTGATGAATAATTTGAGGGTTTTCCATTGCCCAGAACCGACTATTCTGTTTATTCACATATCCATCCAAATAAAAATGTGCCTCGTCACTCATTACGATTTTTTCATAAAAATTGGGGTATTCATGGGCGAGCTGCAACATCCTATTGGCATATATGCGGCGTGGTAAATGGTCTTGTGGAAAAAGTTCTTGTGTCAGCTGAATCTTAAATGGAAACAAATGCAAATGCTTGTGCAAAATCTAAAGTTGTTCTCTGAGGTTGATGGATTGCTTCTTGAGCAGCAGTAATGTTTTCAGCCGATCTTGCAGTACGTCCATGCTTGGGCTATCACCTATATATCCTCTTTCTTCGAAATCATTCACTACACGATAAAAAGTGATTTTGTTGAAACATTGTTTCTACCAAAAATTTCACATAACTTTCTCATCGTCACAGCAATCGTTAATTGATTTTAATAAAATGTTTCTTTATCATATATTTTTCAAAAATAAATTTGCCTCGTGCCTATCCTCCCTCTGTCAAGAATTATGGCCCTTATTATGAGTTGCATTCGATTTTCGATCTTCGCTGGCTAACGAAAATCGAATATCGATTGTCAAATTCGTATTATGAGTTGGTAGCACTGTCGAAAATTTCGTTGTGCAACGAATTTTCAATCGAACACAATTTTGCTTTCGATGGTTTGTGTTATTTTGTAAAAATTATTGAATTTGTTTTTTTTTTTACAAATGGTGGCAATAAATTATTTTAATTACATGCAGGTCTAAGGTTGTAAGTACAAAACAATTGGAAAAGCTCAAAGCACAGAAGTTCAAGCGGCAAAAAAATGGGAAGAAATTACACAGGAACTTAATTGTATAGGACCAACTGTTAGAACAACAGCAATCGAACCAAAATTCCGTGGTAGTCATTTCAATTAATAATTATTTTAATTTTTCGTTTATAAATTAGTAAAACAATATTTCTTTAGAGTCACAGCTGATAAACATGTACTATTGTGAATAATCCAATTTAGTAAAATTCACAATAGCACTATTTTATTGAATGTGCGCCATAATACCAAATAAAAATTCGTTCGATCAGCCCTTTCGACTACAGTCGAAGATCGAAAGTTGCTCATAATAAGCACCTATATTTATCAAAATTTATTAAAAACAAAATATATTTTGTACATCAACCTTAATAGTTCATAAAATTCTTTATTTGTTTAAATACTAAAAGCATAAATATAAATATAATAAATATAATAAAATTTTCCAAATTAAAATATGTTTTTTAAAAAGCCAATTTGAGACTTTACTACGTGCGTCAAGATAGCATCGAAGAAATAGCGTCGATTTATGGAATAAAAAAATCGGGGAAAAACCGGGAAGCAAAATTCTCGGGATTTGGTATTTTTAATTACAAAATGAAATTAGTATAAATTTTGACATTTATAAGAAGGAAAATTGATATAAATTGTAAATAAATAAAGCATTTGTGTATTTAAATTTATTTTTTTCTTTTATTAGGACCAGCACTCAGGGGATGACCCCTACTTATGCAGTGCATTGTGTCAGAACTAGGAAATTAGATTGTAGGAGGGGGAATGGAGGAATAGTGCTTGTGGACATTTGATTTGAATCTTTGCTCATTGAAAGTGGCAGAAAAGACCTCTGCGGGGAGTTTATTCCACATACGAACGGTTCGGCTAAAAAAGGAATTCTCTCTGTAATGAGTAGTGCGATTCACTGGCCAATGATTTTATAAGAGCACATTTCGTTGTAGTAACGATAAAACAGTGAAACACACCCCACATTGCCTCGATGCTCCAGTGAGTCAATAGAGCTGGATATCCTACTATCCTACGCGGTCGAGTAACTCCAAAATAGACTTTGAAGCACCGGCCCACACATGAGAGTTGTATTTCATTTTCGGTCTGATAAAGGTGACATAGATAGTAAGGAGATCAGATGGAGTGAAGTACTTCTTAAACGTTTAAAAAATCTAGGCACTTGAATGCTTCTTTTGCGACATGAAAAATACGATGGTTTCAACGAACATCACATTAAATTTTTATGCCAAGAACATCGAGAGCTTCTGATTCTTTAATATATATTTCACCCATCTATAACAACTCGCCTGGGAAATATCTAGAGCCACCACCTTACTTTCGCCGAAATGGTGAATGGATTGACACCACTTTTCCGAAAGGAAGGCCAGTAATTCACCCGTAGAGCGTCACCTTCGGAAGCCGTATTGCCGGTCACTTAGTAAGCTGTTGGACTCCAGATATTTCACAAGACGAAAATTAAGCATACTCTCCATAACTGTGGAGAGTGCAGAGAAAATTGCGATTGGGCGGCAATTTTCAGGGTTGCTAGCCTCTCCCTTTTTGGGGATTGGTGTTATATTAGCACTCTTCCAACATGATGGGAACTCATCAACATGGTATAAAATGTTGAAAAGTTTTGCTAATGGACGCGCTAACGTCGAAGAGCACTGCTTCAAGACCAGTGCTGGAATTCCATCCGGACCAGGGGATTTGATTATGTTGAGATCCGTTAAAACCCTTTTAACTGCACGTGCTCAAAAGAATATATCCGGCATAGTTACTAATACTCTTTCCAGTGCGGGCAGTGGTTGATTGCTTTCCGGCAAGTAAGAATTACTTGCAAAGATTTCAGCCAAGAGGTTTGCTTTATCAACCGGGTCGTTCATTATTTGGTCATTTCTTAAAAGAGGCGGAATTGAGAAACTAGCATTATCCTTCACTTTTTTAACGAATGAACAAACGCTCTTGCTACCCTGAGGAGCAGCAAGAACTTTAGCACGAAGGCGCTGCTCGTATAGAGCTTTTTCGCGCCTAAGTACTTTGGCACACGAAGATCTCGCCTTTTTGCGAGATTTTAATGCTTACAAAAACCGTTCTTGACTTTTTCCTTGGAAACTATTATACTTTCGCCACAAATCACCATACATGGCTTCATCCTGAGCGGGCTCAAAAAAGCGTTGCTGATTTTTCCCATTAAAACTATGATACTCTTGCTCCAAATGACCAAACATTATTTGAACCGAACCGCCGAACCGTTTTCGAGAAAAATGGCTTCATCCTGAGTGGGCACAAAAAGCTTTGCTGTTTTTTCCATTTCAACTATTATACTCCCGCCCCAAATTACCATACATTATTAAATTAGACACCTAGACGAACAAAAATTGCCAACCGTGCAACAATTTCGCCAAGCCGTTTTTGAGAAAAGTGACTTCACCCTGAGTGTCCACAAAAGAGCGTTGCTGATTTTTTCCATTGAAACTATGATACTGTCGCCCCAAATAACCATACATTATTAAAGTAGACACCTCAATGCACAAAATTAGCCAACCGTGCACCGATTTCGTTGATCCGTTTTCGCGAAAAATGGCTTCATTCGGAGTGATTTTTTCCATGGAAACTGTTATACTCTTGCCCCAAATGGGCATACATTATTAAAGACCTTAATGAACAAAGAAAGCCAACTGTGCACCAATTCCGCCGAGCCGTTTTCGGGAAAAGTGGCTTCACCCTGAGTGTTCACAAAAGAGCGTTACTGATTTTTTCCATTGAAACTATGATACTCTCGCCCCAAATGACCATACATTATTAAAGTAGACCCCTTCATGAACAAAATTAGCCTACAGTGGAAGAATTCCGCCGAGCCGTTTTCGAGAAAAATGGCTTTATTCTAAGTGGGCACAAAAAAGCGTTACTGATTGTTTCATGAAAACTATTATAACCTCGCCACAAATCACCATACATGATTCAAATAGAGACCTTAATGAACAAAATTAGCAACAATTGCGCCGAGCCCTTTTCGAGAAAAATGGCTTCATCCTGAGTAGGCACAAAAAAGCTTTGCTGATTTTTTCCATGGGAACTATTATGCTCTCGCCCCAAATGGCTATACATTATTAAAGTAGACACCGAGACGACCAAAAATTGCCATCCGTGCTACAATTCCACCAAACCATTTTCGAGAAAAATGGCTTCATCCTGAGAGGGCACAAAAAAGCG
Source organism: Gymnosoma rotundatum (assembly GCA_916610165.2). NCBI lineage: Eukaryota > Metazoa > Arthropoda > Insecta > Diptera > Tachinidae > Gymnosoma > Gymnosoma rotundatum. The sequence continues at coordinate 83,452,175 of OU744338.1, read as the reverse complement.
TTGCTGATTTTTCCCATTAAAACTATGATACTCTTGCCCCAAATTAACATACATTATTAAAGTGGAGACCTTAATGAACAAAATTAGCCAAGCGTGCAACAAATCCGCCGAGCCGTTTTCGAGAAAAAAGGCCTCATCCTGAGTGGTCACACAAAAGCGTTGCTGATTTTTCCCATTAAAACTATGATACTCTTGCCCCAAATTAACATACATTATTAAAGTAGACACCTTAATGAACAAAATTAGCCAACCGTGCAACAATTCCGCCGATCCGTTTTAGAAAAAAGGGTTGCTGATTTTTTCCATAAACTATTATACTCTCGCCCCAAATGACCATATTTTATTAAATGAGACACCTAGACGAACAAAAATTGCCAACCGCGCTACAATTCCGCCGAGGCGTTTTGAGAAAAGTGGCTTCATCCAGAGCTGCAAAACTATCGATTGTTTTGTTTTAAGCAGACGATCGATATATTTTTTTCGATATTGATACTATCGACAAAAAAAGGCTTCTAAAAACAAAGTCAATAAAACGGTATGACAGCGACTGTGAAATGCAAAATGCACCATCCAAATTTCGCCACCTGTAAACCTTTTATAATAATGGTTATCATTACATATGTACTTATGTATATAAAGTGAAAATCTATTAATTATTTGTTGTAGATTCTCGCAATAAGCTAGCCAACGTAGTTTATTATTTTTTTTTGTTCTGACGCCTTTTCAGCAATTGAACAATATATAAATATGTACATACGTAAATAATCAAATATGATCTCCTTTTTAAATGACTTTAAAATAAAAGAAGGATGTCATCAATTCGACTGCTGGTTTTTTTTTTGGTGTTTGTGCTTGCAGAACTCAGTCATTTCTAAAACGATTTTGAAAATTGTTGGTAGTGTGATTGAATATGCTTACAGATTAATTCCGTTTTAAAAACAGTTCATAATCTTAAAAATTAAAGGAAGTCCCCATACAACATACATACTTTTTACTTGTATTATGAACTGTAAAGGGAACTTCAGTAAAATTTAAAATGACTGCGTATTACTATAGCTCCCAATAACAAAATGTAATACAAAACTAAGTCTAAAAATTAAAGGGTGGCCCATAATAGATGTAAATTTACATATATGGGCCCATACTTTTGAGCAGTTGTAGACAGATGCTTGAAATTTACAACAAGCCTGTAGTAATAAGTCTGCTATAAGACCAAGTATTTGGATTTGGAAGTTAAAGGGTGTAATTTCAAGTATGTGGCCGAGCTTTTGAACCGTTATAGACAGAACGCTGAAACTTAAAGGGTTTTTTATTGCAAAGCTAGGTATATAAACGAGTTTAAAATTTGAATTTAGAAATTAAAGGGCGTCCCATAATTGATGTAGATTTACTTATATGGACCTATCTTTTGAACATATATGGACAAACGCTTGCAAATTTGATAGAATGTCGTTTGCTATGGCAGTTATAGTAATAAGTATGAATATTTAAAATTAAAAAGTAAAGGGTGCCCCTATAAATAAATAAATACCTTAAGAACCTGTATTACTAACTCCGCTATTACAACAAATTTGGATTTAGACATAAACGGGTGTCCCAGTAGTCGATTTAATTTGGTGTATGTGGCCGAACTTTTAAACCTTTATATACAAACAGCTGAAATTTACAAGGGACCTGTATTGCTAAGTTGGCTGTAACAAGAAGCATATAATTTGAATTTAGAAATAAAACAGTGTTCCCAAAATTAAAGTAATTTGACCTATATGGCCGTATTTTTTAACCTTTATATAAAAACACCTGAATTATATACATAATGTCAACTACTTTGTTTAGTATAATAAAAAGGATAAAAATTTTAAATTATTAATTAAAGGGTTTTACAATAGTTGATATAATCTGATGTATATTGCCAAACTGTTGAACCGTTATAGAAAGTCGGTTGAAATTTACGCAGAACCTGATTTCTAAATCTACTACAACAGCAAGTATATAATTTGAAATTAAAGGGTGTCCCTATAGTTGCTGTAATTTGATGTATACTGCCATTTGAACAAGTATCAAATTTGAGAATATAAGGGTGTTCCAATAGTTAATGTAATCTAATTTTTGTGGCCACTCTCTTGAACCGTTATAGCCGACAGTCTAGTCACTAAACTAGATTTATATAGACGATAAGGTGTATAAAAGATTCGGCATAGCCGAATATAGCACTCTTCCTTTTAATTTATTTTTTATTCTATATGTTTTTTTTTGCTTTTTTGTTTACTTACCATGTTATTTTCTACAGAATTATATTTGTTTTGTTTGTTTTTTTATTAAATATTAATGTATGTATACACATGTCTGTATATTTAAAACATTGATATCAGCTTTCTTTTTACTTTAAGGAATGTTTTAAGATACTATATTGAAAAAATACATAATTGACATTTTTCCAAGAATCAAAAACTATCGATAGTATCGATGGCATCAAAAAATACTATCGAAACTATCGAATGGCGCCACTATCGATAGTTTTGCAGCTCTAGCTTCATCCTGAGTGTCCACAAAAGAGCGTTGCTGATTTTTTCCATTGAAACTATGATACTCTCGCCCCATATGACCACACATTATTAAAGTAAACCCCTTCATGAACAAACTAAGCCAACAGTGCAACAATTCCGCCGAGCCTTATGAACAAGAAATGTTACAGAAACAAAAGTTTACATGTCTTTGAATGAAATTCTTTTACAGTCCAGTGGTATTACATAATGGGCACCATACGTTTTCATAAATTGAGTTTAACAATTAATAAAACAAATAAAGATTATAATATAGCAATCTGTATTAAAAACTAACAGGAATTTAAAAAACTAAAAAAAAATTAAATTAAAAGCAATAAAAAATAAATAAATAATAAGGAATGTAATAATAATAATAAATAAAAAGTAATATATTTAGCAAGAACATAAAAAAAGTATTGGAATAGAATAACTTTATAAGAAAATAAACTCCATGAAGAATAAGATAGAAAGAGGGAGAATGAATTAGACTATATATCACGTATAAAAAATTCCCTGAGGGATTTCTTAAAACTCTGTCTGTCAGCAATGAGTTTTATGTTTGCGGGTAATGAGTTCCAGAGCTTTATGGAATTGATGAAGAAGAATCTACTTGCGTTTAGATGGTTGTATGCACCAGAAATAGCACAAAGGATAGAAATACAAAAATGTTTGATGCTGAAAAATATAAATTGGCATACAAAACTTACAATACTTTAAATAGATTATTCAGTAAAACAGAAAATAAAACACAAAAATTGGATATGTCAAATGTTGTATAAAAAATACTCTTTAATCATAATGACAGTGAGAATTGTAATAAAGTATTTATAGGTACAACAAAAATAACCTAAAAACTCTGATCAAAGATACAGGGACGTTAATAATCCACAAAAACTGCATTATCTTCCCATTGTGCCAGATTAATTCATTATCCCAACCTTGAAGATACATCACTTTTAAATGTAGAAAATAATTATAAACGTCAGTATATGTTAGAGATGTTACAAATAATTAAAGTTCCACAAACGAAAAGAATAAACTTTAGGGCTGATACAGAAATGCTGCGCAATGTTATTGTTTTATTGTTTTTAAAATTTTCTGTAAGCCTGAAAGACAAAGAACATCCGTATTATTAAAGACAATATTATAATTAGAAGGTATAATCTCTAAGATATTAACAATAAAAAGAGAATATTTTGTTTTTTGAGCAACAAGACACACATAATTCACATACATATGTGTTTACATATTTTCAACCGAGTTAAAAAAATTTAATTCGTCTGAATGTTGCTTATTTAATGTTTGTGCCTCCATAACTCAGTCATTTCTGGATCGACTTTCAAATTTATTTATTTGTGCGTACAGATTAGTGTCGTTTTAAAAACTATTCTTAATTTTGAAAATTAAAGGCTGTCCCCGAACAAAATACATACACGTAAATATTATGATCCGCAACAGGCGCCACTTTAAAATAAAAACAAGTAAGAGTGCTATGTTCCGCTATGGCGATTCTTATATACCCTTTACCATTTATGCAATTTTAGTTTAGTGAAGTAACTCCAATAAAAAAAATATTGTGGCGACAGAGAATTAAAAAATAATGTTATCGTCTCTTAATGGGTTTATAATTTTTTGGTTAAACCTTAGTTTTTCCTTAAAGATCTCTTCAAAAGCTTTAAAAAGATTAATAAAAAAAATTAAAATTTCAGCGCCCCGTAACTTGGAAAATATAGGCGCGCGAGATATGGTATGGGAAATCAAACTATTACTTTTGTTGGTTGATTAATTAATAATACAATTATACAATTTTATTTCTTTCAACTATTTATAGCATTTAATTGCAATTTACTTAATTCTACTAATTCCAAGAATTGTTTAGGGAAATAACAATAAAATTATTACTTGTATTTATTCATTAATGACCAATTCCAAGAATAACTTCAGGAAATATATTAATAAAATAAAATGCAAAAAATAATGAAATGTTATTACTGTTTATTTATGTCTGGCCCAATTTGTTGAAGTAGGTTGATGACTTTAGTTGTTGTTGTTGTTGATGTATTAATTGTTCAATTTATTGAAGTAGGTTGATGACTTTAGTTATTATTGTTGATATATTAATTGTTGTTGTTGTAGAGATCGTGTAGTTATTACTGTGGGTGTAATTGTTGCTGCTGTTTTTGGCTTGATTGGTGACCGTAGGTAACTCGCGCCTATTTTTTTACTTGAATTTTTTTTTATTTTTTAATTCTCTATTGTCGCATATATTTATTTTTTTTATTGAAGTAACTTTATTATTCCAAATAACATGAAAAGTTAGAGGTGGGCCAGGTGTTTTACCTGCTGCCTCGAAGAACATGGGCCGATCATGCTGATTTCCAATAGGACCTCTTTCGACACGTTATCTAATCGATTGATATATTTATTTATTTTTGTTTTTCCTGGATTCACCACTTTTTGTGGTGAAGGGAAAAAAACAATTTGTAATATATGCCGTCAGTAGTATATAAAAAATGCGTATATACACATGCCCGAAGGCTTAATGTTTCTAGCCTCTCACACATTATGAAAAGATGCTGGAAAAACTAAAATGCATACATATTCACCAGTGTTGCCAGGGGTAGACAGGAAAAAGTTGTAAATAACCTCCGGTTACTCCGGGTTTAATGGGCGGGTTTAGATCGCTCCGCCAAGGTGCTTGTTTAATGAATAAAAAAAATATACAACGTTTCTTTTGTTTTAGCCGCAGGCCTGATTTTTTTACTTTATTGAACACTTCTTTGCTTGTATAATAATTCAGCGTAAGTCCTTGTGGTAACATCAGCCGACGTCCTACTCACTTCTATTGAACTTCTATACTTTGGTTCTGCCTCGAACGTTTTTTAAGGCCTACTCTTTTCCCTGAACTTTCCGGTTGAGAACCTCCGGGAGAACTATCTATAACTTTGCCCTGAGCCAGTGCCCTACCACTCCTTCCTCGATAAAGAGGTAAATCGGATGTAATTTGTTTAAATTTTCCATATACTTTTCTTTACTTGGATTAGTGTTACTAATCTTTTCTTCTACCGGCTTTTGCTACCACTTGCTCACATCCACAATTTTCATTTTATTAATTTCCGCTTGCAACTCCTGAGGTATGTAAGCCAAGTTTTTATCGTTCGGAGAAGCGACTAGCTGTGGCTGCTAGACACGCTTCTGATCCTGTTGCAGAGCCTGACGAACCAGCTCTTCAAGTCTTTCGGGGCTTATATCGTTTAGCGATAGGACGTCTTCCTCCACTCCGCTGAGCCTTAGTCCCTCCGTTTTTTCTGGGAGCAGCGGGCCCTCAACTTCGCCCTTCTGTTTTCGGCTAGCCCGACCGTCCAAAATGGCCAGCATCCTGGGAGATACAGCGAATTCCACCAAAATATAAAAAATTCCACGTACCGATCCATCCTCGTCTGTACCCATACCCTCGGCTCTCCGTCCACTTGTAAAACTTGCGACGTCAGTGAACTTGATGGCTGTTCATCTGGGTCAAACCACCCACCCTCAGCTTCCGTCAGCTGCTATTAGAATCCGATATAAATATGATACTGCCGTCCAAGAAGTGGCTTTGAAAATTATGGTTGTTGCGAGGATTCATCTGGAATAACACTTGGGTTTGTAAAAACAAAAAAAAAAAAAATCAAACGCTTTTCCGCGCACGCTGAATATACAAACACTGCTCTACCACATACACATTTTTTCCATGTACATGTGTATATATAGACACTACTATTCTACTTTTTTCAAAATCTAAATTCACATTTTTATATTTTATTTTTTTTTATCGTTGTTTTATACGCGTGAATATGCATATAAATATTTTTTATTATTATATTTTTACATATGTAATATATAAAATACCTACCCTTATTTAGTTGTTGTTTTTTTAGTATTATTATTATTTTTTTTATTAGTTTATTTTGCGTTTATATGCGTGTATATATGCGTGTATTATGCAAAAATATGAAACCTTATTAGATATTTTATGAACAAAATAATTTAAATTTAAATCCATATTTTTTTCATTATTCTGGGAGGCATCCATATAGGGGAGTATGCGACATTAAATAAAAAATGAACTTTTGAAATTGACGCACATATACGACATAATCAGTTAACAGGTTAATATTATTTTTTTTACAATTAATTTTTTTTTTTGTTAGTTCATTTGTTTATTTTATTATTTATTAATATTATTATCATTATTAATTATTATTCTTATTATTATTTAGTTTGAATTCATATATCTTCTTATTTTTTTTAATATATCTCGACTCGGCTTTAGATATGTGTGTCTCTGTGTGTCTCTCCGCCCGATCCCATATATAACTCTAAATCGCCAACATATGCAGTGCGAAGGGCTCTTTGACCCTCCTTTTGTACCTGAACAATTACTGGTGCAATTAGGTAGTGTACTCGATAGCGGCCGTCAAACTTTGGAGCAAGCTTGGCCGCAAAACCTTCAGCAGCTTTGGATAAATGATGTTCGTTTACCCAAACCAATTCGCCTATCTTAGGACTCCACCTCCTGCGCCGCAAATTATAGTGCCGAGCTTGATTTTTTGCCACTCTTATTATGTTTTTCCTGACCAAGTTGAAGATCTCTTTTAACATTTCGGCTATCTCTTCAGATTGTCTCTCCACTGTGCCCGTCCCTGGTGTTACTTCGTCATACAGGGCTGCAGCGGTGTATTGCGTAGTATCTGACTTGGAGGTGTTTAGCGCAAGTTTGCAGCAGTAGAGCTTTATCCCATGTTTTTTGATGGAAACTGGCATATTGCGCTATTATTGTCTTAACCGTGCGATTAACTCGTTCAGTGGGGTTCTCTTGGGTTGGATACGGAGCGGTTAACTGGTGATGCACCTTGATCTCCTTCAGGTACGTCTCAAATTTCTTACTTGTAAACTGCGAGCCGTTGTCTGTAATTAGTACCTTTGGTACTCCGAAATTTCCAAGAATTCTCTCCCGGAATGATGTTCTCAGTATTACAGCCGTAGCTCGGCGCAAAAGTACCAACTCTGACCACTTAAAAAATTTTTCAGTAAAGACCAACAACATGGAGTTTCCGTGTTTTGACCTTGGTAGCGCGCCTCTAAAATCGGCACATACGATGGCCCATGCCTCTTCCGCAATTGTAGACCGCATTTGGCTAGCAAGCCGCTGTTGACGTACGGACGTACGTTCGAATGTCTTTGTACATTCCTGGTCAATAACGCCTGTTGCAGATACGCGATATGGTTTTTTTGTATGCCTAAATGTCCGGCTGTGAGCAAGTCATGATTTTCCTCTGAGGCTTGACACACATCAACAGGGTCACGGGATAAGGCACCGGCTACCACATTAAGCTTGCTACGACGTCAAAGGTGAACTGTTGGAGTTCTAAGGCCCAACGGGCTATTCTTCCGGAAGGGCTTTCGATTGAATTCAGCCATTTAGGGCAAGGTGATCGGTCACTACTGGAAAGGGATATCCTTCCAGGTACGGCCTTAACTTCCTTATGACCCATACTATTGCTAGGTATTCTTTCTCTGTTGCAGAAGTTTAGCCTACGGCTAGCGTAATAGATTACCCTTTCTTGGCCATTGAGCTCTTGCGTCAACACTGCTTCTAATCCGTAGTCACATGTATCAGTTTGTAGAGTCAACCATTTCGTAAAGTCAGGGCACGCTAAAACTGGTGCTTTGGTAAGCTGTTCTTTTAATTTCTCAAACACCTCCTGCTGCTCTTTGTTCCATCGGAAATGCTTTCTTTTCTTCAACAATACATTTAACGGATAAACAATTTTGGCAAAGTCGGGAATAAATCTTCTGTACCATGAAGCAATTCCTCAGCATCTCCGCAGCTCTCTCACATTCTTGGGTGGTTGGAGCTCCTGTATTGCTGCTATCTTTTCAGAATCTGTGCTTATGCTCTTTTCGTTTACTATGTGGCCTAAATATTTTATCTCTTTTTGGAAAAACTTACTCTTTGCTCTTCAAAGGAATTTCCTAAAGGTTTGCTGGAGCTGAAGTCAAACCAAACGGCATCGCCCTCCATTGAAACAAAACTTTACCTGCCACCGTGAATGCTGTGTACTTCCGTCCATCTTCTGCCATAGGTATCTGCCAATAACCGTTTTTAAGATCTATACTACTTATAAACTTGGCATATCTCAGTCAATCCAGTATAGCGTTTATCCTCGGTAACGGGTAAGCATCAGCTATCGTTTTGGTGTTAAGCAACCTGTAATCTATACAGAGCCTAAGGGCGTCATTCTTTTTTGGTGCCATGAGAATGGGCATGATGGCTCAATACATCCGTTCTTTAAGAGCTCATCTATCTCCTCATTTATACGTAATTGCATCTCTGGGTTATGTTGCGTGTACCTATGTGCGAAATTTATTACTTACTTCGCACATCGTAACTCAACGTACTGCTCTCAGAAAATATATCCCTAGCAACACACGGTCTAACATTTGCGGCACCTCCGTTTTGATTATCTTCGTTACTTCTGCTGTTGTCCCGTTCGCTGGCCTTATCCTACTTTCTGATTGTCTGACTTTGCTGTTCTGACTTAGGTCCCTGGCCAAACTCTCGCTTACATAACTCCTGGAGGCCCCAGTATCGATGGTGGCCATCCTATGCTGTCAGCCAAGCTAAACTTGGGCCAGTAAACGGGTATCGGTCAATTAAAAAACATTTATTGTTGCAGGACCGGTTTCTCTGGTTCGCCGCTAACCTTTGCTCTTGGCGTTATCCTCTGGCGTCTTCCTGATCTCTCCTGCAGCACTCACGAGTCCGTAAGCCTCTTTTACTACACTTCCAACAAAACAATATGCCGGGGTTTCTAAAAAGCCGATAACTATAGCCTTCTTGACCACACCTGCGGCAAGCGGTAACGGGATTAATGGCGGCATCTTCTGTGAGAACAACTTGTCTGGTTCTTTCCTATATTTGTTTTGGCTGTCGGCCCTCTCGGCGCTCATGGCTTACCTATGGGTACGCTGCCCTTATGACTTCGTAGTCCTCGGCCATTTTTGTAAGCTCATCTAGGGTATTAAAATCCTTTCTTCGAATATATAGCTAGTAGTCAACGAGACAGTTTCGGAAAACTCTTTCCAGCTGTTGTTCTGTGGTGTATCCAGCATGACGCATCATGTTTTCCAGTATCACGACGAAGTCCTTAAAAGATTGTCATAGCTTTTTTAGTCTTCGGCGAATTTCGTCTTCTAGACCTTCGAAATACTGCGGTGGCAAAAAGAATCTCAAGAATTGTTCTCGGAACGCTTTCCATGTTGGCCGCTGGTGATTATTGTTTCGGTACCACAACAGTGCCGTGTCCTTTAGTAACTCAGGTATTGTTCGGGGCAACATATCCTTATTTAGGCAATAGAAAGCTGCCAGTTCTTCTACACTTTCTATGATAGAGATCGGGTATTTCCCGCCATCATAACGAACTGACCACTTTCTAACGATATCAATTACGGCTGAATACGGCTAACTCATGGCTTGACTGCTGAAGTTTTGTTGCTAGGGATTGTCTTGATCGTTGACGTGTTGTGCCTGTAGATTCTCTTGGATGATTTGTGGGTATGGGTGCAACAGGTGGCATATGGCTGCCTGTTGCCCCATTTTAAACGATGTGACGATAGTTTCAGTTGTGATTATTTCCTGGCGTGTTGGGTGTCGGACAACCACCATGCTTACTTTCTAGTTCGTCGAGCCGGTTAAGAACCTTCCCTTCGTGGGCACTTGCCATAAATGTTGACATTTTTTTATCATATCATCCACGGTTCATCTATTGTTTAGACCAAACTCGTCCAGGTACTGTACCAGCTCGTCCTTACGTAGTGAATACACCCACGCTGTGCGCACCATATTTGCAGCCTCTTCATTTATACATTTTTTTAATGTCCCTAATTGGGCGCCAATGTAAAGAACCTCCGGTTACTCCGAGTTTAATGGGCGGGTTTAGTTCAGTCCGCCAAGGTCCTTGTTTAATCAATAAAAAAAAATATATATATAACGTTTCTTTTGTTTTAGCCGCAGCCTTGATTTTTTCTTTTATTGAACACTTCTTTGCTTGTAAGATAATTTAGCGCAAGTCCTTGTGGTGACACCAGCCGACGCCCTACTCACTTCTATGCTTGAACTTCTATACTTTGGTTCTGCCCTGAATGTTATTCAAGGCCTACTCTTTTCCCTGAGCTTTCCGGGTGGGAACCTCCGTGAGAACTATCTATAACTTTATATATACATATGTAAAAAGGTAAAGCGGATGTAATCCGCTTAAATTTTCCCTATACTTTCTTTACTAGGATAAGTGTTGTTCTAATCTTCATTTAATTCTATCACTTGCTCTTTGAAATAAAATTTTTTCTCTTACTGGCTTTTGCTACCACGTGCTCATGTTCACAATTTTCACTTAATTAATTCTACTTCCCTCTTCTCTTTGCCTTTATAGCTGTTTTTAACTACAAAACTACACAACTACATAACTACACAATCGCAAATAGTTTGAACCGATAACGGTTAGGTAGAATGTAATCTCTTGTGTTGTCTGTTTCTACGTGTTGTTATTGGTATAGCTGTATTTGGGTGTGTGTTTGTGTGTGTGTGTGTATTCGGCCTCTTACCCAGTAAAAAATATATGGATTAATCCATAATCGAGCAATAAAGGAGTAATGACTTGTTCATCCGTTTGGAGTAATAAGCGAGCTATCGAAACTATTTTTTGTTTTATTGTTTATGCCTCGCTTAGTACTCCAAATGGATCAATGGGGGATGTATCAGTTCGTTTTTTTTTTGACATAACTGTTAATTCTTGATGTTTTCGTTTCGTTTTTATATTAAGTCACTTTAGTTTTAAGAAGTGAAAGATGTGTTTTTTAAAAAAAAGCGAAAAGGTACGGTTAAAATTACAAATTTGTTAAAAATGTGTGAAAATTTAGTTTCTAAGCGTCATGTAAGACGGCTAGGTAAAAAAGAAATTGAAAAATTCTCAAATTGTAATCGGGAGACTTAAAGTGAACAAGAATGAATTACCAAATGAAGATAGCCAAACGGAAAACTTTGATGTTCATTATGATATGAATTCAAACAATATCAGTGAAAATTTTAAAAGAAGCTCACTTCTTAGGTAATTGAAAATCGCGTTTCGAACGAATGCTGTAATTCACTACTCTACATTTTAAAAAGTGAAGGTATGGACGGTCTACTACGCAGAGAAATATTGTTAAAAGCAGTGCATGCAGAAAACCCATGGTGCTTCATAGTGAGCCCAGAAATAATAGATATGGCACTAGGTGAATACTTTCATTGTGGTTTATGATGCACGGCAAATACACATAACCTAATGCAAATGCCGAACTACTGATCGATATATTTGTGGATGGAATGCCGCTTTATAAAAGCTCATCAAAGTCATTACGGTTTGTAGAAGAATACATCAAATTAAAGAATAATAATTTTCCCAATTGATTCTTTGAAGGAACTGAATTCGGCAGAACAGCTGATTAAAACCGAGCCTGATTCAGAAGTGGTAAGACTGAGTTTTTTTAATGCAATCAGTTAAACAAGTATTCAAAATTCTTTGTTTTTTATTTTAATTTATTTCAGAGTTCGTATATTAAACTGCGGTTTGACAAAATCAAAATTGAAAAAGCAATACGCAAAATTAACGGCGAAATATATGCTGGTCAAATTAAATTGGGATGGATCAAAAAAAACAAATACAAATTGTTTAACTTTTTTATTTCGGTAATAGCTGAATTTTTAATATCATGTCCTTGATAATATATTACGTATTATTTTTTCTTTAATTTTCTTGCAGAAGAACTTAAAGACACGTATCCAACATACCCGTAATCTGAAAAATCTTTCAAGGTGGCATTTCTTAAATGTAAAGCAACTGTTTACCAACAGACCTACTTGAAAAAAACTAGGACCTCGTCGAATACAAAAAAAAAATAGCAACATTTAAAAAAATTTAAATAAATGAATATTTTCTTGTGTTTATAAAAAATAAAAAAATTTGTATTTTATATGGAGGTTTACTCCATTTGTGTTCTATTAGGAGACAAAAACGATTACTCCCTTTATGCTCTTTTAAAAGACAAAAACGATTACTCCATCTGTCGTCATTTTCAAGATCAAAGAGAGTACTCCATAAGGAGCTTAAAAGGAGTACTCGTGTCTGCGGACATGCTATGTTAAAAATCCAATGTGTTTCGGAGTTTTATGGAGTAATCCATTGCTCGCAAAGGAGCGCTCCATGATTACTCTTTGGATGATCCTATTTTTTACTGGGTAGTTATATTTTGAATCAGTTGTCTTTTCCACTTCTATTCCCTTTTTTTTTTGTAAACACCAAAATAGCTACATTTTAGCTACACATTAGCAAAATGTGGAATTATGTTGTGGCGAATATTATTCGCCTGCCCTGTTACATGGATGTAATCCACAATGCCGACTAAAACACCAACAATAGTAATTCAACAGTTTTTTTTATTCATTTGTTTTTATGCATGTGTGTTGACTCAAATTTCTTATAAGTTTGGGGCCTAACAAATTACGCTTTTTCTATAAAAAAGTTACATTTTTTTTGTTAAAAGTTACATTTCAAAATTACAGACAAACCTAAATTAGCGCGTAGATCGCAACGCAATCAGGTCCATAGCTATTGCGCTGAAATGTCACACCTAAATAAGAGCGCCATCTTTGTGTCTTAAACAGTATAACCCACTTTCTTGGAAAGAACTAAGGGATTAAACCGCCATGAAAATAATTAAATTGTCATTACTTTTGGATAATAAAAAGCAAAACTTACTAAGAAGTAATCGACTGCACTTCTTGACGCACTGTCAATATCGGATTTTTCCAGTTGCTTAGCGTTGACTCGCGCTATTATGCAGTGCTTCATACATTTTTGATAGACAGATTAATTTAGATTTAGCTGTTAATATTCCTTGGTTGACAAGTTAAGGAGAAATTGTCAGTCATTTTATGTTGAAGTTTTAAAGCAAGTAACTCTTCAATACCGATATTTTTAAATTATAAAAATAGTAAATTCTGTCGATCAATCTTTTAAAGACCTTTAACCGATTTATTAAAATAATTTCCTACATTAAATGTATATATCTTCTAGCACTTCTTTTAAGTTCAAATCTGATGTTTTGCAGAATTATAAAAACAGTAGATATATTGCGTATTTCAAAGCAATAAAACCAAAGTACTGAAGAAGTGTTTTGTATTGTTCTTTTTTTTTTTCTTTATTTTAAACTATTTTTAAAAATAATTATGGCATCGTTTGTAACCTTTGTTAGTAAAATCGATTTGTTATGTTAGAAAAAAAGGCTAACATAGATGGGTAGTTCTTGTCTCAAATAATGAAACGAGTACTTTTTCAGTAGTATTACTTTGTTTTGTGGCTGTATCGTCAAAAGTTATGAAAAAGTAGTTTTCTCAAATAACCAAAACTTTACTTTTGATGGACCCAATGGTTTGAACTATTATTGATTTATGGTAAGGAATAACAATTTTTAGTCTTTGTAGTCGAGTAGGTTTGCTTTAGTATTTTGTAGAGAGCTGTTTGTTCTTCATCATCAAAACTTTCGAATTTAATTGCCCTCAGCAATTTCTTAAATCCTTTTGAATAAAGTAGTTTTATAAATGTTGCAAAGGTATTGTAGATAGTTTGAGTAATGATAGTCGAATTGGTGTTTCTTATGTGTTTAGTATTTTAATATGACGATTACCATTTTTTGGTATTATTGTATTTGCTAAAAAAACTTTTTTTATTTCCTTATTACATACTACTCTATCCTCGGTTATGTCTATATCGACACGCACTGTTTTGTAGCTTCTTGGTGGTATTGTTATGTTTCGTTATTGTTTAAAATAACTTTTTATAGAAATCACTATATTCTCTTCATTTACACAACTACTAAAGGCAGAATTAGCCGACCGTTGAAATCGTAAATGTTATGTAAATGTAGCTGTAAAGTAAATATAAATGTAGTTGTGCTTATAAAATAAGTAAAAACGTGTCATGTGATTTTGACATAAGCAAAAAATTAAATAAAACTGTGTTGTGTTTTGTCTTAATTTTTTATTTTGTGTATGCTTTTAAATTATAATGGATACCGAAGGTTTGTTTATTAGTTTAAACTTCTTGCGATTATGTCATTTTTTTCTGCATTCTAATATTCTGGATAATGTTCATTGTAAAAGCATTCATTCACCTTTTACAAGAATCATTAATTTTTTGTCGTCCATTATTTTTTTCTATATTTCAGTTTATAAATAAATAAAAACACACAGCTGTTCAAACCAATGATGGCCACTTTGCAATTTTGTGTAAAAAATACGTAAATATTTCAATCGTACTAAAAATAATATTTTATTGTAATAATGAAAAATATAACATTTTCATAAATTATGCTCAGCTTAACAATAACACAAAACATTGCATGTATAACATGTTTAATTTTGAAAAGATAACTTCATAATTTATTTAAAATTATATTGTTTGTAATAAAATTTAACAACTTAAAAGTTTTAGTAAATAAGCACAAATAAGTACTTGAAAAGGGATATTGTACTTCACTTCAATTTATGATAGTATTTATCATCACTGTCTACATCTGTCACGTAACCTTGTTTTGAAATTCTATTTTCAGCAGGTTCAAACGTTACGGCTACGTAACATTTCAGTCGGCTAAGCTTTTCGTATATCAAAAATGATCAGCTGACACATTTCAATAAAATAAACAAAAACAAAACATTGTGCAGCACAATTTGTTTGTAATTTTAATTTCAAAAGCCCAAAAAGAATTTAGAAATGGATATTGAGGATTTATTTGCTGATATTAAGTATGTAAAATGTTTATATTATCAGACTTAATCTTATTATTTTATTTGAGGAATTGCTAAGCTTATTTAGAATGCTGCACTTAGCTGCAGACACTTTTTAATTCACTCCTGCACTGTTTAAGGTGCTGGATTAGAATATAGAGAAAACACCTTACTATTAAGAATAACAAATGTTTTTCTAATTTTATTGACAATTTACATCCAGTATTTATACAAAAATCTTTAGTCATAATTCTACATTACAATTGCTTAAATGATTGATAATATTACAGTTTGGTTATTGATAATTTCTATTTCAGTTGCTTAAGTGGTTCAATGTGTTTTTGTGTCAAGTATTTTGTTACTTTTGTGTGGTCTGTTTCTTTTAACTGTTTGTCTGCTTTTTGTTGTGTGAATTATGTTTCGTCATATTTGTGTGGTCTGTTTCTTCTAGCTGTTTGACCGTTCAGGGTTTTAAATATCAAAGAAGTAAAGTTATTAATTGCTGCGACAAGATAGTGTGTTCCCTTATAATAAGTACACTACACCATCGCCCTCAAGATTAAATTTATGAATGTAATGAAATAAATTGAATCTTAAAATATGTACTAATATTAATTAATTATTCTAGAGTAAATATAGGTATTTAATATTATGTGGTAATACGTATAGTTATGTGTATATTTGTAGATTATTCGCAATTCTTATTATAGAATATTCATATTATTCATTAGGTTTATATAATTTAAGTATATTATTATGATACATTTTTTCTAGATTATCTACTTTTAATACAGAATTTACTCCTAGTCTTTTTATTATTTTATAAGGTCCCTTATATGGGCTTTGATTCTTTTTTCTGGATTCTCCTTTTATTAATACTAGATCTCCTATCTTAAAATTACTAGTATTTGTATTTCTGTCATAAACTTGTTTTGATTTCTGTTTAGCTAAATCTACTAATTTCTTAGCGTTTTCTAATGATCTCTGAAGTCTTATTTTAATTTCATTAGCGTAATTTTCTATATCATAACATATATTTGTGTTTTGTATATTGTGTGTTGGTAATGTTGCTAATTTCCCATATATAAGTTCGTAGGGTGAGTAGTCAGTGTCAACATTTGGTACTGTATTGTATGCAAATGCGTAATATGGAATCCATTTGTCCCATTCATAATCATCCACAAAATTTAACAAATATTCATTTAAAACGCGATGATTACGTTCAACAGAACCTATTGACTGATGGTGATAGGGTGCTGAAAATTTCTGTTCTATATTAAGTAAATTGCAAACTTCTTTTATTAATTCATTGTTAAATTCAGTGCCTCTATCTGATTTTAATGTTTTAAAGAATCCGTATTTTAAAATGAATTGTTCAACTAATGTCTTAGCGATACTTTTAGCATCTTTTGTTTCGATTGGATGTGCTACAACATACTTAGTTAGTTCGCATTGCATCGTTAGAATATATCTGTAACCATTTGACATTCGCAAAGGCCCTACTGTATCTATTTCTATTGTCTCAAAACTACTTTTAGGAGTTTCAGTTATAACCATTCTTTCCTTAATATGTTTCGTTATTTTGTTCCTCGTACATTTGTCGCATTTGTTAATATAATCTCTAACCATTTTTCGCATGTTCTTCCATACATACCGTTGTTTAAATTTAAGTACTGTCTTTCTAATACCAAAGTGTCCTGAAATTGGAGAATTGTGGAACTCTTTTATAATGTTCATTTGCAGTTTTCTATATCTAATATGTTGTAATGGTTTATACAATATAATATTCAATTCGTAATTCTTATATTTATTTGTTTTCAATATTTTTCGGTGAACGTCATTGTAAGTTTTATTCAAATATTCAATTGATATGAGCTCGAAAATTTTATCTTCGCATGATAGAGCGAGATTCTTTATATTCTGCTTTTGCATATAAATTATTAATTTCTCTAGAGACAAAACGTATTTTGCTAGATCTTCATCAACATTTATTACAAAGCTATTATCTGTATTTTCTATGGAACCACATTTATATCCATTTTTTCTATTCATACCGGTTTTAATAATATTAAATTTTAATTCGTAAATATTTTTTATATCTCTTAAAGATGTACATTCCCACATATGAGTATCTATATGTTGGCCTTGGGATATGTCACTTTCGTTATTTTCCATTACTTTATTGCTTATTTTATTTGCCGTCATTCCACGTGTTGTTAGTAAGATTTTAGATGGTTCCGTATTGTCATCTTCTATTTGTATCATATTTTTCAAAGTGTCAGAATCTAGTTTTATCCTCGATAAAGCGTCAGCGTTAGTGTTTATCTTCCCTTTTTTATAAATAATTTCAAAGTCATAGTCTGATAAGTCTATTCGTATTCTAGTTAATTTTGACGAAGGATTTCTGTGAGTAAAAAGTGAAACGAGTGGTCTATGATCAGTTACAACAATAAATTTTCTACCGAACAAATAAGGTCTAAAAAATTCTATTCCCCAGTGTATCGCTAGTAGCTCTTTTTCTATTACTGGCTTGTTCAAATCATGTTTTCCTAAAGTTTTGCTTGCATAAGAAATTGGTAAATCCTGTCCTATCTCTCCTTGTGATAGCACAGCTCCCAATGCATAATTTGATGCATCTGTGGTTAATATGAATGGTTTTCCAAAATCTGGGTTTTTAATATTGGTGCGGTAATTAGTTTTCTCTTTAGCGTATCAAAAGCTTGTTGACATTCATGCGTCCACTGGAATTCCTTTCCTTTTTTCGTTTGGTCGTTTAGACATTTTGTGATTTCCGCAAAGTTTTTTATAAAACGTCTGTAGTAATTGCAGAATGCAACGAATCTCTTAACTTCATTTTTGTCCTTTGGAATCGGATATTGTTCGATGGTCTTATTTTTTGAAGGGTCCGTACGTATTCCGTCTTTTGTTATCTGGTGCCCTAAGTAAATTACTTCCGATTTAAGAAATACACATTTTGAAGCATTTAGTTTCAAATTATATTTTGACAAACGTTCAAATACTCTTATCAGATTATCATTATGGTGTTTCAAGCTACATCCAAACACAATAATATCATCTACATACAAGAAAGCTTTAGAGTCTAGTCCACTTAGTGCTATTGTTAACATTCTTTGGAAACTATTTGATGAAATCTTTAAACCAAATGGCAATCTTTTAAACTGATAATGTCCATTACTAGTTGAAAAAGCTGTTAAATGTCTTGAATTTTTCTCTAAGTTAATTTGATGGAATGAGCTAGTCATATCTAAGGTTGAAAAATACTTAGCTCTTCCAAGACGATCTAAAACATCTTCCAGTCTTGTCAACGGGAATTTGTCGTTTACTATCTTCTTGTTTAACTGTCGAAAGTCTACTACTAATCTCCATTTTTCTTTTCCCTTTTCACTCTTTTTTGGAACCACTAATAATGGTGAATTATATGCACTGTCTGATGGTTCTATTATGTCATCATCTAGTAATTGTTTTACTTGACTGTTTATTTCATCATACTGTGTATGAGGTAGTCTATAATTTTTTATATATACTGGTGTATTATCAGAAACTTTTAATGTCTGTGTATAAAAATTATTTGTAGTCAACGTCTCTCCTTCTAAATGAAAAATGTCTTGATAATTTTTAAAAATTTTTGTCAATTCCTTTCTACCTCTAATATCTTCAGTGTCAATTCTAAGGATGTCAAGAAGTCTTCTTAATCTGTCCGGATCATGTTTTTTTATAGGTTTATATGACTGTTTTATCAATGTGTAATTCTTCAATGGTTCTATTTCAAAGTTTATATTTTTCAATGTTACGTCATCATCTGTTGTGTTCAATATTTTGACGTGACAGTTACCATTTCCTGGTACTATTGTGTTGCTAATAAATACGCCCGGTTGAATCTCTTTATTAAGAACGATACTATCTTCGCAAATATCCAGATTTATATGATGAATAGTCTCTGATCGTTTTTCTACTTTTATACAATAGTCTTTGTTTATACATGATTTCATAGGTATGATTATATCCTCATCTTTCAAGGTAAGTGCTAGTGTGAATGTTTCATAATCAATTTTGCATAGAAATTGCGAAAAGAAATCTCGTCCTAAAATTCCGTCTGTTGGTATGGGAAATTTCTTGTTAACTATATGAAATTTATATTATTAATGTTAAAACCTAATTCTGATGTTCCCAGAGAGTTAATCTTTTCTGTAGTTATGCCTGTAAAACTAAGTGATCCTTCCTTGTCAATATGTATAGCACTCTCGTTTAATTTATCTACTTTGCATAAAGAGATATCAGCTCCTGTGTCTATTAAAAATGTAAGTGTTAAATCCTTCTCCAAAATTAAATCTATGAAATTTGATTTGTTATTTAAAATCTGAAAAATATTATCTAGTCTTACTGTTGTTTCTCCGGAAAATGAGTTTATATATTTCCTTGACCCATATCCGGATTTTGGCAGTTTTCCTGAACGCAGTGTATATTCCGTTGGTCTTGAAAATATCTATTCCGATCATTTCCGTTATGATTGCGGTTGTTATGACTATTACCATATCTATTATTAGTCGTATAGTTCCTTCGATTGTTGTTATAATTATTGCCTTGATTACCTAAATAGTTGTTGGTATGACGTGGTGGTCTGCTATTATTATTATTGTTGATATTACTATTGCCACTCCTCTTTTTATTATGACTATTACTATTATTTGACCAATTGTTGCTACCGAAGTTTTTATTATTATTTGGGTAATAATTATTTTGTCTATTATAATTGTTGCCAAAGTTCCCTGACTTGTTTTTTCTGTAGTTATTGTTCGAGAAATACAAAATTCTTTCTGAGCTACTAGAAAATTCTTTCTCTAATTCCAAAGCTAACTGAAGTGCTTCGTTAAGTTCTTTCGGTCTGGAAGCAAAAACTGTCGGTTTGAGTTCTCCTTTCAAACCATTCTTAAATACGTTTAAAGCATAGCTATTGTTCAATTGTTTTATGGTGTCAGCTTGTGTTGTACTACAATTCTGTATTTCCTTAATTTGTAGCTCATTTAATTCTGTTACTAGATCTAGAATTTTTTCATGGTAAGTGTTTATACTCATGCTTTTCTGTGAAATAGTACTAAGAGTAGCCTGAATTTGTCTAGCTGATGTTCATGAAATAAGTACAATTGTTTTGCCAAAAAAACTATAAAGCCAAAATATGAAATTACAAAACCTAACACAATTTTCAATTTGCTGCAGCTCTTCAGAACAGTGTTGAGATTTGTGGCACAGTTGCGGGCACTGTTCCGTACATGTAAATTTAGAAAAAGTACTAATTTCGCTTCGAAAGATATTTTACATTGCAATATGTGCAATGTATTGACAAATTTAATTATCTGTTTTAAAAAATATTATTATGTATTTAATGTACCTATTTATTTATTATACTTTTATTAAGCAAAATAATAAAAACTGATGAATGATACAATTATTACGGGCAAATGTGCCGCAGTGGTACTTATCACATATAATTCCAGCACTATCTTACGAATGTCACGTAACAATGCCGTCAAAACATATTTTATACAGGTTGAAGCGTTCCGGAAACGTGACAGTTAATTTCGGTAAGCGTTTGCATTGTTTAAAAACAAACTACCGCTAGGTTAGCTTACGTGGACGTTCGCATAATTGTACCTTTATATTTGTAAAAGAAATCCATTTAGGGGATTGGAAAGTTACAGTTCACTAGATAAAATTTATGATGCAATTTTTGTTCTCCCACTATTAATTCTAATTCGGTTTCGAGAAAGTCCTTCGTAATGCCTTTTAATCAAAAAATATCTTGGTCAAATATATTATATCCGTAAATTACAAAGATATATATCGGAATCTGTATCTATTAAGAAAGTCAGGTTATAGCTTTGGTTTTTGATAGTTAGAAAAATAAAATTAGATTTGTTGGTAATAATTGTGTAAGTCTTTTATTTTTATTTTCTCCAAGGATTCTTCGTTTCCCTGTTGGTTAATTATTCGAACTTTATGGTAGTTATGTCTTTGGTTTGTATTATTTCTGTCGTATGTGATACGATTGTTTTTACTTCTGTTTTGATTGTTAAAATTCCTATTACTGCCGTCGTTGTTGTTATTGTAATGGTTGTAGTTTTTATTACACACAAAGAAAAAACATGGTTGAGGAAACCATAATCTAAGAGCAACATACTATGGTTGTATTATATAGTTGTTACAAAACATATAACAACATTTAATAATAATAATATAGTTAGCCTTTTAATCATATTATTGTCTAGCTTAACAATAACATTGTAAAGTATAAACATAATTATGTTAAAGTATAAACATTAAGTGGTTAAATATAAACATTCAACGGTCAAATTAAAATATCATAATATGGGCGAAAATGTCATGCTTTATATAATTAAATGCAAAAATTTCCTGATATAATAAGCTTATTATTATGTATTGTTTTATTTATAATTGATTTGTAACAAAAAATATTTAAAAACAAAAATTCACAAAAATTTTTATTTGTTTGTGATATGTGATTAATAATTAAAAGGCTTTGACGCATAGGCTATATATAATTTATACAAGAAATATAGTTTTTAAGCCCAAATAATATGGCACCTTCATAAATTCATATGTGAAGACCAATTTATGCATTAAGCGTTATATTCTCGTATTGAAAATATCATAAGATTACGTAATGATATTTCGGAACTGACTCCAAATTTACCCAAAACTTCTAACACGTCTATCTGGCATCTGTGGTGATATATTTTGTTACATAATAGCAATTATGGTTGATGTGCAATACGCTAGCTTTAATTGAAAAATATGTAAATAGTATAATGTTTGTGCCTAAAACACAAATATAAAGAATTATATTTATGTATTTTAACTATTTTAAAATGTTTTCCTTACCTATTTATTTGTTTTTACGTATTGTGCATTATTTTTTAGTATATATTTTGTACATACATTTTTATTGTTATTTTTTTTTGCGAACAGCAAAAAGCTTTTTCAACTTCAACTGATAAATAAGCATTCTGACAAGACCTAGAAAAAATATTTTTAAACGCAAACATTATATTGTTTGCTTTTATTCATTCTTTGATTGATAATAATATATTATGGTTAAATGTGTAATGTTATTTTTAATAAGTAATACAACGTTGGTTGTGGTACGAATTTTTTAAAGTTAAAACCAAATATGCTGTGTTATTGTGCACAGTAACCACATAACGATTAAATGGTGACAAAAGAATGTTTGTCGTGACTGAAGTTTTGTTGAAAACAACTAATTTGTTTTCTGCAACTATACATTGTTACAAAGAATATAATATGGTTATTGGGACCGTGTAATAACCATATTTTTTCTCTGTGTGTTGTTATTAGTGTTGAAATCTTGTCTTCTTTGTTTGCTATTTATTCTTTGATTATTAAATCTATTTGTTCTTTGATTGTTGTATCTATTATTGTTATTCTTGCAATTGTTATTGTAACTGTGTCGATTACTTAAATGAAAAATTTCTAATCTATTTGGTGTCTGTAATAATCTTTCCTGTGTAGTAGCTTTTCGTACGCTTGTATTATTGTTTTTGTTTGTGCAACTGCAGTTATTCTTTTATTTTCTTCTAGTCCTTCTTGAAATGTTTCCAGAGCTAGTTTCTCATTCATGATTCTGATTGTTTAACGTGATATTTCATTTGAACTGTCTTCTAAGTCAGTACATTGTACCAAAGTTAACTTAGAAATTAACTTGTTTTTTTTTCCTTAAGCCCCGACATATTATCTTTTTGTTTGATATTTCTAATCTCCGAATGAAGATTAGAAATATCATTGTTTTCATTGGCTTAAGGCTTGTGGATAATTGTGATTTTAATTAGTTATATTTTGTCGGTATGCCTTTCGTCATTACTATGTTTCTGACCCTATCATTTAGTTTGATGGTGGGCACATATTTTATTAAGTTATTTTTTCTTGTTTGTTAAGTTCGTCATGTAGCATTTGCACCATTCATAAAAATATATTGAAGTGATCATGTTTTTCGTCCATCTGGTTTTAAAATAGCTTGTAGTCGTCTTAAAATATGTTTGTGTGCGTTACGGAATTACTAAAGACTTGTCAATTTTAATTATTGTCTTTTAACTCTAAATATGAACAAGATGAGTTTGCATTGAATAATGATACAGAATATACATAATTGTTATCAAATAGTTAAGAGCAACTTCTATTAAAATGACTGTTAATTTTTTTTACTCTCTTTTGTTTGCTTAAATTTTTCACATTCTTTTCGGTGCTTGTTTTGGTAATGTAGTGAAAAATTAGAAGTAAATTTCTTCGGACCCTTAGTTTTTGTTGAACACAATAAACATATTTCAAGCAAACCATCTACTTTCTCTCTGGTAATCCGTGTTCTTTAGCTAAATTCAAACATATATATATATATTAAAATCACTCAAGCGAGCTTCGAATACTTATGGAGATCTTAAAGAAGAGAAGCCTATCCTCATCGTCTGTTTCACTTCTTTCTGAATCTTTCCATCTACAATAAAGAATTTCGATAAACATATCGAGTGGCCATTTATAACACAAAAAAATAATTTACCCACTAAAAATTGTACTTTATTACTCTTATTTTCAAAAATTTGTTGGTAAATTTTGTAAAACAAAATTGATAGCAAAAATATCTATTTGCGCTCCTTACTGTCTACACAAACTATTTGCAACATGAAACACCACAAAAATATTTTATTTTTTATATATATATTAAAATCACTCAACCGAGCTTCGAATACTTATGGAGATCTTAAAGAAGAAATGCCTACCCTCATCGTCTGTTTCACTTCTTTCTGAATCTCTCCATATACAATAAAGAATTTCGATAAACATATCAAGTGGTCATTTATTTCGTGGGTAAATTGTACTTTATTACTATTATTTTTAAAAATTTTTTGGTTAATTTTGTAAAACAAAATTGATAGCAAAAATATCTATTTGCGCTCCTTACTGCCTACACAAACTATTTGCAACATGAAACACCACAAAAATATTTTATTTATTTTTTTTTTTCAAATTTAAAAAAAAAATTTTTCATGCTATTTTCCCGATTTATTACTTAAATCACCGATATTAATTATTGAGGGTCAAAGCTCGTCCCGATCGCCATTTCATGATCGCTTACTTAACTCTTCAGGAAACTTCTGACAAATATTTTAAATAAATTAAATATTTTTGTCCAAACAATAAAGCAAAGACAAAAATCAAATTTTAAGCAAAAACAACAATAACCAATAGTAATTCTATTTTTCTTTCTCCGCTGTATACGGCAGAGTTTTTTTCTGCTCTTTATACAGTTGAAAGAGGGTGAAAAATAAAATATCACAAAATACTACAATAATTTATTTTATGCACCGCCACTTTGCAAATATTAAACATTTTAAACAACGGGATTTTTTATAGATTTATATTGATTAATTTTCAAATTTTTAAAAATTCTTTTTTTCATGCTATTTTCCCGATTTATTATTTAAATCACCGATATTAATTATTGAGGGTCAAAGCACGTCTCGATGGCCATTTCGTTATCGCTTATTTAACTCTTCAGGAAACTTATGATAAATATTTTAAATAAACTAAAGATTTTTGTCCAAATAATAAAGCAAAGACAAAAATCAAATTTTAAGCAAAAACAACAATAACCAATAGTAATTCTATTTTTCTTTTTCCGCTGTATAAGGCAGAGTTTTTTTCTGCTCTTTTATACAGTTACAAGAGGATGAAAAATAAAATATCACAAAACACTACGATAATTTATTTTATGCACGGGCACTTTGCAAATATTAAACATTTTAAACAACGGGATTTTTTATAGATTTATATTAATTAATTTTCAAATTTTTAAAAATTCTTTTTTTCATGCTATTTTTCCGACTTTTTATTTAAATCACCGATATTAATTATTGAGGGTCAAAGCACGTCTCGATGGCCATTTCGTTATAGCTTACTTAACTCTTCGGGAAACTTCTGACAAATATTTTAAATAAACTAAAGATTTTTGTCCAAACAATAAAGCAAAGACAAAAATCAAATTTTAAGCAAAAACAACAATAACCAATAGTAATTCTATTTTTCTTTCTCCGCAGTATAAGGCAGAGTTTTTTTCTTCGAATACTTATGGAGATCTTAAAGAAGAGAAGCCTATTCTCATCGTCTGTTTCACTTCTTTCTGAATCTTTCCATCTACAATAAAGAATTTCGATAAACATATCAAGTGGTCATTTATTTCGTGGGTAAATTGTACTTTATTATTATTATTTTTATAAATTTTTTTATTAATTTTGTAAAACAAAATTGATAGCAAAAACATCTATTTGCGCTCCTTACTGCCTACACAAACTATTTGCAACATGAAACACCACAAAAATATTTTATTTTTTAAAGTATTTAAATAAGGTTCTATCTAGAAAGGGTTAAGGTTTGTTATTTTATTCATATTATATATTTTTTGAAACTACTGCGATGCTAAGATTGTGTTTTTTAGTAACAATTCTTTTTTAATCAATTATAATTAGTAATCATACAGTTTAATTACATTTTCGTTACCATTAGTGATTGAAAAAAAAGTCACTATCACTAAATGGTTATTAATTTTTTTTCATTATAATTATTTTGGATAATGCCAATGATAATTTAATGCCAATAAAAAAATATCAAGTATAATATTAGTCATAAATTCAATATTGTTTTTTTTTTATTAAAAATAGTAATAGCGAAGCTGTATAATTGTTATACTGAAGAAGAAAATAAAAAGGTAAAATTTTTAAACACGTACCGATTTTTGTAATAATAAAATAAATCGCACTGAAGCTAATTAAACTATAGTTAAGATTAATCAAATAAACTATTGGCTAATCTAAAAGTAATTATGTAATATATGTATATTGGGATTTGTAAAATAAATTTTCATGCAAATATTATTTAATAAATATAAAAACAAATAATTCTTGAATGCGACCGTGAAAGTTTACTAAATGTTAAAAATTTATAATGGAAATTTGCATAGGAAAGATTTTTTGTTTAAAACATTTTAATTTATTTATATTTTACTGTTTAGTCTAATCTA
Organism: Gymnosoma rotundatum; assembly: GCA_916610165.2. Taxonomy (NCBI): domain Eukaryota; kingdom Metazoa; phylum Arthropoda; class Insecta; order Diptera; family Tachinidae; genus Gymnosoma; species Gymnosoma rotundatum. The sequence goes on along the minus strand of OU744338.1, from coordinate 83,425,648 downwards.
AAATGAGAAAAATTATATAATTTTATTGCAATACTGTTTAAGCTAACACTCCCGAATACACGTATTTTAACAGATTTTTTCCAACCAATTATTACCCTTTGCACATCTCTTTTAAAATTACCTCTAAGCCGCTTTGTACACGCAAAGAAAAAACATGACTGAGGTAACCATAATCTAAGAGCAACATGCTGTGGTTGTATTATATACATAGTTGTTACCAAAATATAGTATTTTTACAATTAACAATAATATTGCTGATATTGCAACCATATTGTTGTCTAGCTTAATAATAACATGGTAAAGTGTAAACGTAATTATGTTTATTTTAATTTATTTTATTCGTGCTTGATTCCTTCAAATATAAATATTTTATATATGAATGTTTTTTTGACCTTTTTTAGTTAATTTTTGTTTTCTAATTTTTTAAGCACTAGGTCAGTTTATAAATAATAACAAATGTTTATTTATATTTTCAATATTTCAGAAAGGATTGAAAAGTCACAAATTTTTGATGGGGATAAATATAAAATGGCATACAAAACTTACAATACTTTAAATAGATTATTTAGTAAAACAAAAGATAAGATTAAAAAATGGGACATGTCAAATGTAGTTTACAAAATACCTTGTAATGGTAATGATAGTGAGAATTGTAATAAGGAATATGTAGGTACGACAAAAAATAAACTAAAAACTAGAATAGCTGGACATAAGTCTGATCAAAGATACAGGGACGTTAATAATTCACAAAAAACTGCATTATCTTCCCATTGTGCCAGATTTAATCATAATCCTAACTTTGAAGATGCATCTGTTTTAAATATAGAAAATAATTATAAGCGTCGGTATATGTTAGAGATGTTACAAATAATTAAAATACCAGCAACAAAAAGAATAAACTTTAAGGCTGATACTGATAATGTTGCGCAATGTTATAGACTTTTAGTGCATAAAAAATAATAAACGTTTGAGAGTATATGATTGCTTGTAACATTTCTATAGTGAAAGTTTATGTTAATGTATTTGAATTAAGATTTTTAACATTTTTAAATAATTTAAATGTTTTCTGTTTTTTAAATTTTTATAAGAATGTAAATGTTTAAAATTTTTGAGTTATTTTACTTGAATGTTTTTTGAGTTTTAAATTTATAAGTATGTAATTTTAAATATTTGAGTTTTTTGTCGTTTGGTTTTTTGATTTTTCTGTTTTTGTTTGAAAAAATAATTTCATTTTAAATTTGTTATTTAAAAAAAAAGAAAATTTAATTTTTGTTTCCTGTTTCCTGATGATGCCACCCAAAGGTGTGGCGAAATATTGAAAATATAAATAAACATTTGTTATTATTTATAAACTGACCTAGCGCTTAAAAAATTAGAAAACAAAAATTAACTAAAAAAGGTCAAAAAAACATTCATATATAATTTAAAAGTGAGCACGCCTAAATAATATAACAATGAGTTATAATTTATTTAAAAGAAACCGGTTGATGAGAGGACTTGTAAATCGCTTTAAAACGTTGAGGGATAAGGTTATAAAAACTCAATCTGCAATAACCTTTTTAATTAGATGCCGCAATTCAGGAATTGTACCAAAATTTATTGTGAATGCAACAAAGAATATTCCTAATATTTTCAAGATGGAGGGAAAATGGACAATCAAACACATTATGGAAAAATACTTGTGTGATTTAAGGGATAAAATATTAAGATGTTCAATTCTTGAGAAACATAAATTATTGAGGTATTTTCAAAGGGAGCTGATAATGATTGAAAATGATTTGGAAAAACATTTATCCAGAGAAACAATGGAAAGATTTTTGCAGTTTGAAGACAGAATAGGAGCAGCTTTAAAAGTTAAGGTAAATAAAATACATAAAAAGAAGTTTGAGTGTTTGAGGGAATTACAGAAGAAGGAGTTAGGTATTAAATTAAATAAAAAGTGGTTTGTAAATAAGACTAATTTGGATATTCCAGAAAAGGTTCAGTGGGTTCTTTCATTAGGACATAAACATGCATTACCCATTAAACGAGAAGATTTTCCAGTTCTAAAAATGATAACGGATGGAGAGGATTTAGTGCAAACTTTAAAATCAAAAGAAGAACAGGAAATAGCTAGGACTAAATTAACTTCAATAATAGATAATCATTTAAATAAGATAAAATTAAATAACAGGGATAGATTTATGTTAGAAAACGTAAAAAAGGCGGATAGTTTTTTGAGAAGAAATAGGGATATACTTATCTTAAAAGCTGATAAAGGTAACACCACAGTAGCTTTAAACAAGAGTGATTATGTTTTAAGAATTAACAATATTGTAGGGGATGTTGCTAATTATAAGTTAGCAAACAAAGATCCAACAACCAAATTGCAGAAGGTTAATAATGTGTTGGTTGAAGAACTTTTTAAACAAAAAGTTATTACAATTTTAGAGAAAAACAAGCTTAAAACCAATGTTTCTACAGCTCCAAGATTGTATGGGTTACCAAAAATTCACAAGGAGGATTTTCCTTTAAGACAAAATATGTGGATGATTTGTTTTGTATTATTTCTGCATCTGGTATTGAAAATATGTTGGAAACATTTAATAGTTTCAATAGTTGTATAAAATTTACAATAGAAATAGAAAATGATTTTAAATTACCCTATTTAGATACGTTAGTAATAAGGAGAGGGAATAAACTAAAAATGGATTGGTACCAAAAGCCAACAGCTTCCGGGAGAATTATTAATTATTATTCAAAGCATAACAAAAGAATAATTATTAATACGGGAAAAAATTTGATAGAAAAAGTACTTAAGCTAAGTGATAAGGAATTTCACAAAAGCAATAAAGATAAAGTTAAAAAGATATTAATTGATAATAATTTTCCAATGAGAGTGATAAATAGTTTGTTTAAACAGTTAAGGTTTAGAAGAGCAAATAATACAAGAGATGTTACAGAAACTAAAGTTTATAAGTCTTTAATTTATGTACCAGAAATAGCAGAAAGGATTGAAAAGTCAAAAATTTTTGATGGGGATAAATATAAAATGGCATACAAAACTTACAATACTTTAAATAGATTATTTAGTAAAACAAAAGATAAGATTAAAAAATGGGACATGTCAAATGTAGTTTACAAAATACCTTGTAATGGTAATGATAGTGAGAATTGTAATAAGGAATATGTAGGTACGACAAAAAATAAACTAAAAACTAGAATAGCTGGACATAAGTCTGATCAAAGATACAGGGACGTTAATAATTCACAAAAAACTGCATTATCTTCCCATTGTGCCAGATTTAATCATAATCCTAACTTTGAAGGTGCATCTGTTTTAAATATAGAAAATAAGTATAAGCGTCGGTATATGTTAGAGATGTTACAAATAATTAAAATACCAGCAACAAAAAGAATAAACTTTAAGGCTGATACTGATAATGTTGCGCAATGTTATAGACATTTAGTGCATAAAAAATAATAAACGTTTGAGAGTATATGATTGCTTGTAACATTTCTATCGTGAAAGTTTATGTTAATGTATTTGAATTAAGATTTTTAACATTTTTAAATAATTTAAATGTTTTCTGTTTTTTAAATTTTTATAAGAATGTAAATGTTTAAAATTATTGAGTTATTTTACTTGAATGTTTTTTGAGTTTTAAATTTATAAGAATGTAATTTTAAATATTTGAGTTTTTTGTCGTTTGGTTTTTGATTTTTCTGTTTTTGTTTGAAAAAATAATTTCATTTTAAATTTGTTATTTTAAAAAAAAAGAAAATTTAATTTTTGTTTCCTGTTTCCTGATGATGCCACCCAAAGGTGTGGCGAAATATTGAAAATATAAATAAACATTTGTTATTATTTATAAACTGACCTAGTGCTTAAAAAATTAGAAAACAAAAATAAATATTTTATGATATTCTCATGAAATATTTTTTATTTAAAACTACAATTTGATTGTATTACTGCGGGGAAAGCATATCGATATGGCCTTTTTACTACTGCTCAAATAGCTCATCAGTGGATTTTACCTACATGTTGTATAGAAAACTAGAAAGTCTTATACAAAACCCAAACTGATTAAATGAAAACTCCATTGAATCAATAAGACAAAAAGACAATAACAACTCAAAAATGTTTTATATAAAAAACTCAGCAAACATTCAGTAACTATTTTTATTTTTTCTTTCATTTTTCTACATACTCGTAAGGGATCCCATTGGGAACCATTCATATCTATTTGAAAGATTCAATGAAAAAATAAAATTAAAAATTCAAAACATTTTTTATTAATACTCGTAAGCAATGTGCACATGCAAATAAATCAGTATGAAAATTTGTTATTCGTAATCTTTTTTATATTTTAATTTACTTTAATTTTAAATATAAAATTGAAGTAACATTATGGCATTATATTGCCATGGTAAATCCAATTTTACTCAACAAAAATAGCAAACAATATGCACACAAAATATTAAATAAATTTATTATAAATTGAAAATAAAAATAATATAATTTTCTCTTGTGTGTTTTTTTTTCCACTCATAATAATCATATGTCTTCACAATTTACTCAAGAAATGTTTTAAGATGCCTTAAAACGTCACATAGTTTTAAAATACGTACAAGAAATTTAATGTGTTTGTTTCCACAGTATTTGACCATGAAGACGTTTCAACACATGACATATTAAGGCATCAACACATTTTTCAAATACACACAAGAAAGTATTTTGTGTCTCATGTACAGTGTTTGACAGTATTTGTGTTTCACTTCTACAGTATTTGATAGTATTTGCTTGTCACGACCTTACTTCAGTAAAACTTTTAAAAGATATGCGATTCTTGGTTGTGTCTTGTGCAGGCCTCTTACATAAAATAAAGAATTTTCATGAAGTTTGGTCCAAATTTATTTGTAATAATATCTAAAATTCTTTATAAAAAACAAATAAAATTAAATTCGTATACAGAATGTTATGTTACTTTATTCGGCTTCCTAATATTATTTACAAATAATTTAAGTCTGAAATGTGCATTTGCGCAAAAATATTTTTCACACTTCGATCAGATTTTTGTTGTTTTATAACCTTTACAAAATTTTATTTGTCAACATTTTCGTACGCACAAATTTTAATTTGTGGACGGTCTTGATGAAAGCATGTTTTCTCGAGTTATATATCAATCGCCGAGTTCTATAGCTACTTAAACGGAAATTCGTGCCTAAAAATGTTTTCACCCGTTGTTTTATTATAAAAATCCAGTCATTTATTGAAGCTATGTCTAAAATGTTGAAAAATACCTGAAGTGGCCACCTACAATATTTTAACTTTACGCTGTATTTCCTTGCAATCTGGTCTGTTATAACTACACAAAATTTTGTACTTTTAAAAAATCCAATAGTTTCCGGTATACATTTGCTGCTTTTTTCTATTTCTATTGAGTTATGTTTTGAACTTGGGATAATTTATATCATTTAAAAATAAATTCATAATAACGACTGATTTATAATAGTAACAATAAATTTTATTTTAAACAACTTTTTCGGTTCTTCAAAACCTTTTTCAAATCTGAGGACTTCTTCTAACAAGAGCATACTAGGAAATAGTGCCTCATTTTGTAAACTCCTGCAATTGGATTTTGTAACCACTTGATAGTACTTCAATATTAACTTTTATTCGGTAGATAAAATCAATTTCAGGAATTTCTGCAGCTTATTCAGGATTAGAAAATAAACTCTTTTGCCGTCGTGTTAGCATCGCTGTTGTTTCCAAGTCCAGTTTTCGGGACGTCCACTATTGGCTCTTATTCAGTTCTAAACCTTTTTTTGTTCCGATAAAACATCTTTAAAATATTTTATTATTCAACTTTAATTATCACATAGCAAACATCTCTTTACAATTATTAAAACCCAAAACATTTTATGACTGACAAAAGGTTTTTACTCTAATGCAAGATGAGCAAAAACAGAAAAAAAGTATAATCGAAAAAATTGCGCAAAAATGCGCAAAAGACATCCTTTTTTTATAGCGATATAAAACATATTAAGGATCGCGACTGCCTTCACTTTCAAAAATCTTTTCTTTTTTTAAAGTTAAGGATATATATATATATATATATATATATATATATATATATATAATTAGCTGTAAATATATATATATATATATGGAAGACACACAAAAAATTATTAAAAAATCTTCATTCGTTTTGCTTCAACAAAAAAAAAAAACTTAAAATGTAAAAAGTGAAAATTTATGCAATGTTTGTTCTCTAAAGTTTCCTATAGTTAGGCTTTCAAAAAAAATTTATGCGACTTACTCTACGTCCCTGAACGGTGTCCCAAAACTTAAAATTTAAAGCAAGAGATTTAAAAATTCACTATACGTTGCAGAATTCCGTAGTCTGTCGAGCTGCCTCCTTAAGTTTTTACATTTCTTAAATTTAAATTTTGGCTAAACGTCCGGCTAGATTGGCGCAAAATACCCCTTTGTGCGATGATATCTTCTTGTATGTTGTCCTAAATACTTTGGAGAAAACTGGCGAAATGTTAAAAACTTGTAAAAGAATTTTTTAGTTGGATCTTCTAGACAAAAAAATTATACTTCTTAACTTGTATTCAAAGATTAATTAAAGAATGGCAAACTTAAAAACTAATTAATTTTTAATTAATAATTTAATTAATTAATTTTTCTTTATATTTCAGAGGAAACTTGCACCAAGAACCCGACTTACAGGGCTTAAGAACATTAGAAAAAGATGCTTATCTCCTAATTTTCATGTCATCCATTAAATATGTTCACACTAAGAGGTTTATTGTAGAATTCCATTACTTTATGAAAGAACTACTTCAACTGCAATCGGTAAGTTTTTAACGTGTTTAAGGTTATATACTCGAATCTAAGTGTCGTTATTAAAAAAAGCTTCTAATTTTCAGCCAGTAATACAGCAATTAAAAGGAAATGAGACAAGGAAACTCGGAAAAAGAAGTGCTGTGAAAATTGGTCTAGAATTGTACGCAGAGTCTCTTATTATTTTATTACCGGTTTCTTATAATAGTGACCAATTATTAGTCGCTGACCTTGGTAAACTTACGCTTGTAAATAGTTTTCATTACGCTACAGATTTGACTTCCATTAGTGCAAAGTCCACAGCCTTAAATGCTGTAAATGAAATAGTTGATTTAATGACCATTGATCTGGTTGGCATTAACTTTCTTACAGGTGAACTTGAAAATGACAGTCAAATAAGCTCAACTATTAAAAGAGATTTTAATGTCCTTCGTGTTGGCACTTTCAACATTGTAAGGCTGGGTAATGCAATATTTAAGGAGAAGTATCTTCTAAAGTTACAAGTTTTAAGAAACATCGAATCCGACGTGAGTCATAATATTCCCGATATAAAAATTGAAGGAACGTTTTCAGAACTTCATAGTTTTGTCAATCTACAGCAATACAAACTTATTCGAGGTTTTCTTAATTACAATTTAGGGGAGAACATAGATGACGTTTACTTCAGTTTTCAGTTTAATCTTAATAATTCGATCGAAAAACTTTGTTCTTTGACAACAGTTAATGAACTCAAAAATAATCAATCTAAATGGAATACCTTATCAATGAATTTTCTATTAGAAAATGTGGTTATATCTCTAGCCGACCCGTCTGAGATCAGCAATCAGACATTTGCTTGCATTAAATTTATAAAATCAACCTTAGAAATTGGCTCGTATAGTGACGGCTCGATGGAAGTTGATCTTATATCAACTGAAATACTTGTTATAGACGCTAGGAAAGAAATTCCAGGATCCACTCCAGATAATAAATTTAAATATATCTTAGAGCGATCAATAAAGAGTTCTGTAAAAAGTTCAGTTCAAGCTGAAATTCATAGCCGTAAACGGAACGACACAATTAAATACACGATACTTTTAAATAACATGAGAATAATGGCTATATTGGACTTTTTAGAAAAAGTAAATAATTTTTTAAAAGAATGTCCCTGTATGTCTTTAGAAATGAGTAGAAATCTAAGTTATCGAAATATGTCAAATAAATTAATTCACAAAGAAAGAGGAAAGCCATATGAATATTCTGACAGCCAGCTAAAATATGAGTTTGTGTTGAATATATCTAACTCTGAAATCGTGTTTGTGGAAAACAGTAACGAGTTTGATACGTATGCTATAATACTTAAAAGCACAACTGTTTTTTCTTATAAGTCAAATAATAAAATTGCTCCGATTTCAGTAGATATAAATCATTTAGAAATATTCTCCTGTATTTTGGGATGTGAAGTTGAAAGTTCTCAGTCCATTATTGATCCGCTTTCTCTTAGTATGGAGCTGCGTGGCACCTGCTTTCAAGTTCAGATGCAAAGTAAAATTTTTCTGCGAATATCTTACCATGATGTCATGCTATTTTCTCGAATAATGCAATCTATACCAAAACAGACAAAAAAACGCATAGCAAGAAGTTTTAATGAATTAAGGGACTTTGAAAAAATTATGCCATTACTTGCGATGGGCTTCAAACATTCCGAATGCTGGGTTGCCATGGAGGTCAGTGGTTTTAATATTAACAAGGCTGCAATTTGGTTGTCTCAGCAGAAATATAAAAATTCAAGTTTTGCAATTGAAATTAACAGTATAACATTGAATGCTAGCTGTATATCCGTGTGCATAATTGACGATTGCTTTGATTCAGATGTACCTCTGTTGGAAGTTTCTCTCTCAAATTTAATGATTTCTCAAAATTTTCCAAAAAAAGATGAAAAAATTAAAAGATTTTATGAAGGTGAAATTGATACCTCATTTACAAGTTATTATTACAACCGTCATCTGAGTGGTTGGGAGCCAATAATAGAACCTTGGCAGTGTATAGCAGTGTGGAAGTACTCAAACTCTAATGCATCTAAAACAAACTTATCAGTAGACGCAAGTAGTAAACAAATTTTAAAATTAAATATAACATCTACACTTTTAGAGTTATGTGGCTTAGTGCGTAAAAATTGGACAGAAGATTATTTAAAGTGTTCACTACATAAAGCTCATATTCAATGCTCAAATACAAATACTCGAAAAAGACTTCCGTTCGTTCCATTTGCGTTAAAAAACCTTACAGGTGAACCACTTATATTTAATATATTCTTCTCACACGCTGGTGGCATAACACGTACAGAACAACAACAAGACCTTATGTATAACTGGATATCTGCTCAACATAATGAAGTTGTTCCCTTCGACTTCGGACCTCAAAGCAAGCTACGCCATTTGGATTCCCATAAACTAAACATTCACCAGATACTTGTTCAAATTCATGGTTGGACATTAATTGGTCCAATTTCTATTGACAAGGTCGGAAAATATTTTCGTTACGCTAGCACAGATATGCAATACCAAAAAAAATCGCGAATTGTTTTTGAAATATCCTTGGTCGGCTCAGCACAAAAATTGATTGTTATACGTTCAGCTTTAAATGCAGTTAACAAGACATCGAATACATTTTTATTACGTATGAAAAACGGTAAAGAATCAAACTTAATGAAGATAAAGCCATCAGAAAAAATATCAATACCACTGCAATTTGTAGATTCTGCTATTTATTTAAAACCTAATTTTATGGTTGAAACCACCGCGGGGGATGACGATGAGAACGGCTTTTGCACACGAGCGATTCAGTGGACTAGCTGTCTTCAAACTGATTGCATTCAGGAGATACATTCTTGCATTACACAGAACAAAGAACCGTTTAATGTACTGTCAGAAATAAAAAAAGATAAATATCCTGTAAGGGAAGCTATATCAATGCCTGGTCACACCATAACAATAATACCCCCACTGAAGTTAAGAAATTTGTTGTGTTGTGACTTGCTCTTCCAAATTGCTGGTCATACTCAGGGTAGATTAAATGCTTCAAAAGAAGTCGAGATTTTCTCAGTTGATATAAATGAATCATTTTGTCTCAGCATTACTCTTGACAATTACAAACCATCTGGCTGGATTAAAATCCCAATGGGACATACTGGTGTTGTAGAGCCTAAGTTAAAATTGGTTGATGTTTTTAACAGAGAGTTATTTTTGCGCATCTCAATACAATCGGTTCAAGGGAAAGGGATGGAAATATTAATTGGAGCTCCTATTTGGCTTGTTAATAAAACAGGACTACCACTTCTCTTTAGACAAGAAGGTACGAGTGACTTAGCATCTGCACAATTTGATGAACACGAATTTGCAAGAGAAGTTTCGCCACTTATGTTTTCATTCTCTGATCAAGAAGGCTCTCCATTAATTGAATTTCGCTTAGGAAAAAGTTATGGAAACAATAATAAGGTGAGTTAAATTAAAAAAATATTGATAATTTATTATTGATAGGAGCATTAATATGAATAATTTAAGTATGTTATTAAAAATAACTTGTAAAATTAACAATAGTTCATCAAGTTTTTTCTTATTCAGATATACGATAAATTTATTAAAACCTCTAATATTAAAGCTGTAGCTGCCTACACCACTGATCTTCCTGGAATTTTTACAGTTTGCGTTTGGTAAAATAGGGTACTAATTTTTTTTTAATATTTCAAATGGGAGTGACAGTTCCAATACACATTAAATATATATCATCGTCTTACTTCGTAACAATAATAGGTAGCACCTTAAATTTTGTTCAAATAACTCTCTTTTTAATATGCAAAGTGTAAAGAAAACATAGCTGGATTGGAGCAGTCGGCGTTGTACTACCCGTACAAAGCGAAAAAATAATTATGGTGTATAAAGAGAACTATAACACTTTCTCTGTTGAAATTTTGCACCAGTAGCACGATAGCAATATACATACTTAAGCGAAACACAAACAGAAGTGGGTGTTGCACCCTCTATGCAAAGTGAATAATAATTACCGAGTGCCTAGAGAACTACAATGCATATAACTAGAGAAAAAATTCTGAAATGAAACAGTAGTCGTGGTACGTCCTACACAGAGTGATAAGTAAGCATTAAGAAACTAGAGAATTAGAACACTAAGGCCCAGAATTTTTGTACCAGAAACTTTCTTATCAATATGCTTAGTCTAGCGAAATACTGGATAGATTTTGACCATGGGCGTGGTACCACCTATAGAAAGTAAAAGGCTGTCGTCGTTTACTAAGGAAACTGTAAGGGGAAGATCTGCAAATTTCGTACAACTTCCATAATTATTCCATGTTATTGTGCATAATTAAATTAAACTGGCTGAATTGGAAAAGTGGCCGCGTTACGATTATTCCCACTGGCGTACCGAAGCGCTTCTGGTTCAATGCTGATTCTTAAAATAATATTAGAGTAAGTGAAACAAGTACACAGCCCGGTACTTTAATTATAAATTATAATTTAAAGCATTTCGATCATTCATTCCGTATTCGCCATTCCGATTGTTTCAACTTTTTAAAATTTCGATCGATTTTGTGTAGCTTTAAAAAATTATGAATCTTCACCCCAAAATAACCAAAAAGGCCAATATAAATAACAATACTAAACAAAGATAAATTAAAAAATTGCAAAAGACAAATTGTGAAAGAAAATAAATTCCACTTTAAAAAGTGAAAAGTAGCATTATTCCGAAAAAAAAATTTTCGATTTTTGAAAAATCAATTTGCGGACTTAAACCTTCTTCGATCAGAATTGAGTTCAGTGACATGGTTGACTATAATAATAATGATAATAATAATGATAATAAAAATGATAATAATAAAAACCATCCTGTTTACCCTCGGGAGTTGCACCACCTCGGAACCGCTTCCGCATTACTTCGAGGTGGTTCCCTTTGTGGGCGTTTTGCCCAAAACAATCTTCGCCGATACCATCTTCGTTTGCGTCCAAGTACGCTATGTTTTGTCGAGGTCGATTTTCTTCCGCCTTAATATGTTTTCGCAGAAGTTCGCCACAAAATTCCAGGATTCTTCATGCTCCATCATCATCTATACAATATTTTCCGGCGTTATAGGGCCTATTAGCAAAACCATGGCCTCCCGCTCATTTTGCCATCGGTCGCATGCTCCACATCGTCCAGATAGCCGCCTCCTTCATATATGCAAAATGGTATACTACATACATTCATTTTGTGAAGATATTTCCTGAAGTAACCATGGCCTGAGAGCAACTGCGTTACATAGTAATTTGTACCTACATTTTTTCTTTTTATCCACTTCTCTATGACAGGAATTAACTTTGCCGTCCATCTACCCTTTCTTTCGTTATTCCAGCGAGTCTGCCACTTTCGCAGTCATAATCAGCAGCTCCGTCTTATGTGTTGCCAACTCTAAACCGCGTGATTCTGTTTGGGATCCGTGCCGGTCGAGCTCCGAAGCCAGAATGCTTCTATTCAGTTTATTTGCATTCCATCTGCCCGTACCATTTCTTCTTTGGCTTAACACCTCTCTGTTTGCTTGGATGGAGTATGAGATATACTCGTGATCACTTCCTGTGTATATATCGAGTAATGATAATAATAATGATAAAATTAATGATAATAATAATGATAATAATAATAATGATAATAATAATGATAATACTAATGATAGTAATAATGAAAATAATAATGATAATAATAATAATAATAACAATAATAATAATAATAATAATAATAATAATAATAATAATAATAATAATAATAAAAATAATAATAATAAGGGCTATTGACAGAATCACATGTGTATATGAAAAGATATAACTCACGAACACGTCGACCGATTTTGTGCAAACTTTAGCTAACCATCTACACGACCATGCAAACAAACCCTTAAAACTTAATCGAAGACGAAATAACCTTTCTGCAGTTTTCAAAAGTTTATAGAGGACTGAAAAAATGTTATAAAATTAGAACTATTTGCAAAATTGAAAAGAAATTACATATTTTGATTAAAATCAAGATAGTCATAAATATCAGCAAAGAAAATTTTGTTTTTCTTAACACAGCTTATGTTATGTCATTTAAGTTATTTACAATTATAAAAATCTGAAACCAAGTAACCTATCAGCATTACTAATAAGGATGAATAAATAAAAATAAATAGTATATACATTAAATTATAACAGTTAAAGTTTCTTTTACTGGTTTAACCAAAAGAAAAAAAATTTAATGTTTGTTTAAATTACACTATGCAACAAGATTTTACTGTTATTGTAATTTTTGATGATTTATTATACCCTTTACCACAAAAAGTGGAAAATAGGATCTACAATATCTATTTCCCACCCTATAAAGTATAAATGTATATATATATATTGAGTTCTTATGTATAGCGAATTCGATTGAGCGATGTCCGTCTGTCCGTCCGAGTTAGTGTTGCAATCAACTTTGTCATGGCACTAGATGAGCTAGAGAAAATTTAAATACGCTAATCTATCAGACATACTTGCGAAAATTTAGCTACAGATAATCAGCAAGATCGTCCATGTCATTCGAGGCATCGAACAAAACACCACGCCTGCCCCTAAATTTGTCATATTATTTAGAATAGTGAATTGATTCAAATCAATCAAATCAAAATTAAAAAATAAGAAAAAAATAATTGGCTCTCGCTCATATTTTCCGAATTTTGGCACTCCGAACTTTAAATATAAAAGTACGATTTTTCAAGATATTATCATAGGCATCATTTAAAAACTTGACATTTTTATATAAAATCATTATTAATTTTTTTTTTTTTTTGAATTTTCTGTCACCCCAATATTTGCTTTCTTTATTGAAGTTACTTTACTAAACTAGATTTACATTAACGGTGAAGGGTGTATAAGATTCCGTATAGCCGAATTTAGCATTGTAGATGTGGGTAACTCCCGTTGACTTTTATTCAAAATAAAAGGCCAAATGTATATTTTTAAGGTTTATTCTTCGACTTCATGTAGATTTTCTCTTCGAGCATAAATCAATACTAAAAACTAATACTTAAACTAAAACTGAAATGGGTGTTAATAATTCATGTTGATTTAATTTCAAAGAGAGTGAGAGAAATTAGTGAATATTTTTTTTATTAGGACCAGCACTCAGGGAATGACCCCTACTTATGCAATACATTGTGCCAGAACTAGAAAATTAGGTTGTGGGAAAGGGGATAGAGAGAGTACTGTTTGTGGACATTTGTTTTGAATCTTTGCATATTGAAAGTGGCAGGAAAGACCTCTGCAGGGAGTTTATTCCACATACGAACTATTTGGCTAAAAAACAAATTTTCTCTGCAATGCCTAGTGCGACAAAGGAATGCGCTCTTGACGTAGAGCGCGTTGCTTGTACGAAATTACGATTCTCAACAACATGTTCCCTGATTTCATAAGAGCACATTCCTTTATAGTAACGATAAAACAGTGAAATACACCCCACATTGCGTCGATACTAAGTGAATCAATAGAGCTTGATACCCTACTGTCACCGAGGAGCTTCTTCGCTGTGTCCTACACGCGGTCGAGTAACTCCAAAATAGACTTTGACGCACCAGCCCATACATGAGAGTCGTATTCCATTTTTGGTCTGATAAAGGTAATATAAATAGTAATTAGATTAAATAAAGTGAAGTATTTCTTACACCGTTTAAGAAAACCTAGGCACTTTAATGCTTCTTTTGCGACCTGAAAAATATGCTGGTTCCAATGAAAATCACATTGAATTTTCATGCCAAGAACTTTGAGAGCTTCTAATTCCTTAATATAAATACAACCCACAATTACAGATGAGGTAGCACATTCAGCCGTACGCTTGTGTGAAAGCGCGCAGCACTGGGTTTCGTAAATAATTTAAAAGTTAAACTCTTTCCATTAGACATACAGCATTGAGTTTAACAAAAAGTAATAGATTAAACTAAAGCTCTCTTGAATTATTAGACGAAACAAAAGGTAATAAGCCTTCTCAACAAGCACTCTTACTTTGTTTTCTCTTTTTATAGTTCGTATCGGTCCTCTAGTTACAAAAACTGTCGAAATTTAAATTCAATGGATAAAGATTTTCAAAAACATAGAAATTAATTTTTATTACAAATCAAATGTAACTTCGTTTAAATAAAAGTATATTAAATAAATATTTACTTATGTCTGTTTTTTGTTTTCAGAAAATTGTACAATTGCTGGTAGGTTATTTGGTAATTTGGTAATAACTTCATAATTTGTTTAATTAGATGTTCAAAATTTTACAGACATATGCGATATGACGTACAGAATAAAAATCCATAAAGTGCTTAAATTTTAAATTTTTGCAGATATGATATAAGGTCTTTACGATGTAAATAACTCGACATTTCTTGGAGTTGTTTAAAATCTATATTTAACGATCTGTTTTTTCGATATTTGCAGAGATACGGTCACATATGACGAACATTTGCCTAAAATTTATTTGCTCTTGTTTGCCCTAAAGTTTTTCGAAACAATACAAAATTAGTTTTGTGGTCACACTACGCACATTTATTTGCCTATTTTTATTTGTTCGAACAGGTATGAAATAATGTCAAATAAAATACAGGCAAACATGTTTTATTAACGGTAACATTTAAAATAATATTTGCCTTAAAAATATATTTGATCGAACTGAAGAAAAACGTAAATTTATTTGCCCACAAACTGCTGCGCCTGGATGTGTGTGAAGATAAATACGTCAAGTTAAATACGTTTTTTAAAAAATGTAGCATGCGATATTTTTTTTTCTCCCATACATACAGTACAATTTGTATAGTAAATTCCGGACTTTTTTAACGAATACGATTACAGCAACAAAACCCTACGATCTCGGATAATCAAACCTATTGGGAAATCAAGGGCACATATAGAGCTATTAATCTGTAAACACAGTTTAGTCAAATTGAATTTGAGAAATTTTTTATAAGACGCGGAAAATTGACTTAGTGCAATTTTCTCATATACGATGAGTTCTGTAAGGGATTTTCTCAATGTAGCCAAACCCTTCGATCTCGCGGAATTACACCTATTGGGCAATCAAGAGCACATATAGAGCTATTAATCTGTAAACACAGTTTAGTCAAATTGAATTTGAGAAATTTTTTATAAGACGCGGAAAATTGACTTAGTACAATTTTCTCATATACGATGAGTTCTGTGAGGGATTTTGTCAATGTGGCCAAACCCTTCGATCTCGCGGAATTGCACCTATTGGGAAATCAAGAACACATATAGAGCTATTAATCTGTAAACACAGTTTAGTCAAATTGAAATTGAGAAATTTTTTATGAGACGCGGAAAATTGACTTAGTGCAATTTTCTCATATACGATGAGTTCTGTGAGGGATTTTGTCAGTGTGGCCAAACCCTTCGATCTCGCGCAATTACACCTATTGGGAAATCAAGAGCACATATAGAGCTATTAATCTGTAAATACAGTTTAGTCAAATTGAATTTGAGAAATTTTTTATGAGACGCGGAAATTTGACTTAGTGCAATTTTCTCATATACGATGAGTTCTGTGAGGGATTTTGTCAGTGTGGCCAAACCCTTCGATCTCGCGGAATTACACCTATTGGGAAATCAAGAGCACATATAGAGCTATTAATCTGTAAACACAGTTTAGTCAAATTGAATTTAAGAAATTTTTTATGAGACGCGGAAAATTGACTTAGTGCAATTTTCTCATATACGATGAGTTCTGTGAGGGAATTTATGACTGTGGCCAAACCCTTCGATCTCAAAGAATTATGCCTATTGATGAATCATGGGCAGATATAAAGGTATTAAACTGTAAACACAGTTTATTCAAACTGAATTTAAGAAATTATTTATAAGACGCGGAAAATTGCTCTTGATTTCCCAATAGGTCAAATTCTGCGAGATCGAAGGGTTTGGCCACATTGACAAAATCCCTTACAGAACTCATCGTATTGCGAAAATTGCACTAAGTCAATTTTCCGCGTCTTATAAAAAATTTCTGAAATTCAATTTAAATAAACTGTGTTTACAAATTAATAGCTCTATATGTGCCCTTGATTTCCCAATAGGTCTAATTCTGCGAGATCGAAGGGTTTGGCCACAGTATTAAAATCACTCACAGAACTCATCGTATATGAGAAAATTGCACTAAGTCAATTTTCCGCGTCTCATAAAAAATTTCTTAAATTCAATTTGACTAAACTGTGTTTACAGATTAATAGCTCTATATGTGCTCTTGATTTCCCAATAGGTGTAATTCCGCGAGATCGAAGGGTTTGGCCACACTGACAAAATCCCTCACAGAACTCATCGTATATGAGAAAATTGCACTAAGTCAAATTTCCTCTTCTAGGTTTGGGAAATTATAATAAATTCTCTTATATAGAATTTGTATATTCTTCATTTTTAAAAAATAAAGTTTACTGTTTTTCTTATCATCAAACGAACAAGAACCAATTTTATAATTTTTTTCGAAGCGGTATTTTAATTGATTTTTTATTTAATACGAGGGCTGCTCTATATATTTCTGGCCTAATAGTGAAAATGCGAATATTTATAATCAAAAATTGTTTTATTGTTTTTCAAAGTATTCTCCAGCATGATTTATACACTTTTGCATGCGCTGAAACTAGTTGTCGAAGCACTTTTTCAACTCCGATTGAGACACCTCTAAAACATGGTTTTTTAACACTTCAACAGCTTCTTCTGGCGACGAAAATCGTTGACCACGCATTTTTTTCTTGATGTGCGGAAACAAGAAGAAGTCTTTAGGTGCCAAGTAAGGGCTGTACGGCGGATGACCCATTAATTCGACGTTTTGGCCTGTCAAAAACGCTCTGGTTTGAGCCGATGTGTGAGAGCTCGCATTGTTATGGTGAACAATGATTCGTCTTCTCTTGTTGGTTTTTCGAATTTCTCCGATGATTTCAGGCAAACAAATTGTAGTGTACCACTCAGAAGTGACCGTCCTACGTTGCTCAAGCGGAACAGTCGCCACATGACAAGTTTTGCCGAAGAAACATTCGACCATTTGCTTCGAAGTGCTTCTTCCACGAACAACTTTCGTTGGATTTTGCTCGTCTTTGAAGACCCACACGGTCGATTGTTGTTTCGTTTCGCGCTCATACGCATAGATCCATGATTCTTCACCTGTTACGATCTTATAAACGTCTTTTGAAGCACCGCAATCGTATTTTTGCAACATTTCTTTGCACCAATTGACACGAGCCTTTTTTCTAGCGACTTTCAAATTATGCGGGATCCAACGAGAACAAACCTTTTTTACGGCCAGGTGTTCATGCAGTATCGAATGTATGCTGGTGGAATAAATGTCCAAGGATATCTCTATCTCTCGGTATGTCGCATATCGATCTTGCATTATGAGTTCACGCACGGCATCAATGTTTTCTGGCACAACAGCCGTTTTTGGACGACCTTCACGGAATTCGTCTTTGAGCGAGCTTCGGCCACGATTAAATTCATAATACCGATTTTTCACAGTGCTATAGGATGGTGCTTCATCGCCATACAAAGATTTAAATTCATCAATGCACTCTTGTCGTGATAATCCACGTCGAAAGTTGTGAAAAATGATGGCACGAAAATGTTCACGAGTTAATTCCATTTTTTTTTTTATATTAATTTTTTCAAGTCACTGTAAACAACACAAATAATGGTCGTACGTCAAAACGTTTTGAGTACAATTATGCTTAAAAATGATAAAAATCCATAAAAACAAAGTTATTGTGTTGGATAAGTTAATACAACAAAACATTGTTTAACAAAGCCGCGATCGTAAGTAAAACACTCGGTGTAAAAACAATAAAATTGTTAAACAATGAATATAAGTGTAGATTTTTTAAAACAAACTATTGTTTATAAATAAACAAAATAAAAAATACAAAAACAATTTACCTCAACAATTTGAAGTCATCAAATTTGCATCCCTCAAACTGCTATTAAGCTTGCTACAAATGCATTGCAACTGCTTCTTGTGTTTAAAAGAGAAGGGAAGTCCAAACCAACAACAAAACAACCAGGTATTCAAGACAAAATAATTTGGTGTGAGACTAGCGAATTATAAAGTCGTTTGTACATAAACTAAATCATATTAAATAATTTTTAAAATTCACGCAAGTTTATTCCACACAACAATTATTTTCTCTTACAAATTACATTTTACTCTTCAGAAAGTGAAGCATAAAAACACAAAAACATTTTCTTCATATCTTTATTCTGGAAATTTTTTCCACAATTTATTTAAAAATCAAAACACAATCTCGGTTGATCACTTGCCACAATCCCGTTGTCACGATTCGGCTCTTCTCGCTTTAATTCCTTAAATTTTTCTATAAAAGAATAAATAAAATTATTTATAAATTATAATACTTACCATTTCTCACTTTTTCATTTACCAAACAACATACTACATTTTTCTTTCTATTAACATTCGTTTAATAGTTGTTGTTGTTCTTTCATTTTAACCTGCTGTTATTTATTGTGAATAAAAAGAATAAAAAGTTGACAACCCAGCAAACATTTTTAAAAGTTATTGAAGTGAAGTAGTTTTACACATTAAATAAAATAATATTTTACTAAAGTACTGAAAAGTAATATAATTAATGAAATTATATTTTGTGGTACTGTAAATATTTTCTAAAAGCTAGAGGATTGAGTACAAGCAAAATTTTTTTTCCTAATAAATTCATAAGAATTGTTGGCTATATTTAAACAAAACAAAAAAAAAAAAAAAAAAAATAAACAACCTCGATATATTTGTATAAGCCAGTTTTGCAGTATTTGAATTTTAAATTCCATTGTTTGTGTATAGATAATTGCATTCTTGCCAATATAACCCAGAAAACAATTTTGGTGAAATTCAAACAAATATAGTTTTGGTGTGAATAATTAAATTGATATAATAAAATATTTATATTTCTAAATCGTCTGGAAGTCGCTTAATCCGGTAAGATCTCGAAAAGTTCTTATTTCCAAGAAGCAAAATAATTTTCTTGAGGTCCTTCCATGTATGTTTGGAATTTATTTTACGTAAAGGCATATTAGGTACAATGCAGGCTAGTAAGAAAAATGTTAAGCCGTCTACAATGAAGGCTTTAGTACAACAGAAAAGTACCGTCTTAAATAATATTGAGCGTGTCCGGCGATCTTTAAAAGAGAAAACAATATCTTTTAATCCGATTGAATTGGAATGTCGCCAAGATATATTAAATTCATATATCGAACAGGCTATGGTTTTCCAGACGGAAATTGAGATATTGAACCCTAATAATGACGAAAGACCTGCTGTAGAAGATTTGTGCGTGTCGACAAAATGTCTACTTTTAGCACATTTAGCTCCAGGTAGAAGACAAAGCTCACATGAAAACGTTTCTGGTATTGCACCTCATCATAGCAGCCTTCCGAAAATGAAATAATCGAAATTTAGCGGCAAGTACTCAGAGTACAAAAATTTTATAAGTTTGTTTGAGGGCCTTGTTGATCATGATATATCTCTCAGAGAGATAGAAATAACACTAAACTGGATAAAGACTCATCCATCTACCCTTTCGACGTTCATAGCGAATCGGGTAACAGAAATTCAGGAATTGTCTGACCAAATTACGTGGCATCATGTACCATCAAAGAGCAATCCTGCGGACATCGTTTCAAGGGGCTGTAATGTTGATGAGCTCATTGACTCAATGTGGTTCACGGGCCCGGGGTTTTGCTCAATGAGAGCAACGAGTGGCCAGTTAATAACCATTTTAAGTTGAATGACGAACAATTGTCATTTTTTTTCTTTATTTAAAATGCAATATATCAGCTATTTGATAATAAGCAAGTTCGATGAAAAATAATCCAACATTGACAATTGTACCCTTTGAAGTACAACTATAAGTATGATATTAATCGTTTTAACTAATCGTAATTAATACATATATTTTAACATTAAATAATAACTATTAACTATTATGTACAAATATTAACAGTTTTTACAATGACATTTGACATAAAACTTTGACCTGTATACATTGGATTTTTAATTAA
Organism: Gymnosoma rotundatum; assembly: GCA_916610165.2. NCBI lineage: Eukaryota > Metazoa > Arthropoda > Insecta > Diptera > Tachinidae > Gymnosoma > Gymnosoma rotundatum. The sequence goes on along the minus strand of OU744338.1, from coordinate 83,404,726 downwards.
CAATAATTTAGCTAATTAGGTAGTGAAGTCGTTAACTACGAAATGGAAGATCTAAAATATGGTGTCGTTTAAGTCTTTTTATTTCATTTGTATCATCAAGTAAGGATATTGCTAACGGATTTACCTGATTACTTAAACGATTCAGATATCTTTCACTTTATGAACTTATCACCTCTTTTATAGTTGGAATTTGAAGGTCGTTTTGTATGGTTTCATTTGTTATAAACCATGGCGCTTGACAGATAAGTCGAAGTGTTTTTGATTGATAACGTTGTAAAATTTCGATACGTCCATACGGGTTTTAAAATTGCTTTGTATAATTTGAGCTTGTTATCAAGATTAAGTTGGGATCGCGCGCCCATTAGCCAGAAAAGTTTTCTGTTTTATAAAATTAATTGTTCTTTTTTAGCCTTTATGTGTTTTTTCCACGTAAGACGACGGTCCAAATGCATCCCAAGGTATTTGACACTATCTGTTTTTGGTATTTGGGTATTGTTGATTGATAAGGGTGGACAGTCGTTTCTTCTTAACGAGTATGGAACATGAGTTGATTTTTGCGCGTTTACTTTTATATTCCATTTTTTTAGCCAAATTTCCAAGTTATTTATTTCAGCTGTAAATAGTGTCAACAGCACAGGGCTAAGAGCGCTACCTTGTGGGACACCTGCTCTGATTTCAAATATTGATGAAATTTCGTCTTTAACTCTAACGTAGTAAAATCGGTTTTGTAAAAAGGATTTTATTAAAAAGTAAAAAGGAGCTGGAAGTGTAGATTTTATTTTTGACAATAATCCATTGTGCCAAACTCTATCAAAAGCTTGTTCTATGTCAAGGAAAACAGCAGAACAATATTTTTTCTCTTTAAGACAGTTGCGAATCGTGTTAACTACTCGGTGAACTTGGTCCGGTGTACTGATAATCAGGTATTATTTGTTGATCATCCAAAAATATCTAAAAGCGTTTGAATAAAATTTTCTCAAACATTTTTGAGAAAGTTCTGAGTAGACTAATTGGTCTATAAGACTTTATTTCTGGTTTCTGAGGTTTTTTTATCATAATAATCTCAGCGCACTTCCACTGAGTTGGAAAATGATAGGTACGAAGGATTGCATTATAAATATATGTTAAATGTATGATGGCTTTATCAGGTAAAAGTTTAACTACTTTGCCGTCAATGCTGTCATACCCTGGAAATTTTTTGTTTTTCAGCTTATTCATTTCGGTTTTTGTTTCCCTTGGAGATATATGTTTTATAGGTAAACTCATTTGGCAGGGAGAACTTAAGTATTCATGAATTTCTTCTCTAAATACTGTGTTGTCATTTGGATGTGTATAAAATGTGTCGTAAAGGTGATTTCCAAAAGCCTCTGCCTTTCTTTGATCTGATCTGGACCAGTCACCATTGGCATCTTTAAATGGGGAATTTCTTGTTGCAGGGCGTTTTATATGTTATGTTGCCTTCCAGAGTTTGTGTCCATTATCGCAAGCAGCATTAATATTATCGAAAAATGAACTAATTGAAATATTTCTGAGATTCTTTAGATGAAGATTTAAAGTTTTAGTTGCATTATTCAACAGTCGTTTGTCATATGGATTTCGATTTATTTGCAAAACTTTTCTTAATCTTCTTCTGTTGTTAATGAGATTGCGAGATTCCAAAACAGTAGATTGGTCTGTTGGCGTAGATAAGAAAGCAGCTTCGTGAATCAGGTTTGTAAAATCCTCTACAGCGTTGTCTATTTCCACATCTGTACTTATACTTCTGTTAAGGTTTATGTTTTTTTCTATCCAATGAATGTCGGTTTTGTTTGTTATAATTTTTCTATTTGGCTTGTAGCAGTTATATGAAGTATTGTACGTTAGAATAATAGGAGAATGATCAGAACTCAACTCATAATTGTCCTTTAGATCAAAAAAATTATTTGATATACCGGCATACACAAAGAAGTCTATAAGGTCTGAAATTTTTCTTGGATCAGAAGTCCAATATGTTGGTTTACCTGTAGATATGGTTGAGTACTGATCTTGAAGGATGCATTTATAAATTTCTCTACCTTTCGGATTTATAAGACGTGATCCCCACCATGGGTGCTTAGCGTTGAAATCTCCGCCAACTATAAATCGTGGTCCGAGTTTGTTGAAAAAGTTATGAAAATCATCACATAATATGTTATGACGAGGTGGTAAATAAGTACGAGTAGCTGATATAGAAACATAAAATGAGTTGCACTTAATTTTAATTGTAGCGGCTTGTATTGATTCTCGTATAGTTTGTTCTTCTATTACGTATTTTATTCTGGATTTGTTAAAATGGCTGAACCCCCGTGGGCTCTTTCATTAGGATGGTTTGCAGTTATGAATTCGTAACCTCTTATTTTAAAATATGATTTTTTGGTAAAATGTGTCTCAGAAATTAAAAGTATATCTATATGATTTGTTTGTAAAAAAATTTCGACTTCTAGCAAATGGTTATTTAGACCGTTAGCGTTCCATGTTGCAATACGTAAGTCTATTTGCATAATTTGGTACACAAAACTGACATCATATTTAACAATGTTGTTGTAAGCTCCATTTGTTTCTGAAGGAGCGTTTCTATCTTGTGCAATAGAGAATTTTCGTTTGCATTGTTTTGACCGTTCAGAGCATCTGAATAAGACGAATTTGTTGTAAAGTTTTGATTATTATTTTGAGGTATATTTTCATTAACATAATTTATTTGTGTTCTTCTGGAATGGTGAGTATTAATATTTTGGTGTAACTTTCTTTTTAATTCCTGGTGAAAAATGCAGCCTCTATAACTTGCAGGGTGTGATTCATTACAATTAGCACAAATAGCAGGCAGAGATTTATTTTTTTACATTCTGCAGTTATATGGTTTGCTCCACACTTCACGCATCTATGTGGTCTATTACAATATGTTTTTGTGTGTCCGCACTGTTGACAACGGTGGCATTGCGGGATGTTGTTGGTTTTTCTAGGTGGTTCAACTACAACCATAGCATTATTAATGTGAGTTAAGTTGTAGATATCTTTATTATTTTCTTGAAGTTCTAGATCTACAAAAAACTTTGAAAGTTGATTTTTGGTCATATTGCTCCTGATGTTTGAAACATTTCGTACTTTATGACCGTTTTTCTCTATAAAAGTTTTTATTTCGTCTATGTCTGTTGTATAATGAAGGTTTTTAACAAATACTCTATAAGCTTTATCTTGCTTAGTTTGAAATGTATGAAAACTAATATTTTTAAGTTTTAACCCTTATCGGTCGTAAGTCACCTCTGACGTGACAACAGTACTTTTCTGCAACGGTCGTATGGCACGTGTGAAGTGACAAGGCGAATTATGTCAAAACATACTGTCTATTGATGAGATTTGTTTTTAAAATGCATTCATTTCTTCAATTTACCGTTACCATTTGAAAATACGTATTTACCGTTACCGTTTGAGCATAAGAATCTTTTCAGTTTGTCGTTATCAGCAGAGCATTTAACTTGTGCAATAAACTTTCAATTCTTTTTTTTAATGTCTGAATTTATTTTTTGCCCATAAAATGAATAAATATTATAAATATCAAAGAAATTTCTGAAAGTGATTTTAGCTCTAGTGATGAGTTTAGCAATAACGCTTCGTTATTTTCTAAGAAAAGAAGAGTTATAGTTCCTATACAATACTCAAGTGAAGAAGAAAATGATACAGAATCAGAAGTTGATAACTCAGATTGCTTCAAAAAATACCATACCTTACAAGTATATAAATAATTATCAGAAACTCAGACATGTAGTAGTTGTACAAAAAATAAATAATTTGTAACAAAACTGAAAAGAAATGAATATAAATGTATAATAACATACTATTGTTTTTTTTTTCATATTTGTTAAAAATAACTACAACCTGGTGAGAATCAAACGTGTGAAAAGTCGCGTCCGATAAGGGTTAAATAAGAAACTAGGGTTCTGTATGAATTTATTGTCTTAACTATAACTCTTATTTAGCCATCTCTAAGGGATTTATAGCTATATTGGTTAGGTGCTATAACGCTTGAAAAATGTTGATTCATATCTTTCACATTGCTTACGTTTGGGATGTACAAAGGTGGTGATTTTGGAGTATTTGATGTTTTCGCTTCATTTGAGTCTTCAACTTGTAAATCATTGAACTTATTATACCTGGAGGAACTAGGCGCATCATTATTCATTTGCCGTCTCTTAGTTGGGGAAGACATTGACGATTGACGAGGTCTTTTTGCACTTGAATAACAAACAGTTTGCCATTCAACATCACTTTCTTCACTAGCATCATCAATGCTAGACATACCAGCAGTAGACATGCTGAGTAGTCTAGTATGTTGTTATTTGTTTTTATAAAATAATTATGTGTGGAATTTAAAGAATATAAGGATTTTACAAAAGTTGTAAACAACCCTTTTGTAAGTTATATTTCAAAAATCTGTCCTTAATTTAAACGCAAATTAAAAACTTTGTATTAATTCTAATGCACTCAAAATTAATGTTTTTTAAATGAAATCAAATTTATTTTTTCAAATGTTCTTTTTTATTTTATTAATTTATTTTCAAAATAAAACGACCGTTCACTTCGATTGAATGTAAAAACTTACACAATTGTCATTTGAGAAGAAAAAAGTAAACGTTTTTCTTGCTGTTGAAGAACTAAATTCTATTTTAGAATTGGTTAATAAACATTCATTCTATTTAAAGTTGATTAGAGTGTTTTCGTATGTTTTAAGATTTGTCCATACATGTCGAAACAGAAAATTTAAAGTTACCAATGTTAACCCAGCAGCAACTAAAAATAGTTGAAATTATTCAGTCGCAAGAATTTTCCAGTAAAATAAAAAGTTTACGAAAATCACAGGTCCTTCAGCCGAAGTTGCAAAAATTAAATCCGTTTATACATGAATTTAAGGAAGAAAATAGAAAATGCTCACTTATCAGAGTAGGCGGGCGATTGCTAAATGCAGCAATTTCGTACGATGCGAAGTTTCCCTTATTAATGCCTAAAAATTGCCATTTTGTGGCCATTTACTTGCGGTATTTGCACTTTGAAAACTGCCATGCAGGAGCAAAAGCATTAGTTACTTTTCTTCGAGATAAAATTTGGCTTATAAATGCCAAAGAAGAATGCAATAGAGTTGTACGCAAATGTATTCACTGTTTCATGTATAAACCGAAACTAATGAATCAAATAATGGGTAACTTGCCTGCAGACGGGGCGAGAGCTCTACGACCATTCAAAATATGTGGCGTAGATTTTTGAGGTCAGATTAATGCAACTTTAAAAATTCGCGGCCGTTCACCCGTCAAAATGTATATAGCTGTGCTTATATGCTTCACGTCAAAAGCTGTTCATTTAGAGCTGGTAACTGGTCTATCTTCCGATTCTTTTCATTTATATCTCAAAAGGTTCATCGCCAGCAGAGGGATGCCAACCAAAATTTATTGCAGCAGGCCGAATCGTTCGCAGCCAACAGAGGTATGGAGTTCATCTTTATTCCACCCAACCAACGACGGAGAAGCCCTCAATCCTGCTCATCTGTTAGTAAGAGAGAGCCTTCGAGCGCAGCCCAGCGATTTTCTGGTAGAAGAGTCGGTCAAGAGACCATACTCGAAGAGATGGCAGCGTATTTCCGCACTCAAGCAGATGTTCTGGAGATTTTGGGTGAGAGATTACGTCCTGAGTTTGCAGGTACGAACCAAGTGGTCCGACGTAATGCCCGACGTCGCCGTAGGCAAAATCGTCGTCGTACAGGACGACAATCTTCCACCAATGCAGTGGCTGACGGGCCTAGTAGCAGCCGTTTTTCCATGCCATGACGGCAAGGTTCGGGTAGCGGAATTGAAGACGAGTAGCGGTGTTTTCAAGCGGCCAATTCATAAATTAGCGGTGCTTCCGGTTGATTGAAGACGCAAGGTCCTTCAATGGCCCCGGCATGTTTGGCCATATTTCTTAAAAAATTTAAATGCAACATATAAATAAATAATTTTAAATGAATTGTTAAAAAAAAGAAAGTTGCATTAATTCAAACTTCCCTAATGTTTAAGAAATTTACGTAGGAAAGTAATAATTTTTACACCCTTGACCTCTTCTAGGCTTTGGAATTTATAATAAATTTATATTGAATTTGTATATTCTTCATTTTTAAAAAACTAAAGTTTACTGTTTTTCTTATCATCAAACGAACAAGTACCAATTTTATAATTTTTTTCGAAGCGGTATTTTAATTGATTTTTTATTTAATAACAGTTTTTTTTAATTGTGCAAATCCTCACGAACAATTTCTTAGACATTATTTCCAACTTATTTCAAAGAAAACGTTTAAAATATTATTAAATGCTAATTATAATTGATGACAAATAGTTGCTCCTGTTAAATCTTTAATTGCAAGACAATATACATAAGTGCAAACAAACAAACAATAACCATTTGCAGTCGAAAAATAATATACAATTTTTTATTAAATCTAAAAAATAAAATTTCAAGTAACAAATATAATAACATTATCAGCGCCACTAGGGCTTTGTTGAGACAACGTTGGCAACTACATCAAAAATATAATATAAGAAATTTTTTACTAACAATTCAACATTTTATATATATATATATATATATATATATATATATATATATATATATATATATATATATATATATATATGTATATTAAACCTTGTAAGGGACGAAATGCTTCTAACATTAACAGAAATGATTGATATATATATAACATATTTTGACTTTTTAAAAATGTTTTATAACAGGCAAAAGAGTTAAAATATTGATTTGAATTCATAATATGTAGTATAAATAAAATAATGTTAAAATATGCTTTATTTAGAATAATAATTTCAAAAGGAAAACCAGTTTAGTATCATACAGGCAACAAAAATGACGACTGAGCTTCATTATCACTATTATCATTAACATCTGCAATGGTATTTTCACGACGTAGAGATCTCCGAGAAATATTTGTAGCTGCTTCTAGTAGTAGACTATGTACCTCTTCAAAAGTTTTGATGTACTTACGTTTCGATAATTCCCTCCTTATGGCAAAAACACGTCCAGCCAAACGATAAATTCTACGGTAACCAATTTTTTCCAAACTCTTAGCATGATTAAGCAAAGCAGATGTTTCTTTACTTACAAAGTCATTGATAAAAACAGTTCTACTTTTATTTTCTCTCAGCTTAGGTTTAATTTACATGGCTAATTGTTTGGCTTTTTTGTTGTTAAATTTCACTATTATAGACCGCTTATTTTTATCTGTTAAGTAATTTTTATTTCTCAAAAAATACGCCTCATCGATGTCAGTTGGCTGCATTTTAATAATATAATCGTCCATAAACTTTACTTTAGTACCAACAGCATCCGAAGCACCATTACATTCTAAACCATTTATGACACAATCATTTTTTACCCTTTGGTCGTTTAATATTTTAACAGATGTTTTTAAATCTGCAATTTCTTTTTTAAGATTTTTGTTTTCCTTTTGTACTGTTTCAATTTTTTTCTATTTTCATTTATGCCTTCAAGTATGTCATCAAACTTTGCTGACATAAACTGCATTGTTGATTGTAACTCGTCCAGCTGATTGAGTTTGGTAAGCTGAGCTTTTATAGCATCTAGTTCATGTTTGAGGTCTGAACTACTTTCGTTGCAAATATGACAATTATCCTCTTCTTTTTCATTTAGTAGCAATTTATCAAATTGGCGTTTATCTAAATTTGTGCATATATCATGAAATGTTCTAGAGTATTAATCACACTTTATACTTCTATCATCTTCTTCAACTTGCATCTTGCATTGACCAGATATTATTTTTTTACTCAAACCAGTGCTTCGACGCCGTGCACCAGCCATACTTTATGTGTTTTTTATTTTTTTTTCTTTTTTTATAACTTACTATTTTCTTTATTAAAAGGTTTACGCCACGAAATTTAATAAAATAAGTTTAAATGATTTTATAATAAGTTAAGTTAGTTTTTCTGAAAATTAAATAATTTAATAATATTCCCGTGTCTTTAATTTAATAATTTCCAAAGTGCCTGTACATGGAAATAAATTATCGTAGTGTTTTAGATATTTTATTTTTCATCGTCTTTAAAAAAATTTGAGTCACTTCTTCTTTTATTTAAACCAACTCTTTAAGTATATTTGCATCGCCTAAAAAGTCGTCTACATAAACAATAACTTAATAATTTTTGCGCAAGTCTGAATTTGCTACATATACTGATCAGCAAGATAGTGGAGGCTTTTAATGTAAAATAGGTGAAGCTGATAGTCCGTATTCAACCGATACTGTAGTTCTTCTTCTTCTGAATTCCTCAATAGTATGTATTTAAATTTTCGATCGTAACTTTGTTGTAGTACTATTATGTTTCAAAACACAGTGATGCGGTATTAAGAAATGGGGCTCATTTAAACGAGAATTTTTTGCCAGACTAATGTGTAAACAATCGTCATATTCTTTCGTAAATGCGACATATTGAAACTTTTTCTAGCTATCACGGGAAAATTGTATTTCTTGTGACATAAATCGTCTTAGAGCCATATTTCTTGAAGAACATCAACAGATTCTTTGAAGGGGAAGTTTTACAACGATTTTTCCAGAGGATTAACGATAAACAGTATTATTAAAAAAGTTTTCACATTAAGACTGTTCTGGAGTTAAAATGTTTAAATTAGATTGAACTTTTTCTATCTCCCACAAACGTTATAACTTGGGATCAAAAGCTTTTTCCACATTAAGCTTACAAGAACCGAAAGCGTTGAATTGATGTGTAGTAAAACATCCAGCCACGACCCATCCAAAAAGCGTTTTTTGCAATATTGGGAAGTTGATCCAAGTTTAATTTGGGCCACGGACAAAATATCGAAAAAAGAGTCTGTACAAATGAGTAAATCGATGTGTTTTGATTTGAAAAAGTTTTCAAAACTAAAAACACAGGAATATTCAATTAAATAAATTAAAATTTAAATATATCGTGCGAGCGCTACCGGTCACTTAGCTCGTCAGGAAACTTCTCACAAATATTTTAAATGAACTAAAGATTTTCGTCTTAACAATAAAGTAAAGACAAAAATCAAAGTTTAAACAAAAACAACAATAATCAACTTTGATTTTACTTTTGATTATCCACTGTATACAGCTGACTTTTTTTCGGCTCTTTTATACAGTTTAAGGATGTTGAAAAATAAATTAAAAAACAACATAACACTATCTTATTTTATTTTAACAGGCACTTGCCATTTAATAATTAAAAATACGGGAATATTAAATTAAATAAATTGAACTTTAAATTTATCGTGCTACTTTTTCAGTTTTTCATCTGCAAGCTCAGCATTAGGTGCAAATTCCACGAAAAAACATTAAAATATGTATATGAAAAAATAATTTTTTTAAATTTCGTTTGGACAGCAACAAATTAAGAAATAGGTTTAACTTTTATGGTTTATAAAAAATAATTTAAAAATATATTCATGAGGAAGCGAAAAAAAATTAAAAAAATTATGGAGATCTAAATATCAAAAAATTAAAAATAAACAAATTATATAGAATAAAATTTTAAATATAATTGTTTTTTACTTCTATAATTAATTTTCTTTTTTAATTTTCTAAGCACTAGGTCAGTCTTTAAATAATATTTATTTTTTCTCAATATTTCGCATTACCGTTGGGTAGCACCTTCAGAAAACAGGACACAAAAATATCAATACTAGTTTTTTAACGGCGACATTTGCAGTGAAATGTTTCTGCATACTTGCCATCAAAATTTGTTAACTTCAGGGTGGGAAGACGTTAAAAATGCGGTGGGATAGAAAAAGCAGCATTTACAAAACTGACCTCCATAGATTCGTAGTTTAGTATCTGAGGTTTTAAAAATTATAATAATTTTGTTGTCACCTCGTGCAATATTCCCGGGAAAAATGTTTTGAATTTTAGTTTTGGCTCAATTGCTTAAAGTACCATTCTAAAATTTCTAGGCGGCATTCGAAAATCGTAGTATCCATTTTGTCACCCTCTTTTTCAATCTCTTCTTTAAATTGGTGACATTTTTTTCACATTGCCGCGCTCTTGTTTGAGCGACGATAATTATGAGCTACCTTCAATGTCGTCTTTTTCCATTTTTTTTTCCAAAAAACCAGCAACAACAATGTAAGTACTCATCGGGACGTTAAATATATTCACGGTTCGATTATTACGAAAGCAACTACTGTTCGAGAAATTCACTAATTTTATTGAACTATTATGCACCTTAAAACTGCTGTCCTGTCACGGTCGCCAAATTTATGTCAAGCCTTGGTCTCATCATCATCCTTTTCATTGATTATGTAAATAAGCATCAAGTTAGCAATGTCACAATGTGAACCAAGAGACGATAGAGAGCTATAGAGAGCGCGAATTTAGTGTTTCCAGAGCCTTCGGATAATTTTTGTTCGTAATCTGAAATGCTTTTACCGTTTCCAATGCTTGACCATGAAGGCAGTTTAACAAGTTGTTGAGTTTTTCAATATTTCATAGTCAATTATTTGTTTTAAAGAAGTTAAAATAAATTTGTACTCACTGCACTGTTGTATTATGAAGATCTTCACCAAGTTGCGATTGTGTGTTTAATTTTGTTGCAATGAACAAATATTTAATTATTGCCCTTGCGTTAGCATCCCGTTTATATTTTTCACTTTGAGTTTGGTAGGTATATATTTGCTTAAAATATAACTCCAAAATCCCCAGACGGCAATTCAAATTAGCAGACGACAGTATCCTACATTCCGCTCTTTCATTTGCCGCAACTTGATTCTTGGTACTTTTTTTCGTATTAGCCCGTTGTTTTTCATTTTAAATTAATTTAAATAGTTTTTAGAACCACAAATGCTTTTTTGTAAAGAGCGAAATATTGTTCATTAGTGAAAAAAACTTTTGCTTATTACCACGATTTGGAAATGTTATGAACTCCACTTTACCAAAGGACCGTTCACACAAATGTATGTATGTACTTCGACGAAAATGTTTTTGATATATTCACGAAACGAGAATTAATCGAGAAACTTTTATATCACGTGCCCAACCTGGGCTCCAAAATGTACGATGAAGAGCGTTTTCTTCACCGGCAGCGTTATAGGGCAAAATGATTCTTAAAATTATTATCTATAACCTGCAGTGCAGTGATATTTGCTAAGTTACCGTGACCTCTAAACAAATTACCGACTGATACATTAACTTTGATTGTTACAATTTGACTAACCAAAAATTATTACAGTGGTTTATTTATACAAAATTAGCATCAAATTACTGCGGTTACAATTAATAAAAAAATATAATGAATTTAAATAGTAAGAAATATGAAAAACAAGAATTAGTATTTATGTAGAACTTATACGGTGACCTAACTGTGACGTCTCTACTGAGATTTCTAGTATGTTATCTTCAAAATTACTCTTTCGATTACAAAATATAGTAAAGAAAGCTGTAATATTTTACGGTGCTAAAAAAGGCACTAAAATTCGGCTAAGGCAACGCCGGGTACATTTAGCTAGTTTTAATATACTTAGTTTTGCAACTAAAATAAAAGTACATCGTTGCCAGTATGTATTGGGTGTTTTTAAGCCCGATAAAATTTTAAATTGTAAAAAATAACACAACAGATACGAAAGATCAGAACATGGCATAAATATTTAAAAAGGATTTCGGGCATATGGCACCGCGGCTGTTCAAGACGAAGCGCATTCTAGACGTCCAATTTCTGGTAACTTTTAAGTACTGCTGGCATTATGTCAAAAATAACACGAACATGTTGACCTCAAAAGCGTCAATTGTTGCTCGTTTATCAGCATAAACAAGTGACTTCACGTGGCCCCACGTGTCAAATCGCAAGACCATTGGGGCCAATTGACAGGTCCAATTCTCGAAATAAACTTATCGCTAAATTTTGATTTCAATAACTCGATGGTTGCGCTCGCTGTATGGCACGTAGCGCCATCTTGTTGAAACCGCATTTCGTCCGGATCAATATCATTCATCTTTCCAACAAAAAATCATTAATCATGGTGCGTAGCGATCTCCATTGACCGTAACGTAAGATCCGGCATATTTTATTTTTATATATTTTTTTTTAATTTAAAATTTTATCGGGTGTTGGTTTTCTCTCTGGCAATGCCACATTATCAAAAGGATTAACTATATTTACAAAAAAGTTGTTAAATCAATTAATCGTTAAATTTCGGTTCACCCCCAACTTTGGATTAAGATAGCATTAACGATTTTTATAATAATAATTAAAATTAGTTTTAATAATAATACTTTTAGATAAAATAATTTATAAATGAATTTAAAAAATTTATAGGTTTGATTAGTACTTACAATAACAATTAAATTAGTAAGAAAAAAAAATACATTTTGGATGGATAAACTCTCAATAAACAAGTCAGAACTACATGCATGTAATATTGCTAACTTCATTAAGAACTCCAACAATAACGTAAATGTGTTTCTTTTCAGTGGTGTAAAAGTTTTGGAATACACAAAGAAACATACTCCAGGGAGTTAATGGCAGAGCAATCAAGAGTTCATTATGTTATTGGTATAAGTATACAAAAAGGTACCGGTTTGTATAATTGTACAACATTTATAACACTCACACCTCGTTTTCAACTCTATAACAGAAGTAAACATAGGCTGGATTTTGCTCAAAAGTGTGATATCAAAGAAATGGTATGTATTTATTGATCAAATTACGTAGAATTATTGATAGAATATTTTCATTACTAATAAGTTCAAGTAAGTATCACAGTGTTTCAGTGTTACTTTTAAGTCTTTTCAATAGCAGAAATCTTTTTTATTGTTTCTAGTATGCAGTTTTATAAAATATATATACATATAATAAAACTGTATCGGGTTCATTTGTGTACATGAAATATTATTTGAAAATTTTGATGTTGGTTAAGATAGCAATCGATATCTATTTTTGGAATTTTTGTCTTTCTGTCTGTCTGAACAAAATTTTTTGAAGTCCCTTAGAACCTTGATCCAAATATAAAATACTTTTTTTTATCATAAATATAAGTCATTTCGTAGAGAAAATAAAGCTACAAGTGTGAAAGTACTCCATTCTACCGTATAATGGTACTAAAACAGTCATCTGCACAGTATATTTTTGTAAATGGAAAATTTTAAACACTGCCTACAGAACTCTGGAATAAATATTTAAAAAAGACATTTTTCTAAATTTGAATTTTAAGAGAATTAGAAAGTCGTGGGCACTGATAGTTAATTATATATTTAATATAATTACACACCAATATTTTGTCCTTTTTTATTACAAACAGTTTTTTTTTCTGCACCAAGTTGTTGTCACTTGTACTTTATATAAAGTGTCCGGCAAATAACTGTTGTTTTTAAATGCTACAAAACTACTGAATTTTTTCTCAAATTTCTTTTTTTATTTGAAAGTACAATCCATGGCTGCCTTGGCTGGTCATGCAGTAGCCTACACTATCTGTCCGATTTTTAAGCACATTATCGGTTGTGTGCAGCTGTATTTTACAAATGGCTTCACGAATATTGTCCTTTAAAGCGTCAATTGTCTCTGGCTTGTCGGCGTAACACTTATGTTAGACGGCGCCCCACAAATAATGTCAAATCGCAGCTCCAAAGTGATAATGCGATCTTCAAAAAACAGAGCGCAAAACATCGAGTGTAGCTTCGGCTGTGCGACACGTAGCGCCGTCCTGTTGAAACCAAATGTTGCCAATATCCTTCTCTTCAATTTTTGTGAACAAAAATTCATTCAACATGGCCCGATAACGATCGCCATTAACTGTAACGGCAACTCCTTGCTCATTTTCGAAGAAAAATGTCCCAATTATGCCTCTGGACCAAATTCCGCACTAAAAAGTGACTCGTTTTGGGTGCACAGGCCTTTCAATGTATGCGTGCGGGTTTTCTGTGCCCCAAATACGACAATTTTGCATTTTTACATACCCGCCAAGATCAAAATGAGCTTCATCTGAAAAGGTAATTTTTTTTTGGACTTTGTATGACGTCATACCAAGGTCTTTATGCAAAATTCGTCTCAATGATGTCTCCGAAATCTTCAATTGTTGAGAAAGACGCACACTTTCTGCCACAGCAGCAATATTCTCAGGTGCACGCACTGTTTTTGGCTTTTCACGCTTTGGTTTATCGATGAGGGTGTCAGTTTCTTTTACTTTTTTCACCAAAATCCGTACGCATTTTTCGCACACATTCTACAACATTCAGAGACCTGCGCCGAACGGCTAATAGTCGGCTTACAGCCGCCGCCGAAGATTTTCGATAGCCGCCGCCGCCGACATTTTTTCAGCTAAAATTTGGCTAAAATTTAGCCGCCGACGTTTAGTTACACTTTTTACCCAACATACAAAACTGAAGAAAGGTATCAATAAATGTTTTATCATATACATATTTTACACGACAGCATTTTTCATAGCTAGTTTCATGAAATTTATGTTTGTTGGCACGAAGTTTAGAGACACTTGAATTTTGAGGAGATTTTGTTACACTTGCTTTGCGTACCTTCGCTGCATATGGTTTGTTGTTTGTGTATTATTTGAAATAATACCTCATTCACACAGGCAAATTTTACTTTGCAAAGTTTTGATTTTATGTGAGAGAGAGGGAGAAAGCATGATGAGCAGTACAGACTTTGATGTACTCTCAAAGTCGCTTTGGTTTTCTTTCGTTGCTTATACACAGTTGTATATATTTACATATACATATAAACACCACATACAAAACGTCCAAAAATAAGGAACTATCAAAGAGAAGAAAACAAACATTTGTAAAAGAAAATTTTTTTGTCTAAACACCAAACAAAGTTTAAAAATTAACAAAACTTTGTCAAAGTAAAATTTGCTTGTATGAATGCAGTCTTACACAAATAACTACAGTAGAGAACATAAAATAAAAAGCGGAATGTACAAATTCCGATGCGATGAAAAATTTTATTATAAGAAAGCGATGAAACTCGCTGCAAATTTTAAACAGAAGTTGAAAAAAATGGCATGAAATAATCCCATCTGTAAACTTGGACTAAGTGTTGTTTATGTCTGAAACAACATGACTGGTTCTATTAAAAAAGTAAAAAGTTTAAAAGCTAAAAAATGTCCCAATACAACACAAAGTGTTTTTATAGAAAAGGGAGAGCATTACGGCATCTACACATGTAATTTTTCATGAAACAAGCAAGAAATTTTTTATTGTGAAGGAAGACGGGTAAGCAATATAGCATGGCTTCAGTGTTGAGGGTATGTTTATGTTAGTTATGTTTTTTTTTAAATTATGAATATCGGTGCAACTTAAAAAGAGAATGCAAAAAAGTTGCATAAAAAATAGCAGTATAAATGTGGACCGTAATAAACTGTAACAAGGAAACTACAGAACTAATTTAATATTAATATTAATATTGATGCGTGGCGTACATTATAATGCTCATCGATTTTATCAACCCGTCTCTTGTTCAAATTTTAGCATACATGCAATTAATTTGCAGTTATAGGTTCGTTGTGATGTTGTTTTTTAAATTCTAAAGAGGCTTTAATATTTTTTTTTTTTTTTTTTTTTTTTTTTTTATTGAACATCACATACAACAAGAAATTAATCTTTTAAGTTACAGTATGCAAGACAACTTGAGATCATTTTTATATATTTTGTCTACTCATCATCGACGCAGCCACTAATACGACAAAGTTTATTTTCAAATTAAAAAAGAAAAAATGATTTTTCTCGCTTATTTTTTTGATGAATTTTTAAATGTTTCTTTAATTTATGTACATATGAGTTAAAGAAGTTTAAAACCAATAAAAAAATAAAATAGATTGAAAAAGTTTTTAGATTGAAGCATATTTTATATTAAATGTACAGCTTCAAAACCACCCGCCTTACAATAAAAATTTGCCCCCATAATTTTTTACACATACTCGTTGAAGCCTTTTTAAGCTATACAAACCATATATGGAACTTTTCAACGGTCGAAATTAATTCCCGTGTCAAAGGGTTAAAAACAAATTTTATAAACCTTACCGTTAACAATTTAAATTTTGGCATGTATGCTGTTTATGTTTGACAAATTTAAATATAGTGAAAGTAAATAACCGACTGATGCTACTTTGCCTGAAATTTTGTGAAAATAGTGCATACAACAATCAAATTCGTTTATTAGTGTACAAGGATTGCCAGAATATTGTAATAGAACAGATTTGCACAAAAAAATCTCTGCAATATTTTTTTCATAAACTGATTAATTTTATAAACAGGTTTATACTGATTTATAATTTATATGGGAAAACCATAAGCCAGATAAAAACGGAAGTGTATACTTTTATGCACGCTATAATTTAAAGTAAACACATACAATAAGAATCTTTAATATGCCCAATAATAATAATATTTCTTTTCTATTTATGTTGCATCTGATTTATTGAGTTGTATATTGTGACCGAGATTAGCTCCTTAGCTAGGTTTTTATAATAGAACGAATACATGAAATGATTATAGTTAAAATTCAATATCCAAATCATTTCCGAGTCTTAACTTGTTACAAGTAGTTTATTTTGATAAACGAGATTTTTTGATATTTGAATAACCATTTTTAAAAAATTTTAGTCCCTTTAAAATCGTTTAAATGATACTTAAATTGATATCTGAAAAAAATATGGTGTACATTCGTCCAATAACTCGGAAAATATGGACGATCTCAAATTATTTCACATGATGGTTTTTCTAATTTTTTTTTTTTTTTTTTTTTTTTTTTTTTTTTTTTTTTTGATTGGGGTTTCTTCATTGTTCCATATAATATAAAAAAATAAAGGTAGGCGTCGTGTTTTGCTTACTGCATGGAATGAACTTGCTGATTTCCAATAGAAACTCTTTCAAAACTATGTCTGATCTAGTGTCTCGACAAATTCGATTTCAACACTATCACGGAAGGACAGACGGACATCGCTTAATCGACTCCGCTTTGCATATATATACTTTATGGAGTCGGAAATGGATATAGTAGAAACTACAAACGGAATGAAAAACTTAGATATATGTACCATCTTTTCTACCTTTTGTGGTGAAGGGTATAAAAATTTATTTTTATTAAAACTAAAATTAAGTATATTTAGACACTACTACCTAGTTCACAAACACTAGCAAAAAATTTTTTTTTAATTTGTATGAATATTGCAAAGTTTGCTCCCTACATATTAAGTACATCGTCCACGAGTGCAGCTGCTAAAGAGCTTTTTCCAGTGCAAAGAGGTTTAATTTAAATTCTCTAACTGGTAACAGAATTCTTTTTTCATGATAAATAAAACGTAATTTGTGATCGATATTTTTTGCCTTTTTTACTTATTTAAATTAATTTAAATTAAAATACGTACAACTGCGAATATGTTATATATGTCCTACACTTTCAACGGCAAACAATCACAATTAAAGAACTGAGGCAAAGTTACTCCGTTATTGAATATTTAAAGGTGAGGTGGGAATTCCAAAGACACAATAAGACACAAATTACTCAATGCATGTGTTTAATAATGCCAACTGGAAAAACTATGCTAGATATTTCAATAGACATCTTACCCTACCTGACATTAATAATATCACATGTACCACTCAGATTGATAATTTAGTAAAAAATTTTAAAAATATAACTAACAGTGCTATAGACTGCAATATCCCCAAGAAATACATTTCCAATGCAAACAGGCCATTACCAGAGTTCTTAAAAAACATGATCCAACAGAGAAATATATATAGACGTAATTGGCAGCGTAACAGGAACGTAAATGACGTGTACTTAATGAAAATATTAAATATAAAAACACGGGAAGAAATTGAAAAATTTAGAAATAGAGCATGGAATCATTTGCTATCTAGGTTAGATAAAGGCTCTCCTCCCTTGAGGAAGAAGTCAAACAAAATTCCTATATTGAAAATAAACGGTTTTCGTTACACAACTAACCAAGAGAAATGCGAAATATTGGCTCAAACTTTTGCTTTAAACCATACGATTTCAGCAAATCTTGGGGGCTCCGTCACTAAGTCATTATTCGATAATACCGTTGACTCTTTCATATCACTAAATAACTACTCACGTGAAATAATTACTAGCCCATCTCAAATTTCTGACATCATTAATTCATTAAAAAATAAAAAAGCACCTGGAAGCGATGGAATCAATAATAGGTGCCTGAAAGCGCTTCCTCGCAAAGGCATAAAATTTCTAACAATACTTATAAATTCTTGTCTCAAACTTTCGTATTTTCCTTTGGAACTCAAAGAATCTAAAACCATCCCAATTAAAAAGCCTGGTAAGGATCCAGTAAGTCCGCTATCTTATCGTCCTATCAGTCTACTATCTTCGTTAAGTAAAATCATTGAAAAGGTTATAAAATGTAAAATACAAGACTTTATTGAAAACAACAGTATAATTCCTCCACAGCATTCGGCTTCCGTAGAGAACATAACACTGTTCATCCACTGATTCGAATAAGAAACTTAGTTAACGAAAACTTCAAAACCCAAAAATCAACGGAAATGCTATTGCTGGACGTCAAAGCTGCCTTTGATTCAGTGTGGCATAAAGGACTAATCTTCAAATTGTTAAACTTTAATTTCCCTGTACATCTCATTAAAATGATCCACAGCTTTCTTTCCGCTAGAACCTTCAAAGTGTACGTTGGCAGTAATTGCTCTGAACTATTTCCAATCACAGCAGGCTGCCCCCAAGGCTCTTGCTTGTCGCCTATTTTATATAATTTGTACACAGCTGATTTCCCACAACTGGACTACTGCACAATGTCTATTTTTGCTGATGACACGGCGATACTCAGCTCGGACATGCTGGCAGTTAACGTTATATCAAATCTTCATAGAGCATTAGATGACTTACAGAAATATTTTAACAAATGGCAAATCATGTTAAATTGTGATAAAACTCAATCTATATATTTTTCAAGAAAACGTAAACCATCCTTTTTACCACAAAATAATATTAACTTTAATAACAATTCAATTGAATGGAAAAAGGAAGTTAAATACCTAGGAGTAGTCCTCGATCCTAAATTGAAATTTTCAAACCACATTTCATACACAACAAAGAAAATTAAAAAACTAATTGCAATATTATATCCATTTATAAATAGAAATTCTATGCTTAGCATTGAGAACAAGATATTAATATTAAAATAAATTTTTCATGCTGTCATATTTTATGCAGCTCCTGTATGGTCCACAAGTGCAAAATATCACATACAAAAATTACAAGTTTCTCATAATAAATTTTTAAAAATGATATACATTTTGCCATGGTTTTTCTCTACAAAGCGTCTCCATGCACTTGCGGGTGTAGAATTAGTAAACGTCAAAATAGAAAGACTAACTCTGAAATTCATCTCCAGATGTTTAACTTCTGAGTATACCCATATTAATGAGCTTGCATCATCATAGTAGTTAGTAAGTTATGTAGTTAAGTTGTTTTTATTAAAAAAAAAAAATCAAATAGGTTTTTGTAAGTTTTGCCTCCAAAAGTTCTTTAATCATGTATGTATATATGTAATTGAAAATTATAACAATTTATAACTATTAAGCAGAAAAAGGAAAAACCTTGAACTCTTTACAATGTAAATTATACTTAAAGTGAAATGTAAATAATATTGTAAATAAAGAAATTAATTAATTAAATTAATTTTGGGGGTTCATTCTAGCCGATTATTTGTATGAGCCGTACATAAAAAGGCTAGCTGATAAGACATTGGCTAATAGCCGGCTTACAGCCGCCGCCGCCCATTTTTTAGTAAGCCGCCGCCGCCGATCAAAACCCCTCGGCGCAGGTCTCTGACAACATTACCATGATTTTCAAAGTAATATCGCAATATTTCCCAGCGTTGTTCAAGCGTATACGCAACTATACTCGTTCAGCGGAAGGATAAAAGTAGTTATCTGCCAAATCCCACATGAGCTAGGTGTTACCATTTACGAAATAAACACTATTTGAAAAAAAAAAACGTTAGATGGCGTATAACTATTTACTCCGTACATATTTAGTAGTTTTTTTCCATCCAATCTTGTTTATCATGGCAAGATTTTTTTTTTTTTTCTAATAAAAGAGAACTCTATACGTCTCTCAACTGTAAGCATTCCTAAAAAATTAAGTATTAATGGTGGAATTGCGTACGTCACTTTGTTGTGTAAACAACGATCAAAAAAAAAAAAAAAAACATGACGACAGCTTTTTTTTACTGCAAAATGTTTAACTAGTCTGTACAGAGAAAGTTTTCTGCCGAAATGTAAGTACAGAGAAAATAAGTTTCAGCTGCAAACGTGAGTTTTGCTAGGAACACCATTGGGCGAACCACGAATTTTTCGTTGCGAATATTCGCCATCAGAATTAAACACCTGCACCTGCATATGAAAATTAACACAACTCTCCGCTAGATTTATTTCTATTTCTTACACCGACGAACGACGAATAAACTAGTACAGGGTTGTCGTTTCTCTTTTTAGTTTTTAAATATATTAGTAAAGTTATTTTTACCTTAATTATTGTTATTTTCTTAATATACACCATTAAGTTAAAGATTCACAATTATTTTCCATAAAATTGCCTGCCATTTCATAGTGTTTAATGTTTTGTATAACTATTTTATAATTTTTTTTTTTTTTAATTTTATTCTTTGGTAACACTATCAGCTGTCATATGCAAAACAAAACAAATTTAAATGTAGACAAAAATGAACATGATGTTTGTTACTTTAATAATTTTCACAAAACTCAAAATTTTTTTCCTTATTTTTTTTAATATTTACTTTTTTTGTCATAGGCAGCAAACAATTTCGTTGGTCATAACAGTTTTAACTTTTTTCTCCTAATTGTGCGCCACACTGCGAAATTACGCGGCGAACTTTTACAGACGAATTCGTCATTCGTCTTAAATGTGTTCCCTGCATATGTTGATTAAAAGTAATGATGACTCAGCTGGGAAACAAGAGTTGGCCGTTAAAACGAGGCCAAAGCCCTAACTCCCGTTGCTACATGCAAATAATTACATGCAAATACTGTATATGCACGTATTATCAAAGAATAAATAAACATAATTGTGGAAAAAATACATAGATTTATTAAGTGGCTAGCTACACTGCACAATGCAAGTTCATTTTAAAAATGTGTTGACACTAGAACTTACTGTAAAACTAACTATTTTAAAAGAAGTAAAAAAATTAAAAAGAAACCCCAAAATTGTAAAAAATTTGCAAAAAGAAAGTACTGGGTAAAACTAATTTTAAGAGGAAGCTACGTCGTAGATATAGCGGTGTATTTATTCTTTCTTAATTAATTAATATTATTTATTCTTTTTTACGATATCTACCGCTATACCCTTTTCAAAAGCAGTGGTTTAGTAGCCCTCTACTTTAAAAACGTTCATCCTATAATGCTTTCTCTCCATATCCCACAGAAACCCATGAAAATGATACAAACTAATTGGTTTAATAATTTCTTCTTTATTAAATTTTTTATCTGCAAGCATTTTGCACATATAAAAATTTCAAAAATGGCGCTGCTTCTGTTCATTTTAAAAGATTGTTTCCAATTGTATATATATATATATATATATATATATATATTATTACTTTTAAAAGATGCTTTTGTGCTCTTTATCTTGTTCACTTATATGGATTGCACAAAATATGCCATAATTTTTTTGTTTTTGGTTCACATGTAATGAATTTATTTTTTTGGTTTTTTCTTTCTATACATTTTTTTAACATATTAACCAATGAATTTTATTTATTTCTTTTGTTATTTTTACCTGTTAATATACACAAACTGAGAATAGCCGCTACAAAGCGCCATCTAACGTAGATTAAAGCATGTAGCGTGAAAAACATACTAAAAAACTTAAATCTAAGCATTTGCAAGCAGCTGACGTTTATTGGTGTCTGCTTTGTTTTAAAGGTTAAAAGCAGGGCAACTGCAAATTGGTATCAGTCAATTCAATTAAACTAGTCTTAGGTGTAGCTAATTAATTAAGTTAGAATTTTATACGGCTACTAATTGATTGGAGTACACTTTAGCATCAAAGACAAAGTTGTCGTGTTGTTTCATACAGAATTAGGTATCTCTCGGTTCAGGCAGATCAGAATCTTTTCGGTCTAGCTGAGTGAGGTAGACCGCGACTCTTTACAGGTTGACATTATTTGTTTTAACAAGTCAGTTTGGTTCAGAATTTTATTCGTGGTATATAAGTTTGTTGGCGATGCGATCGTTACTGTAGTCTAAGTTCAGTGCAAATTCAATAATAATCTTATAACGTTTTCTTATATAAAAAATGTCACTTGTGTTTTCTTTTTGTGATTTTATATACGCAACGATTCCGGAAACCGCGAGCTTTACCCCAGTTTGTTGTGAAAACGCGTCGATACAAAATACTAGTAGTTTTTAAAAGAATTCAGTACAAGGCATTACTTCATTTAGTTTCTTTCTTCATTTAGTTTTTTTTACTTTCATTTAGTTATTTTACTTGCATCAACTGTTTAAAATCTACTTCAATATTTTATTGTAAGCTGTGTCGCAAGTAATAAAGGTGTGGTTATGCTTATAAAAAGGTGGAGTGTATTGACTTTTTTTACTTGCACTAATAGCATAACACTTAACATATTTTGAAAAGAACATACTTTAATTTTACACTCTCGAACTTCTTTAGAAAAGAACACAAAGGTGTAAAAAGTGTAAAATGTTATCATTACCTGAATCCTTGAAACAATCACTCATCAGTGAAACTAGATAAACGGATTCCTTCAAAAATATGAGACTTAAACATAAGTTTGGAGACAAAATTTGGGGTGGAATTTGGGGTTTTTTCACTTTTAATTAATTTATTATTAGCACTTGTTTGTTTCATAGGCATTTATTTTAATTACTTTGAAAGAGGAATAAGCTACAGTATAAAATGATGGAATCATTGATAAGAATGAACTCACATTTAAATATTTATAAAATAAGCTTGGAGTTTCTGGGAAAACGTTTTAAATCGGAAACTATATATGTACAAAAGTGTTAAAGATCACGACGAAATTAAAACAAATAAAATGCTTATTAATATTTAATATACAATTTTTTCGTATGTTATTTAAAACGATATGTATGTACTTACATATCGTAACCTATCTGAAAATACTTCAAAATTGAGTTTTTAATAGATTATTATTTTATTATTATCATAACGGATATGTGTACAAAATTTTGAAATATCCTATCAGCAAGAGTAAAATTTTCTGAAACCAAATAACCTTAGTAAAAATTTATTTATTTTTTTAACGAACATACATGTGATTTGTTATTCTTTGTGTTTTATTAAATACATGATTTGTACTTTGGCATATGATCCAAAAGTATGTATATATTACAAAACTAATATTAAAGACGATTATCAACTTCTACCACAAAAATCTATTACATATTTTAAAATTTGTTAGTCTAGAGTAGTATATCTCCAAGGGTCACAAATCTTCAAAAAGAAATATTAAGATCAAAAGAACTTAAACATTTTTCTTCCATTAGACTGTCATTACTTTTATCACAACATAACTTTTAAGTAATTTTTGTAGTAGTATTTTTCATTTTAAAAGAGGGAAATATTGTTTTTTTTTTCTTAAAATAACTTTTTATTAAAAAAAATACACTTTTAACTGTTTTAAAAAATCCTTATCCATAAAATTTAAATTTCGGCAGTTTTTGTACCTAGGAAACATTTACGCACTAAAAAAAATCACGATAAAAGTTAAATTTTGTTGCCATTCTGTTACCATTTTTTGATAAAAGGATTTTCTAGGTCCTGTTTCCTTATCGCACTTTTTCTTATCCTGCTTTTATTCATCCCATAAATTTTCAGCTGAGTTTAGATCAGGCAACTGGGCAGAAGAATGTAGTTGTTTACGCACATTGTAAAACAGCCATTCCTTCTAATGGCCGCAATGTGCTTTGGGTCGTTATCCTGTTGGATGCACCAACTTCCAAACAGACTCATTTTGGATGCTGACTCGTTCAAATTATCTTTTAATATATTCAAATACATAAATCAATTCATTACTGTCCTAATAAGATCAAATTTTCCAACCCCAGCAGCCGACAGACATCCCCAAATCATAATGGAACCGCCTCCGTGTTTTACTGTGAACATCAAGTTCAATGGTCTAGCTGTTCATTCTTTTGCGCCAAACTATTTGTTTTCCATCAAATCGGAATATGTTAAATTTACTTTCTTCACTAAACACAATGTTTTTGCTAGAGTTTTCATAGTTTCGTTTTTATGGTTTTTAGCAAACTCCATTCGCTTGGTCTTATTAATATCACTTATGATTGGGTTTTTCCGAGGCACTCAGCTATGAAAGTGGAGGTCACTTCTCAATACACTGCTTACTGTTTCTATATGAACAGTAATAGTATGTTTGTTATGTATCCAGCTCAAAAATCCCATACAAATTTGGGATCATACATGGCTGGAAAAGTGAAAAAAACGTGTGTTTTTTTGTAATTTGTATGCACTTTACTAGACATGTATGATCCTACACAAGAAAAAAAAAACTTTATGAGGTCTCCATCTCAAAAGTCCCATACAAAATTGGGATCATGTATGCCTGGTAAAGTGTGAATTGTATTATGAATTTGGATCCCACATTTTTTTGTTTTTTTTGTTTCAAAATATTGGCGGCGAGCCGGCTGAAAAAAAAGAGTATATGTAAATTTCCATCCCTGATGTTAGTTGTGTGTTTGGTTGAAAAGAGAAAAAAATGTTTGTGGTTTTTTGTGGTGGACGGACGAATATCATGAATCAAAGTGCAAAGCGGGCATTCTTGATCAAAGTGCAAAGCTTTTTTGTGATGTGCATCATTGCTTAATAAAATAGTGATTAATACAAAAAGGGTGGTCATCCATTTTTAATTGGTACTATTTTTTTATAGTTTATAAGAAAATTTATTTATTGTAAGAATGATTCACATGCTCTTGAACGCAAATGTGATTTAATAAATTTTTTAAACTGAAGAAAAAAAATCTTGAATAAAAATGCCAAACGGGCATTCTAGAATGAGAAAAGAAAACGTGGATATTCTTAAAACAACGATATCTTGAATCAAAGTGCAAAGCAATAAAATAGTGATTAATACAAAAAGGGTGGTCATCTATTTTTATGTGGTACTATTTTATTATAGTTGATAAGAAAATTTATTTTAGTAAGAATGATTCACATGCTCTTGAACGCAAATGTGATCTAATAAATGTCTTAAACTGAAGGAAAAAAATCTTGAATAAAAATGCCAAACGGGCATTCTAGAATGAGAGTAGAAAACTTGGATATTCTTAAAACAACGATATCTTAAATCAAACTGCAAAGCGGGCATTCTAGATCAAAGTGCAAAGTTATTTTGTGATGTGCATCATTGTTTAATAAAATAGTGATTAATACAAAAAGGGAGGTCATCTATTTTTATGTGTTTTTTTTCTTTTGTGTTTGAAACTAAAACTTTTATATTAATAATTAAACCCCTTCAACAGTAAAGCAAAAATAGTTATTTTAAGAATTTAATTTCAAGTATAAATATGTAAGTTTATTCTTAAATAAAAAAATGTTTTAGTTTTATTAAATATACAGTTTTTACATCTATTTAAATTATAAAAATTAATTAGTTGTTTAGCCTTATCTTCTTCTCTTTGTTTAAGCTGTCGTCTAAAAAATTATGCACATGCATCCGGACCCTCTGTGGTATTCCCATTTGCCTAAATACAATCCTCGAAATGTTTACCGTGTTTGTTTGTGATTGTCTTTATGTTCTGTATGTATTCGAGATGTGATTGAATTTTTATCAACTTTGCGTTATCTTCTTCACTTAAAATCTGAGGAAATGTTTTTAAAATATTTATAATTTCCTTAAGCATGTTAAGAGGATAAGTACTGCCACTACTACTTAATTCGCATGTGAAGTGTTTGCGAATAATCTTTTATATTGATTGTTCTTATATTTATATGATTTAAATATCGGTCAGTTAAGTAATTCGTTTCATATTTAGGGTTATGATTTCTTTCACCAGGGTATATATCTCTATCAAAATCTGGATTATATTGAAAGCAATAGATGTTTAATATATGATATTTATAATTGCTGTAATGACCACAATGAACTCTTTTTTCATAATAGTCATATTTTAAATTAAAATGTCTATAAAAAACTTTAGAACTCTCAATAATACCATCAATGTTTGTTTCTTTTTCAATAAGTTCTTTTTTAAATGCTTCAATCAAATCATCAATAGTAAAATATTTTTCCTTATCATTACTTCGTGAATTTCGGATAAGTGGAGTAGGGGTTGTTGTAGTTGAGGTTTCATCTAATTCGTTTTCAGACGGATCGAGTTGATTTGATAAATGTACTCCTACATTCAAAGTTTGATTATAAACCTTAAATTTGAAATTCATATATTTGTTTGTTACACCATCTAATGAAATTAAGTTCTTTTCATTAGATTCATGTTGTTGTTCTTGTTGTTGATGATGTTGTGGTTGTTTTTGTCGTTCTTGATAATATGAATAGTCATAAGGTGCTTGCACATTAAATTGGTTAAAAATTATAAAAATGATTAAGAGTTTTGATAGATGAAAGAAATTTATCATCGTTTTAATCATTTCGCTTTAACATTGTCTGATATACTAATAACATTTGCGAGAAAAGTCTGATACTTGAATTTTCTCAACTTCACCATTACTAAGAATCCTTTCTTCCTCAACTTCACGATATTCATAACAAGCAATTTTTAAATATTGTTTTTTGAATTTACTTTCATAGGTACAGCGAATAGGTATTGCCACATTTTCATATTCAAGATTAAAGTGACGATAAAATGAACGTTTAGATTCTAGTATACCCCCTATATTTAACTCTTTTTTAACGAGTTCCTTTCTATATATATATACATATACATACAATGAGTAATAAAAATAAAAATTGTTTTAAACTTTATTGATTATATACCTTAAAACTAAAAAAATTTCATTTGTAAGTGGTATAATTCAAACATTCTATCATGAATTATTAAACAATATGCAGATGTATTAGCTGGAATATTTTTGAGGGTCTTCAATTCAATTCTTATGTCGATAAGTCCAGTTTTAACCTTTTCATTTTGATGTGTTACATCTAACACAATTATTGGTGCAGTGGATTTAAAGGTGTTTTGTTTTAACAACGGTTGTGGATAACGTGAATAATAGCTTTGTTGAAACTTTGAATACATAGCATATAGTAGAGCGAAACGATTTCTATCAAATTTAAGATTTAAATCATCATAAGGATATGTATCTGAGTTGAGATAACCCTTAACATCGGTTAAATCGCAATGTGTTAATGAATTATCATCATTATTGCTAAAGGCAATGAGTAGGAATCGTGGTCTTTCATTTTCACAAGCAAGCTTAACATTTCAACGAACTGTAGTAGTTGAAGGAAGAGATGTCGTGTACGATCAATCTCCACGCAATTTTACTCATAACGAATTTCATCGAAAAGATATGCCATACAGTTGTTTAAAAGTTTTATTTGTAGAAACTGTTGAATCATCCTCAGTTACAAATCCTTCAATATACAAATGACTTTCACATGGTAGTACATATAAGTCTTGGTTTTGAATTGAAATACGAAATTCATCATTATTCTTTATGATTGTAAATATGATGTATAGCTGTGATATTCCTTTTTTATAATTGAATTATCAAACTGCGGTTTTTTTTAGTATATTTATTATACTCATAGTTATTTTAATTTAAGTTCAAGTTGTTTTAAGAACTCTCGATTTTCTTCACTGAGATGTTTATTGCTATTCGATTTATAACATTTTTTGTTGTGAATATTTTTGATTTTAAACTTTTTTATTATATAGAGTGTTGTTGTTGTTGTCGGTGACAGCGATGATGATGAACTGTTGAATGAATTGTTTTTACTTTCAAATATAATCATTTTTTCTATAGCGGTTTCAGATGTAATCATCTTATTGATATTTTTTCTCCACGGAAGTTAATATTATTACCGTCCTGATCAACTACCCTCAGCACGATTGAGTTAATTTTCCTTACATTAACAAGTAAATAAATAACGTTTGCTGGTGCTTCATTTATTTAATAACTAGGACTTACATTTAGTGAAAGCTGATATAGTGTATGAGCCGAAACATCATTTATATAGGATCCGCATACAATATTACGAGGGCTGCTATATATATTTCTGGCCTGGCAACACTGAGTGCTGCCAAGTGCAATCTGACATTTCCATTGCAAAGTTTGTCATTTTTACGCATAATCGTACTCAAAACGTTTTGACGTACGACCATTATTTGTGTTGTTAACAGTGACTTGAAAAAATTAATATAGAAAAAAATGGAATTAACTCGTGAACATTTTCGTGCCATCATTTTTCACAACTTTCGACGTGGATTATCACGACAAGAGTGCATTGATGAACTTAAATCTTTGTATGGCGATGAAGCACCATCCTATAGCACTGGGAAAAATTGGTATAATGAATTTAATCGTGGCCGAAGCGCGCTCAAAGACGAATTCCGTGAAGGTCGTCCAAAAACGGCTGTTGTGCCAGAGAACATTGATGCCGTGCGTGAACTCATAATGCAAGATCGACATGCGACATACCGAGAGATAGAGACATCCTTGGACATTTTTTCCACCAGCATACATTCGATACTGCATGAACACCTGGCCGTAAAAAAGGTTTGTTCTCGTTGGATCCCGCACAATTTGAAAGTCGCTCAAAAAAAGGCTCGTGTTGATCGGTGCAAAGAAATGTTGCAAAAATACGATTGCGGTGCTTCAAAAGACGTATATAAGATCGTCACAGACGAATCATGAATATATGCGAATGAGCCCGAAACGAAACAACAATCGACCGTGTGGGTCTTCAAAGACGAGCAAAATCCAACGAAAGTTGTTCGTGGAAGAAGCACTTCGAAGCATATGGTCGCCTGTTTCTTCGGCGAAACTGGTCATGTGGCGACTGTTCCGCTTAAGCAACGTAGGACGGTCACTTCTGAGTGGTACGCTACAATTTGTTTGCCTGAAGTCATCGGAGAAATTCGAAAAACCAACAAGAGAAGACGAATCATTGTTCACCATGACAATGCGAGCTCTCACTCATCGGCTCAAACCAGAGCGTTTTTGACCGGCCAAAACTTCGAATTAATGGGTCATCCGCCGTACAGCCCTGACTTGGCACCTAACGACTTCTTCTTGTTTCCGCACATCAAGAAAAAAATGCGTGGTCAACGATTTTCGTCGCCAGAAGAAGCTGTTGAAGTGTTCAAAAACCCTGTTTTAGAGGTGTCTCAATCGGAGTGGAAAAAGTGCTTCGACAACTGGTTTGAGCGCATGCAAAAGTGTATAAATCATGCTGGATAATACTTTGAAAAACAATAAAACCATTTTTGATTATAAATATTCGCATTTTCACTATTAGGCCAGAAATATATAGAGCAGCCCTCGTACATTCAATTGGAATAGTGTTTGTTTTTGATATATCTATTGTTTTATCAGAGTTGTATTCTTTACCCTTTTTTAGAACTTTCTTGCTAAAACCAAGCAATGGACCAATTGATCGTTCTTTATCGAAATAATTTGTATCAGATGAACAATGTATATATGTTTGAGGTGTATTATAATTTGCTTATAATTCAGCTTTCCATCCTTTACCAGTTTTTTATAATTTTGAATAATTAAGTCACTTATATCAGAAAATTCATATGAGCCGACAGGAATTTCTATTACATGATCACCAATATGAAATAAATTATTTTCAATATCAACATTAGGAATTGAGTGATATGTATCGAAACTTACTAGTCCGCAAACGTAGTTTGGATGGAAAATAGTTGGCAATCAGTGGTGAGGAATAGCCCTTAAGTCTTGGTGTTATAGACATCTCAGCTATCCATTTCTTTTATTTTACTTTATTTAAAAGGCTTATAATGGAAATTCTATTCAACATCATGTAAATTTATCCATGAATTGTGTCTGAAGATATTTAGTTTTTAAAAGTTCGTGTTCATAAAATTATCCACCGATTTCGTAACCACGATAGTCCTCTAAAATGTAAGTGTTGCGATTTGTATTTTTTATAGTTTTGATTTTAAAAATTTCTGTAGTCCAGTTTGGTGTATAACCCTTTTCAAATAAATGTTTATATTTACTTATACGAACGTAATCGCCAACTTTATACTTTGTACTTTTAACAACTTTCAAATTACTGTAGACTGTGGATAAAAGTGTTTTTTTCATTTGAAGAATTTACTTCATTCGGTGACATTCTTATTGTTTTATGAAATTTATTATTATATTCATCAACAAGTTTTTGATAGATGTCTATCCATTTATAGGTTCCTTGGAAACTAAACTCTTTCCACATCATTCCCTTTAATGTTCTATTAAATCTTTCAACTATAGATGCTTTAAGAGTACTATATGTTGAACAATGGTTAATTTTATTGTTTTGCATGAGATGCTTGAACTGACTGTTAAAAAACTTTTTTCAATCATCTGTTTGTAAGTTTAAAGGCTTTTGTTTGTATTTATTAAATATACTTTTCATAGCATCGGTAACATTTTGTGCAATTTTAATTTTTATAGCAACAGCCCAAGCTTTTTTTGAAAATGTATCTACTACTGTTAAAAGATAATGATAACCATTGTTTACTGACGCATACTGCCCCATTTCAACCAAATCAGCTTGCCCTAGATCGCCAATCCCTTTCATCACAACTCGCCTCCTCTTAAAATTATTTTTAGCTTGTTTGTGTAGTTATTCTACTATTAATAATAACTAATATTAACTAATTAACTAATATTTATTTCGTTTAGTTTTTCTTTAAACCGATTGATTAAAAGAAAGTTCTCAATATTATTTAATTTTTGTTCATGACTATTTATATAGGTCTTTTGATCTGGTTGATTTTTTCAATTTTCTTTCTTTTACATTATTTTTAGTTTTTTCTAAATGACTTTTTAATTCTTCAATTCCAACCCAATTGTAAATAAATTCTTCCACTTTCATAAACCTCTCTATAATTCTATTTCTATATTCAATATTTTCATTAAGTATTTGATTTTTTAGGGCGATTGTTGAATTATCGATATATGTATGAAGGGTTTTATCAAGTTTTTCTATATCATTTTTTAATATCTCAATTTTTGCAGATTGTTCATTATTTATTTTCTTAAGATCTTTATTTATTCGTTCTTGATTCTCTTAAATTGAAGTATTAATATTATCTATAAATTGTTTCATACCGTTATCATGAACTTTATGACTACTATGTAAATTGATTTTAATGTTGTTTATTTGATCATTTAAAATATATGTTTCAGCTATATATTCTTTCGTTATATTATTATTTCTTTTTTAGATTAGTTTTAATATGTTTTCTCCAAATTTATTAATAAAACTAATTTTTATTTAATATATTATATTAGATTCTCTTAGCTCTTCAATAATTGAACTAATTTCGTTCTTATGATTGTTATGACCAACACTTTCCGAAGAGAGAAGTAGACGTAGTCTGTTTACTAACTCATTAGGATCATCCCAATATATATAATTTGGTTTACAGTTATTAAATTATTTCGAAACCACTTCCTTTTGTCAATACATTCATCTTTGTGTCAAATAATTTTTTTATAATTCGATGATATCTAAAAGCTTTTGTTCCTTTAATTTGTGCTTCAGGATGGTATCGACGTTTATGTGCACTTGTATGTGTAATAATTTCCTTATATTTTTGCAAATCTTTTTTTTTTTTTTTTGATTAATGTAGAGGTTTTGAGTGTCATTTTTAATTTCATATCTCCTATACACACATTTTGCCCTTTAGGAAATATTATTTTCTGTTCGCCATATCTCCAATTTCCGTCAGAATCGTGATTGAAACCATAAATTTTATCCTACTTTTTATTATCAATGAGTAATTTTATGTTTTTATATAACGCTGATGTTTTCTCATTTTTATTTCGTATATTGCTCTTGTTGTCGTTGTTGTTATCATTTAACTTTATTCGTTTTTTATCCTTAGTCAGTTCTGTTTCACTCTTACGTTTTGAAAATAAGTGTGAATGATTTTGTTGCTTCTGATGAATGAAATATTCATTTTCGTTATCAGAACCACAATTCCTTCTTTTTAATTTTCGTTTGATATTGTTGTTCTTATTATCAACTAACTTGAATCGTTTTTTATCCTTATTTAGTTCCGATTCGCTTTTACGTTTTAGAAATTAATGCGATGTTTTATTTCGTTTCTGATCTATGAAGTATTCATTTTTGTTATCAGAACTATAATCCTTGCTTTTTAAGTTTCGTTCAGACTTCCTATTTTCAGTTTCTTTCAGTCTTTTGCTCACATTATTTGACTGTATTTTATTTTTTTCTTTTCTTTTATTTAAATTGGGTGTAACGTTTGTAAATAAAGCTACGGGAACTGTTGAGATGTTGATTCGTTGCGCTTCATTGTTAACATATTCTTTACTTTTAGTTTTCCCATGTAAATTGTTTCTTTCACCATTATCATCATCACCACCATAGATTGATGTTTTAATTCTTTTCAAGTGTTAAATATATTCATTGTTGGTAGGTATACGCTTATTACTTCCGTCAACAGAGGTATCCCAATCCTTATCAACATAATCTGAATTTATATCGCAAAAATCATCATATCATAATTTAATTACTTATCATCATATTCAAATTCATTATCTTTTTCCTTTGAAGATTGTATATCATCATATTCAAATTCATTATCATTTTCCTTTAAAGATTGTATTTCATCATTTTTTTGTATTTTTATTTTGTTTATCATCAAGGTTTTCAATAATATGTTTGAGAGGTTTTGTTATAGGTTGAAAAGTATCTTCAAGCAAATTAACTTTATCTATTTCATTTAATATTATTTTATTCAAGTTTTCTTTTAATATAGCTCTGGTTCGAATAAGATTTTTTAACAATGTTTTGTTTTAACCATTTTTTTGCTTTTATAGAACTGCTTTATATCTGCTTACAATCTGCTTTATATCTGTTTATAATCTGATTTATATATAGTAATTATATTAAACTTGAATAAAGTTATCAAATCCTTTGCGATTACGTCCATAAGTTATTAAATCATCTTTACTTAAACGAGAAATCCATACTTATCTTTCCAACACTTACTACAAATATCTATAAACTGTTTAAATGACATATCTCCAATTACATGATCGTTATAAATATGTTTAATGGGATCCCTTATGTAGAAAAATGAAAGAAAAAATAAAAATAATTACTGAATGTTTGCTGTGTTTTTTGTATAAAATATTTTTGAGTTGTTATTGTCTTTTTGTCTTATTGATTCAATGGAGTTTTCATTTAATCAATTTGGCTTTTGATATAAGACTTTCTACTTTTCTATACAAAATTTGGGTAAAATCCACTGATGAGCTATTTCAGCAGTAGTGAAATGGCCATATGGATATGCTTTCCCTGCAGTAATACATTTCATTTTTAGTTTAGTTTAAAATAATAAATATTTCATGAATAAAATAAATTAATCAAGCACGAATAAAATAAATTAAATTTCAAAAGATTCCGAATAATAAATTTTCATAATGATATATTTGCATGTGCACATTGCTTATTGTGAAATGAACTTAAGCCAAAATAATTTCTATTCATTTTGAGATATTTTCAAAATATGATTGCTTAAAAGTATATTATTTGTTCTAATGTTGGAAGTCCTAGTTCAGCTAAAATTTTGGAGATTGGTGTTGTTCTAAAGGCTTGATGATAATATTTTTTTATTTTTAGTAAACTGGTTTTAGAAGCTTTGCCGTATATAACAAGACCGTAATATATCTTACTTAAGATGATGGCCTTGAGTATATTTGTTAGACAAGTAATATGACTTTCACTTGAGAGACCACAAATGCTTTTGAGGGTATTTATTCTCCTAGGAAGGTTACTTGCCAAATAATTTATGTGACTTTTCCAGTTTCCGGATTTATTGAACATTAGTCCTAAGATATTAAGTTCTCCTACGGCCACAAATGGGGAATTATATATCTGAAATTGATTTAATGATCAGTTTTTCTTACGACATATGCGAAGGTGTTTGCTTTTGTGTCGTGAAATTGTGGCACCAGAAATATTGCACCAAGAATTTAGGTCGATAAAAATTTTGTTTAATATATTCTGAATATTTAAGGGATTATTTTTTTTTTGTAAAAAGATAAAGATCATCGGCATATAAACAGTGTTGAATTTGCATATGCCTTTTCATTAAAACGTTAATTTTTTCAAATGATATTAAAAAAAACTACCACTGATAAGGGAGTTTCTTGTGGTATTCCATTTTCAAGTTTTGTCGGTTTTGATTTGTGGGAGTTTACATTAACTGTGATTGTGCGATTTTATATAATTGTATATATTTTTTCCAACATTACATTTCTGGAGTTGCATAAGAATACTATGGATACCTATTTTGTCGAATGGTTTTTCGAAATCAATGCTGAAAAAGAGTTTATTGAGATGAAAGGTTTTTTGTTAGAAAGTGTTCTAGATGTATAAGAGTGTCAATTGTTGAACTATTTTGTTTAAATCCAGTTTGTTTTATGTCTATTAAATTATTTTGCATCAGAAACCAAGAAATTCGCTTTGAGATTATTTTTTCTAACAACTTACTTGTGCATGAAATAAGCGATATGGGACGGTACGAGTCTGGGTCTATTTTAGTTTTATGTGGTTTGGGCAGACATATTACATTTGATGTTTTCCATGTGTGGGGTATTATACCGTATTTAAATATTTTGTTGTATAAACTTAGTAGTCTCTTTTTTTTTTATTTTAATTTTTATTAATTATTTGAACTGTGAAATATTATAAATGAATAGAAATTATTTTGGCTTAAGTTCATTTATTTTTTAATTTCTAAAAATCTTTTTTAGAAATAAAATTTATTTTTACAAATGTATGCGGACGTTTTCCAAAGAAAACACGAAAAATTAGACGCTAGCAGAATGAAATGCTGCACTTTCTGGACCGCTACGACCTTCATCAGCATTCTTCGCATCTATCTACCTTAGTTGTGTATTTTTATAAACATCATCTATTTAACCAACTAACTTTGTAAATAAGAATACGAGAATACTCATATACTAATATCAACATTAATTTGGTTAGACGAAATTTACACACAAACCAATGTATTTCTTTTTCTGTTCTCTCTGTATTTCGTCTTGTACATTTGTTTTTGCTTTGTTTCAATCATCGATTGAACACGAATGCAAATTTATTTTAAGTCATTCTTACTTGTTTACTCATAACATTATAGATGCTGTTCCAGTATCATTCTAATTGTTATGAAGTAAGTATGAATGCTCGCTGTCCCTTGCGTGCTTTTAATTTAATTTTTATTAATTATTTGAACTGTGAAATATATATTTTCAAAGAAAATTTAACTGAGCTGCCACTTCATTAATTCATGTGATAAAAATCTTTCAAGCAAAAAAATATATTTTACATACGAGTACTTTTTCGTTCTTTGTTTGCATTGATATTCAATAATTATTTTTAAAATTTGTTTTGTTCTTAAGATTACCTGCCTTAATTTGCCTGGTATATTTATAATAAAACACAAAATAAAAGAAAATAAGTTTAAAAAATTGTGTCATGGATCTCAACGAATGAATCCCTTGCCTTGAAGCTTATTTCAGAAATGAAAAAGCCGGGTAGAGAATGCTTGTATGACTTTTTACCTCAATTTTTTTTACCTCATTTTTTGATTTAATTATGAAAGTTTTTTTAATTTAGAATTTATTTATAACAAAACGGCATTCAGTGATTTTAATTTTCTGTCACAGTGCTGCCTGCTTGTAAAGTAACACATCTCGCTTACACATATGTTTCATATGGTAGCTTTGTTTTGCCAGAAAAACTGTTCGAAGTGGGTTAATCGTTTCAGAACAAACTCTCAAAAAACTAAAATTCTCTCACAACAAAAATTTTGTTCCGAAACAATGGGTGAACCAGCCTTTAGAGATAAGTGCATTCTCTTTGTTGATGTTTTCGGATTTATTTCGTTTATCTAATTCAAGTTCCACTGTTTTCGCGTATAACTGCGAGTTAGCGTTTAAATTTTGGGTAGAATGGTGCGATGGTGTTGTATCTTTCAAAACGTAGAATAATCGGAAGGTGGTCACTAGCGTGTAAGTCATTGATTATGTCCCAGTAAATTTGTGTTGAAAGGTTAGCAGTGCAGGCGGTGACGTCAACAGCTGTAAATGTGTTGTGTGTGGAATAATGGGTTTGTCTGCCGTCATTAAGTATGAACAGATTTTTATGATGAACAAAGTCTTCGAAAGCTTTACCACGTTCATTGGATTTTTTTGAGCCCCAAAAGGGGCTCCATCCATTTATGTTTCCTAATATTCAGGCATGTCACAAATTCCGATCGGAATGGTTTTGATTCCGTAATTACAAATCCGATCGATTTAGTTTTACCTTCTTCAGATTCCGATGAATTTTGCTTATTTTTAAAAAATGACTAATCTCCACCTTTTTATTTAAATGTGGCAATATTGCGCATACCAAAATAAACAATAAGGCTAATCTAAATAAGGACACATAATAAAAGTAAATTTGCAAATCGCAAATAACGAAATTTTAGAGAAACTAAATTCCACTTTGAAATTTAAAAGTGGTTTCATTCCGAAGAAATATGTCGATTTTCGTTTTCTGAAGAAGCAATTTGCGGAATTAAAACCACTTTCGATCGGAATTGAGTTTTGTGACATGCCTAATTATAGTAAACTGCTCAGTAGCATTTAAATTATTTTCCAGATCTTTAGTTGTTATTTTCCCTATAGGTGGTAAGTATATATTTTGAATGAGGATTTCTTTTTTCGTTTGAATTTTAAAAGATTGTACTTGGTAGTTTCCGGATGAGTTTTGGAAAACAGGAGAGTGGTGAATGTTATTCTTGACTAAGATGGCAGTTCCCTGTTTGGCTGAGGACTGTGTGTTGTGAAAATATGTGTTGTATAGTTTAGGTGTTCTGACTACTATGTTAGAATGTATATGAGTCTCTTGTAATACCACTAAGTCAGGTTTATATTTTTTCAAAAGTGCTTCTAAAAGATTGTAGTTATTTTTGAACCCGTTTATGTTCCATGGTATTATAAGCATGTATATAATTTAAAATTAAAAATAATTATTTGTTTATATGAATTTAGTGGGTACTTATTTTTATTTATTTTTTTTAATCGTTTAAATTATTCATCATCACTAACATCAGATGTAATCATCTGTTGTGATGTTATTTGTTGTGATGTTTGCTGTTGTATTTTTGTTTTATTTATTGAGAGGTCTTTTTGAGATTTTGAGAGAATGTTTGCTATTTTGTTTGAAGAATTTGTGCTTGGCTTGATGTAAGAGGTTTAGTTATTTTATTTTCGGTTGTGTGTTCATTTATTGTTAAAGTGTTTTTTGTTGTTTTAGTTGTTGTGTTTTTTACAGTTTCGTTTGTATGTTTATTTGACGTCATTAATTTCATAGTTGGTGTTGCTATTGTTATTGTGGCTTTTGATGCTATGGGTTGTGGAATTTTATTACCGTTTTCTTTGTTATTAATTTCTTCAAGTGTTTCTATGGGAGAATTGTTAGTAAAATAATCAGCTATAGAGCTTGCATTGATATATTCTGTGGCTTCAGCTATTCAAGTTCTATTTATTGTGGAATGTTTTAAAATTTCTTGTTTTTTTTTATTTTTGGGCAAATTTTGTTGGTGGATTGGTGCTGTAGGCTACAATTAATACATTTTACCTGTGTGCAGATTTGTTCTTCTTGGTGAATAGTAAGTGAGCAAGTTGGACACTTTGCTATACTTTGGCATCGTTTTTTTTGTGTCCTAATTTGTAGCAATTTTTACATTGCATGGGTTTTGGAATATAGTAATCAACCTTTATTAACTGAAATCCGATTTTTATTTCTGATGGAAGTTTTTACTTGTTAAAATGCAGTATGTGAAGCGGAGTGTTTATTATTTAGTTGTCATAAGTTTTTTTAATTTTTTGAACCTTAATAACATTTTATTCTGAAAGACCAGCAACTATTTCTTTAATTTCTGGGCAAAAAATAACACCTTTTACAGTATTAAGTTTTTCGTGATATGTGGATGTTACGTCGCAAATATTTGAGAGTTTTTTAGTTTTAATTAATAACTCTGCTTGTCTTTTTGTTTTGGTGAGGATTAGTAAGTTTCCATCACGAGTAAATTTTGTAAGTTTACGATTGTTTTCACTTATCAGGCCATTAAGAGCTTTACTTAAAATATTAGATATTTATTTTATTTAGTGAATGCTCTGGATTTGAAGATTTCATTACAATGAATTTGGGATTTTCTTGAATTTTAATGTTGGTTGTAAGTCCGGGATTCACGCTGTTGATAGATTGTTTATGCTTCGATCTTTTTCGCGGTGGAGAGTTTCCATCGAAACCAGCACGTCCCGGTGGAGAAGTGTTCATAGTTCAACTATATAATTTGAAAATAATAATTGTATAATGTACGTATTATTTCAAGTTACGGGAACTAAAAGCGCTTAGTAAAAACACGTGTAGTAGGTTTCAACGTTAACTACCGAATGCATTTCTTCATTAATTTTAAGCAAACTATGGAAATTTGGTTTAGCAATAAGAGCTTGAGCTCCTAAACATTTACCAAACACACAACTAACATCAGGGATGATAATTTTCATAAGCTCTTTTTTCAACCGGCTCGCCGCCAATATTTTCCAACAAAAAATACCAAAAAATATGGGATCATATATTCCTGTTTTTGAAAATTTTCATAATAGAATTCACTTTTTACCAGGCATACATGATCCCAATTTTGTATGGGATTTTTGAGATGGAGACCTCATAAGGTTTTTTTTCTTGTGTAGGATCATACATGTCTAGTAAAGTGCATAAAAATTACAAAAAATACACTTTTTTACACTTTTCCTAGTAAAGTGCCTACAAATTACAAAAAAACACACGTTTTTTTACACTTTTCCAGCCATGCATGATCCCAAATTTGTATGGGTTTTTTGAGCTGGATACACCACAAATATACTACTAGCAGTGGCAATCGACATTTTTTCTATGTCTGTTGCTATATCAACAGCCGTTGTCATCGGGTTTTTGTCAATTTCTTTCAATATGTATCGTTTTGTACGTTGGGTAAATTTTGGCGGACGGCCGCTTCTTGGTCTACAATTAATACTGATGTTCTTTTTACAATTTCTTAAAAATGTTTGCACATTAGGCTATGAATGCCCAACAATTTTAGAAATTTCGCCCAATGATTTTTATTCTTTTAATGCTGAACAATGATATTTCTAATATCTAAGCTATTTCTTTAACTTGTGGATACATGGCTGCCAAAATTAAAAGCGACTGGTTGCAAAGCTTTGCAACCAGCTTTGAACCATAACAACGTTATGGCAAAACATGTGTTCTTTAATTGGAAAAGTACCATTAACCAACAATGTATACTTTTCTGTGTATAAAAAACTCATTTTTTTAATTTTTTAATAAATGTTTCCATTTTTCAAAAACCATTTAGTTTAAAAAAGTTTTTTTTGTTATAACGAATAATACAGTATAGATATTATTGATAAAAAAGTTTAAGCTTTACATAAAATGGTGTTTATTGGGGGATTTGTAGAGTTGTCTGTGCCACTGTATGATAATTTAGATTTACATAAATGGTGAACGGTACATAAGAATTGGCATAGCCAAATATAGCGCTCTTATTTTTTTAATTTGAAATTTCATAAAAAGTAAAAAAATTTGAACTTTTGTCAAAAAGTACTTTTAGTTTTTTAAGTAGATTTTTAATGTTTGTTAGTAAATTCATAAGATTTTAAACCTTTTTCAAGATAAAGCATTGGGTAATCCATCTGATGTCTTTTTGTGGAATTCTTGTGAAGCAACCTATAGTCCGTATTGTTCGAATGTGGGCAATTTTTTAACAAATATCTTAATTTCGAGACTATAAAAAAATTGCACCCGGGTTTTTATACTTTGGGAAGAAAATTTTTTAATTAAACAAAAAATAATATTTTAATTTATTATTTGCCAAAATTTTTATTGATTTTAGTTAC
Organism: Gymnosoma rotundatum; assembly: GCA_916610165.2. NCBI lineage: Eukaryota > Metazoa > Arthropoda > Insecta > Diptera > Tachinidae > Gymnosoma > Gymnosoma rotundatum. Next base: position 83,364,476 of record OU744338.1, on the reverse strand, counting down.
TTACATATTGGTCTTTAGTGTGATGAAAACTTGATTTAATATCTTTTATATGTTCGAAGATCTTTTTTGGGTTTTAGCTTTTTTATTTGCAAAAAATTAAGCACAGTAAATAGAAGAGGTATACAATTTGTATACTTTTTTTATTAAAACAAAAGTAAATGATGAACATGATGGTAGCTCGCATAAAATATCCTTTGTTTTATTGTGTACTTCTAATAAGTGCTTCAACTTTTTATTACTTTCTTCATCGATTTTGTTTTAGCAGGTGACTTTATTTTTAGCCTATTAGGGTTTAAAACCCTTCATAAGCATATTTATACCAGGATAGCGACACTTGCGTTCACGCGTCTGTGTATAGCTGAATGTGTTGTTTCTTAGTCTGTTTTACCTTAATTGATTAATAAGTGTATATAGAGATCACAAAGTAGCTTATACCATTACTTGAATGTAATTTGTAATGGAGATTACACTTAAATATAATACACAAATCTCAGTGATGTTAATTGTAGATCGCTAGAAGTTACAAAAATGATGGAGTTGTTAACTTATGCTTATGTTTTGCCCGTAAATGCTACTGAGGGCAACAAAATAGAAATTTTTTTAAAACATATCAAAAAAAGGTATGGAAGTGTAGTAAATCAATATCTAAATTTCAAAATGAAAGCGAGGATTGGTTAAATATGGGACTATCTATGGAAATCCAAAAAAGAAATATGGGTGCTTAAGTAAAAATTATGACGATGTTAATTAGAAGACTTAAAGAAATATACAAGAAGATGTGCTTAATGTTTATCTAAAAAGCCAAACAGAAGAATCCTTTAAATTGGTTTTAAAGAAATCCCAACCGAAGGAGGAGTTGATGATGTACTAGCAAGTGCTTCACCGAAAAGATTAAAACGAATACCTGAAAGCACTCGTTCTGAATTAAGAATTGTCAAGAAATAAATATGAAGTCGCTTAAAGATAAAAAGTGGAGAACCCTACTACCTAGTACGCAATTACTTAAAAAACAAACAAAATTAAAAAATTTTGCGTTCTCCTACATCAGTAGATAATAAAAGTGCAATTATTGATTTGTGTGACCTTCTTCAAAATACAGCATGAAGAATTATCTCAAATTTTGTACTGTGTCAACGGTGTCAACACAGTTTGGCCATCAGTGTAAACACAGGTTCTAACATAAGACTACTTGTAAGTATGACAACTCAAAAACAGAACTTACTACGATCAAAATACAAACCTATTCCTTGACCACACCTAAAATTTTGCAACTTTGATATACGAAATGAAATGGCGATTTCCGGCCTTTTTGATGAAAACCACGAAGCGGACAAGGCGAATTACTGCAGAGATAATTTTAAAAGTACAGAAAAACACACTAAAGGACTGGATGCTGGAGAACGTGTAAGTAGAGTGAAAAGATTAATTAATATAATCAAATAAAGTGTGAAATAAAATTAAGCAGCGGTAAAATGAAGTAAAACTGGTATTAATTATAGTGAAATCCCTGAGTGCGTTGAAAAACCGCAGTGAAACGGAAAGATAAAGAGGCAGCGCGATTAGGAAGAGCCCACGGGCATGAAACCGGGAAAAAAGTAGTGGCAACGGAGTGAGACGTTGGAGAAAGTTGTCTGAGTATTTCAGTAGTGTTGAAAGAACGGAAAGTCAAGCAAGGGATTAGTAGTTCATTAGGTGGCTGATCACGCGATAAGGCACAGTGGGAGCGTCAGAGCGGCGAAGCGACAGCACGGCTGAGGCCGGAGACTGGTAATCGGTCCTGGCAGAAACAAAAGTGCAAGTAGGCAGCTGGCTAAATAAGCCAATAGCAGACGTGAGGTTTGAACACGATAGCAATGACCACGGCTAATTAGCGTCACACGTGAGTACCGTAATACCAGAAAAAAAAATCTAACGGCAATTTAAACCACAGCCAACAAATGATCGCCGCCGCAAGTCCCACTTGGCATAGTCAGAAAAACAACTTTCAACGCTACTTGTCATCACCATATTCAGAAAGACAACTTCCAACGCTGCTTTTTATCACGAAAATCAGAAATAACATCAGGCCCAACAAAGGCAGCATAGTACTTTGCCAGTATTTTGTCAGAACAGTTTCGCTACAACAACACCCAGTATCATCATCAAAATAGCATCCACCGTTTAAACAACTACAACAACAACAATAACAACTATGTTTTAACGGCTTGGAAAAAAACAATCAAATCTACAGTAAAAGCAATACTTAAAACTACGGTTAAACTACCGTTAAGCAACAACAAATTCAGCGTCATATCACCATCTAGCATTAGCAACAACAACATCAGCAGCATATCATCATTCTAAAATAACAACAACAACACCAACAGCATTTCATCATTTTAAAACAGCAACTACAACATCAACAGCATTTCATCATTATTAAACAGCAACAACAACATCAACAGCATTTCATCACTTTAAAACAGCAACTACAACATCAACAGCATTTCATCATTATAAAACAGCAGCAACAACATCAGCATCACATCATCATCTGCAACAACAACATCAGCAGCTAGTTCAAGATGCTACCAATCTTCAACGTCAGCAGCCGCCAAAGATAAGTAACTGTAGTTAGTATATTTAATATGATCAATTAAAAGTCTCGCATAAATTTTAAATCGGTATAAATATGAAAGCGCGCTAGTGTGATATAGTGTAAATTCATGGTTATTTAGATATCCCCCGATCGATCGTTTTTTTTAGTTTCTTTTGAGAGTTTTCTTTGCCTAATAAAACAGAAAACTCTACACATACCTTTGACCAAGTGTGTTTTGGGCACACAAACCCCCTTAGCAACTACCGCGCTTCGCTCAATTTGGAGCAAAACAATAGCCCGGTTTCCCATAAAATAGAGAAGTTTTCCGAACCTAAAATTTCTTTTTCCAAATTTAAACTGCCGATTAAATTATTCTTTATTAGTCCGTAAAAATAAAACCTTTGTCGTTAAAGTCAAATATCTATTCCTACATACTCCTCGCCGAATTAAACATCATTCCTTTGTTTATTCGATGGTTTCTTTTTAGTTTCTTTTGAGAGTTTTCTTTGCCTAATAAAACAGAAAACTCTACACATACCTTTGACCACGTGTGTTTTGGGCACACAAAATTTTTTAGCAAGCATCGCGCTTAGCTCGATTTGGAGCAACAATAGACCAACATACTTTTTGAAGTGTAAATTTAACCCTCCTTTAAAATTTCTAAATCAAATCCATTCATAGTTTTAATATTACAATATTAATACGGATTCCAAACGTAAAATCAATAGGACCTATTTATTTAGCAGATTTTGAATTCAAAACCGATTTCTCTGAAATAGAAAGCAATCGAAAAGTCCCTACCTAAAGAAAACCGTAGTCTCCTTATTCTTAAATTATACTTACCTGAAATCAACTTCCTAAATTATACTTACCTGAAATCAACTTCTTAAATTATACTTACCTGAAATCAACTTCCTAAATTATACTTACCTGAAATCAACTTCCCAAATTATACTTACCTGAAATCAACTTCCTAAATTATACTTACCTGGAACAAAATTTTGTGAAGTTATACATACCTGAACCAAAATTTTGAAATTTATACATAACTAAAACAAATTCTCAAAATTATACATACCTGAAACAAATTTGTAAATTTATACTTACCTGGAACAAATTTGTAATATTTTGCATACCTTCCTCCAGAATTTTACTTACCAGAAACTAAAATCTTAAATTTTTATCGCCATTATTGTGAATTTAGCTTGCCAAAAACTTAATTTCCGAATTTACGCGCCTATAAAAAAAATAAATCTCCAAAACTTTATTTAACTTAAAGATTTACAATTTTCATTGTCGGAAGCTGGGGTTTATAGTTTTTGAATTTGAAATAAAAACCAGTCGGAAATTCCCGGCAGATATTATTTACGTTCAATGAAAATTGAACGTATAAATTTCATAAACTTGTAAATCTTAACAACCCAAACAAAGCACTTTGGAAACTTATTTGTTACCAATAGCAAAGTTCAAGTTACCAAAAGCTAAGCTAAACAATTTTACAAAAGATCTAGGAAGAAGGAAAATATCATAAATTCTACCAAAGTTAAAAGGAAATACAAAATCTGTTTCTTAACTTAAATCAAAAACCAAAAACAAAAGTTACTAGTTTGGATTTAGTTTATTACCGGTTATGTACCTATAAGATCATATCAACGTTTAGTCTAATTGTCCCGAAAATTTGTTTAAGTTTGCTATAAATATAACAGCCTCGGTAAGGCTAATAAGAATATGAAACAAATTAAAATAGGAAAAGCAAGAAACGAAAACTATGTAAACCAATAAAACCAAAACTAAATAAATAGAAATAAAATCAATAAAACTAAAAGAAACAATGAATAATATCTTAAGTATTAAGATAAGCACTCCAAAGCTCAGTTTATTTGGAGCAGGGCCAGCCGTAAACATTTGAAAAGGTGATTATCTTCCAATGATGGGTAAAGTTTACCGAGTCCCACTCCAGTTAAGCCGATCTTAGCTAATATATAAGCAACATTTAGACACATATTTAACGAAATCACATATTCTAAGCGTTTGTACAATAGTATACATATAAAAACTAGTGTAAACCAAACTGAAATCCAAATATAAACGTCCTTTGTATATATACTTATTTTTTTCAACCAATAATGATTTTCAATTGAACAATTAAACGTCAAAAGAGGTAAGTGAAGAGTGGTGGTGTGAGCTTTTTAGGGGTATTCCACAGATTTCACACCGGTAATACCACGGTTTGGGGAGGGAATAGTGAGGGCCATAACATCTGAGCCCTAGTGATGATCCAAGTCTACCAGCACTGGCTCAACTTTTTTGTCTCCGGAAGTCTACACTACAACGAACCACCGCCCATGCCCGCGAGCCTTAGTCGTGCCAAATAAACAAGTAGCCAGTGTGTAGTGTAGATGGAAGGTGGGTTTAAAGGGGTGTCTGTCCGTTTGCCTAGCAAGGTTACCATCTGGGACAATTAGTTGGTGGGATTTTTTTTTTTGCCACCCGAAATATTTTGTGATTCTCCTCTTGTATAAATAAAAACCTATATATATGACAAATAATGGCGCCCAACGTGGGGCACGAAAACACTATCATCGATGCGAATAATAGTAGAGGTCGATGAGTTCAACATCGTGAAGTATGCTCGGTTTAGGCCAAGCATATTTCACTGACAGCGTTGAAACAAGTTTTGCGGAGAAGCAACGTTGAGTAGGAAAGTTTGCGGTATAGTGTGAATTGATAAAAGTAGTCTAGTTCAAAGTGTAGCAAGTCACAGAAAGAAACGGATAAGGTTTCGTCTGTTTGCGACTAGCTTTGAGCAGATGAGCTGTTCTAACAACTCAGTGTAAGTCTTAGTGACTTAGAGAATAAGTACACTAATTGCGACATTGAGGGGTTGGAACAGTGCAGCATGAAATGATTCAGTGAGTCAAGACCGTGTTCAGTGAACACTGCTGTTGCCACTGGTCAAGAGATGCGAAATAGAGTAGGCTTTCCAGTTAACTAACGTTTTAGAGAATATTTTCAAATTTTGGCTCATGTAGCAGACGAGTAGTCACATCGTAGTATCATCACCACTTATCACACCTCATATTTTTGATTTTATTGATTTCATTTTTTTATTGATTACATTTTTATCCACAAATTAATTAATTACTTAATTAATTAATAAATTACTTAATTTTTTTATATATAGTGAAGGGTCTGGTGTAAAACTATACCACAACCATTTCTACAGTTTTCAGGTTATTCATTTGAATTTTGTTTCAGGCGGAGAGAATTTTTGGTAAGTGTTACAGATTTTTTTTTTGTTGGAGTACGGTAATTTCTTTTTAGAACCTACGTCGTCGTGTTAAGAGTAGACGCGGATATTGTAGAGTCGAGAGAATTTTTCCTGGTAGGGTCGGTTTTAGAGTGAAGGTCGTTAGGTAGAACAATTTGTGTTGGAAATGTTCGGGACAAGGTCGAAAAGCAGGATGGAAGGAGAAGTACCAGTAACTACCGCCACAACAGCTGTAACCACAATGACAACTACAATTACAACGGCGACAACAGATACCACAACAACCACAGCCAGTAGTACCGAGGCAGTGTCGAAGCAAGCTCATGCAAACACAGGAGCAGTACACAGGAATACGAGTCCTGAGGCGACTTTAATAGGCGCACAAGTTCAAGATGATCTGGAGGTTAGTCAAAGCAGTGCTTCAGGCAATAGTACCATCGTAACACCACCATACAGTAGTATCAGTGCACGCGGAGTGATGGATGCTTTTAGGCAGGCAAACGTTCCTTTGAGAAGACAGGATATACAGAGACCACAATCGGGGAGTTCCAGAGCTGTAACTCAGGAGGACCTAAGAAACTTTGAGGACCGGATTTTAAACTTGATGCCGCGCGTAATACAAGAAAGTTTAAGTGGGCGATCATAACATCAAGATAAGGCTGCCGCTCAGTCTGAGTTGCGCTATAACCTTCCGGATTTATCACAACCACCACCTGTACGTCCAAACGGGAACATTAACACACTACAATTGCAGAGATGGCCAAACACAACGAATCAGAACTTTAACGCAGGATGCAATGGATATGACAGATTAAGGTTTAACGATAACGCATTTTACGAAGATAATCAACCAGATTTAGCATTCCGTCCAGGAGTTAGATATCCAGCCCAGGCCACGGAAGCTCGACGTAATTTGTCTCACCAACCAGCTCAGCGGATAGACAAGTGGGGAATTATGTTCGATGGCACTAATAAAACAACAACAATAGAAGATTTTGTGTTTAGAGTCGAGACGCTACAAGCCGATTATGGATGTGATTGGAGAGAAGTACTACGTTCATTTCACCATCTGTTAAGTGGACCAGCTCGCGATTGGTTTTGGGACCATCGAAGATTTAATGACGTTACTCGACGGAAGGATCTTAAGGCAGCTTTAATTAGTCAATTTCACCAATATGATAGCGACTTTGACATACAGAGGAAAATTTTAGGCCGAAGGCAACAGGGTATGGAATCGTTTGATGATTTTTACAATGCGGTGATCAAGTTAAGGAATCAATTGAGAAGTCCGATAGGCGAAAGAGATTTGGTTAGCATCATGCGTAGTAACCTTAGAGCACCAATGGCGCAACTTTTGTTCTCAGTTTCGGTGAGTAGTTTAGCACAATTCGTCAGAGAATGTCGTCGAGCAGAAAATTTGTTAAATTCACATCGGCAGTTTAGTGGAAGAATTCCTCCCAGGACGATCAATAAATTAGAATATCTTCCAGAAGGGACAGATGAGGTACCCGAAGTGGACGAGTATGCAACAAATGAAAAGTTAATTTGCTGGAACTGCAAAGCTAAAGGACACACATTTTTCTACTGTCCAGAGGAGAAGCGGTTATTGTTTTGTTACAAGTGTGGACTAGAGAATACAGTAACACCACGTTGTCCAACATGTCAGGGAAACCGAAATCCGAACGCGTCTCGAATAGGGATGGAGGCTCGTTCGATGTGCCCGAATCCCAAAACACAGTAACGAAAAGGCCACATACTGACGGCTATGTTGGGGGGGACCGAACGAAGAGCAGCAAATAAGATCGACTAAAGCTATCATGAAGAAGGAATACACTCAGATCACTACGCCAACAGCCAGCACCAATCAGCAAAATACGCCGTTTCAAATACGCCTCCAGAAGTATAATGAAACAAAACGAAGAATTTTTGGACCTTCGAGAAAGATTATAAAAACCCGACAACGTTATGAAGGAAGGAAGCAAACTAGGTGGGAAATTTCTGAAGCAAGCATTTACGAAGGGCCAGACACAAGAATTTATACGAAGATCGAAATCAAAGGAATACCAATTCAGGGACTTCTGTACAGTGGAGCGACTGCGACATGTCTCGGTCAACACTGCCTGGACTTCGTTGAAAAAGCCAAAATGGTAATTTATCCCTACCAAGGAGAGATAAAAACAGCCGATGGGCGACTGAACCCTATAACAGGACGGGTGAGAGCTGAGATCACCTCCAACAAAATTACCAAGCCAATCGATTTCTTTCTGGTTCCTTCGCTTAAATTGCCGTTATTTTTGGGGGTCGACTTTATGAAAGCATTCAATTTGTTAAGATTCGAGATAAACTCTTTAGCAACGCAAGGTGTTAAGACTGATGGACCTACTGAAACTTCATTTCCGCGAATGCACACGTTAAGCTCTATACAACAACAAAGGTTAGAAGATACTATAGAGACATTCCCGTGCTTTACTCGCAGAGGGCTAGGAAAGACTTCCCTAGAGAAACACTATCCGGTTTCGCCGGCGGTGCAGAAACTCATGTATGGGGAGCTGGATAGGATGTTGTCCCTAGGAGTCATTGAGCCGAGCGAAAGCCCGTGGAACAATCGAGTGACGTTTGTACAGAAAGGGGAAAAAGTGCGGATTTATTTGAATGCGCGTCGGCTCAATGAACTGACAGTGAAGGACGCTTATCCACTTCCCCATATAGAGGGACTGTTAAGCCGGTTGGGTGACACCCATTACCTTTCGAGCATAGACTTAAAGGATGCGTTTTGGCAGATACCGCTGGCAGAATCGAGCAGGGAGAAGACAGCCTTTACGGTACCTGAAAGGCCCTTGTACCATTTCACAGTGATGCCTTTTGGTCTGTGCAATGCAGCCCAAAGACTTTGCCGTTTAATGGACAAGGTTATTCCAGCGCGTTTGAGGGAGAGGGTGTTTGTCTACCTAGACGATCTGTTAGTGGTATCGCCGGACTTTGAGGAACACCTGGTAGTTTTGGCTGAGGTGGCGCAATGTTTGGAGAGAGCCAATCTGACTATAAACGTAAGCAAGTCCAAGTTTTGCTGCAAGGAACTAAAATATCTGGGTTACATTGTCGGAGAGGGGAAATTAAGACCAGATCCAGAGAAAATACAGGCCATATTGAATCTGAAGTATCCGAGAACAGCTAAGCAGGTGCGTAGTTTTATGGGCACCACCGGATGGTACCGAAGATTCATTATGGACTATTCGACCGTCACAGCACCGATCACGGAAACGCTAAAGAAATCAAAGCAATTTAATTTTACCGACGCGGCCAAAGCAGCATTTGATAAGCTAAAGGAAAAACTTACAGCCAGTCCTGTATTGACACACCCGGATTTCAACCGAATATTTTATGTACAGTGCGATGCATCTGATGTGGGAATGGTGGCGGTACTGTTTCAGGAAGACGAGGAAGGTGAACATCCTATAGCCTACTTCTCACAGAAATTTTCAACGGGGCAACGGAACTATTCCGTAACAGAAAAAGAATGCTTGGCCGTAGTGTCCGCGGTTAAACGTTTTCGCCCGTACATCGAACTAATGGAATTTGTAATTATCACCGATCACTCGAGTCTAAAATGGTTGATGTCGCATCGCGACCTTAGTGGAAGATTAGCGAGGTGGAGCCTGCAACTGCAAACGTACTCATTCACTATTAAATACAGAAAAGGAGCACAAAATATAGTTCCGGATACCCTGTCCAGATATGCGATAGACGAAATGGACGTAGGGCCAAGTGTGGATTTAGGCGCACCACAGTTTCAAGAGGAAGAATATCAGAGGTTACAAGAAGCAGTCAAGGAAAATAGTGCAAACCTACCAGATCTTAAAGTTGTAGACGGGAGAGTATACAAGAGAATACATTTCTATTCCGGGAACATCTCTAAGGAGGAACAGGCATGGAAGCTGTGGGTTCCAGCAGGATTGACGGGAAAAATAATCGCAAAGGCGCATATTGGGACCACTTCATCACACGGCGGAGTAGGCAAAACCATAAGAAGAATACGTGAGTGCTATTATTGGCCGCATATGAATGCACAGATAAATGACTACATCAGCAAATGCGACGCATGTAAGGAGAGTAAACCAGCCAATAAAATCTTACGACCACCAATGGGAAAGGAGCCTGATGTGGGCCGACCGTTTCAAAGAATCTATATAGATTTTCTCGGTCCATATGTCCGGTCAAGGAAAGGAAACTGTTTCATATTTATTGTATTAGATTATTTTTCGAAATTCGTGATACTCAAGGCAATGTCCAAGGCTAATTCTAGGAACGTGATAAATTTTCTCATACAAGAAGTATTTTATAAATTTGGTTGTCCAGAAACAATCGTCTCAGACAATGCGCAGCAATTTATCAGTAAGGACTTTGCGGAAATGATAAGTAGTTTTGGGATTAAGCACATGCGAACCGCCTATTATGCACGCCAGGCCAACGCGTCGGAGAGGGTAAATCAGTCGATCTTAGCGGCGATCCGAACGTATCTAGCAGATAACCAGAACGAGTGGGATATACACTTAACTGAAATCGAGTGCGCGTTGAGGTCCGCAGTTCATGTAGCAACCGGAGTAACACCGTACTTTGTACTATTTGGAACAAACATGATCACACATGCATCCGCGTAGAAACTAGCACGCCAACTGGAGTTGTTAGATGATCCCGAGAACCGAATGGAGACCCGGCACGAATTTTTAGAACTTGTTAGGGATACAGTGAGGAAAACGCTGCACAAAAGCTATGAGACAAATGCTAGACGCTATAACCACCGCTGCCGGGAAACTAAATTTAAAATAGGACAAGAGGTTTTTCGCCGCAATTTTCAACTATCAGATTTTTCAAAACAGTTATCAGCCAAGTTATGCAAAAGATTTCTGAAGTGTCGCATTGCCAAGAGCGTTGGAAATAACCTGTATGAGCTGGAGACGCTACAGGGCAAGCCCCTAGGAATTTACCACGCAAAGGATATAAAGGCATGAGCCGCAAAACCGGGGTGAGCAAATGAAATTTTATGATTTGCTAATATGATAAAATTTTCCCAAATTAAGTCAGGGGGTGTGTACTGTGTCAACGGTGTCAACACAGTTTGGCCATCAGTGTAAACACAGGTTCTAACATAAGACTACTTGTAAGTATGGCAACTCAAAAACAGAACTCACTACGATCAAAATACAACCCTATTCCTTGACCACACCTAAAATTTTGCAACTTTGATATACCAAATGAAATGGCTATTTCCGGCCTTTTTGATGAAAACCACGAAGCGGACAAGGCGAATTACTGCAGAGATAATTTTAAAAGTACAGAAAAACACACTAAAGGACTGGATGCTGGAGAACGTGTAAGTAGAGTGAAAAGATTAATTAATATAATCAAATAAAGTGTGAAATAAAATTAAGCAGTGGTGAAATGAAGTAAAACTGGTATTAATTATAGTGAAATCCCTGAGTGCGTTGAAAAAACCGCAGTGAGACGGAAAGATAAAGAGGCAGCGCGATAAGGCAGAGCCCACGGGCATGAAACCGGGAAAAAAGTAGTGGCAACGGAGTGAGACGCTGGAGTAAGTTGTCTGAGTATTTCAGTAGTGTTGAAAGAACGGAAAGTCAAGCAAGGGATTAGTAGTTCATTAGGTGGCTGATCACGCGATAAGGCACAGTGGGAGCGTCAGAGCGGCGAAGCGACAGCACGGCTGAGGCCGGAGACTGGTGATCCGTCCTGGCAGAAACAAAAGTGCAAGTAGGCAGCTGGCTAAATAAGCCAATAGCAGACGTGAGGTTTGAACACGATAGCAATGACCACGGCTAATTAGCGTCACACGTGCAGTACCGTAATACCAGAAAAAAAAATCTAACGGCAATTTAAACCACAGCCTACAAATGATCGCCGCCGCAAGTCCCACTTGGCATAGTCAGAAAAACAACTTTCATCGCTACTTGTCATCACCATATTCAGAAAGACAACTTCCAACGCTGCTTTTTATCACGAAAATCAGAAATAACATCAGGCCCAACAAAGGCAGCATAGTACTTTGCCAGTATTTTGTCAGAACAGTTTCGCTACAACAACACCCAATATCATCATCAAAATAGCATCCACCGTTTAAAAAACCACAACAACAACAATAACAACTATGTTTTAACGGCTTGGAAAAAAAAACAATCAAATCTACAGTAAAAGCAATACTTAAAACTACGGTTAAAACTACCGTTAAGCAACAACAAATTCAGCGTCATATCACCATCTAGCATTAGCAACAACAACATCAACAGCATATCATCATTCTAAAATAACAACAACAACACCAACAGCATTTCATCATTTTAAAACAGCAACTACAACATCAACAGCATTTCTTCATTATAAAACAGCAACAACAACATCAACAGCAATTCATCATTTTAAAACAGCAACTACAACATCAACAGCATTTCATCATTATAAAACAGCAACAACAACATCAGCATCACATCATCATCTGCAACAACAACATCAGCAGCTAGTTCAAGATGCTACCAATCTTCAACGTCAGCAGCCGCCAAAGATAAGTAACTGTAGTTAGTATATTTAATATGATCAATTAAAAGTCTCGCATAAATTTTAAATCGGTATAAATATAAAAGCGCGCTAGTGTGATATAGTATAAATTCATGGTTATTTAGATATCCCCCGATCGATCGTTTTTTTTAGTTTCTTTTGAGAGTTTTCTTTGCCTAATAAAACAGAAAACTCTACACATACCTTTGACCAAGTGTGTTTTGGGCACACAAACCCCCTTAGCAAGCACCGCGCTTCGCTCAATTTGGAGCAAAACAATAGCCCGGTTTCCCATAAAATAGAGAAGTTTTCCGAACCTAAAATTTCTTTTTCCAAATTTAAACTGCCGATTAAATTATTCTTTATTAGTCCGTAAAAATAAAACCTTTGTCGTTAAATTCAAATATCTATTCCTACATTCTCCCCGCCGAATTAAACATAATTCCTTTGTTTATTCGATGGTTTCTTTTTAGTTTCTTTTGAGAGTTTTCTTTGCCTAATAAAACAGAAAACTCTACACATACTTTTGACCACGTGTGTTTTGGGCACACAAAATTTTTTAGCAAGCATCGCGCTTAGCTCGATTTGGAGCAACAATAGACCAACATACTTTTTGAAGTGTAAATTTAACCCTCCTTTAAAATTTCTAAATCAAATCCATTCATAGTTTTAATATTACAATATTAATACGGATTCCAAACGTAAAATCAATAGGACCTATTTATTTAGCAGATTTTGAATTCAAAACCGATTTCTCTGAAATAGAAAGCAATCGAAAAGACCCTACCTAAAGAAAACCGTACTCTCCTTATTCTTAAATTATACTTACCTGAAATCAACTTCTTAAATTATACTTACCTGAAATCAACTTCCTAAATTATACTTACCTGAAATCAACTTCTTAAATTGTACTTACCTGAAATCAACTTCCTAAAATATACTTACCTGAAATCAACTTCCCAAATTATACTTACCTGAAATCAACTTCCTAAATTATACTTACCTGGAACAAAATTTTGTGAAGTTATACATACCTGAACCAAAATTTTGAAATTTATACATAACTAAAACAAATTCTCAAAATTATACATACCTGAAACAAATTTGTAAATTTATACTTACCTGGAACAAATTTGTGATATTTTGCCTACCTTCCTCCGGAATTTTACTTACCAGAAACTAAAATCTTAAATTTTTATCGCCATTATTGTGAATTTAGCTTGCCAAAAACTTAATTTCCGAATTTACGCGCCTATAAAAAAAATAAATCTCCAAAACTTTATTTAACTTAAAGATTTACAATTTTCATTGTCGGAAGCTGGGGTTTATAGTTTTTGAATTTGAAATAAAAACCAGTCGGAAATTCCCGGCAGATATTATTTACGTTCAATGAAAATTGATAATCATAGAGTTCATAAATTTCATAAACTTGTAAATCTTAACAACCCAAACAAAGCACTTTGGAAACTTATTTGTTACCAATAGCAAAGTTCAAGTTACCAAAAGCTAAGCTAAACAATTTTACAAAAGATCTAGGAAGAAGGAAAATATCATAAATTCTACCAAAGTTAAAAGGAAATACAAAATCTGTTTCTTAACTTAAATCAAAAACCAAAAACAAAAGTTACTAGTTTGGATTTAGTTTATTACCGGTTATGTACCTATAAGATCATATCAACGTTTAGTCTAATTGTCCCGAAAATTTGTTTAAGTTTGCTATAAATATAACAGCCTCGGTAAGGCTAATAAGAATATGAAACAAATTAAAATAGGAAAAGCAAGAAACGAAAACTATGTAAACCAATAAAACCAAAACTAAATAAATAGAAATAAAATCAATAAAACTAAAAGAAACAATGAATAATATCTTAAGTATTAAGATAAGCACTCCAAAGCTCAGTTTATTTGGAGCAGGGCCAGCCGTAAACATTTGAAAAGGTGATTATCTTCCAATGATGGGTAAAGTTTACCGAGTCCCACTCCAGTTAAGCCGATCTTAGCTAATATATAAGCAACATTTAGACACATATTTAACGAAATCACATATTCTAAGCCTTTGTACAATAGTATACATATAAAAACTAGTGTAAACCAAACTGAAATCCAAATATAAACGTCCTTTGTATATATACTTATTTTTTTTAACCAATAATGATTTTCAATTGAACAATTAAACGTCAAAAGAGGTAAGTGAAGAGTGGTGGTGTGAGCTTTTTAGGGGTATTCCACAGATTTCACACCGGTAATACCACGGTTTGGGGAGGGAATAGTGAGGGCCATAACATCTGAGCCCTAGTGATGATCCAAGTCTACCAGCACTGGCTCAACTTTTTTGTCTCCGGAAGTCTACACTACAACGAACCACCGCCCATGCCCGCGAGCCTTAGTCGTGCCAAATAAACAAGTAGCCAGTGTGTAGTGTAGATGGAAGGTGGGTTTAAAGGGGTGTCTGTCCGTTTGCCTAGCAAGGTTACCATCTGGGACAATTAGTTGGTGGGATTTTTTTTTTTGCCACCCGAAATATTTTGTGATTCTCCTCTTGTATAAATAAAAACCTATATATATATGACAATTTTGACAAGGAAGACTTAGATATGTGTAATAATTGCAGTTGATATTGATCTACACCAAATTCCAGATGTATTGCAAGCGTAATTACTATACTGTAAGTCTGTTGCAAGATTGGATGTCTGATAATGGAATTGTAGTTAATGCTTCGAAGGCTAAGGCTATGATTTTTAGTGTGAATAGTTCTGTAGTGTTGAATAGTATTCCAGTTGAGTGTTTTGATTAAGTTAAGTGCCTTGGCCTTATTATTTATAGGAAACTGAACTTTGAAAGTCATATTAGATCTGTTGTGTCAAAGGTAAACTTTACCTTGCGTAAGTTATATAGGCTAGACTTAGTATTGTCATTTATTTATTAACTCCTGGTATTTCAGATTATATCAAGAAAAATAAATAAAATACGAGAAAATCTTTCTGCTAATGTAATGTATATTTTAACAATAGATCTATGTTATCAATAAATACAAAAATACAAATTTAACCACAATTCCCAAAATTGTTTTTTTTTTTTGCATTATCATTAAAATAAAAATTCAATTTTAATAAAATTTAGAACAAGTAGGTTTTCATCGTATTAAAGACCACTATGTACGTAACTAAAATCAGTAAACATTTTGGCAAACAAAAAATGAACATACAGTTTTTTGTGTAGATAAAAAATTTTCTTACCAAAATTTGTAATTTGTTCTTCACTCGCCTCCCTAGACCCCGTCTATGTGCAGGATATCTACAAAATTTGGCGAATTACTAAAAACCAATCATTTAAAAATAATCGGTTTTTAAGTTGAATTGTTTATTCATATTTTTCCAATCGTTGTAAGTCAATTTTATATTTATTTTATTTTATTCTGTTGACTTTATTAAGATTCATTCATTTATAAATACATCTTAATTTACATCTTATGTTTGAATATAAAATTGCAATTTGCGAGATTTTATCTATAGATATTGCAGCGAATTATACTGATAATTACAGATCTTGATTATTCATTTTTTAGTTATAACATTATGCAAAGGAAAATAGGAAAAACCTTTATGTGATAGGAAACAAATTTAAATATAGTTAGAAATGTATACAATAAAATTATCTGGGAATAACAAACGTATCCACGTAATTTTTCATTTTATAAATTTTATTTTAGAGCTGCCATTATGCCGATTGAATGCATTCCCGTATCAGTTGATATTGTTACGAAAGTAAGATCTGGCAGCTCCCGTTGTTAACAGTATGAGCGTGGTGAATAAGTTAACTCAACTAATGGTGTGTAAAGAATAATACCACAATTAGCCAACAAAAGCTGAGCAAACACAATGGTTGCGTTGGTAGAGGTGCGTGCTGTAAAACAGAAGATCGTGGGTTCGATTCCGACTGCGGACATCCGTACAACGAAAAATAATAATTGTTATAAAGCAATAAAAAATTGAGAAGCAGCAGTACAAACCTCCCGATAGGCAAAAGGCAATTATTGTGTGAAGCCATGGCAGATAATTTAGTGGAGACATCCAATTTAATATAAGAGCTACATATAATTGTCAAGAAGCCCTTTACAATAAAAAGTGAGAACGGTAGCGGTTGCGCAGGGCAGTGTAATAGTATAACAACAAAGTGTATGGCAGACGTGTGTTGTGGCTATTGGATTAAAGGGGATGACTGGCTTGGATAAAAGGAGTAGTGGAGATGTCTGTGGATGGTTAAGGTTTCTAAACAAGGCATCGAGTAGTTCATGTCTCGCCAGAGTAACACAGTAGCAGTGTAGTGGATGGCTGCGTTTGTAGTAATAACGCATGTTTACGACACCAAGGGTTCACAAGACTTGTAGGATCACGAAGTATAGCCAGAAGAAAGCCATATAGTAAGAAAACGGAATTTATACTGAGCCACAGTATTTGCAATCAAAAAAATCCGTACGTTTGCTCCAAAAGGGAAAAACGTAACAATATGAAGAATTTTGAATTGATTCATGGTATTTATTGTTAAGTTTTTTTTATGAAGTCGATAATTCGCTCATAGCCAGTTTCATTTTGATGAAGTTCAGTTGAATATCTCAAAGTTTTGTTTTTTATGATCTCTAGACATTTATTTTGTATAATTTGTAATTTTTACAAATGAGTTTTAGCTGCATTATACCAAATGGGACTTGCATAAGTCAATGTTGGTCTAACTACACTCTTAAATAATAAATTTTTGTTTGTTAAGTTAGGTGTTGATCTTTTGTTAAGAAATGGCCATAAAGCCATATGTTTTGCAAAAGTTATTTTTTTTATCGAGGCAAACTTCAGAATATTTGACTTCGTTTTTTATCGTCAAGCTCTCATTTTGGAAATATAATTGACAATTTGGTAAGCGTTTCGGAGATTTGTTTTAAAAGGATTAGTTGTTATTTTCCACTTATAAAAGTATTTGGTACAAGCAGAAAATTCTTTTTCCATTTTTCTTTATTAGTGCTTTGGTGAGTTTACTAGACGTTATGAGCGCGGTATCATCAGCGTAGTAAGCGACTTTAATGTACGAGGGGGCAGAGAAATCCGATGTGTAAATTGAATATAGTAATGGTGATAATATTGAACCTTGTGGTAGACCAGCAGTAATTTGCTTTGGAGACGAGAACGTTTCCTTAATGGCAACTACAAACGATCTGTCCGTGAGAAAATCAACAACAAGCCTGCACAGGTATTTTAGTAAGTTAGCTTGGAGCAATTTGTAAATAAGACGTTGTGCCAAGCGGTGTCGAATGCGTTTTCTATATCTAGAATTATTAAACCTGTAGATTGTTTAATTTTTTTGTTGGACTTTATTATATTTGTAATACGATTTATTTGGTGAATTGCACTATGTTGTTTTTTAAACCCAAATTGTTCACTTGCTATTATTAATGTGTTTTCAATAACACTGCAAATACGATTTTGAATAACTTTCTCATATAATTTTCCAAGGTTACTTAATAAACTTATAGGACGATAAGTATGTGCATTATTCTTAGGTTTATTTGGCTTAGAAATAGCAATGATTTTTGCTTTTTTAAAGTGTTTCGGAAAATAGTTACCTTTTAAATAATTAGTAATAATTTCATGGCCTTAGGAGGTAGAATTTTTATTAAAATGTTGGAGACATCATCAAGTCCAGGAGATTCTAATGATTTAAGGGAACAAACTAAGCAATTTAATTCCTTTAGCGATATCAAGGTTAAATTTTCAGAATATGCGTCTATTGCTTTGAATTTATTGACCTTGCCGTTTACGGTTTTATCAATAGAATGTTTATAAGTGGCCGTAAGGTTGTTAGATGCGGAAAATGTGTTCATCAGTGTTAATTTTCATATTTCCTTCTGTAAGTTGCGGAATTTTGTCCATTGTTTGCACCTTAAAGATCGGCTTATTCTCCAAAACGATTTATCACCAGGCTTCAATTTTGAAAGCAAAATTTTCCATTTTTCGTTACAATGAGAATTTATGTCTTTGTTGATAATATTAGTCAGCAGTTTGACACATTGCTCGCTGAAGTTAACATCCGCTGGGTTCGTTGCTCTTTGGTATCTTCTTTTAAACGTTTTTCTACTTGTTATTTAATTTACAGTATATGTATGCTGGCCATGACGTAGTTATTACGAGCTTCTAGTACAATTTTACAAATTTGTTTATCTCAACGTCAATTGGAGTTTTTGAATTATAGATGGGTGTATTAATGGTAATTCTATTATTAATTATATTTATAAATGCAATCGAGTCTGTAAGTTTGTAGTTGTAGTGCGTCACATCTATTTCACTTACCGTTGAATTTGCAATTGTACAATCAATAGGTCTATGATCTGATGGAATGTCGTATTCGAGCACATTTATATTGATATTTAATGAGCTATTGCTTATTACTAAATCGATAATTGAAGCATTTCTATTTATTTGAGATGGATGAAAAGTTGGACTGTTAGGATAATGAATGAAAAAGTTATTTGACTGTTCCAGCCGGAACAATACGTTCCCTGCAGTATTATTACTTACGCAATGCAGAATATCTTGCATTAAAATCGCCTTGAATAATGTAATCTCCATTAAATGAAGTTAGTTTAAGAATATCACTTGCAAAGATATTTTTATATTTCGGTGAATATGCGGTAAAAATAATTAGATTTCTGTTGTTTATTTTCATTTTAATTTCCAGATTTTCTATTCCTAGTGTGTTTACAATTGGAAGCACTTTATGATGAACCGATCTACGTACAATTGGGGCTACTCCTTCCCCTCTTGAGTCTTGTCTATCGTTACCATAAAGTAAAAAATTTTTTAAATATGTTTTGTGTTGTTCCTTTAAATGAGTTTCATTTAAAGAGGCAATATGAATATTTTCTCTTTCGATCATCGTTTCAAACTGAAGTAAATGTGAAAAGGTAGAAATGCCATTCGCATTCCAATGCAGAATTCTTAAGCCATTGTTATTATTATAAACCATATGCATATTTGACCAAGTTCATCTATACTGAAGAGATCATTATTACCTCTCACACAATCAGCGTATGAGAAAGTATTGCAATACGTGTTGTTGTTGGGTTTGTTTATGGGGGGATCAATATTAAAGAATTGTGGTGAGCTATGTTTTTGGTTATTGTAATTATGTGTATTTTCAACCGACTTCAAAAAAAGAAGGAGGTTATCAATTCGGCTAAATGTGGCTTTTTTATGTTTGTTCCCGCCGAACTCAGTCATTTCTGATTCGATTTTGACAAATTTTGGTAATATTATAGATTATTCTTACAGATTGGTCCCGTTTTAAAAACAGTTCATAATCTTAAAAACTAAAGGGTATCCCCATACAAAATACATATCTTTTAGGTGTATTATGAACTGTAAAGGGCACTTCTGTAAAATTCAAAATGACTGCTTATTACTATAGCTCCCAATAACAAGAACTTATACAAAAATAAATAATAAAATAAATAAAATTAAAGGGTGTCCCCATAATTGATGTAAATTTACTTACATGGGCCTATCTTTTGAACCGTTATAGATAAACGCTTACAAATTGGACAGAATGTCAATTGCTATGGCCATTATAGTAACAAGTATTTATATTAAAACTTATAAATTAAAGGGTGCCCCAATAGTCAATTTAAATTTATGTTTATGGCCATACTTTTTAGCAGTTGTAGACAGACGCTTGAAATTTACAAAGAACCTCTATTGCTAAGTCCGCTATAACAACAAGTATAAAAAGTGCGGTTGCAAGTTAAAGGGTGTTCCAATAGTTAATGTAACTTCAAGTATGTGGCAGAACTTTTGAACCATTATAGACAGAACTCTGAAACCTAAAAGGGACCTTTATTTCTAAGCCGGCTACAGCAAAAAGTTTATAATTTGAATTTAGAAATTAAAGGGTGTCCCATAATTAATGTAGATTTACTTATAGACAAACGCTTGCAAAATGGACAGAATATCGATTGCTATGGCTGTTATAGTAACAAGTATTATTATTTAAAATTATAAATAAAGGATGCTCCAATAAATCATTTAATTTGATGTATATGGCCATACTGTTTAACAGTTTTACAAAGAACCAGTATTATTTACTCTGCTATAATAACAAGTACAAAATTTGGATTTGGAAATAAACAGGTATCCCATTAGTTAATGTAATTTGGAGTATGTTGCCGAACTTTTGAACCTTTATAGACAGAACGCTGAAACTTAAAAGGGACCTGCATTTCTAAGCCCGCTATATCAACAAGTTAATATTTGATTTTAGATTATTATTAATTTAGAAACGGTGTAGTTTCTTTGTGCTGACGTTAATTTATGGCTCATATAGGCTACAGGAGCTTCGTCTCTATTATCATTTCGTTGTACTAACACAGCTCCTACTACATATTGGCTAGCATCACATTGAATTGAAAAAGGGCGAGAAAAATCCGGGTTATGTAATACCGGCGCTGAAGAAAGTAAATTTTTAAGTTCCTCGAATGAACCAATGACCAACCAAATTTCTTTCCCTTTTGCAACAGATCTTTAAGGGGAGACGTTATAGTTGCAAAATTTCTAACAAACCGCCTTTACCATTCACAAATTCCCAAAAAACTTCTTAGCTGTTGAACGGATGTTGGTAGTGGATATTCTCGAATGGCCTTTACTTTATCAGGATCTGTCTTTATCAATCTATGGCCAATTATGCGTCCCAAATATTTAGCCTCTTTAAGCAAAAATCTGCTCTTTTCAATGTTTATAGTCAGATTTGCTTTTCTCAGGTGTACTGCTACTTCATGTAATAAAATAATGTGTTCATCAAAGGTCTTAGTTATAAGTAACAAATCATCCAAATATACAAAAACCTGTGTGTGTAAATTTGCCGGAATTACTTTATCCATGAGTCTGGACATCATCTGTGGAGCATTGCACAGACCAAAAGGCATGGTAACGAAATGATACAAAGGACGCTCAGGTACGGTAATAGCTGTCTTCTCCTTTGACCCCTCATCCAAAGGGATTTGCCAGAAGACATCCTTCAGGTCAAGACTTGTTATAAATTTTGCCTTTGGGAGCCTACTACAAATACCCTCGATTAAAGGCAAAGGATAAACATCTTTCACTGTAACGCTATTCAATTTTCTGGCATCTAAGCACATTCGTACCTTCCTTGGTTAAAGCACCAGCGCCACAGGCGATGGCCATGGACTTTGGGACTCTTTTATTACGCCTAGCATAAGCATCCGGTCAACTTCATCAAATAACAATGTTTCAACAGCTGGAGATACAGCAAAATTCCTCTGCTTGATAGGCTTATTATTAGAAGTGTCAATGATATGAGTTACCAACGACGTCCTTCCTAGCCCTTACCGTGAATAAGAAGGAATGCAGATATTGCTTGGTGGAGCCTTTTCTCTTGTTTTCTACAAAAAATGGGTATTATTCTCATTTTCGATTTCCTTTGTATGAAAGCTGGCAATATTTAACGGGTTTTAATGAACAAATCTTTAGCTAATTCGAAAGCTCTGACAAAATCTATTGCCAAGTATAGATTTTGAGTAAGATTCTGTACTATCAAAAAGTCTAGTGTTTTTGTTAAGCCCCTAAAGGTTACTGAGGTAGTAACTAACCCAACAGCAGAGTGTTTATTACCGTCCGCCGTTTTTAAAAGAACACCAAACTTATTGTATTTGTGTTTCTTATGCTCTAAAATTTTTTTTTGCATATTCAGATGCAAAGCAAGATACGGTGGCACCAGTATCAATCATCCCTACCACATCCTGATTAAAAATTGTTACTGTAGCAAAAGGTCTTAAGTCATTACGATTTCCAATACTATTTCTAGGATTTGAATTGCGATTCAAATGAATTGATTTCTTACTGCTTCGTTTATCAAATTGTGAAGAGTATTGTCGCCTACGTTAGGGACATTTAAATTTTGTTGCGAGTTGCGAAAATTTAAACTATTTGCTGAAATATTTAAGGCGTTATCTAATGATCGAGCATCATCATTATTTATGGTATTAGACCTAGAGGATTGGGAAATAGGCCATAGCAAATTCCTGTTTGGTGGTCTTTTATTCGATTTTTTTATCAGAAATTACTGCTGAACAATAAGTTTTTCTATTTGATAGAACTTTTTTCCAAAATATTCTTAATCTTTTGGTTTCTTTTGGGTTTCTTTTTGCACTTAGATGCGAATACTTCGTTGTTAAAGATTTTAAATTTAGCTTCTTCACACCCCTTTAAACGAACGTGATAAGGTTTCAAATGGTTAGGAGTAAAACTTGTTTTTGTATGCACTTGTATAATGTCTGACTTATAACAGTCTGGGGTCTGATCCGTTTGAGATGCAGACGATATTAATGTTGGGTCGCTTTTAATTGAAATTGCAGGTTCGCGCGACCCGTTTGGAAGTTTTTTGAAAAATGTTTACATTTTATACAGTTAGGTTTAAGCACGTTAGGACTCCCACATCCGTAACAAAAAACTTGTCTTTCGCCTAAACAATCTTGAAATTTGTGCCCAGTTTCTGAACAATTCCAACAAACTAATTCCTTTTTTATTTCATCAGTAACAACACTATCATCATCACTTACACACACAAATGACACAAATGGGTTATTTGAACGATATCTATTCACTTCTCCGTCTAAGATTTCAATCTTTCTCACGACTCCCTTAATTATGACACACTATTCTAAAATGTAAAAGGTTCCTACACACCTCGAGTCGTAAATTTTGTTTTAAAATTTCAACTAATTCTTCATCATGTATCAGAGTCTGAAGGCGATCTAAAATATGTAAAATACAATCATAGTAATCATGAAATTTTTCATCATTTTTTTGTCTTCTATTTCTAACTTGTTCCCTTAAATCAAAATCCGTTTTTCGGTCCCTAAACTGGTTACGTAATTCCCTACACAGCGATTGCCAATCGAAATTCTGAGCAGTGCGGTGAAAACGCCAAAACCAATCAATTGCTTTATCTGTAAATAAAATGTGTATATGACGACATAATATTTCAAAATCTTCGCTTAAGCTTTGAAAAGTAAGAGCGCGAACCCGGTAGATAAAATTGTCTACTGATAAACCATCTTTCTCTTGTCCGCTAAACTTTAAATGCCAGCTAGCTATTATACTTGAAGTTTCTTCTGTTGATAAGCTCAAGGGCTGATTAATACTATTTTGATTAAAATTTTGTATATTTCTATTTTGGATATACCTATTGGCATATACATTACGATTTCCAATACTATTTCTAGGATTTGAATTGCGTTTCAAATGAATTGCTGCCAATTGATTTCTTACTGCTTTGTTTATCAAATTGTGAAGAGTATTGTCGCCTACGTTAGGGACATTTAAATTTTGTTGCGAGTTGCGAAAATTTAAACTATTTGCTGAAATATTTAATGCGTTATCTAATGATCGAGCATCATCATTATTTATGGTATTAGACCTAGAGGATTGGGAAATAGGCCATAGCAAAATCCTGTTCGGAGCTCTTTTATTAGATTTTGGCACCTTAGGGATTGCTCCTTTACTTTCTGCTGTTATGTTCTGTTTTGGAGTTACGGCTGTTGCGTTATCTCTATCTGCTAACATATTATGCGATTTTAAATTATTTTGTCTACAAACTTTTCCGCAAATTGGACAACCTAATGTTTCTTTTAAAAAATTAATAATACACATCTTGTAAAAAACATGATCACATGGAGTTGAGACGATTACATCATCTAATTCGTAATCTTTGTTACAAATGCTACACTGCGGTAAATTATGATTCTCAATTTGAGTGGCAATATTGTCATTACTATGGAGTGACATTCTTAAATATTATTAAACTTGCAAATTGTAAAACTTCTGCTCGGTTGACTTAATTTAAAAACTATAGCAATCACTGGGTATTTTCGGATTTACTCCACATATTGAATTGACATTCAAAGCGACTAAATAAATAGTGGCCAGAAAGGCTAGATTAACTCTAACACTAAACCGTCATTCCTAAGCTATTTATCTAATGACAAAAAAATCTTTTCAATACAGAAGGAATGAATAATCTCAAAGAAAATAATACATTGTAACAGAAAATTATTAATTCTTTATACAATAATTCCCGATAAGTACAAAAGATATTACATTCATGATTAAAAAAACCAAAGTAAAGACAAAAACAAAAAAATATAATTAATATCTCACAAAATACCTTATAGATTCTTTGCATCCATATCACTATTATGGTATACTGAGGTACCCCAAAACTAATATATATCTGCAGCCTTATTCTGTAAGTTGCTTAAGCTAAATCGCCATCTCTAAAATTATTTAATTTTAACAAAGCAGTGTTTTGCTGCAAATACGACATTGCAACATTAACCCCATACTTAACACCCTCTTATTTATTGAAATAGACTTACAGATACCGATTAATTAGAGAAAATGTTCATGGATAAGTTCAACATTTAAGCAATTAAGCTTAAGTTTTAGCTAAGAGAATTACAGAATAAGGCCTCTGATCTTTTGATATTTGAATGGGGCCCCACGTTGGGCGTCATTTAATTGTTATGAGTCTGTTCGCGTGAAAAGAAAAGTTTTTGACAGTTTTGTTTTCAAGTCATGTACTCGTCGAAATTTCTAACGAGTATGGATAACTATCTACAACGAAACCTAAACTTTATATTAAGTTAATGGTCACTTCTGGAAAGCTACGCACATGGTGGCAAGGCCAGCTAGTTCGGTATGTGTGGGCGGGGATCTTGTTTCTAGTACCTTCTGTTAGTACCTAAGTACCTTCTGTTCTAACAATAAAAAAAAATCACGTGCGGTTTATTCTGCCCTTTAAATAAATACAAAGAAATCTTACCAACTTAATTAAAATAGTCTCTATGAATAAAGAAAAGCTATGATGTTATCGCCTATTAACCCACCCTCCTTTGGTTTTTCTAATTGCTAATATTGGTTTCTTGAAACTTTACATATTCAATTGAATTTACTTCCACATAATTTTTCTTTTTTTTGATATAATAAGATTTAATACAATAAGAAAAGGCAATTCACCCTTTATATAACAAATTATACTACTTGTTTTCAAGCAATTCTAATGATCAATATTATTTTTAAATATGTACATACATAATTATTTTTATTATACCTTATCGCCTACAATGGGTTAAAAAAATAATAAAAAAAAAGAAAACAAACCAAAATATAAAAAACCTATGCAAGAGTTGTAAGAATTAATAGTAATAAAAAAATATGTGGGTATATACAGTGGCTCACAGCTTATTTCAACCACCCTCTTTAAAAAAGAATAAGTCGATTTTACTTTTGAATGAAACAATATATTGGAAAAATTGAAGTAGGATTTAATAAAACACTTTCTTTTCTTCACAACAAATATATTTTTTAGTTTAAAATTAACCTATTTATAAACATAAAAACTAAAAATAAGACAACGTAGGTATTTCCGTAGTCACAGCTTATTTCAACCAGTAATAAAAAACTAAAATTTAACTATTTGTTTTTTTCTTTTTTTTAATTTTAAAATTTGATGTGTCCTCCCTTTTGATCAATTACAGCCTTTAGTCTACTTTGCATAGAATTCACTAATTTTCGTGTCGTTTCGGGAGTTATTTTCGACCATTCTTCCTTTAGTGCTGTTATTAAGTCTTTCCGGTTAGAGATCTGATGTTGACGGATGTTTTGGTCTAATATTGCCCATAAATTTTCAATGACATTTAGATCAGGTGATTGCGCCGGCGGTTGCATCAAGTGGGGACAGTTCCAAATTACCTAAGTCTGGACAATACCTGATTTGTGTTTTGGGTCATTGTCCTGATAGAAGCGAAACTCGTCTTTAATACCTAGTTTTTCGGCACTTTGCAGTAGGTTGGCTTTTAGGATGTTGAGGTATAGGTTCTTGTCCATTGTATTTTCAATAAACTGCAAGTTTCCAACCCCACCTGAAGACATGCAGGCCCATACCATAACGCTTCCTCCACCATGTTTTATTGTAGGTTTTAAATTTTTATTTTGCAGCTCTGTATTTGGTTTACGCCATACGTAAGTTTGACCATCAGAGCCGAAGATGTTAAATTTTGATTCATCCGCAAAAATCACACGGTCCCAAAATCTTAAGTCTTTGGTAATGTGATCTTTGGCGAATTTTAGTCGTGCTGCTTGATTCTTTTTATTTATAAATGGTTTTTTTCGGGCTACTCTGCCGTTAAAGTCATGACTTCTTAGGACACGGCGAATTGTTTCTGCACTGCAAGTTTTGCCCAAGTCATTTTTAACTTCTGCAGCTAATTTTGGAGCGGATAGCTTCGGGTTTTTCTTTATCTTTCTCACTATATAACGCTCATCTGCTTCATTAAAAATTTTGTTTGGAGCTTTTCTGCCTTTATCGACTACTCTGTTTTCGTGCCTGAATCTATAAATAATACTCTGCACTGTCGAATCACTTAAACAAACCATTTCAGCAATTTTTCGACGAGAGTGGCCATCTTTATAGTGGCGAATAACTAATTCTCTTTCTTCAATTGTAGTACGTCGTCCCATTATTTGAAAATGTGTCTCTGAATCAACCAGCTATAAAAATCACACTAAAATTTTATCTAAATAATTAAAAACATAACTTCAAACAATAATTATTGGAAATTTACCGTTACACAGTAAGTGATGTCAACTAAACAGGTCTAACAATAAGCTGGTTGATATAAGCTGTGACTGCAGAAATATATAAGTTTTCTTATTTTTAATTTTTATGTTTATAAATATGTTAGTTTTAAAATAAAAAATATATTTGTTGTGAAGATAAGAAAGTGTTTTATTAATTCCTACTAGAATTTTTCCAATATTTTGTTTTATTCAAAAGCTATATCGACTTTTTCTTTTTTAAAAAGTGTGGTTGAAATAAGCTGTGAGCCACTGTATGTATAGGTATGTAAATTTTAATACAAGGACCAGAGGTTTTATTAATGAGTGTTTCATTCCCAAAACTACAAAGAGAGAGAGAGAGGCATAATTTTAATGGAAATCAATAAAATCTCTGTTCAGTGATAATTGGAATGAATAATTAAAACAAAAATAAAGTAAACTTACGAACATGATCGACGTCCAAGGCTGCTGAATGCCTTCTGCAAACATATTGGTTTATAGGGTTTTCGATAAATGCTCGATCCGTATTGTAAATATAGAATACCCGATTTTTTTATATGTAAAGTTTTGTTTTCCTTTTCTTTTTAGTAAAAGAACAATTATTCTTAAAAAAGGGTTAGAATTATAGTGCTTATTTTTATATTTCAACTAAATTTTTAATGGTATGTTCAACAAAAAAAAAAAATAAATCAATTCATAGTAGTCATTATAGTTTCAAACGAAATGACTTCAAAGTTAAAATTAAAAATCTCTAATGTTATACATGTGACCTAATTTTTTTTTAGTATAATGGTCTAATTAAAAGGTTCCCGTTTTCCTTTTGGATAAGTCAGTAATGACAATTTTGAAGATTGCTGAAGCTAGATTGTTTTTAGCCATAAACTTTACTGCTGCGACACTTTTTATGATTTGACTATAGGACCGTATATTGTGAGGCGGGATATTGTGACAAACGTGGCTGTGCCCTTTTGCGCAAATTATTAACAAGTTTTACGATAATCCTCCAAGTTTAATGGTTTCTCGGGTTTAGCCACGTGTATAGCGACAATTGGACTTCGAATCCGTAAAATACCCGAGAGACATAAAGTTGCCAAAATGGCGTTTTTCCTATTTAGAGAAGTTCAAATAGCTTTAAATATATTACCTATTGATGATAAAAAAAAATTAAAAGTTGCGTCTTAAGAATTAATCGAAGGTTACGTGAACACTTTAAATTAAGTAAAAATACTTAATAAATTTACTCAATTTTAAGTAAAAAAACTTATATAAAATATGTAACTTATTTATTCTTTATTTTTCACCACTTTTGTTTCTTTTGAGATATTTCTAGTTACACAGCCAAGAACGAAAGATTTTTCTTAAACACGTTGTCTGTCATCAAACCTTAGTAATACGCTATAAGAGCTAAATAGGTATAAAGAGGTGTTACTTTTGCAGCATTATGCTATAAACACAATCAAAGGCTACCGACCATCGACTACCAACTACATAAGTAGCTGGCTACTAAAATAGCCAAGTCGCCAGCTACTTAATTCTTTTAACGACTATCGACCACTAACTACAAAAAATAAACATCAGTTTTGACATATGTATTAAAGTTAACCAAAACAAAACAAACTTGATTTTTTTAAGTGAATTTGTGTAAAAAAAAATTTTAAATGTCTCAAGAAAATTTATTTAACTTTATAAGTACTATTGCTAAAATAGTGGAAACAAAGGCTTCAGTGTATGAAGTGTCCACGTCCATATTTGCATGTAAATTGAACTAAATATTTACATTAAACAATATAATAAATACATATAAACAGTAAAAATGACTATTATATACTTACCAATTTCAATAAAAAACCCAAAAAATAAATATAAACGAAACAAACTAGAAATTGATAAAAAAAAAGAACTAAATGGAAAATTTTACAAACAAAAAATAAATGAAAAATGCGCCAAATAAATAGTAAATGAAAAATGTAAACTAATAAACAGATAGTTATTATTTTTCAATGGTGCCACTATAAAAGTTTTTCGCGTTTTTAATAGCGATATTTCATGTATTGCGTTTTTAAAACCACCATTTCATGCATTTATTGTATTAGCAGCACTAATCTGTTTTTTGTAGCCAAGAAAAATAGAAATTAGCCTAAGTTGGCTACGGGCTACAAAAGTAGCCGTGTAGTCGGTAGTCGTGTTGCAGCTAATAGAATTATTCCCATAAGCACGTATGTATTCTATTTTTGACATCTTGTAGTCGATGGTCGGTGGACATGGTTGTGTTTATAGCATTGCAATCATGAAAAATAAATTATTTGACTACGGCAAATGGTGAGGTAAATGTGCAAAAATAAAGAACAAATATGTATACAAAATAGTGAAACCAGTATATTATCAGGGATGGATAAAGTGATCTTATTTGTGTTAGGGAAGATTTATAAGGGCAGAATTTAAAAATTCATTAAAAAAATAAAATATAAACAAAACTACAGTTAAAAAAAATAAATAAAATATAACATTCTTTATCAACGAGAAAAAAGATAGAATTAGTAATATTGAGATATAATAGGGATATTTGGAAAAAAACCAATATTACCTAAAAGGGACCTTTATTTCTAAACCGGCTACAGCAAAAAGTTTATAATTTGGATTTAGAAATTAAGGGGTGTCCCATAATTGATGTAAATTTACTTATATGGGCCTATTTTTTGAACGTTATAGACAAAAGCTTGCAAATTGGACAGACTGTCGATTGCTATGGCTGTTATAGTAAATTAATATTTAAAATCATAAATAAAAGAGTGCCCCAATAGTTCACTTAATTTGATGTATATGGACATACCTCTAAACAGTTGTAGACAGATTGAAACGATTGAAATTTACAAGGAACCTGTATTACTAACTCCGCTATAACAAGTAATAAATTTTGTTTTGAAATAAACGGGTGTCTCAATAGTTGATGTAATTTGATGTAATTTTGTATATGGCCGACCTTTTGAACCTTTATAGACAGACAGCTGAAATTTACAAGGGACCTGTTTTGCTTAGTCCTCCATTACAAGAAGCTTATAATTTGAATTTGAAACTAATAAGTGGTCCCAAAATTAATGTTTTTTTTCCATAAGGCCGAATTTTTGAACCGTTAGATAAAAAACACCTGAATTTTAGACAGTATATCCACTACTTTGTTTGGTGTAACAAATATAAAAATTTTAAATTATAAATTAAAGGGTTTTACAATAGTTGATATAATCTGATGTATATGGGCAAACTGTTGAACCGTTATAGACAGACGGTTGAAATTTATACAGAACCTGATTGCTTAATCTACTATAACAGCAAGGATATAATTTGGAAATTAAAGTGTGACCTTTTAGTTGCTGTAATTTGATGTATCTAGCCAAACTATTGAACAAGGTGTAATATAAGGCTGTCCCAATAGTTAATGTAATCTAATTTATTTGGCCATACTCTTGAACCGTTATATGCGGACAGATGAAGTCTGTTTTGAAGTCGGTTTTTTTTTTTGCAAGAATTATTCTTTGTTGCTTTAGCTCTTGTTTCCAAATAAAGTGATCGAAAAGGGCAATTAATGTCATTTGCAGAGTGATATGTACGCTCTTTACCATTTTCTTGCAATCAAACATGAAAATACAGCAGTTATTTTATCTTGATTCTGAAATTGGCAATCATTATGCTGTGTTCAGACGGCGTGTACAAGTCATATGGAATGTCAGATTATCCATATGTAAATCAACACACACCGTGTAAAACTCATGAAATATAACATATGTTATTTTCCTATGTATTAGAACATGTGTTAGTTTTTTATTTAGAGCACGCTCTATTTTGATATGTAAAACTATATGACGACAGATGTTTTCAGTGATGCTAACTTCCCTTTTCAAAGTTTCCGCTCAAAATATTTTTACGATAAAAGTTAGATTTCTTAAATTAAATTAAAATATTTTTTGAACTTTTGTAGGGATATATGTATATAAATTGATCGTATTCTAAAAAATAATTTTTGAGCATTTCTATAAAGTTGTTAACAACGACAGAAAAAACAGAAAGCCTTGAACCTGTAAAAACTAATTATTGATATTTTTGTTTTTCGCCACACCGTTGGGTGGCATCTATAGGAAAAATAAAAGATATTTATCAACATTTTTATTTTAAAAACTGACCAAGTGCCTGAAATATTAGAAAAGATAATGATACAAAAAATATTAATATTTAGTATTTGGAGATTATTACCGCTTATTGCATTTTTAAAATTAAATTCAGCACTAATTATGTTATGGTTAAAAATGAATAGAAATTTGACTTATTGTCCTTATTACAATCTAATAATTCATTTTTTTTTCTTAGTGGAAACGTACTACGAGTATTTGAAAATTATTTTAAGTTTTTTTATGTATATACATACATAAAAGAAATAATAATGATGACACTTCCAGTGTAGAAATTTCCCTAATGTGGTGCTGATTGGCGCTTAACATACATGCTGGGAGGCGATTACAATGACTACCACCATGCCCATACATAAGGCAACTTCAACATTGAGCTGGGTTGTTGTTTTTTCTTGGTTTATATTTTTTCCATGATACTATTATATTACATATTGAAGATACATTACTTAGTGAGTTTGGGTGGAAATTTTTTCTAGCAAATTGAACCTTATATACAGAATTTTTTGCTGAACTGAACTTTGTGTTAACTTCTGTTATTGACGAAGGTGTTGTAGCGTTGAATATCATTTTTGATATCATCAATACTTATTTTAGGAAGTCCACACAGAAACACTGTATAAAGACGATTCTCTTTCGAGTTGAATGTGTGGAATTCTATTTCCTTCTCCAGTAAATTCTTTATGCATATTTCGTAAGAATCAGTATCTTGAGTGAAAACTTTAGTTCCGATAGATGTTCGTTAGTAAATTGCGTTTTTACCCAATAATTTTTGGAGATCACTTAAATTATTTCTGTCATCGACTACCAATGGTGAAGGTTTACCGTTTTGACTTCAGTCAAGTTGGATAATGGATCTGTTTCCATATCATTAAGTTTACCTAGTTCGCTATTAGATTTTTTGATGTAGTTGCTATGTTAGGTAACAAACCTATTAGAAGATTCAGTTACTTTTTTTTTGATTTTTTCAAATCTATATTATGAGATATGGCCCCCGGGGCCATATCTACTTTGCTATGCCTGCAAGTATTTTGTAAACTGACACACGTGAGAGTTCAATATGAACAAATACCGAGATTACAAAAATGAATATATATGAAATAGTTTTAAAGTTTTTAAACGTTGACTTGCTTGTTTGTAACGACAATCCGCTGTTCAGTAAGGAGCGACCGTACTCTACGAAATCAAGCATTGAACCAAAGACTTACTATAAATATATTAAGATGTTTCACTGCCGTACATTCTACAGCCAGTGCATAATTTGTCGATTGACGTAATGCTACTGCCACTTTAAGAGTAAAACCACAAGGAGAGATTATTATTCTCAGCAAACTTGTTATTCTCATCTCACATTACCAAATAACCAACGTAAACCAATGTTACCAATTGTGTATTTTTATGGTAACAAAATGTGTTTTGTTGTTGTACAAAAGGAATTACATCGATTTACACCGAATATATTTATTATCAATATGAAAATTTTTTATTCCGAACCTTTTCGATTTTAATTTACTTTACTTTTTAAGTTACTGAATGTTTGCCGTGTTTTTGTATAAAACATTTTTTAGTTGTTACTGTCTTTTTGTCTTATTGATTCTATGGAGTTCTCATTTAATCAATTTGGCTTTTGATATAAGACTTTCAAGTTTTCAATACAAAATTTAGGTAAAATCCACTAATGAGCTATACAAGCAGTAGTGAAATGGCCATATAAATATGCTTTCCACGCAGTAATACATTTCAATTTGTAGTTTTAAATAAAAAAAAATTTCATGAAAATATCATGAATAATTTTTATTTGAAGGAATCTAGCACGATTAAAGTAAATTAAATTCAGTTATTATCTAAATTTAATAACTACATACATATAAATTTAATACCATAATTATTAACATTAATTAATTTGTTTAAATAAACGTTAACATTTATTTTTTTTAACTTTTATCACTTTTCTAAGAAGAATACTAGTTTGGTGTCTCAGTTGTAGTGAACATAGTGCGTTAATATAATATAAAATAGAAAAAAATTACTAAATGAAGTTAGTTAAACAAGAGCCGAAGTTAATACCGGCAACAAAAAGAAGTGTTGTTTGCGCATTGCGCCAAATCGAAAAGAAGTGTTTCAAATTTAAAAATCTTTCGTTTTCCATATTTTGATACAATATTGCATAAAGCGGGTTTAGGAAAGTGTAACTTCGACGAATATTTTTTGAAAGATCACGCACTTTGTATCTATGCGATCTTCGTAACAAAACTTAAGGAGCTGACTATATAGATGAAACAAATTAAATACATAAATAATAAAATATTTTGCACAGCGATCTTATACAAACAACTAGGGATATGGTTCCCTTAGCTAGTGAAATGCTACCGGAAAATCCGAACTTAATTTTCCTTTTAACTATTCAATTCAATCAGGATCCATTAAAAAGTGTATTTTCATACGTGCGTGCCAAAGCTGGACATTTAAAAAACGTTTCTGTCCCTGAATATAATACCGCAATGGATATATTTAATAATTAATCAATTTAGCACACTTACAAATTGTGCAACAGGCGATGTAATATTTTTGCCACTGAAGTTTTAATATACATATTTCGGAAGTAAATGACTGGTATAGTGTATAGCGCTTCTAACGCTATGATATAGTGAGTATGTATCAAGAAAACTAAGAATTTTTGATTAAAGTGCCGATTGTTTCAACTCCACGAATGTGCCAATTGAACTTACTTCAAGTCAATATTTCATTAATTGCATAGCGCTACGAGTATCTTGCTATTAATGCAGATTAATAGATATAATTAAACCTTCACAAATTCTAACATATCCATCAGAAATGTATATCCATTTTAAGAACTATAAAAATACGCAAAAAAGTCTTATAAATACTATTTTGTAAAAACAACAGCTAAAAGCATAAAAAATATATTACGGAGTAATGTGCATAGTGTACTAAAATTATTATGTCTGGTTTGACGAGAATAACGTTATCACAAAACAGGTTGGAAATTCCGAATTTGCTTATACTTATGTTGCTAAGAAAGCATTGCTCATGGGAGACACATAAGTGCAAAGTAATAAGTACTGGAAAAGTCAGAATTCTAAAGCGCCAGTAATTTATTTTGTTTGGCAATTTTTATTTATAAATTAAGCTATCAAATTCTATTGAGGTTTATATACATATTAATCGGTATATGCACATAAGTTAAATAAACTTAACAAAAAATTTAATAATAAATATACATAAATAAGTGCCTTATTTTATTACCATTGTTTGAAATTTCTTCAAAAACATATTAAGTATCCATAAGAATAAATGCAAACAAATATTACGTAATTTAGGGCTTAATTAGTTCGGTGCGATTATGCATATTTTTAAAAATACACAAATAAAAATATATGTATATTTACCCTACAATAACGAGAGCAGTCATATAGTTTCGTTTTTAAGTGAATTTTACAAACAATATTTCTTATGAACATCTACACTCATTTTTATACGCATGTGTGTATGAATCTGTTATGTTTACAAAACTAATATTGTGCTCTCTTGAGTTTTGGTTACCCCCGCTACCATCAAACTGCACATAATTTTTGATTTTTTATATGTTCAAACTGCCACATCTTTACAAATATATATATAAATATATTGTCTTTGATCGAACTGACATTACTTTATTAGGATTAAATTTTACTAACTTTGTAATTTTTGGAGTATTTGTTTCCATAATAAAAAGTAAAACCACTCGGTAATCTCAAGCATGGTTTTTTCGCCGTCTTTAGTTTTTTAAAAAAAACAAGATTGCTATTCGTTTAAGAATATTGAAGCGAACACAAATCCGTTCTTCTTTAAAGTATTTTTGTATTGTTTTCCCTTTTAAATTTTAGCTAAAAAATAACTTAATTCTATTCCTAATGGAGCTGGAAATGCGTCAGCAGATTGTAATCGACAAGTTTTTAACCAGAAGCTTAATGAATTGCAATAAGGTCGTTTTATTTTGGAAATTCAATGTTTTTTATGTTAACACATAAGTACTTACAAATATAATAATGTATTTGTTATACACTTGCAATCAACAAGTTTTCTTTTTTTATTGTTGTAGTGAAACCAACTGTCCCCCAACAGTCAGTTTGACTAGGCTTAGTTGACAAAAATTTTGATGACACCTTCGGTCACCAGGTTTTAATTTTTATTAAGAAATGTTCTATTTTCAAGAACATCGTAATTATTTAAAATTATTACATTTAAATGACAGATTAAAATATTTTAACTAAAATTGCCGTTTCTAATATGTAGCAATTTATATTCACCTGAAAAATATCGAAAACACGACTAATAATCAGTGATTAGATTCGAATCGAATTTTAATGACTTTCGTAACGATATTCAGACCGTTTATACTCTGAAGATTCAGGGTTTAGAATTAAAGAGTTTATGGAAACAATTACGTCTTCGTATGAGGCTTGCTTGGACTCTTTTGAGGATAGTGCTTAGGTGGAGCCTACTCATATTGCGGTAGCTTCGTCTAAATATCAGTCGACATACGTAGAGTATTTAATATGTTCGGTGGCTATTAATGAAAAAGTTCATAATTTTCAAGCGTTCCCAAGGACGGCTTGTTCTACGTCAATGAACTCCAATACGGATAATTTTAACCGTAAATTGACCTTGACTCCTTGTTATGTGAAAACATTTGAAGGTAATTATATTGCTTGGCCCGCATTTACGCCTTTTTTTACTGCAATATATATTAATACTTCGCGCCTTAGTAATGTTAACGGCTTTGTCATTTGATACGAAAGACCCACGGTGAAGGGAATGGGTAGTGTCGAGGTATCCGTTGAGTAATGAAGGGTTTGACGTGGCGTGGCAAAATCTAAAAGAGGCATATGAGAACTCTTGTATGTTGGTTAATAACCAATTGTTATTTAACCTAACTTCGGTGGACAAGGAATCTAGTCATAAAACTCCGCAACGCGATATTAATGATTGTCTTACTTCGCTGTCTGTATATAAGGCGGCTGCAAATCTATACTGTTAGTCTATGGGTACTGGGTGTTCGTAATAAATCGGTTTTATCTACTTGGAAAGAGTTTGATGCCTTTCTAACAGAAAGAATTCAGACTTTAAGTATTTTTTTTAACATTTTTTTAAAATAAATTTATTAATATTAATTATATGTTTTAATTGAAAAACATTTTTTTTTTTTGATAAAACATATTATTAATAATTTTATTTCCTGTTTTCTGAGGATGCCACCCAACGGTGTGGCGAAATATAGAAAAAAATAGAAGAATAAACAATATATTTTTATTAAAAAAAAAAAACAATTAGAGAAAAAATTTAATTTTTTAATATATTCGAAATAATTTTTTTTATATAAAACTCGATTTGCAATACATTTCAAATCTGTATTATGTTTTATGAATACTTTGTAGAAGTATACGTTTTATACAAGATTACATTGTGTTCAAAAACATTCGCCCCACTCCCGTTGTACTCGTTGCTTTTAAAGAGACTTGTGAACATTTATGTAAAACAAGCAATGCATGCAATTCGTGGCAATAATGTTTTGTTCAATTGTGCAATTTATTGTTTTTTTTTTAAATGGTCCGTATTGACAGCAAGATGCACGTTTTTTGCGATTGTATTCAAAAGCACAAAATACAGCATTCAATCTGATCTCTGGTGCACATCCAGTGTTTCAATTGGTGAAGAAAAATTTTGTCTGCCAAAGACAAAAATTGACTAGTGCATACTAAAGACGTGCACTAGTATATCCAACAGTATGGCAAAAACAGATATATCATATACATAACAAGTAAAACAGATACAAAAGAACGAATGAGTGTAGTTGATATTGTATGCTTTCGCTTGTGCGTACTCACACTATGGATATAAACACATACAGTTGTTTATGATATTGCATAGAGTGAGCAAATTATCAGTTTTTTACTCTCAAATATCTGTTGTACCATGAGTATTTGGATATATCTGTTTATGAAACAGATATTTTTGATACTTGTGTGCTGCTTATG
This sequence comes from Gymnosoma rotundatum, assembly GCA_916610165.2. Classification (NCBI taxonomy): domain Eukaryota; kingdom Metazoa; phylum Arthropoda; class Insecta; order Diptera; family Tachinidae; genus Gymnosoma; species Gymnosoma rotundatum. Next base: position 83,327,172 of record OU744338.1, on the reverse strand, counting down.
ATAGAGGCGAGAACTAGTAAGCAGTATTTTAACTTCGTAGTAATAACCCGAATTGTAATTATTATTGTTTAGCTTTAGTAATTAATTTATATGATTTTAAATGTAGAATGGTTGTGGGAAGAAGCGGTAAAAGCAAATCACAAATATGTAAAAAAAGTACGGTTGCCCTATACCAGAAAAGCGTTTCGAGTAGACACGCATAAGGATTTGATGGCTTACTTGTTAATATTCTCAGATTCACTTATATCTTCTTGAGTTTCTGTCTCTAAAGTCTCTGTTTGGTATATAGTAAGAAAATATACGCACTCAATTTTTAATTCTCGTAGCATAAAATAAATTTCTAGCGTTTATTTTTGTGATACGAGTACAATTAGAAACTACTTAATTTGTGACTTTTTGGGGGCACTTGCAGTCAAATTCAGCTTATATTTTGCGACGTTTTTAAACCTTTAAAAATTGAGAAATTCAAATAAAAAATGGAGCTGAAAGAAAATACTTGCAAGAATTCATATGTATGAATTTGCTTTTAAAAAGTGTCAAAACTAAGTTTTATTTTTTATAATTAATTTATTCATGCCCTCTTGTGCTGTAAATAGAGCCAATAGCTTAAAAATTCTTTCACATGGGCTCAAATTATGGTGTTAGCTGTTTAACAGTATAACTTTTGTTACAATGCAGAAATGGTAATTTTTTATACTTTTTGTCTATTTTAAAAAGGCACTGTGCGCCATACCCAAACTAGGGGGCATCTAAGTGTATCTAATTAATGGCTTCGGGATCGTACTATTTCAGGGCTGGAGCGCTACTTAAAGCTTCTTCATTAAAACTTCACTAGTGATATAGAATTACATATTCTTTCATAGTAGATTCGTTAACCGTTTGGCTAGTATCGGGCAATTCTAAGTGAATCTTCTAAAAGGGAGTCGGTCTCAAAAACCTCTACATAATTTTCCTATTCATGGGGATTAAAAAGCAGCAAAACCCTCTTACATTTTCCTCTGTGAGCTTGGTAAAGACCCGTTCTTGATATATAGCCGAGGAAATTCACAAATAGCTAAAGAATTTAGAACATTTTATACGCAATCCGTTTAAAGTTGCTATATCTAATACCAAATTTAGCTCCTCGATCCCCTCAGATATATCTTTGGAGGGAATTATGAATTCGTCCTTATAGATTTCAACTATACCATCGTGTATGAATTTTTAAAATATTTCGGATATGAAACTAGTAAAAACGGTTGGTGAGTTAGTATTGCCGAAGAGCGGAAACAAAAAAAAATTGTCCTTTGTGCGTCAAAAATGCCATGTAGATAATTGAAGACTTCTTAGTGGCACATAAAATATCGTTTCGAAGATCCAGCGTATACGACGCTTTGTGTAATTTATCCAAGACCACACTGATTACACAATGATACAAAATCGAACTGTAGATGCCACCCAACGGTGTTGCGAAATATTGAAAAAATAAATAAAAATAATAAACAATATTTTTTATTTCTAAACTGACCTACTGCTTAAAAAATTAGAAAAGAAAATTAATTAGAAAGGTCAAAAAAACAATTTATTTTAATTATTTCGTCTTTCACCACTCAGTCTTTGTTTAATCATCTCTTATTTAATATTTTATTTATTTTTTATTATTTTCTCTTTTTTGTAGTTTTAGCGAGTAATTGTTGCTGTCTTTGTGCGCAAAAAAAATCGAATAACTCATGCGTTGTTCTGAGCAAAATGGGTGTCAAGAATACACAATTCAATATCAGTTACCTACACTAGGCTTTGGTTGTTGATATTCTCGCTCAATTGTTCTACTCTTATTTTAATTCAAAGAGATATTCATATTGTAATGGTAAAATGATATACTCGAGTGTTCACTATTTTTGATCAAGATTAATTGATACTTTATTTAAAATTTCTTTGCCTTATATACTACTTATCAGAATTTACTAGATTTACAATTGAGTGATCTTCATTTTCGAGCTTAATTTTACTTACAATCTGTTTACATGTATTTTATTCTTAATCTATCAGGGAATCAGAAAAATTGAGTGAAATGCCATTTGCTCCAATAATAATTGAGTTCATTTTAAAGTTCGATATTAAAGTTACTCATTACTTCAAATTCTTTGTTTACCAAAAAAAATTCTTCAAAGCGTCAAATATCTAAATTTCAATTTAAACATTTTTCTTTGTGTGACGTCACTTTGTTTCATACATTTTGTTTCTTATTGTGACGTATCAGTCAATCAGAAAAATAGAACGTTTACTAACAATAATGTATTTGCTTATATAAATGTATTTGAGTGTGTCGTAGTTTTCAAGTGTCCAGTATCCATAATTAAAATACTGCATGTAAAACATGATTGGTTAATGGTTCAAGTCGCTAGGGTATTATTGCTAAGAACAATTTTAAAGTTCATTAAACCGCTAAACAATTTTTAAGTGTATTGAATTCAAACATTGTTTAATTATGAGTCAAGCAAATCAATTATTGACCTATCGCAACAAAACAATTTAGTTAAAGAAAAACGAATGATCATTGGTTTTTGTTTATACACAACAATATAGTCAATTTTCTTAGTTAAGGTGCGGTCAGATTAGTCAAATAATTGTGGCTGCGAATTACATAGAATTAAATTAACTTTGGTTTTTTCTAAGCCGAATAATAAAGTTTAAAATCGCAAGTATGTCGCTAGACCGGTTCATTCGGTAAACTATTGTTGAATTCAAAGCTGACCTGAATGACAACCAGTATTCTTTAACTTCGTATAATGCATTGAAGTTCATCGCTACGAACTCAAGTCCAACTAGAGTCGCATTTAAGAGGTCTACGAAAAATTCAAATGTAAAGCTTAAAAAAGAAAAGCGATCCAGATAAGATATCAGGCGTAGAAAATTTAAAGGTAAAGTGCAAAGGTACGTATGTACATCACCTACTGCAAATGCTTAACGAAATTGTCGTATATGTCTGATGAGCTTGCAAACTATTGTAATGGAAATTTTCAATGTTAGTTATGCTTTCTTGCCTACCTTGCGTGATACATTCACAACTGCTGTTTCTTAGTCCAGAGCTAGTAATGTTGAAAACTTATTTTGTTTAAAACAAAAATCGGAAGGTCAGGCTAGCTTAAAAGAGACCGTTTATTGATGAGGGGTTCGGAATAGTGTGGATAAATTTGTGCCTTCGTTTTAAAAATCGAAGGGTAAATGGTCAGTTATAGATCCTTTTCAACCTCCAGGTTTTTAGTTCAGAGTTAGGAAAGGCTCGAAACAACTGCAGAGAAATATTAGGTCTTGTATTTGAATTCTTAGGCTATATAATATTAATGTATCCAGCTGACCCAATTTGTGTGTTTATCTGCACTAGTAAGTTGCCTGAAAATACACTCACATTATAGGAACAGTAGCTTATAAATAAGACTATGTTTCTAAACTGGTCAGAGTTAGATGACTTTCTCACGAAGCGATATAGAACTCTGGAGTCCGTTTCAAAAATCTTAGTCTAAATACCCACCTTTATAAAACCAGTGACACCAAATCTAGAGTTCAATTCAAGAAGCAAGTTCATAGCTTTCAGACACATGAAATTTTTGAATATGGTTTTTGTTCAGACAACAAACAAAATAAAAAGACTTATGCTTGAAATATTTTTTAAAACTCATAATGTCAGAAACTGTAGTAGCAAACATAATATCTACAAATGTAATTAATAATTCTAGAAACTTTTTCTTCGATACTGCTGTAGCGAACGTAATTAATAAAGGCGTGAGGTATAGTAGAATGTGCATTTCTTGCGTAGAGTTTGTTGATTTTAATTGGACATTCTTTCGAAAAATCTAATGTTCAGTGCTAATAGGCTGGTGTTTGGAGAAATCTTTGGTTTTAATTCCAAGTTTCTGTACTCGTTTGGAAAGAAGTTTTTCTGGGTCAAATTAGTGAGGCGATTTTTGTCAAATTCAATTTCTTTTGATATTATGTCTTGTGATAAAGTTGAAGTTGAGTCCTGTTTGCACCGGTATTTTTTCAAAAGCGTATTGCGTAAGCTAATACTCGATAACCACGGGATAAATATTAAAAACGATTTAATGGGTCTTCAGATGTTGTAGTGGTTAACTTCTTTATCGTTTTTGCCTCTAGATTTGTGTCATCTGGCTCAACTGGAGTGGGTTATTAACTTTTAGGCAATTTCGGCCCTGTGGGTCCAAACCGCCATAGGTTAAAGGCTTCAGTTTCATTTGAGGTACAACCACGGCTGGCAATATCTGCTGGGTTATTTTTTGAGTCAATATGATGCCAATTTTGGAATTTGACTTAATTAATTATTTTTGAAGTAAGACTGGAAGCGAATGTGTTTCATACATTAAGACTATTCTTATTTGACGTCGGGATGGTGCCGTTGAATTCTACTCTAAGTTTCGTTGTCAGCCTGTCGGGTTTTATTACTGCGTGATGCGGCAGATAATTATTTGGTGCCTTATTTATATCAGTGGTGAGACCTTTTTCAACTCTAAATATTCTAAGATGACCTCGTCGTATTGTTTTTTGAGGTTTTCTAAGCGTCGTGGCTCTAAAATTGTTTTCAGAAATTTTGTCCTCGTCTGACTTCAAATCTTTTTTAGGGTTTCCTCCACCTTCCACAAGTGTGTAAGGAACGACGTATTGAGTAGTAGTTTTTGGATGAGTCTAATATGAATATTGATTGTGACCCAGGGTCGATGATAGCTCTTGCCTGGAATCGTTGATCTCTTGTTTCGATGTGAATTAAAGCAGTGATTAATAAAGTTTCTCTATCTTTTAAATTTCATGGAATTGATTTTCTTCTGTACTCCTTTACACTACGGTCTATCGACAGACAATTGTAACAAGAATTTGTGACTCTTACTATGTGGATACGATCATTTACGTTTGTTTGTAAAAAGTTATGGCTTAATGGGTGAGTCTCTTTATAAAGTTGGCAGTTGTGAAATATGGGTTTTTTTTCGCTTGAGTCGCGTTTATTTAAAATGTGTGAACCTTTTTTTTCTGCTTAGGCTATCTTTTTCGATTTCTGATTTGAAAAGGTTTAATTTGTCCTTAGATGGTTTAGTATTACACACCGATTCTAATGTTTTGAATTTATGGGTCAGAAATTTGTAAAATTTCTCTTCGTGCCCGTATTTATTCTATTAATTTTTCAATTTATATTGATTATTCCACAACTTTGTTAATGTCAACAAATGTAGTACTTCAAGAACCGAATAAGTAGTCAGTTATTTACCTGGACAGCTAGAATAAGTTAGAAAACTAAAATGTGCTAACTTAATTATTATTTTGTAATCGTTTTTCTTTTCTAATTTATTAAGCACTAGGTCAGTTTCATAAATAAAAAAATTTTTATTTATATTTTCAATATTTCGCCACACCTTTGGGTGGCATCATCAGGAAACAGGAAACAAAAAATTAAATTTTCTTTTTTTTAAAAACAAAATTAAAATGAAATTATTTTTTTAAAACAAAAATAGAAAAATCAAAAACCAAACGACAAAAAACTCAAATATTTAAAATTTACATTCTTATAAATTTAAAACTCAAAAAACATTCAAGTAAAATAACTCAAAAAATTTTAAACATTTACATTCTTATAAAAATTTAAAAAACAGAAAACATTTAAATTATTTAAAAAATTTAAAAAACTTAATACAAATACATTAACATAAACTTTCACGACAGAAATGTTACAAGCAATCATATACTCTCAAACGTTAATTATTTTTTATGCACTAAATGTCTATAACATTGCGCAACATTATCAGTATCAGCCTTAAAGTTTATTCTTTCTGTTGCTGGTATTTTAATTATTTGTAACATCTCTAACATATACCGACGCTTATAATTATTTTCTATATTTAAAACAGATGCATCTTCAAAGTTAGGATAATGATCAAATCTGGCACAATGGGAATATAATGCAGTTTTTTGTGAATTATTAACGTCCCTGTATCTTTGATCAGACTTATGTCCATCTATTCTAGTTTTTAGTTTATTTTTTGTCGTACCTACATATTCCTTATTACAATTCTCACTATCATTACCATTACAAGGTATTTTGTAAACCACACTTGACATGTCCCATTTTTTAATCTTATCTTTTGTTTTACTAAATAATCTATTTAAAGTATTATAAGTTTTGTATGCCATTTTATATTTATCCCCATCAAAAATTTTTGATTTTTCAATCCTTTCTGCTATTTCTGGTGCATAAATTAAAGACTTATAAACTTAAGTTTCTGTAACATCTCTTGTATTATTTGCTCTTCTAAACCTTAACTGTTTAAACAAACTATTTATCACTCTCATTGGAAAATTATTATCAATTAATATCTTTTTAACTTTATCTTTATTGCTTTTGTGAAATTCCTTATCACTTAGCTTAAGTACTTTTTCTATCAAATTTTTTCCCGTATTAATAATTATTCTTTTGTTATGCTTTGAATAATAATAAATAATTCTCCCGGAAGCTGTTGGCTTTTGGTACCATTTTTAGTTTATTCCCTCTCCTTATTACTAACGTATCTAAATAGTGTAATTTAAAATCATTTTCTATTTCTATTGTAAATTTTATACAACTATTGAAACTGTTAAATGTTTCCAACAAATTTTCAATACCAGATGCAGTAATAATTTATGTACCAGAAATAGCAGAAAGGATTGAAAAATCAAAAATTTTTGATGGGGATAAATATAAAATGGCATACAAAACTTATAATACTTTAAATAGATTATTTAGTAAAACAAAAGATAAGACTAAAAAATGGGACATGTCAAGTGTAGTTTACAAAATACCTTGTAATGGTAATGATAGTGAGAATTGTAATAAGGAATATGTAGGTACGACAAAAAATAAACTAAAAACTAGAATAGCTGGACATAAGTCTGATCAAAGATACAGGGACGTTAATAATTCACAAAAAACTGCATTATCTTCCCATTGTGACAGATTTGATCATTATCCTAACTTTGAAGATGCATCTGTTTTAAATATAGAAAATAATTATAAGCGTCGGTATATGTTAGAGATGTTACAAATAATTAAAATACCAGCAACAAAAAGAATAAACTTTAAGGCTGATACTGATAATGTTGCGCAATGTTATAGACATTTAGTGCATAAAAAATAATTAACGTTTGAAAGTATATGATTGCTTGTAACATTTCTGTCGTGAAAGTTTATGTTAATGTATTTGTATTAAGTTTTTTAAAATTTTTAAATAATTTAAATGTTTTCTGTTTTTTAAATTTTTATAAGAATGTAAATGTTTAAAATTTTTTGAGTTATTTTACTTGAATGTTTTTTGAGTTTTAAATTTATAAGAATGTAAATTTTAAATATTTGAGTTTTTTGTCGTTTGGTTTTTGATTTTTATATTTTTGTTTTAAAAAAATAATTTCATTTTAATTTTGTTTTTAAAAAAAAAGAAAATTTAATTTTTTGTTTCCTGTTTCCTGATGATGCCACCCAAAGGTGTGGCGAAATATTGAAAATATAAATAAAAATTTTTATTATTTATAAAACTGACCTAGTGCTTAATAAATTAGAAAAGAAAAACTATTTAAAAAGGTCAAAAAAACATTTATATATAATTTTGTAATCGTTTAATTTTAGAAAATAACATCAAAAGATAAAGCTATAGTTGCTTTACCGGGATGCAGTTTTCCATTTCATTGGCCAAATTACGAACAAGAGCCATTGTTATGTGTAAAAATAAGCAGTAACGGCTCTACACAGTGGTCCAGTGGGTTGCCAATAAATGAAGCTAAAAGTGTTTTTATAAATGTAAGGAACGAACTAGGTGAAATGATATTTTTACGTTTGGAAGTTGTGGTTCACAGAGGAGCACACATATTACACTTTACGGATGCTTATGCTTTACCACCACCAATAAGAATTGATAATTATTCTGATGTTTCGATATATTTTTCTCAAAAAGGTGTCGTTCCACACTGGAGAACAAATGTAAAACCACAATCTTCGCTGGCTTATGTATTTGATGATCCTTTAGGCCTACATACTTTGGTTTTAGAGGCACCTGGCGGGAATTTTATTGACTACTCATTTAAAAAAAATAATGCAGCTAAAAGTATAACTTATGCAAATTTCATATATATAGCATTTAAAGAAACATTTAGATCTGTTTTGTCCAACAACGATAATGAAAATTTTGGAATAGAAAGACAACAGCTGGTTTTGGGCGTAAGAGACAAAAGAGTTATAATAACTAAAAAGTGTGCAGGTGATCGCTCACAGCTATGGTTAATGAATAGTAATGGTCAAATAGAGCATGAAGGATCGTCTCCTCCGACTGAATTTTTAAAGCTACCAAATCTAACTCCTCGACTAGTATTAGATGTTGAAAAACCACCAAATCCAACCGACTATACACGGCTTTTGGTACGGCCGCAAAATAACCAAAGAGCTGCAACACAAACTTGGCGTTTCGAAAATGGAAGGCTAATGTGTCATGCAAATATGTGTGTACAGGTATGTGAAAACCTTTTTTACTGTAGTGTAATACATAAACTGTTTTTTTCGTTAGTATTTCAATTATAATAATTTCACAAACCTAAATATTTGTATAAGTTACAAAACGTAAACAATAATAAAATATTTCTAAAACCGTTTGCAACCGATTGTAAAACCGTGAGACAAGCTCCCTATTTTTTCTTCTTAGTATTGGTATATAAACAGTTTAAAATTTTAAATAAAGACAATTATTGAATTCATAAATGCGCTTGTGTCTCTTCATGTTATTGAAAATACATTGCATACACTACATTAGTGAGGGCAGAGGCTTTGGCACCCCACGTCAAAATAGATGAACGAAATCAAAAGAGTTTGTTAGGAGCCTTCGGAGGAAATATAACATCAAAGGGGACGATAATTGCTCAGCTCGAGAGCCTGGAAGATTTTTCACTACAAATGCACGTGGTGCCCGAAGGAACCAAACTTCCAGCAGATGGTTTGCTAGGAAGAGATATGATGTGGGACACATCAGTGTCAGACACAATTAATAAAAAATTAAGATTTTTTAAAAACGGACAAGAAGTGATATTACTACCACTTGTCCCAGAAGGAAAATCATCACAAATATACTTAGCTGAACAATTTTCTATCAAAGAACGTTCACAAACAATTGCATCAGTTGTAGTAAACTCCATTAATGGCGACATTGACATAGATAAGTCAGAAATTTTGCCAGGTGTTTTCGTGGGTGCAACTCTAACAACAGTGAAAGCCGGAGCAGCTCTTGTACCTATTCTGAACACGAATAACACGGCCATAAATATAAGTGAAAAAATAAGCCTGAGCTACGAAAGCTACAGGGACTATAAGATGAAGCCATTAGCAACAATAAATATAATAGATTCTAGCGAAAGGTTGAAAAGAGAAAATCTACTTTTGGAAAGAGTGAAACTATGCCAAAGTCTTAACCCAGAAGAGAGGTTTTCAATCGAGAATATTTTGAAGACATACGACGATATTTTCCAACTGCCTGGTGACAGTCTTACCTACACTACTGTATTGAAACATGAAATACCCACGGAAGCAAGTCAACCCCCAATAAAAATTTAACAATACACACTACCAGAAGTACAGAGAACTGAAATTAACAGACAGATAGGCCAAATGCTCAAGGATGATGTAATAACACCCAGCAATTCTCCATGGAACTCCCCGGTTTTTTTTGGTACCAAAAAAAAGCAAGCCAACACGGCGAAAAAAGTGGCGATTGGTTGTAGATTTTAAAAAAATGAATGAAGCGACAGTAAAACAAGTTTTCCCAATACCAAGAATCGAAAAGATTTTAGACCAATTAGGGTGCAGCAGGTATTTTTCTACTCTCGATTAAGTAAGTGGATACCATCAAGTATTAATGGATTCTAATGACAAACACAAAACCGCCTTTAGTACCAATTTGGGGTACTATGAATTTAACCGTATGCCTTTCGGGTTGACGGATGCACCAGCTACTTTTCAAGAATAATGAATTCAATACTAACCGGGCTACAAGGAATTGACTATTTCGTTTATTTGGACGATATTGTTATATATGGCAGAAACTTAGTGGACCATAATTCACGTTTAATGAAAGTTTTGGAGGTCTTGAGAAAATACAACCTAAAATTACACCCCGAAAAATGTCATTTCCTGCAGAGAGAAATTATCTATCTTGGCCATCAGTGCTCAGAAAAAGAGGTTCTGCCAGACCCAAATAAGACTAGGGCAGTGAAAGATATACCACCCCCTAAAAATATCAAGGAGCTACAAGCATTTTTGGGACTGATGAATTACTACAGAAAGTTCATTCCAAACTCGGCACGAATTTCATTACCTCTTAACAAAATGATGAGAAAGGATACAAAATTAGAGTGGACACAAGAGTGCCAGGAAGCAATGGACAAGTTGAAGGATGCTTTGACAAACCCTCCTCTCCTCCAATATCCTGATTTTAGCAAGTCTTTCACTTTGACAACAGACGCCAGTAATAGAGCTCTAGGAGCAATTATTTCTCAAGGAGAGCCAGGAAGTGACCTACCAATTTACTTCATTAGCAGAGTATTAAGCGATACAGAAAAACGATACTCCACAATAGAGAGGGAGTTGCTGGCCATTGTATGGGCCACAAAAACGTTTCGACCATATCTGTTTGGCAGATATTTCACAGTATTCACTGACCACAAACCCTTGAAAGGTATAGCTAACCTAAGGGATCAGGAAGGTAGATTGGATCGTTTAAGACTGAAATTGTTAGAATACGATTTTGAGATTCGCTACAAACCAGGCAAGACGAATCAAAATGCGGACGCTCTCAGCAGCCTTCTAACGGAAGAAGTAAACATAGGTGTAATAACGAGAGCACAATCAGAAGGTGTGGAAACTCCGAATAGGGCAAGTGCAGTGGAGACGAATAAAAATCATGAAGAAGAAGATAATACCACATATTTAACAGATGCAGAAGATATAAAGAAGATAAATACAATGCTCCATGACACGCCATTTGGAGGCCACCAAGGTGCGCTAGCTAACATACAATACAATATAAATACAACTATTGTAACGATAAGAAACACATTCTTTCTTTTCTAACTTAATACAAATAACTCAAAACATGTTTTACTGATAAAAAAAGGTACTAGTAACCTAAACAAAGAAAAACATATTTTTGAGAAACATTAAACATAATTATTAATATAAATAGATGCTAAGTAAAATAGGATAGATAGTCTTAAGAATATATTTAATAAAGAAACGCACATTTCTTGGTGCAGAAAAAAGAAATATTTTCTTTTTTTTACTCATTTCCTATAATTGGAAATTAACTGGGGGCTCAAGCCGGTCTAAACTCTTGACCACAGCCAAATATTCTTGACATTCAAGATATTTAAATAAAAATTCCACGGCTTTGAAGAAAAGCAAACAAATCTCTGAAAAAGTGAGAAATTACCACGCTGGACCAACGTCAGAAACGGCAGAAAATATTCAATTCCCTACGATCTATAGGAAAAGACAACGACACACTGAATCAAGATATCGCAGCTTTACGAGCCAAATAGAGGTACTCACACAAACTCTACAGAATACTCAATTGAAGGTAAATACACTGGAGGCGGAACGATCTCCCCATACAATCACTACGCAGGAACAACATAGTGACTTCACACCAAATATAAAGGATGCAACTCAGATAAATTTAAAAACATTCGAAGCTATACCGTGCTTCAGTGGGGATAAAAACCAATATAGATCCTGGCGGAAAAGGGCATGGACATTCATGGAAAATATCAAACAATTTTCCAACCACCCAAATTACTACACAGCATTCACGATACTGCATTCAAAAATTGTTGGAGAAGCAGCAGACATCCTCATCAACCACAACACCAAGATGAACTTTTATTCTATAATTAACAGGCTTGACTACACTTACGCAGATCAACGACCTTTATACGTACTTCTCGAGGAAATGAAGAAACATAAACAGGGAAGACAAACACTCTCAGAATTCCACAACAAAATCAGCAAAGCACTGAACCTCGCACTTTCGAAAATAGAGATGTCAGGTGATAAGGGATCTGCATCCATGGCGGAATATGCGAATCAGGAAGCAGTCCGTACATTCATCACAGGACTCAACAGTAAATACACAAGCGGTACATTATATAGCCATCATCCAAAGGACCTAGAAACTGCATTTGCAATCGCAAGCACCATATACCATGACAACGCAAATATGCAGTTCGACACACTGGCTACAACACAATTATACAACCAAAAACCAAGCTTCGGACCACAACGATACGAAGATAGAAGGAGGTACAATCCCAATGTACAAGCTCAATTTAATCATCAACCACGGCAGGAACCCATGGAAGTGGATAGTTCGCAACAATTTAGACGTTCAACACAATATTCTCCACAGCAGCAATACAACCCACTCAGAAGGGAGCAACAACCAACAAAAAGGGATAGAATGCCTTCATCAAAAAATTATAATCTGAATAAAGTTCAACGAGTAAACCAGACGAGAGATGAAGATATACAATCACTTGTACCACACACCGAAGATACTTACGAAACCGGCAGCGCTTTTTTAGGCGAATAAACGGATTGCCATGTCTACAGAGGCACTGCCAAACAACAGGTAAATCCGTTAATATATTAATCGACACAGGTGCGACAAACAATTATATTAGTTCTAAGTGCAACATAGGAAAATCTATTCCAATAAAACCAGTTAAGGTAAAAACGCTTCACGGATACTCTTTAACGAAAGCAAAAAAAAAATATTACACTATTAGGCAACAATTTAGTATTTTTCGAAACTGAAGCCTTAGAAGAGTTCGATATGCTTCTCGGGGAACATGGCCTCAGAGCCATAAAAGCAGATATTAACTTATTTGAGTATAAAATCACGTATAAATTTAAAAGAAAAGAAAACAAATATAAAAATGAAATTGAAAATATGATGAGAATAAATGACGAAACCAACGAAATTCTGCCCTTTACAACCACTGTACAAGCTACAATAGCAGACAATGAATTTATAAATAAAGAAATTCAAACATTATTAGACAACCAAATAATACAACCTAGCAAAAGCCCATACAACTCTCCAGTATGGACCGTTGCGAAAAAAGGTACAGATGAGGAAGGGAAACCAAAAAAACGTATGGTGTTTATACTTGTTGTATTCACACCATTGTGAGCCGCCGGCACTTGAACCGTGACTCTTGTAATTTTGATAATATTATTGAACCGCCGCACTGTGGTCAATATTTTCAGATAGCGGCCAAAACTACTTTTGGTTTTTGTTCTCCGATTTTAAAGTTATTAGACTCATATGAAAGTAGACAGTAGTAAACCTCGGGAGCCAAAAAATTAGAACTCTATTTCAACTATTTCACTGAGAACAGGGTGGTCCAAAATGGGCTTTTTCAGAATTTAGTAAATTTATGATATTTTTAGTTAATTTTTAAAGTTTAAATGATCATAACTTTTTTGGTTTTCAAGATTTTTGGACGAAGTGAATTTTGTGTTGTAACTTAACTTATTTCCTATTACTGGTAAAAAAAATTGAAGCTCTACTGTTTTCAGAACAATTTAAATATTTTTTTTTAAAAGGTAAAATTTCTCGGAAATTTCCTACTTCATAGAGCACAACTCCTGTGAGTCAAGCTGAGTCAAAACACAAATTTACTATTTTGTAGTCCTAACTCTCCCCTACATTCCTATATATACATGTCCATGCATCGGGACTGCACTTTTTGAGCTACAGCAATTTTTCTGACCCAAGGTAAGATATTCGGTACAAATGAACGTCATATTTTTTGAGAAGTTATTTGTATGTGAAAGTGGCTATTATGCATATATTTTGATGAAATTTTGTACAAGAGTTCTTATTGATCCAAAAAATAATTCTGTTGAAATTAGGAGAAGTTGGCCCATATTTGGACCTAGTCCACATAGAAGGGTGTATCAAAATTTTGACAAAAATGACAATAGAACTCCCAAATTATGTGGTATCTAGCAATTAATTTGGAAAAGGTAAAAAATGATTTTATTGGCATCTAATATTACATAACTTAAATACCTGAAAATTGGAAGTAAGTGGTAAAACCAAGTACCTGTTATATTATTACCAGTACCTGTTAACTCTCAAATTATGTGGTATCTAGCAGTTCATTTGGAAGAGGTAAAAAATGATTTTATTGCCATCTAATATTACATAACTTAAATACCTGAAACTTGCAAATAAATTTAAAACCAATGGAAATAACTGGTAAAACCAAGTACCTGTTATATTATGTTTCAAAGAGGAAAAAAAGATCATGTTGAAACTTCGAGCAATAGTATATTAATCCATGCATTCATTTTTTTTCTTCATTATTGTTTCAACAATGGCTAAATTCAGTTATAGTGTTCTATCTGATATATATTTTGAACGGAAAGATGAAAACGACATTATTTTACATATAATGAATAATCCATTCTTCAAAATATGCGACAAACAAGAAATTAAAATTCATAACTTAAAAATAAAAAACTTTTTAAATACTTTAAGAAAACGGTACAATCAATGTTCCAGAAACAAGAAATTGTTTTACTCACGCAACCAAGAATGGCTAAGAAATAAACTTATTTTTAAAAAGCCATCAGTAACTACCACGGAAACTGGAAAAGGTGGTCGACCAGCAAAGCCAATTGATAATTGTAGTGAAAGATCACGAAGACGCAAGCTTAAACACATCAATGAAGAAGTTTCTTGTAGCATCATAAAGGATTCATTTCTGCATCAAATTCAACCATCGAAAACTAAAAAGAGTAAAATTGCTATCATTAAAAAAATAGTGGAAGCAAGCCCCAGACGCACAAAAAGGATTTTAAAAAGTATGCCGACACCAACTGAAGAAAATAAATTTACTCCAGAAGAAGCATTTGCACTATTTTTGGATTTGAAAATGACTAAAAACCAATATGCAGAATTGCGGAAGCGAACCAATGAAAAAAATTGTGGAATTTTTCCATCATATCGAGATATAGTTTCTGCCAAAAAAGATTGCTTACCTTCACCAACTGCTATTAGTGTAACTTCAAGTTCAGCAGAAATAAAATTGCAGGATCTTCTTGAACACACTGCAGAACGATTACTAAAGACATTTGATGCTGACTATTTAAAGAAGTTTAAAAATTGCAGCATGACTTTAATTTCTAAATGGGGATGTGATGGGTCCTCTGGCCAGAAACAATACAAACAATGTAATGCGGAAAATTCATCAGATGCCAATTTATTCATGATTTCTTTCGTTCCATTACGTTTAACAAAAACATTTATTGGTTCAGAGCCGTCAACTAGTAGAGCTGCAGAGATAGATGTATGGAAGAATGAAATTCCATCGTCAACAAAATTTTGTAGACCAATAAAGTTTGCTTACAAAAAAGAAACTAAAGATGTCATAACTGAAGAAGTTGGCAAAATAAGAGATGAAATTAAAGAACTTAAACCCGTGATATTTGAATTTAATGATCAATGCATCGAAGTTAACTTTAAAATGTCACTTACAATGATCGATGGAAAAGTTGCACAAGCTTTAACCGAAACAAAGTCTTCGTCAAGCTGCACCATATGCCAAAAAACATCAAGTCAATTGAGCCAACCACCAACACAAGACGATAGTTTTAATGAAGCATATGAATTTGGAATGTCACCTCTTCATGCTAGAATTCGTTTTATGGAGCATATTCTTAAATTGGGATACGATTTGGAATTTGGCCCGTTAGGCGAAACAGTGAGAAACAACAAAGAAAATTTGGAAAAAAGAAAGCAAAAAAAAAAAGATATTCAAGAAAAATACCGTGAGATAGGCCTTATAATTGACCAGCCAAAGCAAGGAGAAGGAAATTGTAATGATGGAAACACAGTAAGGAGATTTTTTTCCGATCCAGAAACTGCAGCTTCTATAACTGGAGTAGATTATGATTTAATACGACGATTCCAAATCATATTAGAAGTTAAAGCATGTAGCAAAAAGATAGATGCAAAAAAATTTGATCAGTATGATAATGAGACAGCAACCCTTTATAACCAAAAATATTCTTGGAGACATATCCCAACCACAGTTCACAAAATTTTGTTCCATGGGGAACAAATAATTCAGCACAATATGCTTCCAATTGGAGACCCTCAGAAGAAGCGCAAGAAAAGAGGAACAAAGACTACAGATTCTTTCGCGAGCATAATACAAGAAAAAGTTCCAGATATTGTACTAATGAAGATCTTATTAATATTTTGTTGTGCACATCAGACCCACATATGTCCAGTATTCGACAAAAATGGAAATCAACCTCATTAGAGTTAGATGAAGAAGCTAAACAACTACTGCAAAATGAAAATCAAAGCTATTTGGAAGAAATTTTTACTAATATTGTTTAATTAATACTAGTTTAAAGATTATAATTTGTTTCTAATTTTAGTATAAATTTTTATTAATACATTTAAATAAAATATATGTGCACTTTAAATCAATAGTAAAAGATTACTCAAAATTTTATCGATGTTGTGTTCTGTATATAATATATCCAAATGGTATTGATATTGTTGGGAATTTCAGTGTTATTTTTCAGTTTAATCCTCACAAGAATTAGCATCCTTCCAAAAAAACCAACCTTTGGTCCCTGTGAATATTGAGACTAAATAAATGTCAGGGGCCAAATGTTGGCATTTTCTGACCAAAATTAAGTTTAGGAATAATAAATAAGTATTGGTTGTAAAATACGATTGAGGAAAATAAGAAATTATAAAAAAATACCTATTTAAAATGTAAAAATATTCAACTTTTACATGGAAACTCAACAAAAAATTAAAATGCATTTTTAACTCCACATTACTTACGTTCCTATCGGTCGATTTTTACGTTTGAATACGCAAATTGAAGCTTAAAGTCCCTCCTATTGAACAAAACAAATTGCGTAAAAAAATACCAATCCGGTCAAAAGTTATAGAGTTTTGACCGCTATCTCACGAAATTGACCACTGTGCGCCGGCACTTGAACCGTGATTCTTAGTTTTATCAAAGAAAATGAAAAGACGTGATTGATTGTCAATTTTTATTCTGAATCTTCTGCACAAATTTTCTTGCTTATATACATTTTAATTTTGTAAATAGTGTATAACAAGCAATAATATGAAATATGTTACAAACAAATTAATTAATTAATAAGCAAGAATGCAAAGTTCATTTAACTTAATAATAAAAAGTGTTTAGTAGACAAAATAATAATAAAGGTTCATTTAACTTATTTTAAATGTTTAGTTATGTTGAATCAGCAAGAATGCATTGATTGTAAACAAAATAAAAATAAAGGTTCATTTAACTTATTTTAAATGTTTAGTTATGTTAAATCAGCAAGAATGCATTAATTGTAGAACAAATAAAAATAAAGGTTCAATTAACTTAATAATAAAAAGTGTTTAGTAGACAAAATAAAAATAAAGGTTCATTTAACTTATTTTACAAACAAAAATATAAATAAAAAATAACTAATGTGTTGACATAAGTGTCAACATGCTCCCCCATGTTGACTAGTGGTCGATAATTCGTTGACGATCTTCATGTATGTAACGAGTCTATGATAACTGGCGGTTGGTCTTCTTAACATTCGGTAGTTTGTTGTTGAGGAGTTGGATTGAAATTATTTTTTAACTTTTTATATTTGAAGACGAAAATGACAATGGTTACTAATAATAACGCAACGGCTATGTATCCGATAATTAGTCCATGTGTAGTAAGATTGATTTCGTTAGCAGGGAGTGTGGCGTTAAAAATTTCAGCTAACTCTTGTTGCATTGCTTCAAGTTCATGTATTGAGGGTTTGAATTCCTTTGCGCTGAAGTTCATACTGGCGTATTGTTTTGTCCAACCAATTGCGGGTGTGAAGAGAGTAGGTGATGTTTGTAATGAAGTTATAATTTTTTGACGACCTTGTATCGTAATAAGATCATTTTTAATGGCGCACTCTGGACGCAAAGTAACTAACCCGCTGCCTTCTAATGTAATGTGTAGAATATCGTTGCCGCATACTGCATTCAATTTTATTGTGTCTGTTGTAGCAAACATATATTGGTTTGAAGGATATAGATGCTGCCATATAGTAGTGTCTTCAAGTTGTTGAAAATTACATCTTGGTTTGGGTTGGTCATTCATTCATTCGCATTTATGGACCATAGGATGACGTGTTGCTTGATATGTTGCTGGTATATTTGGGCAAATAAGATCGTTATCGCTCAAACCCAAACAAGCGTCAACTTCATGTTGTGACATTGGAAAGAATTCGTCCTTATGCAAGGTTATGGCGATAAATTTGGTTGATGTCTTGACGACTGTAAGTGTTTTATTTATTGTAGCAGTGATTGGAGTAATATGCATTAGCTGGAACTCTTGTGGTTGAGTAAGAGGTAGATCGATGCTGAATATTACGTGGTCTTGAGCAATGATCCCGTTGACCTTGATAAGCTTGTATACTTCGAGTAAGTTGTTTTGATGAATTGGTAACTGAAGGTGTGCTGGCAAATGACCCCTTATTTTCTTGATTTTTGCATTGAGCTGTTGAGGAGTGAGCAACAGAGGGTTAATTTTGTCATGGTGGCTATCAACAAGTACATCCATAATTGCGATGTGAATTCGTTGACAATATTAGTGACTATAAGCAGCTGCGTTGAAAGCATTAGCATTTGTTGTTCAACCTTGACATGATGGAGCATATTGCCGGTTTTTTCAAATTTAGCTTGCACTTCTAGTTGAGCTTTCTTGATAATGTTGATAGTAGAGTCGATAACTGAAGTTTGATTTTTTAGAAGCCTTTCTAAGTATTCGTCATTTTTTGTTAGCTTCTTAATTGTCGTTGACATTTGGGCTTCATAATTTGAATCTAAAACGCCAAAGAGTGAGTAAGCGATATTTCCAACTACGTCGATTGCGCCTCTTTTCTTTCTTTTTATAGAGAATGGATCAAAGTCTGCCTGTAAGTCATCCCTGACGTGCTCGAAGTAGGTAAGCAACATTTTGCATGTCGTGTTGTTTATCGTAGTTTCACACAGACCTTGAAGCATCGTTGTCCCGTCATTTAAAATGTTTATTTGATGTTGATATGGTTCGAGATCAAAGTAGACTATCATCTTCCAGTTAACAGACATGAGTTTTACTAGGCTTATGTGTTCAAAATAAATACCAGGCTTGTTTTTAAACTTTGTTATGTTTATTTGGTTTCCAAGAACTATTGGGATAAAGAATAATGCCAAGATGGAGGGCAGCAATGTTGAGTTTAAACGTGAACGTTTTGTTGGAGTTTCTTCGGCGGTAAATGATCTGGATGCTTTACTTCTGCTTGTTGATGGTAATGCTGCTGAGTTTGATGTTTCCTCCAATTGGATTTTCTGCTCTTCGGAAGTTTCATGAAATAGAGGAGCCAATTTGTGGATCGGACGTTTAAATAATCCCCCTTTTGTCATTACATCGCACACCCTCACTAAACCATCATCTCCCTTATAAACCTTAATTATTCGTCCAAGTGGCCATTTTAGAACTGGAATGTTGTCTTCTTTAATTATTACCATAGTACCTTGTTGAATATCACTGATTGGGCCCTTCCATTTGCGTCGCTGTTGTAGCTCGTTAAGGTATTCTTTACTCCATCGTTCCCAAAAATTGTGCTTGAGTTGTGAGACAACTTGCCATCTAATTTGTAAGCCACATTTAGGAATTTCTGACTGTACATCAACGCTTGATGTTAATGGTTCACCAATGAGAAAATGACCCGGAGTAATAGCATTAAGATCATTAGCGTCTGATGAACTTGGAATGAGCGGGCGAGAGTTCAAAATAGCTTCAATTTCAGTTGTCACAGTTTCGAGCTCTTCGTATGTGAGTGACGCCGTTGAGACAATCTTTATTAACATATGCTTTGCAGACTTCACTGCTGCCTCCCATAGTCCCCCAAAGTGTGGTGACCTTGGTGGTATGAACTGAAAATTAATCCCCTTTGTGCTACAAGCCTTAATTATTGATTATTGGGCTGGTTTTGCATAGACGACATCATTAAGTTCGTTTAGTTTGTTTCGGGCACCAACAAAATTTGTTGCATTATCACAGTACAAAGTTTCGCAGTGGCCTCGCCTTGCTATAAACCTTTTCAATGCTCCAATAAAAGCCTCTTTTGTTAATTCAGTGACAAGTTCTAAATGCACAGCTTTCGTAGCAAAACAGCAAAAAACTGCAAGATATGCCTTTTGAGGTCGCTTCCCCCTTGTTTTAAAATGTACAAAAAATGGACCACAATAATCTACTCCCGAATGAAGAAACGGTCGAGCTGGTTGTACCCGATGTTTCGGAAGATCTCCCATTATTTGAGTATGCATGTTTGGCCTTGCTCTTGTGCATCGTACGCACCGTTGGACGACTGCTCTTGCAAGGCTTTTCCCTTTAATGGGCCAAAATCGCTGTCTAATTTGCGCAAGTAATGCTTGAGGGCCACAATGATAATGTTCCTTGTGTATTTTTTCCACAAGGAGTTTCACAAGCGGATCATTGCTCGGCAGCATCATTTGATGAGTAGCATCGAACTGCTGTGTTGAGGAACTTAAACGTCCGCCCACTCTAATTATACCTTCTTCGTCCAAAAACGGAGTTAATGAGCTATAGGAATTTGTTTTGGGTACAAATTTATCTCTGATGAGTGCTGTCTTAATGTCATTGAAGTCAGATGCTTGTATTTGACGCACAATTACCTTAAGTGCTGCGTCAAGTTCCAGAGGCGAAAGCTGTGTATGTTTTGGTCGAGATTTCTTTGGCCGTCCACAGTTCCTCACAAACCGAAGAATATAACCGATGACCCTTTGGACATGTAAAAAGGAATTTTATGATGGTATTGTGTAAGCCAATGCGTTTTCTTCGGCTGCACCTTGGGTTGATAGAACAGTTGCTGTGTAGTTTTTATCACTTGTTGATTCTAGTTTAGTAGGGTTTGGCCATAACGTCTCAGGTTGATAGAGGAATAATGGCCCGTAGAGCCACATAGTACATGATGATAACTCACGGGGT
The DNA here is from genome assembly GCA_916610165.2 of Gymnosoma rotundatum. NCBI lineage: Eukaryota > Metazoa > Arthropoda > Insecta > Diptera > Tachinidae > Gymnosoma > Gymnosoma rotundatum. The sequence continues at coordinate 83,306,043 of OU744338.1, read as the reverse complement.
TTTATGCCCCTTGATAAGATATCCGCAGGATTTTGTTTTGATGGCACATGTGGCCATTGTTGTGGAATTGTTACCTGAAGAATTTTTAAAACGCGATGAGCCACATATGCCGGTAATCTACCTGTTTGATTCTGTAGCCAGGAGAGCACGATTTGAGAGTCTGTCCAGCAAAATGATTTCTTATTTTCTACGCCCAGATCAGCTTTGACCCTTGCCATCAACTCAGCTGCCAAAAGTGCTGTGCATAGTTCAAGGCGTGGTATTGTTTGTAATTTTATAGGTGCTACGCGTGATTTTGAACATAAAAGATTGACCATTACTGTTTTGTCCTTTTTTACTGTTCGGATATAAACTGCAGCACCATAAGCTCTTTCTGATGCATCTCGATTGCAGAATATATATCTCGGAAATCTAATGTTGACCAAAGAGACTAGATCTTCCTTATAGCTTGACAATTCCTTTGCTATTTCCGTAGGAAGCTGGTCGTCCCACTCAAGTTTTGATTGCCATGTTTTCTGCAGTTGAATTTTTCCAGTTACTAATACTGGGCCAAGTAGCCCCAGAGGATCATATATGTGGGCCAAGTCGGAGCTCATGGTTCGCTTTGTTACATGTTTATGTTCTTGACTATTCACCCTTATGCAAAATACATCCGACTTTGGAAGCCATAAGAGCCCTAAAGTTTTGGTTGATTGCATTTTTTTGGAATCAAAGTTGAGATTAACTTCTTGATCTTCCGCTGCGATTTCACTCAATAAAGCCTTGTGATTTGAATACCATTTCTTGAGTTTCATTCCAGATTTACCTAAAATAGTTTTTAATTGTTGTTGAATTATTAAAGCTTCAGGAATTGAATCGGCTCCTATTAGGCCATCATCAAAATAAAAATCTTTTCGAAGAGATGATGCTCCATATGGGTATTGAGTCTGGTATTCATCTGCAAGTTTTATTAGACAGCGCGTTGCCAGATATGGAGCAGCTCTAGTGCCGTATGTTACTGTGTTTAATTGGTATACGTTTATTGGTTGATCCTCGTTTTCTCTCCACAGGATTAGTTGTAGGTTTCGATCTTCCTGATTAACCCATATCTGCCGGTACATTTTTTCAATATCAGTTTTAAACGTATACTTGTGCATTCTAAAACGTAGCAATATTGAAAAAAGTTCACTCTGAACAGTAGGACCGTTATACATTATATCGTTCAGAGACGCCCTCGATGAATTGTGTGCTGATGCATCAAAAACTACTCTTAATTTTGTTGATGAACTTTCTGGTCGGAGAACGCAATGATGGGGTATGAAATAATATGGAGGACCAATTTTGTCAAAATCTACTTTTGTCATGTGACCTAGCAATTCATATTCTCTCATGAATGAAGCATATTGATCCTTCAGCGTAGGATTGGCCTTTAAGCGTCTTTCAATTGAGCTGAATCTTTTGTATGCTAATCCCTTTGATTCTGCCAACATTGTTGGATGGTTGTTCAATGGCAGCCTTACGATGAATCGACCATCTTCTGCTCGGATTGTTGTTTGAGCAAAGTGTGATTCACAAAGCAGTTCGTCTTCAGTGAGCTTTGTTTGTTTGTCTGGTGCTTCCTCAGTTTCCCAGAATTGAGAAACTGCTGCTTCCAATTCCTTTGTCGTACATATTCCGCAGACTATATTTTTCGGATCTGATGATTCAACCTTACCAGCTGCTACCCACCCAAGGAAGGTGTTTTGTAGTACTGGGAGATTGTCTGCCAATCTTATTTGTCCATCTATGAGTAGGTCAAAAATGGTGTCCGCTCCTAGTAAGCAATCTATTCGACCTGGCCAATTGAATATTTTGCGGAATTCCCCAGCCCTCTATGTTAAGGCTATGAACTGGCTGATCGGATACAATTTTTGGCAAAATGTGAACATCTACTTCTGCAACATAATCATTCGTTGTTGATTTTAACTGAATACTTGTCTGATGGAGCATATTTGTTTTGTTAAATCCAATGCCCTCCACATTTAGAGACATTTGTCTGGCTCTGCCGCCAAGCCTTTTCCACAAACGTTCCGTGATTAGGTTCACTTGTGACCCAGAGTCCAAGATGGCACGGCATACGATATTTTGACCAGTTTCAGATATTAGTTGTATGCGAGCAGTTCCAAGTAACACGTAATGGGGATCCTTATTCGTGCGATTTGTTAGTAGGCTAATTTTTGTACCTATTTGATTTTGAGGTAATTCTACCTGTGAAGGAGTTGATGGCTGAGGAATTGACTTGTTTGGGAAAGTGGCTTTGCGGTGCAATGTGTTAGACTTGGCACTGTGAAGTAATGTGTTGTGAGTTTTCATGCATTTGTTGCAATGCCGTGATTTGCATTCGTTTAGTCGATGCCCTGCTTTTAGACAGTTTACACAGAGCTGCAAGTCTCTTACCCACTTCCACCTTTGATTTAATTCAGCATTAATGAATTTTTTGCACGTGTAAATTTTATGTGCCTCTCCTTTGCATATTTTACATTTTTCTGCTGCGGTTACCGCCGCGCATGTACGTGTTGTTGCCCTGTCACCCTTTCCTCGCGTCTCCAAAGATTGAAATCTTCGCTCTAAAAACCTTAGTAGCTCATCAATCTCGATTAGACGCCTATTATCCGTTAGACTTTGTTCGAATGCTGTTTGGGTTTCTTCATCAATTTTATGTAGCAAAATATGGACTAGAATAACATACCAATGCTGTACTTGTATTTCTTGTGCTTTAAGACCCTGAATGCATTCTTTGGTAACATCGTGCATTGATTTCAACGATGGTGCCGACTCCCGTTTGATGGATGGCTGAGACAGTAACTTGTTTAGTAAAGTGGACACAAGAAGCCTTTTGTTATCATATCTGCTACTGATAAGTGACCAGGCAGCAGCGTAATTTACTCCTGTTGCAGGCAAGTGTTTGATGAGATTTTTAGGTTCTCCTTGCAACGAAGTTGTTAAATAGTGCATTTTCTTTTTTTGTTTCGCTTATGGTTGTGTTGTGGACAAGTTCTGAAAAGATGTCCTTGAATTCCATCCATCGTTGGTAATTTCCATAAAAAATTGGCAATGTTATTTTTGGAAGTACTATATCGATGTCCCCTGGTGCGGCAGTCCGGTGAGGAGGGATTGGTGGATCCAAATGCATATGTTGTTAAAGTTCAATTACGGCTGCTTCTGCCCTTCAAGTTCATAAAACGTCTGTATGTTGTAGTCATCGATTTGATCATCCTCTGTTGATGCCCATAAAGCTGCATTATTGTTTGCAAGGTCCACCGTGTATTTTTCAATGATACTTGCTTTGATGTTGTAATATGACGAGTGATGTTCTTGATGGCGTTCTGAGAAAACCTCAATATTTCGGTTGAGTGCTTTCATCAAAGCTCGCTGATTTCCAAGGATTTTTCGAATTTCAGCTGATGTCTGCGGCTGCTTGAACAATGGGCTTTTACGTTCACGTGACGCATGTGCCTCGTCGCCTAAATTCAATAGCTGCATTGATCCCTGCTCAAACAATTTGGTATGTTTGATTATGATTTGTGTTATTTGGTTGTAGTAGTCTGCCACCAGGTAGTCATCCTCGAGGGGCTTGTCCTTCATTCCAATGATCACCTCATGGTTTTTGTGGAAGTCCTCAGCTAGCTCCGTTAATGTTTCCAGTCTTCTTGCAAAATATGCTGGGGTTTTACGATCCTTGGGATCCTTCGAGAAGTTCCTTGCCAACGTCTCGATCTGGTTCCCGAGTTGGCGCTGGATGCGTACTAGCTCCTCAAAGTCCATTTTTCGCGACTCCTGTTTAATGTAATTTTGGTCCTAAAAATTGACAAATATCACGTCGGGGTCACCAAATGTTTATACTTGTTGTATTCACACTATTGTGAGCCGCCGGCACTTGAACCGTGAGTCTTGTAATTTTGATAATATTATTGAACCGCCGGCACTTGAACCGTGATTCTTAGTTTAATCAAAGAAAATGAAAAGACGTGATTGATTGTCAATTTTTATTCTGAATCTTCTGCACAAATTTTCTTGGTTATATACATTTTAATTTTGTAAAGAGTGTATAACAAGCAATAATATGAAATATGTTACAAACAAATTAATTAATTAATAAGCAAGAATGCAAAGTTCATTTAACTTAATAATAAAAAGTGTTTAGTAGACAAAATAATAATAAAGGTTCATTTAACTTATTTTAAATGTTTAGTTATGTTGAATCAGCAAGAATGCATTAATTGTAAACAAAATAAAAATAAAGGTTCATTTAACTTATTTTAAATGTTTAGTTATGTTAAATCAGCAAGAATGCATTAATTGTAGAACAAATAAAAATAAAGGTTCATGTAACTTAATAATAAAAAGTGTTTAGTAGACAAAATAAAAATAAAGGTTCATTTAACTTATTTTACAAACAAAAATATAAATAAAAAATAACTAATGTGTTGACATAAGTGTCAACATATGGTAATAGATTTCAAAAGCTTAATGCTCAGACTATAACCGACAGGTACCCTATCCCAGATGTAGCAATGACTATTAAAAATTTAGGAAAAGCAAAAGTCTTTACAACACTAGACTTAGAGTCAGGATTTCACCAAATCTTGATAAAAAAAATCAGAGAGAGAAAAGACTGCATTCAGTGTGAATGGAGCAAAATACGAATTTCTTAGAATGCCATTCGGCTTAAAGAACGCACCTTCTATATTTCAGCGATGTATAGATGATATTCTGCGCCTATATATTGGTAAGTTCGCTTACGTTTATATCGACGACGTGCTTATATATTCTTCTTCGCCTGAAGAACACATGGAGCACATTCGAATAATGATAAACGCATTACATAATGCAAATATGAAAATTTCTGACGAGAAATCACCTTTTTTCCAAGACTCAGTAGAATATCTTAGTCACGTAATCAAACACAATAAAATAACTGTAGATCCTAGTAAGATCCAAACAATAAAAGATTACCCAATATCTAAAAATTTAAAAGAATTAAGGTCATTTTTAGGACTACCTAGTTATTATAGGAAATTTGTACAAAACTTCGCTTCAATAGTAAAAGCCCTTACTACATTCTTACGCGGAGACAATGTTGGTGTAAACAAAAAGCAAAGCACAAAAGTATTAATTAATCTAGATGAACCAGCACTCGAAGCGATAGAGAAAATTAAAGATATGTTACAAGCACAAGTCGAATTATTTCAAGCAGATTTTAACAAGCCCTTCGAACTAACAACTTATGCAAGCAACTTTGCAATAGGAGCTGTACTTTCTCAGAATAAGAAACCTATTTCATTTATATCTAGAACGCTTAACCAAACCGAACAAAACTATAGCACAAACGAAAAAGAGCTTCTTGCGATCGTTTGGTCACTTCAAAAATTAAGAAATTACCTTTACGGTATAGCAGACTTGACCATTTACACGGACCACCAGTCACTCATTTTTTCTATATCTGATAGAAATCCCAACACAAAATTGAAACGATGGAAAAATTTCAACGAAGAATATGGCGCTAAATTAGTATATAAACCAGGAAATCAAAACGTCGTCGCTGACGCATTGTCACGTCAACAGATTAATAATACTTCGAGTTGTTCACAACATTCAGCACAAAGTTCGCCAATCGCAAAATTGAAACGCGCGAAACAACCATTAAATGCATTTAAGAATCAAATAATTATTCACTATAACACAGACAACTTAGTGCAAATGTCTTCACAAAATATTTTCTCATATGCACGACACACACTTTTCTATTCAACCAAGGACGAATTATTAGACAGATTAGAACAAATAATAAACCCAAAAGTAACAAATGCTATAAAAATAGAGGAAGAAACCCTATTCCACGTCGAAGATTATATCATTTCTTCTTTTCCAAATGTAAAAATTGTAGTAGCTCAGAAAATGACAGAAGATATAGAAAACATAGATAGACAAAAAGAAATCGTAGTACTAGCACATAGATGAGCACACAAAAATTACAAAAATAACGCTCAAGAAATACAGACAACGTATTTTTGGCCAACCATACGCACCATGTGTAAAAAAGAAGCACAAGACTGTGAAATCTGTCTTACAAGCAAATACGAAAGAAGACCAAATAAACAACCAATTGGAGAAACACCGATTCCAAATCACGTGGGAGAACACATACACTTAGATTTATTTTATATGAACGGAAACACATACATCACCACAACTGATAAGTACTCAAAATATTGCTATATACGAGAAATTCCAAATAAGAAAAACATACGCAAATACATCGAAGAAATACTATCGCAAATCTATCCAAAAACTAGATTCATAATGACTGACAACGAAGCAGCATTATCAAGTATATGCATAAAACAGGTTTACTGAAAACTACATATTGAGCACACGCTAACGCCAACATACCATTCAACAAAAAACGGTCAAGTGGAACGCACTTATAGCACGCTAATCGAACTCACTAGAGTCCTAGCTCAAGAACACAATTCTTCACCAGGAGACGAAATCTTTAATGCCGTTCGACAATACAACAAAACAATACACTCAGTCATTGGAGAAAAACCCGAGGACGTGTTTTTTAACCGGGGAGCACATCCTGATATTAAAGAAAAAATCGAAATAAACCAACAGAAAATACTTCTATATCACAACAAAAATCGTAAGAACATCACATACCAAGCAGGGGACGTTATATACTCCAAAACGCACCGACGCAATAAAAACGTAAGGAAATACTCAAAACACATTGTAAAGGAAGATAAAGGTAACACAATAATTACAAACAAAAATATTGTTATACATAAGGATAATATACGAGTACAAACATGCAAAGAATAATAATATTATTATATATATCCGTCGCATTCGGTAACAGACTAATAGACTTAAAAGACAAAAAATATATAATGATAGAGACTGACCCTGTATATGTTTTTCAGGAGACAGCGTTCTTATACCATATGACAAACCTTTCTAGAATCTTGACACCCTATGAAAATATAGTACGATTTGCATATAATTTAGAACAAAACTCTGCAGAATATTTGTTGATAACTAAAATAGAAAATCTGAAGTCACAACTACTTCCTAGAATCTCCAGAACTAAACGTTCACTTAATTTTCTAGGATCAGCCCTCAAACTTATTACAGGAACACCTGACCACGATGACTTAATCGAAATCAAGACAGGATTGAATATGCTAATAGAAAATAATAATAAACAAAAGAAAATAAACTCTGAATTTGAAAAAATATTAGAAAGAATTAGCCCCGAATCTATTTCAGAACATTTAATACTTACCGTAGTATACAACGAACTACATTCTATCGCTATAATGATTAATTTCGCAAAAGACGGAAACTTTTATTCCGGAACTTTAAATTTAAAAGATATTCAACAAATAGTGTCTAATGAAGCGTTAGATCTACCTATAATAAATATATTAGAATATGCCGATATTAATGTTTTTTTATTTTCATCACACAATTGTAAACACCTATAAATACCCATTATTAAAAACGAAATGTAAGCTATTTAATTTGTATCCACTAGCATTTAAACACGGAAAACTATTACTAGACTCTAGAATAGCAAAATGCAATAATAAATTTATAAGTATCGAAAAATTTAAAAATTATCTAGGAAACTTTATATGCAAAATTAAGAAACCGGACAACTGTACTATTAATGTATTAAAAACAGGCCAGCCAAATGCGAAGTAATACATGAAAATAACGCACCGCTACAAGTACTCGAAAGTGGAAACATCATTACAGATTACGAACACACCTGGAATAACGTAAAAATAAATGGACCTAAACTAATACAATTCAATTACTCAACAAATCTAGATGGAAAACAATACTACAACCACCAACAAGCACTCAAAGATGCCATACATAACCCACACGACGAACAATTAAATTAAATCCATAAACTCAAATATAACTATTCTAAGCTAGAGATAAGACAAACATCATAAATACAACTATTGTAACGATAAGAAACACATTCTTTCTTTTCTAACTTAATACAAATAACTCAAAACATGTTTTACTGATAAAAAAAAGTACTAGTAACCTAAACAAAGAAAAACATATTTTGAGTTAGGACAAAGAAACATTAAACATAATTATTAATATAAATAGATGCTAAGAAAAATAGGATAGATAGTCTTAATAATATATTTAATAAAGAAACGCACATTTCTTGGTGCAGAAAAAAGAAAATATATATTTTTTTTACTCATTTCCTATAATTGGAAATTAACTCGCTAAAAACTTATTTCCGTATTAGGGCACAATACAAATGGGCTGGAATGCAAAGTCAAATTAAAAAGTATGTAGCCTTCTGCAAGATTTGCCAGCAAAATAAAAGCTCGAGGATAGACAGGATGCCAATGACCCTGACCACAACCCCCAATATGCCTTTTGAAAGAATTTTCATGGATATTGTTGGGCCCTTACCCGAATCATCAAGTGGTAACAAATATATAGTAACGTTTTTGGACGATTTTTCAAAATACCTAGCTTGCGCAGCTATCCCAGACATGGAAGCGGCAACGGAGCAAGACAGTTCTTTAGAGAAATTATTGCCCGATTTTTCATCCCCAAAGTTCTCGTGACAGATAATGAAAGCAACTTCAATTCGAAATTATTCAAGGAAGTTTGCAAATTGCTTGGAGTAAAAAACATATATACAACTCCATATCATCCTCAATCCAATGGATCTCTGGAAAGGACCCATAGACCTCTTGCAGAGTATTTAAGAAGTTTGTGAAACTTGACGGAACTAATTGGGATGATTGGCTGCATCATGCCATGCATGTACATAATAATACAAGACATTCGTCTACTAAGCAAGCACCCAATGAGGTACTGTACGGATTCGAATTTGAAATACCTGTCAGGCTAAAAAAGCAGCCAGCGCCTCTCTAAAACAATGATGACTGCAGCAAAATCCTTAAATACCAAATTCATCGAAGTTATGAAGTGGTGAAACAGAACCACGTTAGGGCAAAAGAAAAATCAAAAAAATATTATGACAAGGGCACAAAGACTAGACAGTTTAAGATCGGACAAATGGTGTGGCTAAAAAAAACAGGCGCGAAAAAATAAATTTTCACCTATAAGGTTGGGTCCCTATGAAGTCACGGGTATACCCACACCTCTCAATGTAAGAATACGACAAAGGAACTCCGACAAGGTTTATCATAATAATTTGATAAAACCAGTAAAATAAAGAATTTATAAAAGGTGGCAGGGTGCAAGGGGTTAGATTGCGAATAATTAAAAAGGGTAATTTTTTGTAAGGATTTTTTTTCTTCTGTTGAGGTTAAAGAGTATCAGTTACTCCGTTTATTTATCTGGTTATCTTGGCTCGAAACTAAAGCTACAAAGCGGAAGTACAAGTAAGTTACTCATAAAACACTGATTTAGTTACTTTACAACACCGCCATCGGTAATTTGCCTGAAACATTGAACTTAGTGCGAAAATTCGATACGATTTCAACTGACTGCAAGTGCCATGGGGTACGCGAAGAAACATTTCGAGGTCAAATATGAAAGGGTAGCAGCAAATAAGTAAAATTGAACAAAGGTTGATGAGATAAGAGAGAAAAAAGGTCATATAGTAAAAAAAACGTATAATACGCTACGAAGTGTATCAGCCACCCAATTTCTGATCCTAGATACTTTGGCTCGAAACCAAAGCTACAGGACGAAAGTGGGATATGAGGGCAATAAGGAAAGAAATATATAAGTAAATAGAAAGGAGGAACAAGACCAAAGAGTCATATAAGGGAAATAATAGAAGAATATTAACGAACATAAGAAAAAATGAATAGTATGAAAATATATAGTCAGAAAGGGGAAAAAACCACGGAATTATAAAATGAAAAAAAAGTGTGAAGAAACATAAAGGAAAATAAGTGAAAATAACGGTAGGAGAATATGTGAAAAAAGGGGAAAAACCAGAAGGGTTATAAGATTAAAGTATAAGAAAATATCGAAATTTTCAGCAAAAAAAATAGTTAAATAAACAAAATAAAGAAAATAAAGGGTCACATAAGGAGCGTAAAAATTTTAAATTGAAGTCTAAATAGGCACCCTGCACTAAAGTTTTTTTTTTTTTAAAGGAGGAGTTTCCGACTAAGGAAAATTCACATCGAAAATTATTTATTAGCACAAAACTGCTACAAAAGTCGTAAAAACAGTAATATATAATAGCCTATAATGGATGAAGTTAGTTCTAACATAGATACAATTTCAGCTAAAGGTAAATATTGCGAAAAAACTAAGAAAAAGGCAGTAAAATATAATAATAGCAATATTAATTAAAATGAAAAAACGCATTAAAAGGTTTACAGAAATAAATTGGAAATATACATGCCTGGGCCGGCTGATTATCTGATTAACATCCTTTTTTCAGCCCATATATGCCGGATTACTGATACTGCTCAGCAGCCCTGGAATTCGCCCGGAACTTTATATGGAAAAACTTATATCACGAAATGGTTTTACGGAAATTCATATGGGCACAGTCCAGCTGGTATAAAAGTATGACTATATCATCCATGTGATTGATCTGGAGGACATCGGTATTGTGATAAAACAATTTCATCACAATCTGGACATTATGCAGGACCTACCACACCGCGACATAGCTAGATCCCAACTATATGATATGGAAGATGCCCTGCATACCCTATTGCCTCGACGGAAAACCAGAGGGTTGGAGAACGCCAGTGGAGCCCTCATGAAGTTTGTTTTCGGAACAATGGATGAAGAAGATAGACAAAATATTGAGGAACAGCAACGAGTGATTACAGAGAACAAACACCAGTTAAAAGAAGGTTTAAATCAACAGATAATTATTAACGACAATTTCAACAAGTCTATACATACACTGAAGGCCGCCATACTGACAGACAGGCAGGAAATAAAGGATAGGATTAACAAAGTTAATGACCTGAGCCAAAACCTAATCAAAGAAAATTTTGCAACCCTGCTGTTTTAGATCATCATACTTAAGAGAAAAATAGAAAACCTACAACAAACAGTGGCATCCGCGAGACTGAGAATTTTTTCACCTGCCTTGTTGACCAAGGAGGAAAGAGAGACATTCAAAATAGATGTCGAAAAATTGAAGGACATAAAAATTGGTGTGGTGACAAGACAAAGCAGGACTATAAACCTAATTATCAAGGTGCCACTGGAAAAGATTTCACTTGCAAGGTCTCTGATTGTACCCGTGCCTAACGGGGAAAACCTTCAAATAGACGAATACATGGAAAGTATAGTTAGAATAGGGGACCGAACCCTTGCTTACGTAAAGGGAAGCGCACTTTTCGAGTTAAAGAATCTTGGAGCTGTGTGGTCAGATAACCGTGCAAAATGGTAAAAAAAACTAGTCGAGACATAATCCAGATAGACGATCGTAAGCTAATCGTTATTAACACAAATCTCACTAACTTTAAAAGCACTTGTGACAGCCGTGGGTTCAGGCTGAAGGGTCACTACTATATTCAATTCAACAATTGTACTATCAAGCTGGGTAACTTAACATTCACTAACAGATGGACAAAATACCAGCAGAGCTTCGCGTTGCCACCTAGGGAAACCAATTTTGACACAGAAAGGCCACTAATGTTTGAGGATATAGTCCTCCACAAGGAAGAAAATATCAAAAAGATACATAAGCTACATGTCCACAAAATCGTAACAACAATAATGGGCATAACAACCCTTGTCTTATGCAAGCGATAGGGACGGGTGAGCGTTAAGATAGCGCAAAACAGAATAATAAAAAGGACAGCGAAGAATTCACAGATAAGGCGAAACCTCGCCGAAGACCTGGCCGCTGAAGTTTAGATATTATCAGTCAACCGTCCTATATATTTTGATGATATACTATGACTATACAGTGTTTTTTTTTTTAATTTATTTTTATTTTTGAAAATTGCAGAACCAAACAAAAACTGACAAGACAGTTTATAACATTAGCTGTTGAATATTGGACGAAGCCAGGCGGTGCATAATATCAACCTTTAAAGATGAATCTAAACTTTTTCAAATACAGACTTGTTACGAATACAAGGTCCTAAAAACCAACGGCTGGTTGAGCGACCAACACTTTGATGTGTTTTTTGAGGTGGGTGCTTGCCACGAATCTTGCGCCAGCAAGAGCTGAGAAGGTCCATATATTCAATTCCCAATTCTACGCGGCACTTAGGCAGTGGGACCTCGAATCAACAAACGAGGTAAATGTTGGGAGAATCAGGAGGGCGACCAGGAGGGCAGATCTACCAAGCAAGGCAGTTGTGTTGATACCAGTGATGGAGCAAAACCACTGGACACTGGCGATGGTGGAGAAGGGAGAAATAACAATTTTCGGCTGCCTTAAGCCGCATGATTTGGAAGTAACCGCAGGAGCTATAAGACGTCTGTATAGTTTCATAGGGAGCCCCTTGAAGCCCTCCCCTTTAATATACGCCAACTGCCCGCAGAAAAATAACACAATAGACTGTGGTGTTTACACAATTAGACACGCAGAATATTGTTTGAGGCAGTTCGGCAAAGGGTTGGAAATCCAGAGTTTTTTAATAAAGATAATGGAGCGTTGGTCAAGAAGAAACAACGCCCAGAACGTTTTAGCACCACATTTTGTGCTTTACTTTTGATATTCCATTAATAAAGGAAACACTGTTTTTTTTTTTTTTATTGCAAATGTTTTAAAGTACTTATTTTCTAAAAAGCGTGAAGTTTGTTTTAAAGAAAAAAAAAATATTCTTTGTTTAACATTTTTAAACACGGATTTATTATAAGCAACAAATGTTTTGTTAATTTGAAATTTGAGAAAAAATGTATTTTTTGTTTAAAATTTTTGTGTCTGATTTCTTGTGCATTTATTTTTTTATTCTTGCTGTTGTTTTTATTAATTATTCACTGCACTTTTGCATATGCAACACTCTTTTTTGTGTCACTGGCCAGACGATAATACTTTTATGTAATAATTTAAATTCCATAAACAAAAAAATTAATATTTTCGAAAGTGCTACTCTCAGCATTAAACGGGAACATTGGATCATGTATATATATACAATCATAACATACTTTTGTGTTTGTTTTGGTTTTTTTGTGTTTAACCGAACAAACATTTAGTTAAAATAGATAATTTCTCACACCCAGGGAGTATGCGAAAAATCGAACGAAATGAAAAGGAAGTAGAAGATGTCATGGCAAGTTGGTGTGCCATGTAGGGTACGTTTAACCCGCCCAAAAAACTCCTATGACAGACTGAGTACCCGGAATTTATAATCTCTCCCTATATTACATGATCTCCACTTACATTATTTTATACCTTGTTTTGGCTACCCTTCCCGTTATAATAAGAATTTAGTATTGCATATTTTTTTTTTTCTGTTATGTATGTACAAAATCCATAAGATATTTTATTTACAAAATGAGATATAATTATTAAAAATAGAAACTATCATGAACTAAGCTACTCATTCATAACAACACAATGTCTGTATGTATATATAAGCAAACAAATAAACATTTGTTTATACGTACATATGTGTATAAAATTTACGCAAAAGAGAGTTCCAATCAAAATAGTAGTAGAAACAATTTGGATTTCGGAACTACAAAAAAATTAATTACGTAAATATATATATATATATATATATATATATATATATATATATATATATATCTACTTACAAAATATATGTGTATGTAGTGATGTTTAAAAAAGGAATAATAACATACCAAACGAAGTAATAATAATAATTAAGTTTAATAATTAAATCATTTTACTCACAGTGCAAAATTGTTGTAGTGTTAACATTTCATCGCGTCTCACTGATGATGGGCCCACCAAACAGAAGATCATGATGATGTGTTTAATATTTATGATGATTAAATATGTTTGCCAAAAAAAATTTTTTGATCATTATCATAAAAGAAAGTATTTAGATATAGAATATAAATGAAAGAAATTTAAAGATACCTTATAATACACTGCTTCATATAATATTAGGGTGACTAATCAAAGTTTTCTTTATGGTTATTTTATAATCTCATAATAAATTTTACAAATAAATTTTTTTTTATATAATAAAATTAATAAGGTTATTTTTATAAATTCATAAGCTTTATATGACATACATACTTACATATCCATGTGCAACGGTACTTTTAATACACATTCATACACAATATGTAGGTATGTAGCCTACGTTAAAAATTTGTTTAAAGGCTTTATACCAATAATATTAAGTCAAAATGCTTTAAGGGTTAGTTAACTAGGTTAGGGTGAAATAATGTTTAATTTTCAGGTTAAGGTGAGATAATGTTTAATTTTCAGGTTAAGGTGAGATAATGTTTAATCAATGTGTTTAGGTTAAGGTACCAGTTCCTGTCCAGAACCATAAGAGTTTAAATCAATTTTAGATTCAATTAATACGCATGTGTATGCTACCCGCTTTTGCTAAGACCCATGCCAAAACGTTGTAATTCCACAACAGGCCTCTGCATGAACGCTTTCAAGGTCTTCAGATTAGAGGTTATGTTTATTCTGGTCCTGTAGCACCATGTGGTCTCAGGTAATTTCTTTCCTTTTCAGTGATTTGCAATTATTCACCTTAATTAATTAAGGTTTGAATAGAATTTAAAATTGCAATAAAATGTTAAATTAATTCTCACTTACTTGTAACTTAAATGCTGATTATTTAAAACCAAAATGGTTGAAAAAAGGAGGTTCACGGGGAGACAAATTTTTTACTTTTATTTTAAATGACTTGTTTTTTTTTCTTTATGATAGAGTACCACTTCTGCTCTTAATCACTTCACACTTTACAATGATCTTTTCCTACAAATATTCTTGTAACCAAGCCAAGAAAAATTCTTAACATTTATTACCTTCGTCTTAAAAAACGATTAAGCGATCATATATACGTATGTATGCCTGCAAAAGGAGAAAAATTTATTTTTTTCTCATTTATCTTACATACATACATTACAACTTAATAAGGCGTGAGAACCAAATGATAAAAAACTCTAGCATGCTACTTTTGATCTGTTGATGGACCCCTGTATAAATGAACAATTCCTTACGTATAATTTTATATTTTAAGCTAATCAGGCCTGAATTAATCCATGTAAAAAAAAAACAATTTTTTATTACATTTTTCCCCAACGTTTCGTGAATTTTTTGTTCACTTTCTCAAGGGGTCGTCTATTTAATTAAAAAGAAGAAAATTTAACACAGTTACAATTAAAAACAATTACCGCGAAAATGTACAAAATATGTTTACTTACACTATGACAGTAGAGTTTACATTAATAAATTAAGGAATTTTGATAAAATTAACAATAAAAAACAATATTAAACATGAATTAACAAACACAAAATTTTTAATTTTAACTGTTCCTTAAACTAATGCGAGTTTATAACTGGCGCTTAAATTGTCTGTGTCCTCTTTAATGTTCATTGTTTTGTTTATTTTTTGTTGTATTCTTAAGCTTTCTATGGTATATCTCTTTTTCTCGTTGTTTACTTTGTCTAGTATTTTTATATTGTCAAAATCAGGCTTATGTGTTGTTTGTGTTATATGCTGAGACAGTGCTGTGTTTTCTCTGTTTTTGTTGACATCAGCTTTGTGCTCATTTACTCTTGTCTCTAAACTTCTCTTAGTTGTTCCAATGTAAATAAGATTGCAGTTATTATTTTCATCCCCTTTACATTGAATTTCGTAAACTACATTGTTTTGCTGTAGTTTTGCTATTGGTGTTTTTGTTTTTGTAAAAATTGCATTTAATGTTTTGTGTATCAAAGCTTATGTCAATTTTATTTTTATTTATTGTTGTTTTTATACTGTTGTTGTCGGTTAGGCCAGGTATGTATTTTAAATTGTTTTTCTATGTTGGTGTTACCATTGTTGCTGTTTTGTATTGGTTTGTATGATGTTAATAAAGACTTTATTAATTTTATGGGGAAGCTGTTATTCATCAATATGTCGGTAATTTTTTGAATATTTTGTGGATGGTATATATTGTCGCTGATGTCCAGTACTCGTTAAATAAGGTTTTTGGCCGTGTTTATTATTTGGGATTTTGGTTGCGTTGCATTAAAATTGATTATCCTGCCTGATGAAATTTCTTTTTGATACCAGTCAAATGTTATTTTGTTTTTATTTTTAATCAGCATCATATCAAGGTATGTTATCCTATTGTCCGTCTCTACTTCCATAGTAAACTGAATTTTGGGGTGGTATTTATTTAATGTGTCAAGTATTTCTTCTTTGTCGTCAATGTCGATTATAGCTAAAATATCATCTACGTATTTTGCTACGTACTTTATTTGAATATTTTTGCTCTTCAATTCGGCTAACGCTACGTCCAGTAAATTGTCTAATACGATGTCGGCAACTGTAGGTGAGAGCGGGTTTCCCATTGGCATACCAAATATTTGATTATATACTTTGTTGTCGTATACAAAATAATTGTTGTCATACAGGCAAAACTTTAAAACTTCTAAAAATTTTGAGCGTGGTATTTTTGTTTTTGTTTTTATTAAGTTCCACTTATCCATTATATTGTTGATAGCAGTGTTAATTGGTATATCCGTGAAGAGTGAAATAACATCAAAAGAAACTATAGTGTCATTGGCGTCCAGTTTTATATTTTTCAGTTGTTGTTTTACTTTTAAAGAATTTTTTACGTTATATTTATCAGAAATTATGTTTTTGAGTATTGATCCTACGTATTTGCTGAGCTTGTAACAAGGTACTTGAACTGATGACACTATGGGTCTGAGAGGCATGTTGGTTTTATGTATTTTCGGTAGTCCATAAATTCTCGGAGCTGTTGCGGCGGAACAAGTAAGCATGTGTTTTTTCCAGTTGTCTATATATTCTTTTTTATGTAATTCATTTATTATCTGGTTATTTGTTTTTATTAATTTTGAAGTAGGGTCTATTCTTATAATTCGATATGTGTTCTTGTCCTCTAGTAATTTTTCCATTTTTTTTATCATAATCTTGTTTATATATTGCCACCGTTTTGTTACCTTTGTCTGCTTGTGTTAGAATTATGTCTTTATGTTTACGTAAAAATTTTTTTGTTTTTTCAAAAACAGCTAAAATAAACTTTTCTTTTTGATTGTTGTTTATATTTCTTTTAAATTGTGTGACCCTGTTTGCTAATTTTGTTCTTGTTAGTTCTTTTTCCCCAACTCTGCTATCTTTAATTTGTTGGATGCACTGCTCAATATCTGCTATCACATGTAGTGGTGAAAAACTTTGTTTATTTACGGGTATAGCAAATTTTTTCCCAAGAGACAATAGCCACTTGCATTCCCACGGTATTTCTATTTTAGTTCTATTTTCAAACCAATGTTCATTAAAAATTAGTCCATGTTTTTTAAATTGTTTTTCTTTAAGTGTATTTAACTTTTTAATTTGTTTTTCTTTGGTATTTGTCATTATGTTTCTTGCTCTCTCTGTTTGTTTTTTTATAAATGTTTCAAAGTCCTCTGTTGTCACAAAATTTTGAATACCTGTTTTAAGGTTGTAAAGTTTTCTTCTAATCTGTTTCAATTCAGTGTTTGTTTGTGATATTTCTAGATTAAGAATTTTCTTGTGAAAATTGTATTCAATTTTTGTCAGTTTACCTTTGACAGTCCCACATGTGAACAATTTTGTGACTTGTGTTGTTGTGTTTTTTGTGTGATTAGGTACTAAACCATACGTCCTACAGGATAGTAAGAATCGAAGTCTTTGTTGTTTTTGTGCCAGTCTTTTTATCTCGTTGCAGTATTCCTTCATAGTTCTGCAGGTCTCACCATCATATTTGAAAATTATGTTTCGGAAGAAGTTATTCATATTCTGTTTATAAAAGTAACAGTGCTAAAAACCAGATTGTAATTAAATAAAGTCGTTTTCTTCGGCAAGCTATCCGATAATTGGTTATTATTGTTGTTATTTTTGGCCACCAAATTTCTATTTATGTATAATCTTATATTTTAAGCTAATCAGGCCTGAATTAATCCATGTAAATAAAAAACAATTTTTTATTACATTTTTCCCCAACGTTTCGTGAATTTTTTGTTCACTTTCTCAAGGGGTCGTCTATTTAATTAAAAAGAAGAAAATTTAACACAGTTACAATTAAAAACAATTACCGCGAAAATGTACAAAATGTGTTTACTTACACTATGACAGTAGAGTTTACATTAATAAATTAAGGAATTTTGATAAAATTAACAATAAAAAACAATATTAAACATGAATTAACAAACACAAAATTTTTAATTTTAACTGTTCCTTAAACTAATGCGAGTTTATAACTGGCGCTTAAATTGTCTGTGTCCTCTTTAAAGTTCATTGTTTTGTTTATTTTTTGTTGTATTCTTAAGCTTTCTATGGTATATCTCTTTTTCTCGTTGTTTACTTTGTCTAGTATTTTTATATTGTCAAAATCAGGCTTATGTTTTGTTTGTGTTATATGCTGAGACAGTGCTGTGTTTTCTCTGTTTTTGTTGACATCAGCTTTGTGCTCATTTACTCTTGTCTCTAAACTTCTCTTAGTTGTTCCAATGTAAATAAGATTGCAGTTATTATTTTCATCCCCTTTACATTGAATTTCGTAAACTACATTGTTTTGCTGTAGTTTTGCTATTGGTGTTTTTGTTTTTGTAAAAATTGCATTTAATGTTTTGTTTGGCTTGTATGTAAAGCTTATGTCAATTTTATTTTTATTTATTGTTGTTTTTATACTGTTGTTGTCGGTTAGGCCAGGTATGTATTTTACACTGTAAAATTGTTTTTCTATGTTGGTGTTACCATTGTTGCTGTTTTGTATTGGTTTGTATGCTGTTAATAGAGACTTTATTAATTTTATGGGGAAGCTGTTATTCATCAATATGTCGGTAATTTTTTTAATATTTTGTGGATGGTATATATTGTCGCTGATGTCCAGTACTCGTTGTATAAGGTTTTTGGCCGTGTTTATTATTTGGGATTTTGGTTGCGTTGCATTAAAATTGTTTATCCTGCCTGATGAAATTTCTTTTTGATACCAGTTAAATGTTATTTTGTTTTTATTTTTAATCAGCATCATATCAAGGTATGTTATCCTATTGTCCGTCTCTACTTCCATACTTGGTGTTTTTGGTAATGGGAAATTTTTAATGGCCTCAACCTTCTCTGGATCTACTTTTAAACACCCGTTACCTACAATATACCCCAGCTATCGAATTTGTCCTTGGCAAAACTTACTCTTTGCCACATTAATCGTAAGTTTGGCTCTCTTTAGGCAGGAGGCAACTTCAGACAGGAGCTTCATGTGGGAAGGAAAGTCGGGACTACAAACTAATAAGTCATCCAAGTATATAAAGACGTTTTCTCTTAGCCGTGAAGGTATTACCCTATCCATGAGACGACTCATGGTCTGAGGGCCATTGCATAGCCCGAATGGCATATATTTGTAAGGATACAATGGCTTTCCCGGAATCGCGAAAGCTGTCTTTTCCTTCGAGGTCTCAGTTAGGAGAATTTGTAAAAAGGCGTCCTTAAGATCTATACCACTTATATAAAAGGTGTCTTTAAGCCTAATCAGTAATCCATTAATATGAGGCAAAGTGTAGCTGTCCTTTTTTGTGACCGCATTCAATTTGCTAGAGTCAATGCACAGTCTTATTTTCCCTGGTTTTCTCACTAAGACCGCCGGAGAACACCAGGGCGAATTAGATTCCTCAATAACGCCCATACTTAACAACCTATCGATCTCACGGTACGCTTCTTCTTGGAGGTGATAAGGGGTAGTGTCTACATTTTATTGGGGTGGCATCCCCGGTATCAATGTTGTGCTCCAATAGATCGGTACATCCTAAGCCTAGTCTTTCGAACGCTGGGAATTCTAAAATGTGTTTTTCCAGAATCAGTTTTTGAGCAGGTTCTAATGTGTGAAAATTATTTTCTTTGTCTAAGTCGCAGGAAAGTTCGAATATATTTTTAGGAAGAATTGAAATTATTTCAGGAGCAAGGGCGAATTCGCGCCAAAAGTTAACACCAAAATAGGCCTTCTGACTTAATGTAGGAACTAGGTAAAACTCTATTCCTTTCTCAACACCTTTAAAAACACCGGTAAAGTACAATAACCGACCACTTTTTGTTTGGCTCCATTCGCAGTTTGTATTTTAGAATTTAAGGGTACATATGAGACATTATTTCTATCTAAGAAGGACATACAGCCCCTGCCTAAAACAGATACGTTTGCCCCAGAGTCAAGTATACCAATAAGTGTTTCCTGCAGAATCCTTACTTTAGCAAATGGCCTGTCATCAGAACCCTGAATAATTGTTTCTTCTAACAATTTACGAAAATGTCGTCGTTTTCCATAGCGTAATCTACACTTTTTCACTTTCAAGGTTGTTCTCTGGAAATGTTTTCCACT
This sequence comes from Gymnosoma rotundatum, assembly GCA_916610165.2. Taxonomy (NCBI): domain Eukaryota; kingdom Metazoa; phylum Arthropoda; class Insecta; order Diptera; family Tachinidae; genus Gymnosoma; species Gymnosoma rotundatum. Next base: position 83,285,577 of record OU744338.1, on the reverse strand, counting down.
AGAATGTTCTTTATCAGGAGAATGAAAATTGTCTTTTGTTTGGGTCGAAGCATTTATTAAGACCTTCGTTCGTGGTTGTGTAAAATTGAATAAATTAATATTTGCAGATTTATTTATTTTACTAAAATCTGCAGAATTTACTTCATACTCGGGGATTGAAGGGATGGACGAGTGTCCCCGGTTGCCTGATCGCCCACCTTGGAATTTCCCAGAAATTTATGCTTGTTAGGACAACCTGGTGTTAGCACCCCCTTGTGACCGCAGTTAAAACAAAAAGGTTGCTTAATCTCCTGCGCACAGTAGATATACGAATGTCCAGATAACATACAATTCCAACATTGTAAATTTGTATAGTCGTATCTAATTTTTCCCCTTGACATTTGAATCGCTTCCACTTGGGGGTCTATTAATTCAGGGTCGTCATCCTCAGCTGTTGAAAAACTCATTTCATTGACACTCCGAGTATTTGCGATACTAAGATTCTGGAATTTTGTTTCGTTTATAAGATTCTCTGCCCTACGAGCCGTATCCCTGAAATCATTCAGGTCTCGCGAATCTGAGTTGAGTAATAAAAATCTAAGGTTTGGGTTAAGGTTTCTTCTCATAATATCAATTAAGGTCTCGTCAGGTAAAGGGGTTCTAAGACGCAAATTCATGGACACTACTGAGGTATGAAAATCCTCATAGCTTTCCTTAATTTGTTGCTTACGTAACGATATTTTCAATATAATATCGTGATCGCACTCCATGTGACCGAATTCTTTAATAAGTGCACCGCGCAGTAATGTATAAGTCACGTTCCTATTCTGTCTGGTAAACAGCCAATACCATTTCTCCGCCCTGCCCTCCAAAAATATATGGAAATTTGATAGCAAGTGTTCATTTGAACACCTTGACCTAGAACTAAGTGTTTCCACTTTAAATAGAAAGTCAGATACCGGACCGGAACCATCATATGTTATTTTCCACTTTTCCAATTTTACATTCGCGTCACCTACTGGAGACCTATTCCGGATTTCTGAGTTCCGATTGCTATGAGAGTTGACCGAATTATTCAAAATCTCAGCGGGCTTTTCTAAGTTTGGAACCGTCACATTTCCTATTTGGGAAATGCTTGCTTTTAATGAAGTAAGTTCCCTTATGAACTCCTCCTGCGTATTTCTCATAGTCTGCTGCATTGCTGCCATTAGTGAGTCAAATGAAAACGAAGATGTGGGATTATTAATTGGGTTGGAACCAGTTGGTTCATTAATGTTAAGAAGGGAAAATTTATCATACTGAGGATTCATAGTATGGTTAATACTAGTTCTTTGATTAGTGTAAATGGGTTCCTGAGGTAGTGACAATGCTCCATGACTATCTAACATTTGAATATCCTGAAACAAATTACTAGCACTAGATGTTTTTGGAACGTATTGTGTGCCCGTTTGCCTATTGTTTGGAGAGTGTACTACCGTAGGTCTTGGGCTATTAGTGTCCGGGTGTAGCTCTATTGATAAATTATTCTGTGATGAAGAGCGGTTACGAACCCTACAAGAAGGATTTTTCTTAATAGCTCCTCTGGAAGAATTTCGAGTATCCATGTTCATTAAAAAAAATATTCTACCCTTTTCTATGAGTGATTATTGCAATGAAAGTGTTAATTGATAATCCAATAATTATTTAAAAACTCAATAAGGAATAGTTACTATAGTATTACGAATCGGAAATAATTTTATATTAATCCAGGAAAGGATATAGCATAACAAAATACATATATATGTAGCAAGTAAGGTCATGTTTTAATTTTAGATTGCTTTCGCTAATTTAATACAAAACAATACAACAGGGAAAATTGAAGGCATGCAGATTATTCTTATTAAAGTCTTTAGACTTGACTGAAATTAAAAAGGTGATGTTTTGTTTAGGTTTAACACATATTCCCTAGAAATTTTATGGTTAAACTATGTAATTTTCAATTTACAATTCCTATAGCGCAGTAAGCATTAGAAGTTGTTAACATCATGATACTAAGACTTCTATAGAAACGGAAACAAAAAAAAAAAACTGAGTATTCATTATTGCAAAAATGTACACCCTTTTAATTATTTATTTATTTTTATTTCATTTTTTTTTCTCTTTTTTTACAACCTATTATTTTAGTGTTCTATTGCAAAAGCAAATTTATTCCTTTTCAAATCGTATTGATTTGAATTTTTTTCTTTTCCTGCCATCTAAAAAGAAAAAAATTATAAAATAATAATTTTAATCAGCATATAAACTACACGAGCTGATTTTCTCTCATTGTTTTGACGCAACCAAAACCAAAATAATATTCTCAGATTTGGGACTTTCAAAGCAATGAAGCTATATTCCAAATGGTAAAACTCGAAGAACAAGTGCAATAGGTATATCGCGATTAGAACCAGATAATAAAACCATTCTAAGACTTATAAACAAATTGAAGAGCCCTTTGGCTAAACTTAAATACAACATTTTTTTATATCGCAATTAGATCCAAACCTATAATTTACTCAGAATCTAAGACTTAGATAAAATCATGAAATATTTAGCGTTAAATAACGTATAACGTTCTTGACGAAGAATTGATATGTTTTGCCAATGTATAGCCACTTGGAGAATTAACTAAAAAATTGTAAGTATTTTAATACTAAATATATATACATATATAAAAATATTGACCTTTGCAATGACCATTGGTTGGCTGTGCATAGGCCTTTACGTTGGGCGCCATATATGTTAAGCGTTGGTTATAAATTCTAATAATAAAAATTTAATAAATTAATATCAAGGAAAATAACTAATTCAATAAAAACCGTGGTTAAGGGGTATGAAGGGATGACCAGCTAGCTCTATTCGTAACGTTGGTTCTTAACCCGTATTTAACGCGTAAACATATAGCATACTCTCACACCCAGGGGTATGCGAAAAATCGAACGAAATGAAAAGGAAGTAGAAGATGTCATAGCAAGTTGGTGTGCCATGTAGGGTACGTTTAACCCGCCCAAAAAACTCCTATGACAGACTGAGTACCCGGAATTTATAATCTGTCCCTATATTACATGATCTCCACTTACATTATTTTATACCTTGTTTTGGCTACCCTTCCCATTATAATAAGAATTTAGTATTGCATATATTTTTTTTTCTATTATCCATAAGATATTTTATTTACAAAATGAGATATAATTATTAAAACTAGAAATTATCATGAACTAAGCTACTCATTCATAACAACACAATGTCTGTATGTATATATAAGCAAAAAAATAAACATTTGTTTATACGTACATATGTGCATAAAATTTACGCAAAGAGAGTTCCTATCAAAATAGTAATAGGAACAATTTGGATTTCGGAACTACAAAAAAATTAACTACGTATGCATTTATGACTGTGCATAAATATATATGTATATATATATATATATATATATATATATATATATATATATATATATATATATATATATATATAAATATATATATATATATATAAATATATATATATATATATACATATACATATATATATATATATATATATATATATATACATATACATATATATATATATATATATATATATATATATATATATATATATATATATATATATATGTATATATATAGATATAGATATATATATATATATATATATATATATATATCTACTTACAATATATATGTGTATGTAGTGATGTGTAAAAAAGGAATAATAACATACCAAACGAAGTAATAATAATAATTAAGTTTAATAATTAAATCATTTTACTCACAGTGCAAAATTGTTGTAGTGTTAACATTTCATCGCGTCTCACTGATGATGGGCCCAGCAAACATAAGATCATGATGATGTGTTTAATATTTATGATGATTAAATATGTTTGCCAAAAAAAATTTTTTGATCATTATCATAAAAGAAAGTATTTAGATATAGAATATAAATGAAAGAAATTTAAAGATACCTTATGATACACTGCTTCATATAATATTAGGGTGAGTAATCAAAGTTTCCTTTATGGTTATTTTATAATTTCATAATAAATTTTACAAATAAAATTTTTTTTATATAATAAAATTAATAAGGTTATTTTTATAAATTCATAAGCTTTATATGACATACATACTTACATATCCATGTGCAACGGTACTTTTAATACACATTCATACACAATATGTAGGTATGTAGCCTACGTTAAAAATTTGTTTAAAGGCTTTATACCAATAATATTAAGTCAAAATGCTTTAAGGGTTAGTTAACTAGGTTAGGGTGAAATAATGTTTAATTTTCAGGTTAAGGTGAGATAATGTTTAATCAATGTGTTTAGGTTAAGGTACCAGTTCCTGTCCAGAACCATAAGAGTTTAAATCAATTTTAGATTCAATTCATACGCATGTGTATGCTACCCGCTTTTGCTAAGACCCATGCCAAAACGTTGTAATTCCACAACAGGCCTCTGCATGAACGCTTTCAAGGTCTTCAGATTAGAGGTTATGTTTATTCTGGTCCTGTAGCACCATGTGGTCTCAGGTAATTTCTTTCCTTTTCAGTGATTTGCAATTATTCACCTTAATTAATTAAGGTTTGAATAGAATTTAAAATTGCAATAAAATGTTAAATTAATTCTCACTTACTTGTAACTTAAATGCTGATTATTTAAAACCAAAATGGTTGAAAAAAGGAGGTTCACGTGGAGAAAAATTTTTTATTTTTATTTTAAATGACTTGTTTTTTTTTTCTTTACGATAGAGTACCACTTCTGCTCTGAGTCACTTCACACTTTACAAGGATCTTTTTCTAGCAAACAAAGGAAGAAAAATGTTTTTTTTTATGTTTAAATTATAGCATTAAAATACCAAAACTCTTATATATTATTGTAAATAATTTAATACCAATATAATTTTTTGTAAACAATTTTAAATTACGACTTTTTTTGTTTTTGTAACAATTTGAAAAAGATGTGTTTTAAGAATTTTAGTATTTTTTAGTTTTAAAATTTTAAAACTAAACTGGGATTACGTGTGGTGTTCTCCAACACAATAAGCGAAACCTTTACGTGTCAACTAACATCATGGACTCATCTTGTCCAGCCCCAACGGAGTAGCAACACAAATAAACAAAAAATACGGAAACATGGCACTAGAGGTGCAAGAAAATAAACAAAAATTTTTTCGTATTAAAGGGCTTTATTGTCTCTAAAGTGGATGAACAACTTTCAAAAGTCTCAATAATGATTTTCCTCACTTTATTTAATTAAATTTATCATTAGCAGATGCTGAACCTTATCCATACGATCTAAAACGAAGTGTTTTTGTTGTGGTCACGATCTACGATTTTTTCCCTTAAGTGCGGGGAAAAAAGTGTAATTAAAGCTTCGTTTAACCATTGCAAAATGCAGTAGAGGCAACACAACCGCCATCTTTATGACAACACCTCCGAATACGCAGATGAAAGATGAATATGAAGCAAGTTCGTGCATAAGAAAGAAAGCAGCCGGTGGAAGAATTTCGTTTCGATACAAGTCCGATATGCATGGTACACATGGATCTTTGAATGGCATTGACTATAAAAGAAATACTAAAACTTTTCCCGAAGTTAAATTGGTTGGTTATAAAGGACCAACCATAATAAGATGCAGTCTATTTCAGACCAACATTGATTTTCCTCGTTCGCATGAGTTGGTTGTACGAAAAGATGATCATGATATATGTGATCCACATAATTTGAAGGTGTCACAACATGTTGCCTATTTTGCAGAATTTAAAAACATGGGTATTACACATACGACGAAAAAGGAATTATTGAAAAAGAAGCGATAACGTTTAGGACGTGACTTTTTAACAATTAAAGAAGATCAGGAGTTGATAAAACAAACAGAAAAAGAAGTTAAGAGATAAATTTAATTCTAGATATCGTAGATGTACTCTCCCAAATCGATCCCTCCCATATAAAAATTGGTTACGAGCCCTTCAATTTGCTAAACCTTTAATGGTTATAAAAGATTCCCTTCTCTTACATATGCAACCTGCAAATACCAAATAACCAAATAGCCGATAGTTGAACTTATACCGGATGGTACAATATTTCTAACGAATTATATCGGAAAACTTTCGTACGAAAATAACTCACAAATCAAAAATGGTACCTTAATCATGAACTTCTTTAATGAAACAATAACCCTTGACAATACGAAATGTCCAACTTCTCCTCATATCCTTCCACCCGTACTACAGGGCAACCTGACAGAAAAGGAAAACAAATTAGACTTACAATATCTCCACCATCAACATCTCGAAAATATTAAACATTAAATTTCTATTAGCTCTAACTTCTGCCTTCTTTTCATTGGTTTTTCAATAATAATTATCGTTCAATTATATTCCAAATGCAAAAGTCACCATGCAGTTATACAATTTCCAACTCCATCGCAGTTTCCTGAACTTAAACTTAATTATCCATAAAATTTTGTCACTGACACTTAAGAAGGGGGGAGTTAGCACATTCCGCGAATGCTACTAATGACACCAGAGTTTAACCTTCTAAAAAATATAATTATGAGGCAATAATTTTAATTATATTGAAATAAAACGCTAATTGCATTTATTAATGTGAATTATATTGAAGCAAATATTATTATCAACAGAGCCATTATTAAAATAAACTATAATAAACAAATATCAAAATAAGGTCAAAATGAATTATAAAAAAAGCAATGAAATAAAGATTAAATTATCATTATTAGAGCAGATCACGTCTTTCCTTATAACTTAAATGGGGTCTGGGAAGGCAACTTTTGGGAAAATAATCTTTTATCTACAGTAAAAATAACATTTTATTTTTTGTTTACCAAATTTTAGTGCGATGAAAACCTGATTTAATATTTTTATATGTTCGCAGTTATTCAAGGTAAAATTTTCATTCGCAAAATTTCACTTTTGATCTTTTTTAGTTTTTAGCGGTATTTTTTACAGCTTTTATTTCGAAGTACCTATCCACTGATATACAATTTGTATTTAAATCTTCTCATTAAAACAGCTGTAAATGATTTACACAATTATATTGTGTTCTTCTAATAAGTGCTTCTCCTTTTTATTACTTTCTTCTCTGAAATCAAAGATTTTGTTTTACCCGATGATTATTTTATAATTCACCAAGTAAATATTTTTTTAAAGAATATGCAAATACTACTGCCTGGATGTTTTTTTATTAATGATGCCCTACTTATCCAAAATTTTACTTAAAAGTTTATTAAATTTATTATTATTATTAATGTTATTTTAATAAAACCAATTATATTTTTTTTCCGGAAAGCCAAATAAAAGATTCCCTTAAACTGGTTAGCGAAATTTTAACTAAAGGAAGCGTTGAAGATTGCAGATGTACTAGCAAGTGCTTCACCGAAAAGACTAAAACGAATAGTTGAAAACTTACTAACACCTAAACCGGATACACATTTCACGAAGGAAGATTAGTTAGCACTCGTTCTGAATTTCAGTTTGTCAAGAAATAAATATGATGTACTGAGAAAGGCTCTTAAAAAAGGTGGGAACCTTACCGTCTAGTACGCAATTAATTAAAAAAAATTGGAAACTATCCCTTCTCCCGTTTCAGCGGATAATAAAAGTGCAATTGTTGGTTTGACGGGCCTTCTTCAAAATACAGCATTAAGAATTATTGCAAATTTTGACAACGAAGATTAGAATATATGCAATAATTGATAGATAACATTGATATACAAGTGGGGATGTGATGGATCATTCGGGTTTTCAAAATATAAGCATGTTTCTGAAAACGAGACTGATTTCTCTACAGTCCTTATACCATCGTTAGTGCCATTAAGATTGCGATTATACAATAAAATGTCATCAACAAGTCAAAATCCAGTTAAGGATAACTAAAAATCTTGTTGTATACTATCAAACGAGAAATTTGCAATATAGAACTCAACGATATCTGTCACAGAACTACTAGTAATAAAGGTGCACTTGATCTTGGCATATCACCGAATAAGATAAATGGAATATATCGCACCTGTTCAACTAAAGGGCGTCAACTCAAAATTTTCAGTTTTTCACTTTTTGTTGAAAAACGATATATATTGAGCAACTCTAACCACTGTAAATTTTTTCCATTCTTTTGACTACTCTTTTCTTTAAAAAAAACCGTTATATCGGTCACCATGTTTTCCGAGTACTTACCTCTGTATCAACAAAACAGATATATTTTTAGTTGTACTTACATGTTTTAACAAAACAATAAGAAATCGAGTTTTATATTATAGTTAACAAACTATTTTTACGAGGCCATAATTTTTTTTTATTATATTCCTTTAATATCATCATAAACAGTTTTTTGTCTCTACTGAAAAATTTAAAATTTTGAGTTGAAGCCCTTTAGTTGCGACATCAGAATATGTCTTTTAGAAATAATACTGTTTTTAAAAACATGAGTTTGGACGAAAAAAAAGAGAATACAAGACAAGTTAAAAAAAGCATGGATTGCACATCGACAAACCCCTACATGGTTACGGAAGCTCTAATGAGAAGCAATACTGCTGAACGCTTTTTTGAAGATCCAGAAACTACTTCTGTAATAACTGGTATTGAGAAGAACTCAGTATGGTGTTAACAGCAATAATAAACAGCAAAACATCAATAAATAACGAGAAATTCGAAAAACATAAACAAACAAGAAACAAAACTTAAATAGGCCAAACAAAACTTGGAGACTCGCCCTCCACCCAATTTGGCATCCCACAAACGACAAAAGTCGGCTGAGGAAACCGCAACGACAGTCCCTCAGTTGCCAAGCTGCCCAAAACTTCTACTTTAAGGCCGATGTCCTCACGTCCCCTTAGCGATATAGTTAAGGATAGCCTCGTATTGGCTATCATAGATACTGGTAAAAGTGACGGGACTATATCTCCAAATAACTGGTGGTAAGTCTAAGCGGCTGTATGTAGTGTCTATAAGGACATAATTTCAGCCAATCCTGGCCCCTCTCCCTCATGCCGTGATGTGATACAATACGAAAACAAACGTTGTTTTTATTACACCATTAAATGGTGTTTTTCTTAAAAAGCAACAGCAAAAGAAGAAACAAACATCAACATATTGCTTAAGCAACAGCAAACGTTTTTAAAATAAATGCTTTGCTGCAGAAGCAATACTTTTCTTTCTCTATTTTTGCATTTTCTTCGTTTATAATAAAATGTTTTGTAAATGCTGAGACATTTAGTTTTTTTATTTGCTGAAAACACATAAGCAAAGCAAAGATTTTAGTGCTGTTGCTATTTTTAAGCAAGCAATTTAAACACTGGTTGAATTGTTTACAACTTACTTATTAAAATTTCCAAAACCAAATGAAAAATTATTATTGGTTAAAGTTGGCAAATATTCCAACACAAAACGATTCCAAAATCTATTCCTTAAAGCATTCACTACGCGCCATTGCTTTTTTTATCACAAATGTATTGCTGTCACGAACGCTCACGACCGGTGTCAGGCTAACATTTAACATTCCCAATAAAAAATGATTTGTAAGAAATTGAAATTGGTAGATGGGTCAAAGGCCGCGAATTTACTATATTTTCAGCTTCAATGAGAAGTGACTACCATACATGTTCTTTTGGGGATATATCTTTCAGTGTTTGGCACAGGACTCGTTTTACGCACAGAACCATCCTTTTCCATACTCCGCCCACGGACGGATTTGTGGGGCAGTTAAATATCCACTCAATGACCTTGGAAGATAGGACATGCTGAATTCGATCAGCCTTAAAAACTTCTTCAAATCTCTTGGCTTCTTCATTTGCACCAATACAGTTTTTTCCATTGTCGGATCGAATCCTTATTCGAACGTCTGGGTAGTCATAAATTTTATTTAAAGCGATGATGCATGAATCCGTTGATTGATCATGGGCCAATTCCAGGTGAATCGCACGAGTAGTCAGACATGTGAACAATGCTACCCAGCTTTTTTCAGTTCTGCGACTAATACAAACATTTAACGGCCCAAAATAGTCAAGTCCGGTATATTTAAAAGGATAGTTATAGGGTTCAAGACGACATACAGGCAGTGGGCCCATTACAGGTATTACAGGTTTGGCGCTTTTTTTCTGCATAAAAACACTTCGATACAACACCTTTAAGGACACTTCCTTAGTTGAGGAATTCAGAACCTTTTTCTAATTTCACAGATCGTTGCTTCATGAATTTGGTGCTTCATTTGGCAATGAAAATGCATTACGAGAAGGCTGGTGGGAATGATATACGGTAAACTGCTGGCTGCATCGATCTTCCATTAACTTTTTGTAGCCAATCTTTGTCGATGAATGGCATTAGTTTGTGTAAATTATTCGCTTTTGAGACTGACTGGCCATTTTCTACGCACTTTATATCTTCGGCAAATGATTCTCTTTGAATATTTTGACACAAAATTTTTTCCCTTTCTCTAAGTCATAAGCTATTATTTCATAAAGATCTAAACTGACACATTGCTTACGACATAACTTTAAAAATCGGAGCATTTGGCAACCGTTCGTTTTAGTCGGCCATAAGATGAAAAACTTTTCAAATTTATATATTCCTGGATTAAAAGTGTTATTTTAGGTTGTATTTCCTCTACATCCCGTTCTTCATGATAAAGGTTTTTGTTGTCACTGATCGGCCAATCATCCTCATGCTGTTTCAGAAAGGTGAGTCCATTTAACCATCTACATGACATGGAAAGGTCAATATAATTATAGAATCGAGTAGCATCATCGGCTACATTATCTCTTGTAGAGATCCGTTTCCAGCTGTCAATAGTAGTTGTGGCAAGTATTTCGGCTATTATATGTGCAACGTATGGCTTATAATTTCTATGGCTGCTGGAGATCCATTTCAAAACTGTTTTAGAATCGCTTCATATAACTAGATGAATTTTGATGTTTGTTGTACAAAGGTTTTTTATCGAATGAAAAAATTTTTTGAAAACATAGAATTCATAAAACTCAATGTTTATAATGTTAACTACAAAATTTCTCATAACAAGTATAATTAGTTACAATATATAATAATAACATTATAACTAACACCCTCCCTTAATGTTATAATTGTATCAATAAACATTAAAAGCAGTTAAACAATCAAATAAGTTAATTATTAATAAAATAAGGAACAATATTTAAAAATTTTTTAAAATTCTCAAAACCGGGTTTTGAAAGAGGCTTGGTAAAAATATCTGCTAATTGTTCCTTCGAATTTACAAAATTTAACTCAAATGCATGTTCATGGAATTTTTCTCGTATGAAATGATATCTTATTTCGATGTTTAGTACGCTTGTGATATTCAGGGTTCTTAATAAGTTTAATCGCACTTTGATTATCCATAAATAAACAATTTTCTTTAACATTGTATGTAATTTCTTTCAATAAACGTTTTATACAAACAATATCTTTGACAGCTTCACATCCAGCAATATACTCTGCCTCTGTAGTAGACAGTGCAACTGTGCGCTGTTGCTGAGACTTCCATGAGACTGTGCAATTGCCTAATTGAGTAACAATTCCAGATGTTGACCTGCGGTTCTCAATATCTCCTGCGTAATCAGAATCAGAAAAAGTTTTTAATATATAATCCTTTTGTTTTGTATAAAGCAAACCATGATTTAGTGTGCCTTTTATATATCTTAAAACTCTTTTTGCTGCATTTATATGTACTTGACATGGTTTCTCCATATATCTACTTAATACACAAACTGCATAAGAAATATCTGGTCTACTTATAATTGATAAATGTATTAATGAACCAACTAATTCTCTATAAGGAAATTTCATATTTATTTCTGAATCATTGATATGATTATTAATCCAGCCCGGTTCTAAAGGAGTAGACACTGGATTACAATTATTCATAGAAAACTTTTTGATGACTTTTTCCGCATATTGCTTTTGAAGCAAAAATATAGATTCAGAGTTTAAAACCTTTATTTGAAAACCAAGAAATTTATTTAATTGACATTCTTTCAATTCGAAATTCTCACTAAGATGACTTAATAGATCACTTGCAAGCTTTTCATCATTGTATATTATTAACCCATCATCGACGTATACTGCCAGTATAACTTTCGATTCTTTATAATTTTTAATAAATACACATGTATCAGAGTTACTAATTTTCATACTAAATTTGTCGAGAACTTCACAAAACTTTTTATTAAAACATCTAGGAGCTTGCTTTAATCGATAAATACTTTTTTTTAATAAGCATACCTTTTGGAATTCTTTTACATATCCAGGTGGTTGACGTATGTAAATTTCTTCATTCAAATCACCATACAAAAAAGCTGTATTTATATCAAATTGTTTTATAGACATTTTTTCAGACACTGCAACAGCTAGTAAAAGACGGATCGAGTCATACTTTACAACTGGACTAAAAGTTTCTCCATAGTCTAGGCCATACTCTTGAGTAAAACCTCTAGCAACGAAGCGCGCCTTATATCGTTCAATTGTAAAATCAGATTTGTATTTTATTTTATAAACCCAGCGACAATCTATTAATTTTCTTCCTTCAGGCAAATTCATCTATTGCTCTTTTCCATTCATTACAGCTTTTAGATTTATTGGCATCTTCATACGTAGTTGGCTCTTCTAAGTCTTGTTCCACCACAGAAAGAAACAGTTCGTCGATATTTACCTTTCTTTTAGGATTAGGTCTTAAATTATATTTGCTTTGCTGTGTTCTTTTGAAGTTACTGCAAGTTTGATTTTCGAGAAATTATTGTATTTAAAACTTGAGCACTTTCTTCAGGAGTGCTTTCATCATCAATTAAATTAATTTCTTCCGTTTGTCCCATATTATTTCTTGATTCTAAGATTGGAGTTTCTTCCTGATTGTCTATATCTTTATTAAAAGAGTTTAAATGGAATATACTATAATTATTGGGATTATCTTTTTTATTTGAAATTATTTCAAGTTCATCTCCAAAAATCACATCTCTGTGTACTTTAATGTTGTTATTATTTTCAAAAAAGATACGGTATCCTTTAACATTCAAATCAAAACCAACAAATATACCTTTCCTGCTTTTTGCATCCCACTTTTTCCTTGTCTGTTTCGGAATATGAGCAAAAACTTGAGTTCCAAAAACCTTTAAGTGTTGAACTTTAGGTACTTTGTTAAACCATATTTCAAACGGAGATTTTTCTTTAATTGAACTTGGACCAGTTCTTTTTAATACATAGACAACATGATGTATGGCTTCAGCCCATGAAAACTTACTTAAACGTTTAGTTTGTAAAATACACCTTGCTAGTTAAACAATAGTTCGCATTTCTCTCTCTGCTGACCCATTTTGTTCTGGTGTATAGCACACGGATCTTTGATGTTGTATGCCATAATTTTTCAGCAATTCATTTATATATTTATTATTGAATTCTTTGCCATTATCTGATCTAAAGATATTTACTTTTACATTCTGATTTTTCATTATATTAAGAAAATTTTTCACGTTTTCAAAAACTTCACTTTTATGACGCAAAAAATAAACCCAGTTAAATCTAGAATAATCATCTTTGAGCATCAAAAAATACCTCGATTTTCCAACTGACATTTCTTCCATCGGACCACAGACGTCAGCATGAATTATTTCTCCAGGGGCTTTTGACCTGTTATTACTAAGAAAATACGGAAATCTGTGAAGCTTACCTAAGCAACACCCTTCACATATCTTATTGTCATCATTTTCACATTTTATTTGCCTTGTTTTTAAAATTTCTTTTAGATGTTTCATATTTTGATGAACAAACCTTTGATGCCATATGTTAATTGTATTGGAACTATTGCTTGTAAAATAATTGTTTTTATCTCTTATCAGAACCTTTATTTCTAATTCAAATAAGTTGCCTTTGCGATTACCAATAGCTTCAATCTTGTTATTTCTAAGAAAAATACACTGATTTTTATTTAATTTCATAATATAACCTTTATCCGTAGCTGCTGTTGTAGAAAACAAATTAACTTTCAAATCTGGTACATAAAGTACGTTTTCCAAAAATTTTTTCCTCCATCCGTTACTACTATTAACTAAAACGTCAATATTTCCTTCACCAATTGCATTCAAAATAGTTCCGTCTCCAATCTTAATTTTAGAAGGCTTTTCAAACTGATGATAGCTTGAAAACCACTCTCTTTGTGAAGTCATATGTTCAGAAGCTCCTGAATCTACTACCCAGATTTCATCTGCTCCGCAATCATTTGATCTTCCACTAATAAAAGCATTGGATTTTGAGCTATACGATTTAAAGCTTTTCTTTTTCTTCCACAACGGACAATCTTTCTTCCAATGTCCTTCTTTGTTGCATTTAAAACATTTACCTGGCTTTTTCTTTTTTTCGTTTAAAATTTGTCTTTTTGTGTTAAATGCTTCAACTGCTTCCATATCCCGACTTAACCGTGATTGCTCTAAAATAAGGCGATTAGTTAAGTTTAACATGCTTCTTTTGTTTTGTTCAGTTGATTCCCATGCAGTAACAAAATGATTGTATGATGGCGGCAAAGTCATTAGCATCTTTGTAATAATCATATTATCAGTAAGTGGTTCACCTAAATTTTTTAATTTTTCTGCAAGTTCTTCAATTTTGGCAATATGCATTTCAATAGAATCACCCGAAATCTTTTTAAATTCGTAAAATTGCTGTTGCAATAAATGAATGCTAACTTCTGATTTCATTTCATGTATAGAATTTAATTTCTGCCACATATCATAAGCCTCTTTGCAGCACATCAAATATTTTAAAATTACATTATCAAGAGATGTAATAATAATTCTTTGTGCCTTAATGTCTTCTTTTTCCCCACTTATGTAAATTTTGAATAAATAAATTATTGTCTGCATCACTATTTCCATCTACATTAACAGGTCTACGATAGGATCCATCAACAATTTTGTAAAGGTCCATAGATTTTAAAATTATACATATCTGGAACTTCCATGAACTCCAATTCTCAGCTCCGTGTAGTTTTTCAATTTTTAAATCCTCCATATTTAACCAAACCGCTTATTACAAAAAATCCGTTTTTAAATAGCTACAAATTTCTTCTCACAACAAACTCAATAGAAATAGTTACAAATTTTTTATCACAACAAACTTAATCTATTCCTTCAATAAATACAATTTTCTTTTTCCACAACAATTCAAGAAAAACTTAACAAACCTTTAAAACATCTTATGATATGACTCCGATGTCTGTCAAACGTGTCTTCTGAATATCCTTCTGAGCGTATTGAGTAATTATTTAAAAACCCTTCTAAACACGTAATTAGGCTCTTGAAAGTTTTCAAAACCTTCTAGGCGTCTTGAAAAATAAACACAAATTTTAAAATCCCTCTTGGCGTCTTGAAAATCATAAATTCTAAGCGAAAACAATCTTTCTCGAAATAATCCTTCTAGACGTCTTGAAAATTGAACACTGTAATAAAGGGATTCCGCTTTATTAAGTTTAACAAGTTTATAACTGGTTCGAACAAGGCTGCTTAATGCCAGTATTCGCCCTCAGTTTTACTAGTCACAGTAGTCCACGAAGGTCTTCCTGTGTCTTAGTAATTATTTAGTTATTTTCTTACTTTGTGAAATAAAATTTACCCGCTTTTCTTTAACTTTGATCTTTATTGTTTGGCTGCTGCATCAAGAATGAATTAATTTAGATTTACATTGAGCTTACGTACGATCTAGTAAAAGCACACAAGTTGTCTAGTATAATAATACACGAACGTTACAAAAACAAAACAATGTTAACTATGCATACATTGAGAGCTGTTGTTTTTCTATGCCTACTACGTTTATGTTAAATTTAAAATAATGATGTTCAGAAATTTAATGTTAATATAAATTATATATGAGTCTAATATAATTACATGTAACTTTTAATACGTTATTAACATGTGTTAATTAATACTATATATGAGTTATTTAATACTATAAAATAATGTTAAAATCAAAGTAACATAAAAATATTGTATGTTTTATGAAAATGTTATTAACACAAATATCTTAATAAAATAATACAGGACTGCTACAACACAATTTAAAAAATCCCTATAGTCGTCTTGAAAATTTTAAGTTTGACAGCAATCTTTCTCAAAATAATCCTTCTAGGCGTCTTGATTTAATTAAATATCCTTAGTAGATGTGTTCTGGGCCCATAACCAGTTGAATTTTGATGTTTGTTGTACAAAGGTTTTTTATTGAATGAAAAAATTGTTTGAAAACATAGAACTCATAAAACTCAATGTTTATAATGTTAACTACAAAATTTCTTATAACAAGTATAATTAGTTACAATATATAATAATAACATTATAACTAACATGACTGTCAAATATAGCGCCATTTTATGCTCACTTATAACGTTTTGCTTTATTATAGTTCCAAGTACTGCTGCCTGCAATTCTAAGCGGGGAATTTAAATTTTCTTAAGAGGCGCAAATTTTGTGTTTGAACATATAAAACTGACGCTAATGCTCCTTTTTATAGAAACAAATCGCCAAAAAACGACGGCTGCAAAGCTTCTTCACTAGCGTCAACAAACACATATACACAAAGAAAAGAGATTCGTTATGACAACCGAATTTGCAATCGAATTTTGTCGCTTGTGAGTATTATTTGAAATTCGGTTGAAATGACTGAATGAATATGGTGCTCGTAACTATTTTATAAAATGATTCGAGAAAGAGGACATTCAATAGAAAATATTATTGTGAATGAAATAAAACAACATCATATTTTTTTACAAAACTTTATTTAAAAAGTAATTTAACAGATGAGAACATAATAAATGGTGAATACCTCAGCAATACATCTTCCTGTTCTTCCTGATTTCTTGCTATTTCCAAATATTTTTCATTTGCCGTACCATCCGAAAATATTGTACATTTTGCCAAAGTGCTAAACAAAATGTTTCAAAATTATTTACATTTACAAATTCCTTTTTTTTTACAAAATTGGTTAATTGTTTGCCAATTTCACAGCTACTTGTTTTTTCTTTTGTTATGTAAACTAAATAAATAAATAAATAAATGTTTTTATTTTGTATGTTAATTTCTTTTTCTTTTTTATAATGTCAAAAACGATTTTGTTTTCCAAATTAATATCGATTTTTCAATTATAACTACCAACTTTTGAGTATCCGTATTAATGTGCTGAATTAATTTAGTTGCATCTCCCAATTAACAGAAAAGATTACAGCAGCTACAGAAATTGGTCTAGTTAATTTTCTTAACGGTTGTTACGACCGACAATTATTTACAATTATAATTTTTTTGTTCTACATATAAAGAAAAATTGTCAGGATTATACTTTATTAAGAATAAAAATTAATTAATGATATTAGTGGTTGAATTTTAATAATCTCCAACGTAATTTTACTAATCTGTTTTCTGTGTGTAGTTGAATTTGTTTAAATTTATCATTTGTAAAATAAAACCAAGGAATACGAAACTAGAAACATTGGTTAATTGTTTGCGTTATTTGATATCATCTGGCATTGAGTCATTTCGCCGAAATGCGCGCTTCCATATATTTTGTAAAATTATTTTGCCTTCTACAATGAGATTACTCAAAAATCCTAAGGAATCAAGGGTTGACATGATAATGCTAAGTACTTGCCTTTTTGTAGGTTTTTGTGGCCAGATATTACGTCTTGATCAATCTTTTTAAATTTTAGGTTAAACATATATGTGTCTGAGATTAAATCCCAAAATAGCCCTAGTACCTTTTCGATACTAACATGTGCTGAGATCACCTTTGAAACTGACGATCCATTTAGACATATGACATCTCTTGAGTTTAAAGTGAATCATTTTAAATTACAATTACAATTTCTCCATAAAAAACGTTGAGATATTCTATCACTCGGCTGTATCATAATTTGATGAAACATTTCACAAATATCTGCGGTGACGCCAATTTTTCTACTCCGAAAAATGTAAAGCATGGTTGGCAGCAAAAAAATTGAATTAGGCCCTCTCAGCAGCGGCATCAAAACCAATCTCAGTTTTGCCTTTTCTTTGTTTTGATTTATAACCCTAACGTCGGCCAAATACCACTTTTTATTTGAAACTAACTATCTGCTTCCTGTACTATGCGTGCACAACCTTTTTGAAAGTAGTTGTGTATTACGTTACTATAGACAACAAACAAATTTTTATCAAGTCGTAACTTTCTTTTCCTTCCCCCAAGGCGGTTCAGAGCCATCGTGTAGCTATCCGCTAACTGTACTTTATCGCTTTTCCATAATTTTTCTCCTACGCGTTTTGTAGACTCAAGTAGATTTTTTTTTGCTCTGGAGTCGTTTTCGCTTTCTACTGGAGGAACTGCTTTCAATATTAAAAAAGTTTTCAACCATTTGATGAACTTCTTGTTCTTCCCCATCGTTTACGAGAAGACATGAATGAGGCCTGTATGGCAGTTACGTACATGGGCCAAGTACGACCCATCCCTACTCTGTATTACACGCTAATCGAGTTTTTAGTTTTTATGTTGAATGGCAACCCTAAACCGCCATGATGTTAACCAATTAATACTTTTGGCCACTTACCTTCAAGTTGAAGGTCATTGCATTTTCTTTCGCTGAGCGATCAATTCGTCAATCATAAATTTTATGACTTTCTTTACAGACAGGGCACTGTTGATATTTTTCATTTGCATGTAGCACTCGGCGCTTTGGATCATAAAAAATCACAAAAATGTTCTATTGTGGGGTACGGATTTATATTTATTACTATGCTTCTAAAAGTGTAGAATTAGACATGTGTTTTTGGCCATTCACTGACTTCAGAAACACTAACAAGTTTTTTACTTGTGTTAAAAAAGGTACTAATTTTCCCGGTTGTTTTCGTTTATATATGGCAATTCTTTTACTTTTCTCAGTTGGCTGTAAACGAGTTTTTCTGGCCTTTCAAAACGAAACCTTAATTGTTCAACAGCATCATACACATTATTATGGTGAATGATTAAATCTTTTACCACTTCTTTCGCTTCACCATTCATACACTTCTGGATTCTTTGATTGTGTCGAAATTACTATATCCGTATGTAGTGGTTGACTGGCTGTAGGGAGTAACAAATAGTGGCCAGTCTTCTGGGTCACCACCGAACACTGGCAAATCTTGAATTTTTCTTGGTAATGTGAATTTGTTTGGTGTATTTTGCATAACATTTACGTTGCTAGTTAAAGGTTGACAAGAATATTTGAAGAAAATTGCAGCGTATAGTTATTTGTTGTAAATGGCTCGTACGAATTAAACGAATTTGGCAGAGATTACGGCGACAGCGGCGGCTGTGCGGCGCTGGACACTGTAGGTTGCTGTTAATTTGCCGTTGAATATGTCGATGTATGTGGAGCTCTTAAATTACGGTACCCCGTTGTTGTGTTTGTTATATCTATGGCGGAAATATTGATCATGTTTATAATACTGAGGTTATGGTCACTTACCGTTTGTGCTACCTCTTGTGAACAAGACTCCACCTGTTGGCACTTACGTCTACTTTCTGTTAGCTGTGTTAGCTAATATGTAGCATCACCTAAGACATGATTCAACTTATCATTTACTATTGGCGGTTGATTTTTGTCTGTATGGAGACAACAAGAAAGGCATTTAG
This sequence comes from Gymnosoma rotundatum, assembly GCA_916610165.2. Lineage (NCBI taxonomy): Eukaryota > Metazoa > Arthropoda > Insecta > Diptera > Tachinidae > Gymnosoma > Gymnosoma rotundatum. Next base: position 83,265,928 of record OU744338.1, on the reverse strand, counting down.
TTGTGTGCTTAGGAGTTTGTGGCCTTTATTCAATTCATTAGGTGTGCCCAAAGACAAGTTAAGCGACTTTTGGTCGTCACACTACCCCTCCCAAAGCATTTCTACTTTAGGCGGGCGGCCGTGATAATACCGAACTTCGATCGGGTGATTCGGTAGTCTCGTCCTTCATGTTTAATTACAAACCGCAACCGAACACGACGATTCCGAGTTGCTAGCGCTGCATTTATGTAGACTGTATGTATACATATATATATATATATATATATATATATATATATATATATATATATATATATATATATATGTGTGTGTTATATGTTTATATGTATGCACGTATATTTTTTTGTTTATATGTATTGTTACGCGTTGGTTATAAATTCTAATAATAAAAATTTTATAAATTAATATCAAGGAAAATAACTAATCCAATAAAAACCGTTGTTAAGGGGTATGAAGGGATGACCAGCAAGCTCTATTCGTAACGTTGGTTCTTAACCCGTATTTAACGCGTAAACATATAGCATACTCTCACACCCAGGGAGTATGCGAAAAATCGAACGAAATGAAAAGGAAGTAGAAGATGTCATAGCAAGTTGGTGTGCCATGTAGGGTACGTTTAACCCGCACAAAAAACTCCTATGACAGACTGAGTACCCGGAATTTATAATCTGTCCCTATATTACATGATCTCCACTTACATTATTTTATACCTTGTTTTGGCTACCCTTCCCATTATAATAAGAATTTAGTATTGCATATTTTTTTTTTTTTTCTTTTATGTATGTACAAAATCCATAAGATATTTTATTTACAAAATGAGATATAATTATTAAAACTAGAAATTATCATGAACTAAGCTACTCATTCATAACAACACAATGTCTGTATGTATATATAAGCAAACAAATAAACATTTGTTTATACGTACATATGTGTATAAAATTTACGCAAAGAGAGTTCCAATCAAAATAGTAGTAGAAACAATTTGGATTTCGGAACTACAAAAAAATTAATTACGTATGCATATATGGCAGTGCATAAATATATATATAATATATAAATATATATATATATATATATATATATATATATATATATATATATATATATATATATCTACTTACAAAATATATGTGTATGTAGTGATGTTTAAAAAAGGAATAATAACATACCAAACGAAGTAATAATAATAATTAAGTTTAATAATTAAATCATTTTACTCACAGTGCAAAATTGTTGTAGTGTTAACATTTCATCGCGTCTCACTGATGATGGGCCCACCAAACAGAAGATCATGATGATGTGTTTAATATTTATGATGATTAAATATGTTTGCCAAAAAAAATTTTTTGATCATTATCATAAAAGAAAGTATTTAGATATAGAATATAAACGAAAGAAATTTAAAGATACCTTATAATACACTGCTTCATATAATATTAGGGTGACTAATCAAAGTTTTCTTTATGGTTATTTTATAATCTCATAATAAATTTTACAAATAAACTTTTTTTTTATATAATAAAATTAATAAGGTTATTTTTATAAATTCATAAGCTTTATATGACATACATACTTACATATCCATGTGCAACGGTACTTTTAATACACATTCATACACAATATGTAGGTATGTAGCCTACGTTAAAAATTTGTTTAAAGGCTTTATACCAATAATATTAAGTCAAAATGCTTTAAGGGTTAGTTAACTAGGTTAGGGTGAAATAATGTTTAATTTTCAGGTTAAGGTGAGATAATGTTTAATTTTCAGGTTAAGGTGAGATAATGTTTAATCAATGTGTTTAGGTTAAGGTACCAGTTCCTGTCCAGAACCATAAGAGTTTAAATCAATTTTAGATTCAATTCATACGCATGTGTATGCTACCCGCTTTTGCTAAGACCCATGCCAAAACGTTGTAATTTCACAACAGGCCTCTGCATGAACGCTTTCAAGGTCTTCAGATTAGAGGTTATGGTTATTCTGGTCCTGTAGCACTATGTGGTCTCAGGTAATTTCTTTCCTTTTCAGTGATTTGCAATTATTCACCTTAATTAATTAAGGTTTGAATAGAATTTAAAATTGCAATAAAATGTTAAATTAATTTTCACTTACTTGTAACTTAAATGCTGATTATTTAAAACCAAAATGGTTGAAAAAAGGAGGTTCACGTGGAGAAAAATTTTTTATTTTTATTTTAAATGACTTGTTTTTTTTTTTCTTTACGATAGAGTACCACTTCTGCTCTGAATCACTTCACACTTTACAATGATCTTTTTCTAGCAAACAAAGGAAGAAAAATGTTTTTTTATGTCTAAATTATAGCATTAAAATACCAAAACTCTTAAAAATTATTGTAAATAATTTAATACCAATATAATTTTTTGTAAACAATTTTAAATTACGACTTTTTTTGTTTTTGTAACAATTTGAAAAAGATGTGTTTTAAGAATTTTAGTATTTTTTAGTTTTAAAATTTTAAAAATAAACTGGGATTACGTGTGGTGTTCTCCAACACAATAAGCGAAACCTTTACGTGTCAACTAACATCATGGACTCATCTTGTCCAGCCCCAACGGAGTAGCAACACAAATAAACAAAAAATACGGAAACATGGCACTAGAGGTGCAAGAAAATACACAATTTTTTCTTATTAGAGGGCTTTATTGTCTCTAAAGTGGATGAACAACTTTCAAAAATCTCAATAATGATTTTCCTCACTTTATTTAATTAAATTTATCATTAGCAGATGCTGAACCTTATCCATATGATCTAAAACGAAGTGTTTTTGTTGTGGTCACGATCTACGATTTTTTTCCTGAAGTGCGGTGAAAAAAGTGTAATTAAAGCTTCGTTTAACCATTGCAAAATGCAGTAAAGGCAACACAACCGCAACCTTTATGACAACATCTCCGAATACGCAGATGAAATATAAATATGAAGCAAATTTGTGCATAAGAAAGCAGCCGGTGGAAAAATTTCGTTTCGATACAAGTCCGATATGCATGGTACACACGGTTCTTTGAATGGCATTGACTATAAAAGAAATACTAAAACTTTTCCCGAAGTTAAATTGGTTGGTTATAAAGGACCGACCATAATAAGATGCAGTCTATTTCAGACCAACATTGATTGTCCACATTCGCATGAGTTGGTTGTACGAAAAGATGATCATGATATATGTGGTCCACATATTTTGAAGGTGTCACGAGATGTTGACTATTATGCAGAATTTCAAAACATGTGTATAACACATACGGCTAAAAGGGAATTATTGAAAAAGAAGCGACAACGTTTAGGACGTGACTTTTTAACAATTAAAGAAGATCAGGAGTTGATAAAACAAACAGAAAAAGAAGCATAGGAGATAAATTTAATTCTAGTACGGCTATGCTTTGAAGCTTTCCGAGTTGAGAAAAACAAATAATATACAACTATAGCCCCACCAATTTATACAAATCCAGTTAGTTTTTCGGAAAGAAGGTGACATAACACAAAACAACGCACCTAAAATAAGCAGCAAAAGACGCATCGTTCATATACGAACGTTAGCTCTTCATTTGCAACAACATCAACACCACACGCAGGGTCGCAATTTCCGATAAGGGGGGAAGGATGTTGGGAGGCACCCTCGTATTTTTAAACTCTAGTTATAAGTTAATCAAAATGAATAAATATGTACTAATTTAATATAAATCTTTTTGGCAGTCAGCACTTTATTTAGTTAAACTTTGTTTATAAGTAAATCAAAATTAATGTACTATTGAAATATGACTCTTTGGTAAGTCAGCGATTTAATATAAGGCCTTTATTACCAAAAAGGTTTTTTGCACTTTGAAAGTGAAATAAATCCATAAAGGCCTTATTTCACTTAAATTTCTTTTTAAATGAAGCAATAAAATTTCATATTCTTCTTATATTTTATTGAGCAATTATAAAAAACTTGCATATTAACAAAAATTAATAATTAATCCACCGAAAATATATGCTTACATGTTCATTATGAGCAATATGTATTATTAGCATTTGTTTAAAGATATTGGAACTACTAATCGGCACTACATTAAAAGTCCCATCTATCAAATAATGACGAGGTTCGCTAGTAGACATTTCCATTATTGAGTTACATATTGTAGTGGACACAAAAATTGAGTAACTTAAATCCTCTTCAATCACCCTACCCCGGTACAATGGCAAATCATTGTTATATCTTGAATTAGTATAATTCTCGCGAATTCCCTGGGTTTTAAAAATTGAAATTATATGATGGAAATTTTGAGGTGCTTCTGGTAAGGCTTCCAAATTCAACCAAATGAGCAGACTCTTTAGCCTTTTTGCAGTTCTCATCATATACTTCACGAATACTTGTTCTTTTCAACGACATTTTATTAGACATTCTATTTTAATAGAATTAATTAAACTTAAGTTTTAAACGAAGTTTTTTTTTGTTTTACGGAAATATATTGCATTGTTCAAATCCACTACAATTTTAACGGGAGACCCATTGCGATAACAATAATAATATTTTGTGTTATTTTGACAATATTTAAATTTATAAATTTGTGCCTCTGATGGAATATGTTATAATTTGCAGGATTTCCTCAATCCCGGAATTATATTATAAAAAAGTATCTTATCGCTTTCCATTTTCACGATTTTTAACAATTAATTGAACACACGTGGCTTAGCAAATGACTGATGATGACATACTAACACGATTTTATAAGTTATGCTGTTATTAACAACAACAAAGGAGAAAAAGCATAAAAAAAATTTTTACTTCTCACAGAATTAAGATGCCAATAGTGACACAATTTAGTATGCGAAATGCTGTTATCAACAACAAAAACAATAAATTAAACAGTGTAACAAAATAATCAAATTTCAATAAAGGGCTTATGTCAGTTTCAAAGTGCAATAAAGCCCTTTTCGCAATATAGGTCTTATTTCTCAATTGGAAGTGAAATAAAGCCTTAAAGTCCTTACTTCGTAAGGCGTTTCATGGGGTGCCTATCATATTTATTCTTTCTACAGGTAATACATTATTGTACTATTCCCTTTATTTTATTGGAAATGGCTGGAAAGTAATATTTTTTCAAAATTTGTTGTTTATAGTCCTTACTATTAATATTTTGTTTTGTTCCTCTTCATTTCTTAAAGTACGGTCACATTAGTCAAACATTGGCCTGAAATCGACAAATATTTAATAATTAAATAATTAAAAGATGGTCAAGTAATGACGGCTAATATTATATTTATATACCCGCATGTATTATGTTTACAGATCGCAATTTAAATAGTTCCCATGTATGAAAGTTCCAATTAAACAAAAGCATGCAATAATATCAAATTTTTCATACTAAATGCAATAAAGAGGCTTCAAAAGGTGTTCTTAAGGAGGAACCCAATAAGAGGATGAAGCTTAATAGAAATTAGATTCCACTTAACAAGAGTTTTTAATATTCATTCATTATATATACAGTTAGGAGCAAAAATGTAACATGAGTTATTATGTTCTGAAATAAAACTCGATAGTTTCAAAATAAAAAGACACCCAACTAAATTATCTTAACTTATTTTATTTATTAAACTTTTTGCAAAATATAGCACAAACACAATTTTTTATATTACAAATTTGTAAAACAAAATGCGTATGTAACCAGATTTAGTCAAAAGTTATACTTTTGCACCCAGCAATATTTGTATGGTAATTAAAGCGCGACGTTTGAGTTTTTAATATTTGGTGCACAAACCTTTTGCTTTTTCAAGCTCTTTTAGCCGGTTGGGCATACTATTGCAAAAATTAGCCACCATCTCGTTCGGAGTAGACTCCCAACAGTCTTTCACACGGCTCCATAACTCGTTACACCATTTGAAGGTTCCGGATACTTGGCTAACTTTGTTTTGATGTAACTCCAAAAGTTTTCAATCGGATTCATATCCGGTGACTGCGGGGGCTATTTTAAAACAGAAAATGGTTGACTTTGTAGCCAAATTTTTACTATATTAGCCGTGTGTTTTGGGTCGTTATCTTGCTGAAACACAACATTTTCAGGAGAAAGACCCGTTTTTTCAATAGCAGCTGGTAAATTATTTTGCAAAACTGAAAGATATTGTTCCTTTTTCATAATACCATCAATTTTAACAAGAGGACCCAATCCATTTTTCGTGATACAACCCCAAACCATTATTGAACCACCACCGTGTTTCATTGTTTGTCGGACCTGATTTGAGGTTATGGTGTTTGGGTCCTTAGTCCAGTACCACGAGCGCCCATCTGACTCAAGACGGTTAATTTTCGTTTCATCAGACCAAATCACTTAAAAAATAAAAAAATTTAAAAAGTAATTTACAGTACCTGACTCCAGTCGCCTTCTGTCCAATTTTTATACGAATTTACAAATTCCTTCCGGCAAAGAATATTTTTTTTTGTTAGAAATGGTTTTTTCTTTTTTTCAGCGGCCCTAAGACCTAATCTTTTTAAACACCGTTGAGCTGCCCAGCGACTTGCATCATTTTGAAGAGTTTTTAGTGCTTCAGCTGGGGTGACAGGATTTTCGCATGTTACCAATTTTGCGAGGTGTTGACCAGTGCGATCATCTATTTTTCTTGGCCGTCCAATACGCGGAGATTGAGCACATATTCCATATTTTTCTTAATTCTTTGCACGGTCATATGACTTATTTTATACTTGTTTGCAATTTGTCTTACCGATTCATTTTTTTGCAATAAATTAATAATTTCATTGATTTTATATGGCTCCAGTTTAAAAACACAGATTACAGAATGATTCAGATATTGTATTTGTTTGAATTATTAAACGCATTCAAATTTAACAGGGTGCAAAAGTGTAACACTTACTGATATTTGTTGTGGTACCCCTACTGTCCATCCTTGCCATACTAGAATATTGCATGTAAGTATTAATTTTTTTGGACAAACCGATATATAATAATAATCAAAAAAAATTTTGGTATTTGCTTCCTCATAGGAAATACTAAGCATTGTTTCCGAACGCCGGCTATCATGTTACATTTTTGCTCCTAACTGTAAATAATAATTTCGAATACTGATATAGGATACGTGTAAAGAATGATTTGATTTCTAAAGCAATTGATTGGACTATCGACGCTTAGTATAAGATTTTGTGCGGAACTATCGTCATTGTGTGTTGCTTTTGAAAGTGTGTTTTTTGTGTTGCAGCGGGAATTCTTGACAGGGCATCTGCTACTACATTTATTTTTCCCGGTTTGTAGAAAAGTTCATAGTAATATTCTTCTAAAATAGCCTTTCAGCGTTATAATTTGCTATTGTTATTACTATTGCTAAGAGCGTTGGTTAGCTGCTGATCATCGGTAAATATTTTTACTTTTGCAGAGCCGCATATAAATTTTGAAGTGAGTTCTGGCCCATTTTGTTGCGAGCATCTCTTTTTCATTTATCGCATACTGCTCTTCTGTTTTGTTCAGAGATCGGGATATAATCGTTATTGTCTTGTTGTTTTGCTATAGAACTGCACCTAATGCGAAATCCGAAGCATCTGTTGTGAGTTCCAGTTCTGTGTTATAATCTGTATAGGCAAGTACAATATCTTGAGAGGGTAGGGTATTTTTTAGTTTTCCAAAAGCCTCGAGGGCGTCATCATATAAGGTTATATGCTTTTGTGCTAATTTATTTTTCGAAAGAAGACCTTCTTTCCCTCTTAAGATTTGCGTAAGGGATTTTGCTACCTTTGCGCAATCTTTCATGAATTTACGGTAGTAGCCAGATAGTCCTAGAAAAGATCCGTAGTTCTTTTATGGTTTTTGGTAACGAAAAATCGAGAATGGCCTGAACTTTTTTTTTATTAGTTTTTATACCGTCTGCTGTATTACAAATCTTAGGAATTCTTATTCGTTTCTTAGGAATTACATTTATCCAGTTGTACTTTTAGATTTGCTGCTTGAAATGTTTCAAATTTTGCTCTATGTGATCGAAATGTTCCTTTTCTGTCTTACTGAGTATAACAATACCATCTATGTACACATAGCATACGTTTCCAATATCACATCATCTCGAGCACGTTGAAATATAGCTGGAGCATTTTTTAAACTAAACAAACGAATTGTTGTTATTTTTATCAAAACTCTTGACTTTATTAATGTAAACTGATGTCATACTGTAAGTTAACATATTTTTGTTTATTTTCGCGGTAATTGTTTTTAATTATAACTGTATTAAATTTTCTTCTTTTTAATTAAATAGACGACTTCTTCAGAAAGTGAACAAAAAATTCACGAAACGTTGGGGAAATATGTAATAAAAAATTGTTTTTATTTACATGGATTAATTTAGGCCTTATTAGCTTAAAATGTAAGATTGTACACACAGAAATAGAAATTTGGTGGCCAAAAATAACAAAAGAATTCATATTTGCCATTTGCGACGGAAAATGTTGTTTTTTCAAAATCTGCTTCTTTCATTTAAGGGATTTGGTGAAATCACTCTTTAAATCAAGGACAGTAAAAAGTATATGTTGTCTCCTAATTGTGAAAGAACGCCGTTTATTTCAGGTATTGGATACCTGTCGGGAATTGTCAATGAATTTAGTTTCGTATAGTCTATTACGAGTCTATATTGTTTGTACCGAGTGAGTCTGTTTGTTTTTTTTTTTTTCAGCAACCCAGACTGGTGAGTTGTATGGTGAACGTGAAGGTTGGATGATGCCATTGTCAAGTAGGCTTTTTAACTGTTTTTCGACTTCGGATCTTAGTGCAATTGGCTAGGGAAATTGCTTTGAATAGTCTGGCATGTCTGTGGACTACTCTGGTTGTACACGTCAAATTTTTGGTTAGACAATTCAATTTATAAAACTGTTATGCGTATAGATTATCGCGTTAAGTTCCTTTAACGAATCATTTCCAAGAATGCCGTCGAAAGGTTTTAATGACGTTACCTGCTATTGATTTTACAAAAAATATTTCCTTATTTGGTTTAGTTTTTATTAGGATGTCTGGCTCACTAACATCGTTTAGATTGTGTGGCATTTCTCCGAAATTATCAGTATGGAAGGAGTTGTTAACAATATTATCATAAGTTTCTAATTCATTGCCAATGTGAAAGTTTCATTGCATTTTAGGTCGATAATTGGAATTTGAAATTGATATGATATAATATAACAAAATTTTACAATAAGTAAATAAATAAATTTTCAAAAGTTCCAAAATTGTTAAAAATGTAACCAAACGGCAATACTGCTTTTCATGTATCTGCAAAAAAAAGAGTACAATTTAAACACAGCAAGAGTTAAAAGACAACAAAGAAGAAGCAATTGACAGCTGCCAAGTATTCAATGTACGTCAAAAGTTAAAGGCGGACCAACTTTCATACTTTGCGTTGACGAAGACGTACTGATTGTGACAACATTCATAAGAAAACGTGTATTTTTGCTGTCTTGTCAGTTGAATACGTTAAAAATTAACGTATGATGGATTCTATGTGCCCCGGCCTTAACTAAAGAAACGTATGAATTTTTTTTCCTCACAATTCTTATTATTTATCTATAGAAAAATTATTATGTTCTATATTTTTATATTTTAACTTTATAAAAATATATTTTTTTATTTTTTAAATATATGTTTATATTTTTATATTTTCTGTTATTTGTTTTTTTATTTTGTGTTTCTATTATAAACCATTTAAAGGATAACTTTTTGCTTTAACTCTCTATTACAAATATAATGTATTTTATATTTATTAAAATCTCTATAACTATAACTTACAATATAATTGTCCGCATTTTGGTTACTGCCTTGTTCTTAACAATGGATAGCTGGCTGGTACGTAATACCGTCCTGTTTGCTGTAACCGCTACATAGGGGCCACTATCGCTTCTTGAGGTTTCACAGTTGCTTTACTGATATTTTATTTCCTTATGTTTCCGCTTCTTATTCTTAGAAATGTTTGCTTTTTTCCGAGTTTGCAGTTTTATGTTCCAGTTTCTATTACCTATGGTTTAATTTTGACGTCTTTTAGTAAAAATATTTCAGAGTAGTTTTAGTTAATATTGACACATAAAAAATCAAGTTCTTAGGTTTACTTATTATTCTTATTTTTGGAGTTCGTTTGTTGTATGTTATTGTTTTTGTAAATTCACTGTTCTGTTTATCCGCAGGATTTTTCATCCCTTTTTTAAGTTTCACTATCGGGGTTGTCATGGAATCCAATTTTATTGGAATTGGATTTAAAACCGACAAAAAAATCGCGTTGGTGTCATGAAATCCAATTTATCGGTTTTATGTTCGAACTTGAAATTTTATCGGTTTTAGGTGCCATAGAATCCAATATTATCGTTTTTTTTATTGGAAGTAAAACTAGAGGTTAATAGCTGACGGAATTAATTAATTAATTGTTTTTATTTATTACAGTTAAATAATTTGCAAAAATGTAAGTAAATAAAAAAGTTAAAAGTAACATACGAGTGTTAATTTTACTTTTTACCTACTGCGGGCAAACGTGACGCTCGATAGCCACAAGTACATCGTGAAACACTGTTGATACAGTGCTTCTACCAAAACTTATACTGGATTCCTTGCCAACAGATCTCTGATAAGATCCTTCAGCTAGAAAGCGTGACGTGGCTGCTAACTGCAACGCAGGTGGTATATTTGAACGTTGTAAAAGTCCTTCAATAGTAATTCTAGGAACCTGCATATATATGTTTGAACGTTGCAAAAGTCCTTCAAGTCCTAGCCTCTTATCGTTTAAACAAAGAGGCTTTTCGAGAAGTTCCTAATACTATTGAAGGACATTTGCAACGTTCAAATATACCACCTGTGTGGTATATATATAGATATGTATATGTCTGTAACGGTTCAACAGTTTGCCCATATGCATCAAATTATATAAACTATTTAATTTATAATATAATTATACCAAATAAAGTAGTGGACATTCTGTCTAAAATTAAGGTGTTTGTATACAACGGTTCAAAAAATACGCCCATATAGAGCAAATTACATTAATTTTGGGAACATCCAAAGCTTCTTGTTATAGCGGACTTAGTAAAACATGTCCCTTGTAAATTTCAGCTGTCTGCCTATAATGGTTCAAAAGTCCGGCCACATCCACCATATTATATCAACTAATGGGACACCCGTTTATATCCAAATCCAAATTTTATACTTGTTGGTATTGAGAAGTTAGTAATACAGGTTCTTTGCAAATTTCAATTGTCTGTCTACAACTGTTTAAAAGTATGGCCATATACCAAATTAAATGAACTATTGGTGCACCCTTTAATTTATAATTTTATGAACTGTTTTTAAAACGAGACCAATCTGGTAAGCATAATCTATCATATTACCAAAAATTTTCAAAATCGGATCAGAAATGACTGAAAAAAAGCAACATTCAGCCGAATTGTATAAACTCCTTCTTTTTTGAAGTCGGTTATAAAACACAACTTTTAGCAATATTTTAGTACAATTTGGAAAATTTTGTAAAAAAAAAAATGCACTTAAAATTGTAAACAAAAGAGCAAAAACAGAAAACACCTAATTCGAATATTGGTTTTATTTCCAATCGAAAATAACAAAACCGACATGTTTTCATGACACCAAATGAATCCAATATCGGATTTCAAAAGCGATAATTATCAAATCCGACTTGGATTTCATGACAACCCCGTATGTAAAACTACTTTTTTTAAATCCACTATGTAGAATTAGTCTGTTTGACTTTATACCAGATTTGGCAAGGACATTTTTAATTTTTTTAAGTTTCACTATGTAAAACTAATTTTAAAATTCCACTATGTAGAATTAGTTACGTTTACCCTTTCTGCTTCACTACTTAAAAGCTTTTACAGAAAGGACACTCACACATGAACCGAATATTACTTTCAAATTAGCTCGGGAGGCAGTTATTAACTTCTTTTATGAAGTTCTAAAAAAAATTAATTAATTAAGCTGAGGTTATTAACCTGATTTTTATTTGATTAAGAAATTTTGATTATAGTTATTGGGACATAAATTGCAAAGGAGGAAGCTTAAGTTATTAACCTCAGCTTAATGGACCTTTAATTAGCTGAATAATATTTCTTTTAGTATTAATATTTCATTTTAAATTTTATCAACAACAGTGTTAACTGATATTCAACTTTCAATATTAAATACCTTGGCTAATGATTTAAACAATTTAGTTACACTGGATGAAGTCAAGAGAAATTGTTCACACGAAAAATTCGTAGAAATTTTGGTAAACAATTGTTTACCAGTGCTAATAACACTCAAATTTGGACTTAATTACGTAGGCTGGGTTTTATTGGCAGCCAAATGGGTCGTGTTACACCAATAGCTAAAAACAATATCTTCAATGTAGATATTTTAAGACCTTTATCCATCATGCCTGCTATGTCCAAAATTGTTGATAATATAATTAAAGTACAAATTTTATCTCGTTGGTTACGTTTTACTCTTTTTCACTCAAACCAATTTGCATTTCGTCTAAATCACAGCACACATCGTTACTCACTACTCTTACTGATTCGATAAGACAACAACTTGATAAGCATATAAGTGTATAATGATATCTCTTGATCTTTCTAAAGCATTCGATCGTACAAACCACAGCGTTATTAGTAAGATTCGTGAAAATTTTAATTTTCTAAAGTTGCCATCACTTGAAGCGACTAAACGTATTTTTTGTGCTCTTATAAATCAAACTAAATATTTTTAATAAATTTGTGGTATAAACATTATAATAAAGAAAACAACTTTGTAAATAAACAAAGCAAAGCAAAAAGTGTTTGGATTTAATAAAAATATGTCTAAACAAACAACTTGTCGAAGTATTGTAAATAAAAATCTTATTGTTTGCGATCAATGTGAAAATTAAATAAAAAAAGAAAGTGATAATTACATACAATGCGACAAGTGTAAAAAAATTTACCACTCTCAATGTTCTGGTTTAAGCAGGAGAGAATTTGAAAGACTTGTAAAAAAACAAAAAAGAACCTTTTAATTGTCAATTTTGTAAGGATGAAGATAATAACATGAGAGAAGAACTCACAACAATAAAAACAATTAAAAAAGTTAAACAAACTTGAAAAACTCGATGAGCTGACAGAATCTATTAACTTCATGTCAGCAAAGTTTCACGAAGTTTTTAAAGAGGTGACAGAAAACAAAAGAAAAATTAGGGAAATTGAAAAAGAAAACAGAAAGCTAAAAGCTGAAATAAAATCGTTAAAATTTTCCGTTAAAATTATAAATGAACATAGATTAAGAAATGATTGCATCATTAGTGGTCTAAAAGTTTCAGATGAAAAAATGAGCTAAAATTTCTAATGACATTGGTGAAAAATTGGAAAATAATACTGTGCTTATTTTTTAAAAAACAAAAATAGAAACAACGAAAATAAAACTGTTGTAGTGAAGGTCACTTCTAAAATACATAAAGATAAATTCATGTCTTCTAAAGCCAAACTGAAAGAAAACGAAAATACGAAAAAGATTTTTATAAACCATTTTAATAGTAAAGAAACTATGCACTATGATAGTTTATACATATACTTTTATAAAGAATGGAAGAGTTTTTGCAAAAAAAGGTGACACATTTAACCAACAACTGATTCGTGATGAGGATGAAGTGGATAAAATGCTATTGAATGAAACAACTAATAAACAGTGGGTTAGGAGATCCTTGATTCATCCAAGCCAAGTTGAAGCTAGAGGTTTTGTTGATATTGATGGCGAAGATAATGCAACATTCATGACCTCTTCTTAAATTTTTTATTATTTATCTTTCTTTTACATACACATTAGTATAATATTAAAGCTAAAATTACAATTTTTATTTTCCAATGCTAAACAATCAATATTTCACAAAATTTTCATATTTTAAAAAATATATCAATTATTTGAATTTTAATTATTTAAATATTATCAGTTTTAATATCAGGAGCGTTGCATCTATTGATAAGTTCAACAATTTTAAATCAATCTTATCTCAATTTTCAAAATTGCCTGATGTAATAGCACTACAAGAAACTTGGCTCAAAAATGAAATTACCCAAATTTATACAATTCCTGGGTTTACCTTCATTCATTGTTGTAGAGAATGTGGATATGGCGGTACATCAATATATTTAAAAAAAGAAATTGATTTTACTGTTAAAATTTGTAAAAGTGAACATTTTGTTGAAATCTTAGCTATAACCTTGCTAAATTTCAAAATTAAATCGAAGCCCTTACAAATTGTATCATATTACCGTTCACAAAAGTGTAAAGATCTAGTATTTTTAATTCTCTCGATGATTTACGAAATGAATTAGCTCAAAATCCATTAATAATAGTAGGTGACTCAAATATTGATCTTTTAAAAAGTGGTTCGAGCACAGATTTAACTTGTATTTTTCATAATTACGATTGCCACAATACTCACACCTTAATAACAAGACCTGGAAGTAAAAGTTGTATAGATCACATATTTAGTAATTTATCTGATTCACTTATCGTTGATTTAGTGGAATGTACCCTTTCCGATCATAATATTTTATCTTGTAAATTGAAAAGTAACTTTAAATGCAAAGAAAATATAGAGATTATTAAAACTTACTGTGACTATCAAAAAGCTAATGAATATTTACAAAGTCCCTTACCAATTAATTTCTCGCCAACTAATGTATCAGTCTTGACAAGTTCCCTTATATCTACCATTAAATCAGCTGTTAATCACTCTACTGTGATAACAAATATTAAAAAACCGTTAAACTTTGAAATAACCCCATGGATTAACAAAAATCTTCGAGTGTTAATTCTATATAAACATAATTTATTAATGAAAAGGATCAAAAAATAGAGGAAAATATGATGATGACTTGAAAAGAATAAGTAAAGTTATAAAATTAGTAGTAAAAAAATGTAAAGATAACTACTATACCGAAAATTTAAGTAGAATTGGAAATGATACTAAAAAATGTTGGAAATTTATAAATAATACACTTGGTCGAACAAAAGAAAATGTTGTCAAGCTTAACGATAGACATGGAGAAAATATGTCAGACGATCAGACAAAAGCAGACTTATTAAACAATTATTTCATTTCAGTCGTGAAAGAACTTAAACAAAAAATTAATACTTTGCCAAGTGATTCTATTAACTCATTGAGGACGCTTAATGTTTCAAGTCATCGCTTCATCTTAAATGAGATAACTGTAAATGATATACGTAACATTATTTTTAACATGAAATCAAATAAAACACCAGGTTTTGACAATATATCTATAAAATTTGTGAAAGAATGTCTTGAAGTACTTTTACCTATTTTAGTTGATATATTTAATAAAATGATCAATACTTCAGTATACCCCGACATTTTAAAAATTCATAAAATAATTCCCATTCCAAAAACGACCACTGCGCCCACTGTAGACAAATACCGACCCATTGCTATACTATCGACAATAGATAAAATTTTTGAAAAAATGCTTTATGATAAACTTCTGATATATTTAGAATCATATAATATGTTGTACAAATATCAGTTTGGTTTTAGAAAAGGCGTTAGTACCCAAGACGCTGTCTTAAACGTGGTACGTTATGCTTGTAAAGGTTTAGATGATGGATTCAGTGGAGTTTCTGGAATTTTCTTTGATTTTTCTAAGGCATTTGATCTTGTGGATCATGAAATAATGCTACAAAAGTTAAAATACAATGGTATTCAAGGTCGTGATCATTAACAGGAAACAGTTTGTACAAATTAATCATTACAAAAGTTTTATTGGTACTGTCGAATATGGTGTTCCACAGGGAAGTGGATTAGGCCCTTTACTATTTTTAATTTATTTAAATGATCTAAATAGTTTAGATCTAACGGGCCAATTATTTATGTTTGCTGATGACATCTGCTTGTTCTATCCATTTTTTGACTTAGTTTTGAGAACACAAATTGAAAGAGATGCTGCTTTATTAATGGAATTTGTTCGCTTGAATTGATTATTACTTAATACAGAAAAAAACAAAATTAGTAAGATTTAGACCTCGTGCAGCAAATGCTAATAGCAACTTTTTGTATATATTGATGGGAACCCCATTTATGAATCAAATTCAGTTAAATACTTAGGAATTACGTTACAAAGTAACCTATCTTGGGATTGCCATATTAACAATGTTAAGAACCAAATAGCTCCAGCTGTTGGTATTTTATACAAACTTAAAAATAAATTATAGGAAAGATCAAAATTGATGATTTACAATGCATTAATTGAATCGCATTTGAATTATCTAGTTTGTATTTAAGCTTTTAACAAAAACAATGTATCTCTAAGATCTCTACAACGTTGTCAAAATAAAGCATTAAAAATCGTTTTCAATTTACCAAGAACATTTTCAACACTGTTGTTATATAACAATATATGTGAAAATATCTTGCCAATTAATGGCTTATATATATATCAGGTTCTATTGTATGTTTAAAAAGCCTACACAACATAGGTGATCACACAATTCCATTTCTTTAAACCCAAGCACATCTTTATACAAGAAATTCTTCAAATTTGAGAATCCCAACATGTAGATTGGAAAAAACAAAACAAAGAATTGACTATATGGGTGGTAATCTTTATAACAATTTACCCTCACGAATAAAAAATTCAGAAAGTATTTCAATATTTAAAAGATTGTGTAAAGAATTTTTGAATAATTCAATAGAAACGCTTTTGTAAATATTGTTAAAATAATGTACTTATTAAAATATTTATTGTATTGTTATTATAATTGTACGTCAAGTTTAAATAGGTGCCAACTTGCCTCTAAAATGCCTTTTAGGAGCAGATGCCAAATTATTTCTATGTAAAATATTTTTATTGCACAAACAAACAAATATTTCAATATTTAAAAGATTGTGTAAAGAATTTTTGAATAATTCAATAGAAACGCTTTTGTAAATATTGTTAAAATAATGTACTTATTAAAATATTTATTGTATTGTTATTATAATTGTACGTCAAGTTTAAATAGGTGCCAACTTGCCTCTAAAATGCCTTTTAGGAGCAGATGCCAAATTATTTCTATGTAAAATATTTTTATTGCACAAACAAACATAATATATTGTATTATTGTTGTTATTTTTGGCCACCAAATTTCTATCTAAGCTAATTAGCTTAAAATATAAGATTATACATAAAAACAAATATTCTTATTGCACAAACAAACAAAAAAAATCTGCATGTCTTTTAATATATATAATAATATATTGTTATTTGTATGATCGATCTCACTTTGTATCTCTTGGAGGTTTTCGCTCCAGTATTGGATCTATTACATCACTTGTAGCACAGGGATTGGGTCCTATACTTTACAATTTCATTTAAAGCACCAAATGATGATAAAAGTATAAATTAAATGCGGCTTCCTCTTGACGTGGTGCTCTGCAACAACAAAATGACATTAGGTTTTTGTAGTCGTGCGGCTACCTAGTATTTAATTCGCCTTGAAAAGATTGTACGCTTTAAAAGAATGTACGTTTTTATGTGAAGTATTTTACATAATTATATATAAGTAATCTAGAGTAGAGTACCTATAGAAGTCGATTCGACTTCAACAATAATTATGGAAGTAATGTTTACATTTTTAAAACTGTATTGGAAGTTTTGGAAATAATATCAATACGGCACAAAAATTTGAACTTCCTTTTATTTCACCTGTCGTATAAAACCGCCTTGTAAAAACAACTGCCAGTGGCGTTTATTAGCGCCGGCAAAGAACTTTTTTTTTAAGTAAAGTAGTAAGTAAAACTTAAAATTTTAAAGACATACTATTACATTTGCTTAGCACATGCACAGGATTCAAGAAAACATATCCTTTAATAATTGTATAATATTTATGTGGTTGGGGAGAAACCTTATTTTTAATTTACATATATTTGAAGTTAGTTTAAGTATTTTTTGTTACATTTTTATTTGTTGTTTGCCTATTTTTATTTGTTCAGAAAGCTATGAAATAATACCTAATAAAATACAGGCAAATATGTTTTATGTGCGGTCACACTTACAATAACATTTGTCTTAAAAGTATATTTGATCAAACTAAAAAAACATAAATTTATTTGTCCAGAAATTGCTGCGCATGGGATATCTTTATTGCCATTCAAGTCGGCATCATTTTGAAGTAATTTCAAAGAAAACGTTTAAAATATTATTTAATGCTCATTACAAATGATGAAAAATAGTTGTTCCTATTAAATCTTTAATTGCTGTACAATATTAGAGATGGGATCAAAGCGTCTTGTTTGCTTCTATTAATACTGTTTACTATTGAATTGTTCTCTTCGTTTATTGATTTTTAAATATGAGTACACTAATATTAATGTACTCATTCAAAAAAGCATTCGACACCATTTATTTATTTGTTAAGCATAGGAACTATTTATTGTTATGTCGATGGAAATTTCACCCGTTAAAACAATTTATTCTATTGTTAACTATTGTTATAGCATGACTACATTGCAGAGTACACAGGAATTTACGTTCAAAACTAGCCTCATTTTGTCATATGTATGATTCATTTTTTTTTTGGTTTGTTTACCTTTGTTGCTAAATAAAATAATTTCTCTTAATAAATGTCAACGCAATGATAAGTGTTTAACATTTTTGTTGTCCTCGTAAGACTATTGTCTTTTCAACTATTTATTTTCCTCTATGTTTACTATGCACTAAATTTTTTTACAGCTAAAGTCAATATTCGCTTTTGATAAAGAGACAATATTGTACACTTTTATATAGCTCACGCTCATCTCTATACAATATACATAAGTTCAAAACAAACAAACAGTAACCATTTGAAGTTGAAACAAAAATATCTGTATACAGATTGCAATTAAAATAACTATTACAGAAAATGGCAATGTGAGAAGAAAATTTATAGTGAATAACTCCCATGTATGAAAGTTCCTAATAAATAAGCCAGGCAAGAATATAAATTTTTTTATATTCTATTTTTTCTTATTTATTTGCTGAGTCTATGGAAAAAAATCCTTACAAATGCATTTAAAACCGTATTATATTGCGTTTAATAATGTTTACATTTAAAGAAAAATCAATAAAGCTATAAAGATGGTTAAAGCTATAAAACATGGTTAACTTTGTCTAACGCTTTACTAAAAATCAGTGTAAATGACATCTATGTATTGACCAAAAGTGAATCCTCGGATGACTTCGCTGGTAAGTTGTCGCAGATTTGTTGTTTTTGAGCATCCTTTACGAAAGCCATGTTGACAGGGAGTCATCAGTGTTAAAACTTGATGACACGAAGTATAAGTAAGACATTTTTCGAATAGCACTTAATTTTACATTCCTCTGTAGTTCAAAATGCTTGAATTATTTCCTGATTTAATAACGGAATAACGTAATATTCTTTCAATAAATCGGGAAAAAAGCCATATTTAAGTGAAATGTTAAACATAATAGTTAACGGCGTCGCCAAAGCATGAATAATAGGCTGCTAGAAATACCATCAAGACCAGAGCTGAATGAAGACTTGAAATTTTTTAAATTGTTCATAGGTGGAAATGATATTAGCTGGATTTAAGTTATGGATAAACACTTGAATTATCGTATTGAAAGTTAGAGTAAGTGGTGCCATATTACTTAAAACGAAATCGTCGACAGAATCATTATTTAAATATTTCATAACAATTGGGTATTCACTTACTAATCGTTTTGAGTAAACGAACTTATACAAATATTTTGGTTCTCTCTGAAAATTGAGTTTCATGTTGTTTAAGTATATCTTATATAATCCAGTATTTAATAAGTTGTATTCAGCACGAGGTCTAGAATATTTTCCATAATCTGTTACTAAACCAGTTGTTTTATAAATTCTGTATAGTTTATTTTTCTTGTTTTTGATTTGAGCCAACAGTTTAGAACTCCATGGAGGTCCAGAGTATTTTTTGACCACGACTATAGAAACGCAGTCCTTAAAGTATCTAAAGATGGTTATATTAAATAAGCTCACCATTGCATTAATAGAATCGGAAGAACCATTAGGTATAGATAGTAAATCCAACCAGTTCGTATTGTATAAATACTGATTTAAAGTGTCATAATCGGTACATTTAAAGCAAAAAGTTCTAATCATAGTTTTATTACCTTTACGTTGATAACTAGATGGTATAGAAAAATTAAGCTCTATAGTTGGATGATAAGGCTCCTCGGGTAGTGTTATAGGGTTAACACGTTTTATTAAATATCCCGCCGGTTCCTTTAGAAATACTAAATTAAGCGGCTTATCATGGGAATTGCGAATTCCATTTATTTGATATAAGCAGAAGTCAGATAAATTATATACAAAGTCATCAATCTAATCGCTTGCTTAGGTTTTTATAACATAAAAACCATCACCATACTTAGTCCACTCTATTGGTGGTAGGTTAAAATCACCAAACACAAGAATATGGTCATCTGGGTTCGCCTTAGAAATAGCTTTTTGAATTGATTTTGTATGTTCAGTATAGATCAATTGCTCAGAACATGTTATATAAATATTTTTATGACCAACCTTTATCACTACGCAAACAAATTCAATTCCATGTTGATTTTCAAATTTAATTTCTTCCGATGAAAATAGCAAAGAGACTGCTAAAGAACACCTCCACCAATGGTTTTAGTTTTTCTATCGAGTCTAAAGATGTTATAATCATTGCAGAATAATTTAGCATTAAAAACTTTTTTGCTCAGTTAAAATGATTACATGTTGTTTAAAACCAAAACTTTCTACATACAGTTTGGATAATTTAGAGTTCAATCGTCTACCATTTTGATATAAAACAGATATTTTTAAATCGTAAATAAGGTCTAGTTTTTTGAATTGCCATTTTGATTTGTCGAAATGCGAACCATGTTATATATTCTCGGGTTTTCTCTGTATACATATTCTCGAACTAGAGTATTTGCCGGCCAAAAATAAGGGTTAACGATTTGCTCATATATACCAAGCGGAACTGTAATTTTAAATGACGTAATACTTGTAGGCTGTGAGTAAGTAAACTTTCTAGTTAAAATATCGGCTTCAAAGTTAAGTTTAGATTTGATGTAATATTCAATATCATCAACAGTTGTTTCGAAAGCAAAACGAGATACGAAACATACTTTTTATTTGATAGTATTACCACAAGTGTGTTGATGGCGTTTGAATTATCATTATTAGAAATATTGTTTGCATTGTTTACAACGGACGAAGATGGCACAACTAAGGGAGGAGGCATTGTGTTATTGTTAACAAAAGATAAAGCATTTTGTTCAGATCTATTGTTTTTGGATCCAGTCGGTGTCGAGATTTGAGGTTGGTTTAATTTAGTAACATTTCTAGCGGACTTCCTACGTTTTGGTGATGATTGAGTCGGGGAATTAGCAGAACATAACTTGTCGATCAACTTAAAGTCTTCAAACATATCTTCATATTTCTCTAGTTTTTTCGACAGTGAAGTAAATTCTTTTTTAATTTCATCAAACATATCGCGATTTGATTTGAAAAATTTATAAAAGTCAACATCAATTTGCTTGCAGTTCGAACAGCACCATCGTAAACCTTTGTTTTCAGCTAAAACGTCAGCAACATGAATGGGGATATCAGTACATTTGGCGTGATACGAATTTTCACACAACCAACAGACAATATTGGTTGCATTACTATCCAAAATTTTATAGTTTAATGCAGAACAGCTTATGTTTCTTATTATGTTAATTGGTGTTTAAATTATTTATTCGTCAACAGATGTCACTAATGACAATTTATCAAATGCACAAACTAGTACAGTTGTAATAAACAGTACAAACTGAGAAAAACTTAACCAGCTGATCACATTTGAACCGAAAATGTTTGTTTATAATTTTCTCTTATCCTCAGTACAAAATAATGCAAAAATGTTTTAATTATTGAAACACACTCCAAACTAAATACAAATCAGTTTACTGACACAGTTCGATTAATACAGATTCTGAACACTCCAAAACAGTTTATTGTTTATAAAACGGTTTAAAACACTTTAAAATATAAACTTTTAACAGAGCAAAAAGCAACATGTCTTAGCTCAACGAAAAAAGTTATCGATCCTATAAAGAAATTCCAAAAGGTGTTCTCAAGAAGGAGCACAATAAGAGGATGAAGCTAAATAGGAATTACATTCCACTTTCTAACAAAAAATTTTAATTTTTTTTTTTTTGTTATATGAAATATACAGGTCTGTTCTACAAATCACTTTTTGTCAAAGTGATTTCAAATCAAGCAGGTTTGTGGTTTCAAAGAATATTCTAGTGTTGCAAAATTGTCAGAGTATAAAATGTCATTTAAGATTTATCTTATTTATGCTAATGTTTCCAACATCAAATTTAGAAAATATTAAGTGCAAATTAAAAAAAAAGCAACTTCCTAAACTTTTTGCATTAATTTTCACATTTTCAATTTTAATTTGAACGCCAAATTTTAAGCCCCTCGATTAACACCAATAAGTAAATGAAAGCACATGTATTACAAACAAATAAAAATTCACTAATTTATTTCAGTTCCACACATTTTAACTTAATTAAATCACTTATCGTTGGCTTAGTCGGCAAACCTGTCAAGTCCAATTTTTATGCAAATTTAGTTTTTGATGTAGTATGCTAGTATAACTCAAAACACATCATTTACAAAAAACAAAATGCCGTTATGTTGTTTTTTCTTGTTGCTATACAGTGGTAAGAAATTCTGTCAAGTCCAAAAAAAACAAAACATTAAAAGCCACGTGCTAAGTTCAGCTGAATACAACAAATTTTGTTTTTCTTCTATGGATTTAAATTCATTAAAATCATAGGTTAAAATTAAATAAGATGAACTAAAGAATAAAACTACTGTACTTATTTTAAAGTTATTTGTCTTATTATTTTATGTAATAATTTAGATTTATCATTTGTTCAACACTATATTTTAATATTTTTACCAAATTGCAATACTTGCAATTATTATTTAAATGTAATAATTATGTCATTCTTTCATATTTTTTACTAAATGTATCAAATTGCAATACTTGCAATTATTATTTAAACATAATAATTAGGTCATTCTTTTCATATTCTTAATGTATCAAATTTCAACACTTGCAACTATTATAATAATTAGGTCATTCTTTTCATTATTTCCGCATTAAAGTAAATTCAGCGGGTGTTGAACTGTAAAATTATTGTTAGTCATGCATTTATTAAATTGTTTTTAATTTCCATTTGTTTTTATTATTTTAGTATATAAGCTATTAAGAAAATAAAGTTTGAGTCAGTGATTGACAACCATTCTTACTACACAGGTGTTACTTACTTTCTTTAACAGTCTTTCAGTTCAAGTACTAGAAAGACAAGGGAAAAAACCAAATAGTGCAAGTTCTGACGAATCGTCTGAATTTAATTCCACACTAGATTTCCTGATTAAACATTGGTGACCCCGACGCTCCTGTGTAGAAAGAAACGGTTAATTTCACGATTTTCACCACCGTCTACACCAAACATGACTTCAGTGGAAGAATTAATTAGCCTACAGAGTATCTTAGGTGAGAACATTCAGCAGATCATCCGGAATTTCAAAAAGGACTCTGCTGATAGAAAAACCAAGGTTTCCTATTTTGAGGAACGCCGTCGTCGCCTTTCCGACAAATGGAATGAATTTAACGAGGTTGACGAAAAATTACGTATAACTGTTGAAGACCAGTCTGAAGTAGATTACTTCAAGAAAAATTATTTTGAGCAGATTAGATCTCTGGCACAAGAATACATTGAACTATTTCAGTCTGAAACAGAACGCTTGAGAAAAGAAGCACTCAAGAACCCGCAGGCAATTCTACATGAACACAATGTACAAGCATCATCAGCGGGATCCACACAAACACCTGGCAGCAGACAAAGTGGATCAGACGACGATTCATTACATAGTTTAATTGCAAAATTTAACGCTCGGATGTCAGCACTACAAAGATTATTAATAGGAATATCAAGACTGAATAGCGATGAGCCTCAACAGTTCTATAACATTAGAATTGAGACAGTTAAAAACCTATGGAACCAAATAGAAGAATTATATGAGCAAATATGGGATCGCTGTTTAAATCCTCTAGCCACTGGTCTTGATCAAGATGTTTATGAAAGTCTGAGAGAAATGGTCATTGATGGCTTAACAAAGTTACAGGTGATGTCAGATAAATTATCGAACACAAGTGCGGTAGGACAACATATGGTCATGGCAACATCATTGCCGCTGCTAAAGATCTCAATTCCCAAGTTTGATGGGGAGTTTGCAAAATGGACGCAATTTCATGATATGTTTCTCCATATGGTTCATCAACAACCGATACCCGATGTCCAAAAGATGTGGTATCTCAAATCCAATCTTACAGGAGAAGCAGAAAAATTTGTAAGCCATCTATCAACGACAGAGAGCAACTATGTTTCAGCGTGGACTATGTTACAAGAACGCTACAACAACAAACGAGTTCTTGTAGTAACACTTGTAGAGAAAATCATTAATCAACCATTATGCACATCAAACTCTGCTACCATTAAAAAACTGCATGACACAACTCGTGAATGCCTTTTGGCGTTAAACAATATTGGGATTGAGACAAAGGGCTGGAACCCTCTTCTTTTCCAAATATTAATTAAAAAACTAGATCGAAATTTACATATGAGGTTCGAGCAGTCTCTAAGCAAACCGAAAGAGTTACCAACAGTTGAAGAACTGTTATCTTTTCTAGAATTCCAGTTCCAAACCATCGAATCGATCACGAGCAG
The DNA here is from genome assembly GCA_916610165.2 of Gymnosoma rotundatum. NCBI lineage: Eukaryota > Metazoa > Arthropoda > Insecta > Diptera > Tachinidae > Gymnosoma > Gymnosoma rotundatum. The sequence goes on along the minus strand of OU744338.1, from coordinate 83,241,137 downwards.
GGAGAAGACAACATATACTTCAAATAAAACAGCAGCAACTATGGTGAAAAAGGCTTCTAGGTGTACTTTTTGCAATAATGGAAACCATGCTTTATATCTCTGTGGAAAGTTTTTGAATTTATCAGCTATAGAAAGATTAAGAGTTGTACAATCACAAAAACTTTGCTTCAACTGCTTCAAAGGAGACCACTCTTCCAAGGACTGTTCATCAGGCTCATGTAGAAAATGCAACAAAAAGCACAACACATTGTTACATATTGAATCAAAACTTAGTCCACAAATCAAGCAGACTTCAATTGCATCCCCGAACATTGAAGTGAAACCCAGTTCTTTCAACGTAGCGGTGTCATCTGCTTCTGCAAATGCCTCATCATTAGAGAGGGATTATATTATACTTGCAACAGCAAGAGTAAAAATAACAGCACCTAACGGAAATTCAGCAAAGTTTCGTGCTGTTCTTGATTCTGGTTCACAAGTAAACCTCATTTCCAAGCAAGTCGTCAAAAAACTAGGTGTTTCAACTTCAACAGCATCATTATGCATAGATGGTGTAGGAAATGGCAAGAAACGAGTTTCAAAAAGGGTTAATTTGAAGCTACAATCAATAAACAATAAGTTTGAGACAAACTTAGATGCGTTTGTTATCCCGACAATCATTCCCCCTCAACCAAGTCAGCATATTAATATTTCCAAATGGCAAATTCCAAACTTGGACTTAGCTGATCCATACTTCAATCTACCAGGAAGAGTAGACATTCTGTTGGGTGCTGAGCATTACTTCAATTTAATACAAAAAGAAAAGATAGAATTGTCGGGCAACCTTCCAATCTTGTTGAACACATCACTTGGATGGATTATCAGCGGAAAATTATCTTCAAGTATATATCCCAAGGACGCTGCAAATTGCGCAGTTTTTACCAATAATCCAGAAAATTTTGACGATGAGTTGTTAAATGACGTCATAGAACGGCTGTGGAGAATGGAAGACGATGGATGCACTGAAAAGGGCCTTTCGCAAGATGAACAACAATGTGAATCATTATTTGTTCAAAATATCCAAAGAAATAATGAAGGTCGTTTTGTTGTCAGGATACCGTTCCGTGAACATACTTCTGTATTAGGCGATTCGAAGGCAACAGCCCACAAACGATTCCTTAGCCTTGAACGACGATTAATGAAGGATCCACTGACCAGAAATCAATACATAAAGTTCATGAATGAATATGAACAAATGAAGCACATGACAGAAATAGACATTTACTCAATACCAACTTCCAACTATTTCATTCCGCACCATTGTGTTATAAAACCAGAGAGCACAACCACTAAGCTTCGTGCCGTTTTCGACGCTTCCGCTAAAACATCATCTGGTTATTCACTCAATGACTTAATGTACACTGGTCCAGTTGTTCAGAGTGATCTATTTTCGATACTCATCCGCTTCCGTCTACCAAGATTTGTATTTACCACAGATATTGAAAAGATGTACCGACAAATCCTAATACATCCAGATGACAGAAATTACCAAATTATCCTGTGGAGGAATGATCCTTCTACTCCAATAAAATATTACCAGCTCAACACCGTTACATACGGTACACGAGCTGCTCCATATTTGGCAACAAGATGTCTTCAACAAATTGCATTTGAAAATGAAGGAGATTATCCACTAGGTGCTCAAATGCTAAGAGAAAACTTCTATGTAGATGATGGTCTTGGAGGATCAGACAGCTTAAGTACTGCAATTGAAATACAGCAACAACTCTCTCATATTTTAAAACACCATGGATTCAACTGTCGCAAATGGAGTGCGAATAACAAGCAATTACTTCAAAATATTGCACAAGATGATCGGGAAGTAAATCTTGATTTTAACAGCACAGAGAAGGAATCTATTAAAACTCTGGGTCTAATATGGTTGCCTAAAGAAGATCATCTTTGCATAAAGGTAAAGGTGGAACCTGTTAATATGATTACTAAACGCACAGTTAGTTCCGACTTGGCAAAACTCTTTGATCCACTTGGACTATTGGCACCAATTGTTGTGAAAGCAAAGATATTTATTCAACATCTTTGGCAGATGAAATTGACATGGGACGAAGCACTGCCTGATGATCTAAGTTCAACATGGTCAAATTTCCGTGAAAATCTAAACTTATTAAACAATCTTCAAATAACACGACACGTGTTCAAGGGTAGCATCCCATTAACTACTCAGCTTCACATCTTTGCAGATGCATCCGAAAGGGCTTTTGGTGCAGCAGCATACATCCGATCAACATTGAAAGGCGACAGAATAATTACAAAGTTACTCTGTGCAAAGTCTCGTGTATCACCACTCAAAAAACAAACCTTACCACGATTAGAACTTTGTGCAGCACTTCTGGCTGCAGAATTAGCTCAACGCCTTCGAAAGGTTATGAAAGGGAAGAATTTACCAATTTTCTTATGGACAGACTCTGAGATTGTCTTGTCATGTATACAATCGAAATCATCATCTTTTCATACATTTGTGGGTAATAGGATCTCAAAGATTCAAACAATAACCCTTCCACAACAATGGCGACACGTTTCATCTAAAGATAATCCAGCGGACATTCTCTCAAGAGGTTTGACAGCAAAGGCACTTTCAGAGAATCATTTATGGTTCTTAGGACCATTATTTTTGCACGGAAGGCAAGAATGCTGGCCAAAAGAGTTTCATTGGCCACAGTCACAAATTACTTCTGATCCTGAAAGAAAGAAAAATTCAACTATTGTTTTATTAACTACAAACAACTACAGTTTTGTATACGACATCAATCATAAGGGTTCACTTAAGAAGCTACAGCGAATAATATCATATGTCTTCCGTTTCGTTAGAAACACATCTGAAAAATATTCACCGAGGTCGCAACTGAAGGCTTTATGTACAAAGGAACTTGACGCATCACTAAAGGTTATTGTACGTGCTATTCAAAGTTATGATTTTTTGAATGAAATCAAGCAATTAAATAAACATCAAGAAGTCGCTAAAACAAGTCCAATTCTCAGTTTAACTCCACTTATTGATAAAGAAGGCATCTTGCGAGTGGGAGGACGATTAGAGGAATCCGCCCTACCCTACGGTTCGAAACATACAATCATTCTTCCGTACAATGATGCATTAGTGAAGCTTTTGTTTAAATCAATCCACGAAGAAAACAAGCACTGCAGTCCACAAGCCTTACTAGGAATCGTTAGACAACGGTTTTGGCCGATCAAAGGAAAATCTATTGCAAGATCAACTGTGCAAAAATGCGTACAATGTTGCAAGGCCCGTCCAAAATTATGTCAGCAATTAATGGGAAACCTCCCACGGGACAGAGTTACTCCAGCACGGCCATTCATTAATACAGGTGTTGATTATTTTGGACCGATATGGATTCACTACAAAATAAGAGGGAAACGACCAACAAAGGCGTATGTAGCTGTATTTTGCTGCTTTGCGACAAAGGCAGTTCATTTTGAACTGGTGAGCGATTTCAACTGATGCCTATATCGGAGCCTTGAAGCGTTTCATTTGTAGAAGAGGACGTTGCCAAAACATCTATAGCGACAATGCAACAAACTTTGTGGGAGCCAACAATAAACTGGCTGAGCTCTCACAATCAATATTCTCTGATAATGGGAAGGAATTAATAGTTTCAACATGTAGCTCAAAGGGAATACAGTTCCATTTTATTCCACCGAAATCTCCCCATTTTGGAGGACTTTGGGAAGCAGCTGTCAAATCAGCTAAAAATCTTCTTATACGGAGCTTAAGTACAACTTCATTGACTTATGAAGAATTAGAAACGGTTATCATTGAAATTGAAGCCATATTGAATTCTCGGCCATTAACACCTATTTCTAACGACCCTTCTGATATGATTGCATTGACTCCAGGACACTTACTGATCGGTGAAGCTCTTACATCTCAGGTTGACACCGCAGCAAGCTCAAGGAAAATGTCACCTGTATCACGATGGGAACTGGTGACAAAAATCAAACATGAATTTTGGAAAAGATGGTCAACTGAATATCTGCATGAGCTTCAACAGTGTCATAAATGGAAAACTCAAGGTCCTAACATCAAACCAGGAGACATGGTTATCATTAAAGAAGATAACACAATGCCGATGAAGTGGCCACTAGGAAGAATTTTAAAGGTCTATCCTGCGAATGATGGATGCATTCGGGTTGCTGATGTCAAGACCGCATCTGGAATATGTAAAAGGCCTATACATCGTCTAGCGCTGCTTCCTGTTGAAGATAATGCACAGGAAAACTTAACAGAACTGAACTCAAATGTAACAAATGAAGACGCGGTAGAAAAAGATCAAATCAACGAACCCAGAAGCAAGAGAGTAAGACTACCATCAATTAATATATGCAATGCCCTGCTGTCTTTGCTACTTATTCTACCAGTGGACCATAGGACCGACATATATATCTACAAGTCAATGGAATCTTATGGTGTATTATGATCTATCAACATACTGGTCTGATACATAATTTTTAGCAAATGGTACCTAATCACTTAAACAGATTTGTAAGAAAATGGAGTCCAATACATCGTGTATGAATATCATAGAGCATTTGCAGCACATTGAAAAAGATTTAAGTCTAGACAACAGACTACTATACAAATCTCGACAGAAAAGAGGTGCTATTGATTTTGTCGGAAACATTGCACATTCACTCTTTGGTGTACTTGATTCTGAATATGCAGAAAAAATGTCATCAACAATCACCAAATTACAAGAAGACGACTCATTTATGCTAAGGCTCATAAAGGAACAAACTTCAGTTGTAAACTCAACTATGAACATAGTTAAACAGGGTCTTACTGCAGCAAAATTTAAATTTGACAGTCTTCAAACAACCATAAATGAATTAGTGAAAACCGAAGAATCACGCAACGAAGAATTATACAAGTTCAAGCTTGCTCATCTTTTTAACATGGGCTTTATGCAACTATCACTTGTTGCAAACAATTTGCAAAAAACGCAAGCATGTATCCTGGACACATTAACTGACAGCCATCATGCAAAAATAAACCCTTTGCTGCTATCTCCACTGCAGCTAGAAGTTGAAATACATCAAATCAAAACACATATGCCTGAATCATTGATGCTGCCAGTATCCGAAAATGACTTGTTAGAGTTTTATAAATTAATGAAGATAAAAGGTGGACTTACCGAGAAACACGTGGTATTCAGCATAACTTTACCATTAATAGAACAGGATACATTTAAATTGTATAATTTAATTCCAGTCCCTAATGCACTTAACAACACAATGATAGAGATAGAAACATGCAGTCCTATTTTAGCCATAGACTCAAACCGACGACATTATTTTCCGATATCACCAGATAAACTTAAGTCATGCGACATCATCAGAAAGAACATATTCATATGCTATAATATTCAACTAGAATATAACTTCGGAGCAGAGAAGTGTTCATGTGAAATCAACTTATTTTACAACATCACTATTTCAAATTGCAATTTAAAAAGACTATCGGCTAGTGTAACGTGGATCCCATTGCATCACAAAAACCAATGGATATATTCATCGCTATCAACCACACAAGTGACAACAGTTTGTGGGAAAGAAATTGCAACCTTTTATCTTGAAGGATCTGGATTGTTAACTATTAGCCCAGATTGCATCCTTAAGCATGATCATATTCATATGACCGGACAACAATCGCTATCAACAATCATTGGGTCATCATATACAAGTCTTGCAAACATTTCAGAACTTTCATATGAAGACCTCCCAATTAGTAACAATGTAAAAAATAACAATTACACTCTCATGTCAGACCAGATTTCGTTACAACTCAATAAAATAAAGGGTTTGCAACAAAGATTAGAAACAATAAACAACTCAAATTTGCAACATCATTCAACCTCAAGGCATGGTGTCACAATTGCATATTCTGCATTAATCGTCAGCATAATAGGTATATTACTGGCTTTGGTTATAGTTGCAATACGTCGGAAGTCTAGTACTACTGAACCAAAGAATATGACACAACCATCTAATTGTACACTACCCCCATCCAAGGATAAACCAACACACTCACAGCATCCACGTGAGAATTTCACAATACAAGTTTAAAGTTAATGCATTTAATTGACTCCTCGTCAATCCCGGGGAGAATGTACTTATTTTAAAGTTATTTGTCTTATTATTTTATGTAATAATTTAGATTTATCATTTGTTCAACACTATATTTTAATATTTTTACCAAATTGCAATACTTGCAATTATTATTTAAATGTAATAATTATGTCATTCTTTCATATTTTTTACTAAATGTATCAAATTGCAATACTTGCAATTATTATTTAAACATAATAATTAGGTCATTCTTTTCATATTCTTAATGTATCAAATTTCAACACTTGCAACTATTATAATAATTAGGTCATTCTTTTCATTATTTCCGCATTAAAGTAAATTCAGCGGGTGTTGAACTGTAAAATTATTGTTAGTCATGCATTTATTAAATTGTTTTTAATTTCCATTTGTTTTTATTATTTTAGTATATAAGCTATTAAGAAAATAAAGTTTGAGTCAGTGATTGACAACCATTCTTACTACACAGGTGTTACTTACTTTCTTTAACAGTCTTTCAGTTCAAGTACTAGAAAGACAAGGGAAAAAACCAAATAGTGCAAGTTCTGACGAATCGTCTGAATTTAATTCCACACTAGATTTCCTGATTAAACAACTACGTTTACGGATTTAAAAAAAAGTTTACCCAAAAAAATTAGACAGTTTTTTGTCTCTCTTGAAAAATTGAAAAAAATGGACTTGACAGGTCTGCCGAGATAAGCCAACGTTATTATTTTAATTACAAATTTAAAAAAAAAACACACAACACAAATCTAAAAAAGCCGTTTTTCCTATTTTCGAAAAATTGAAACCACGCCGAAAAATTTAAAATCACGTGATTTGCAGAACAGCACCAAATCGTCTGCGTGATTTTAAAACCGTTCGTGATTTGAATTCACGTGATTTTCAGAACAGACCTGATAATTTTCATAATACAACAGTTTATTTATTTTATATACACAAGTGAAGACAAATAATATATTTAAACCAGGGACGTAACAGTTATAAGAGAAACGATAAGAAATCACATATAACAATTATTACTGATACATTTACGTAATGGTTATAATTAACCATTAACGAGTAATATATTATATTTTGGTTATTTATTCAATTGAAATAAGAAATATATATATTTTTTTTTTTGGTTATAAATATTCGTTATATAAACCAAGAAATTTTTGTAAAAATAATCATTACTATTTTGGTAAAAAATAACCATTATTTCAATAAAAAGAATCTTGGTTGAAAATAACCATTATAAAAAAATATTTTTTTGGTTATTCTCTAAGAGATCACTAAGGACCAGTTTCAGGGCTAAGAATGCGCGTTCGACACAAACTTCAGTTGCTGGAGCTGCATGTCCACCAACAACTACAAACCTTTAATATATTTGGAATTTTTTCATAAATGACAACCAAAATATTAATTTTTTTCATAATGGTTATTTTCAAGCAAAAAAAATTTTCGGTTAATTTAGTGGTTATTTTTAACCAAAAAATTATTTTGGTTGATATAATGGTTATTTATAACCAGAATTTTAATTTTCTCTATTACATAGTTACGGTAACCAATATAATATAAAAGTCACGACAATGGTTAAAAAAATCCCAATTGTAGATAAAGGGCATTTTTGCCTAACCTTTTTGCTCTGAAATAAAAACATAACAGTTATTTTCGGTCTCTGATTTGAACAAAAAGTCATTTAAATTAAAAAGCTAATTTCCCAAACAATCAACCTGTAGATATGCAAAAATAGAGGAAAATACTTGCATATAGTTTTTAAAAATTGTTACATTATAACTTACCGTCAAGGAATATACATACAATGAAAAAAATTTTGCTTACATTAATTACAAAAATAAGCTTTTAGCTTAGGACTTATAGAACATATATCTTTTAATTACAAATGGAAAGTTATGCAAGTATAATTTAGGTGCTTAAAATCGGTTACCTCTAAGGATTTCGAATAGGGCGGAAGAATAATTTTGTTTTTGTTCTGCATACAGCCCACTTTTTCGTCTCTTTAAGCAGTTAAAATGCGCGAACACTTGGCATACCCTAATTAAAGCTTAATTTATGTTGGTTAAATTTAAGCGTGCTAAATTCTTGTTAATTTAAATTAATCGATATTGATTCTTGAAGTGAAAGCATGTTGCTTGTCATATATAACTTCATTTAAAAGTTATTTATAAGCATTTTAAAACAAAACTCATCTCAACTTGATCATAGGTTTATGTGCAGATATGTATATAACAGAATATAGTTTACGGCAGGATTATTTGCCTTCGGTAGAAGTAAAGATAGGATTGCTTAAGTCTAGTTTAGCATAGATTTAAAAAATGAAAACAAAACTTACTTACGTTGTAGGAATGACTATTTCAAGAAAAAATGTTTGATAAATAACTTAGCGACAGGGCATATTTTTCGAGTTACATATGTAATTTCTTGCGACTTACTTTAAACCAATACTTAAATAAAGATTTATAAAAGAAAATTTAATAATCGCCAAAGCAACAACTGTTTTAAATAAAATTTTGAAACCTTGATCCGTTCTGAAGCAAAAATGTCGAAATATACCAAAGTATATATAAAAAACTGATGAACGATGATTGATGATGAATGGTATCACTCGAAAAATATGCGTTCCCGACAACTTTTGTAATATACCCTTTTCTTCCAAAAATTGTATTTTATTCACTTTTATCTGCAATTTTATTTTTAATTGCTTGTGTTATTTTTATTTAATACACATATATGTTAAATTTAAAAAGTACAATGAGTTTATCCGAAGCTGAGTGATTTAGTTTAAATACTGGGCAACATTGATGATACAGCTGTTATTTGCCTCTAGTCGTTCTTACAAAAACATCGAGTGGTTACACTATGTTCACATTAGAAACATTGTTGTTTGCTGACAAATTTAGCCTAAATCAGCTGTGGGCCATTTGCTACTAATAAATATTTTGTGGTCAGACTACGGCAAACAAATATTGCCGATTTCAGGCAAATGTTTGTTAAATGTGATTGTACCTTTAGAGCTTTTAAAAAAAATTAAAATAGCCCGAAAACTAGCTATGGCTTCTCTTTTTATTTATTTTACGCAAAAAAGCAACATTTTTAATGCAAATAAAGATTCTTAGTTATTGAAACATACACGAACAAAACATGTAATAAAAATATTTATAAATAAATATGTTTAGTTTATGTATTTCGGTTATACATAAAATAAAAAGTATTCGAATATACATAACTATTCAAATAAATTTGTTTTAATTTCTTTTTATTTAATTTAATAAATCTAGCTTAGCGCAATACCTCCAAACGGAATAAAAAGTTGTCCCAAGTTCAGAGGAAGTAATTTTACGGAGAAAATGTTATGGGGTAAATCCTGCGAAATCTCATATTTACAGAGTTACGGAACCCAATATTTTTATATAAAATATGAATCATTTTAAATATTCTTTGATGGAATGGGCCAATATGGGTATCATAGGAAAGCTTTTAAAATAAATTATCATGATCCTTGTAAAAATATGTCTGAAAAAAATGCGGGTCCAATTGAAACTGGTTAAATGTTGTTGTTATTAATTTTGCGAATTTTTTCACATTGTTAAATCAAATTTGCTGCTTTTTGTAGCAAAAATATTATGTTATATGTACATACATGGGTATGTACGTATTCCGGCGTACTTGCTAAAACTTGACTTGAGGGCTAGTTTTTCATTTTTAATGCTTAAGATCTTATTGATTTATAATTAGTTAATTATTTGTTTGCGATATGTGTGGTGCTTTACAGGAATTTTGATAAGGTGTTCTACGATATCCATATTGTCCCATTCCGCAACAAAGTGTTTGACATGTCACAAAATATTTATAAACGCTTTTGCGATACGTAAAATAAAATATGGGTTACCGACGAAATTTTCATTTAACATTTTCTTCTTAATTAATTTTTCTACCCCAGGGCAAGCCTTTATTTTTAGTCAAAATATCAAATAAAATTCATAATATTTTTGGTTTAAAGAAGGGTCAATCTAACAATAAAATTTTTGTTTGTTTAAGGTTTTTGAGCCTATTAATCGTTTATGAATATAATTTTATCAAATAGACATTTTTGGTTCATTTTATTATTAAGTTTTTATGAATATGGTCGTTCGACAATAATATCTTTGTATTTCCCTAAAAATTTTTATGAGTTTTAGATAACTAAACATATAGATCTAGGCCCTATTTCTCAAAACAAATCTACCAGCTACAAATTACAAATTTTTAATTTACAAATAGTATTAAATGCTGCTTTACTAACATTTTAACAGGGCTGTTGTATTGATACTTATGTTGTATTGATACTTCTACAAGTAAGTTTAATACTTAAAGTATATCAGTTCCATGTTTTAACAATTTCAACTGATTTAAACCAAAATTTTACATTAGAATTCAACTAGTATTTTTTCGAAATTGTGTAAAATATTCCATTTCGGTGCAACATAGCAGCTCATGGTAAATCTTTATTTTTTCTTTCGAAAAGTTCTTTGACCCAACTTTAAATATTGCTGGGTTTGCATGTAAAAAATAAATTCCAATTTTGAACGACATTTTTTTGGTTCATCATATAAATTTTCCTTGAAATAAATAAAACTCGTTTATGACACAATAAAATAATTATTTTTTTTTTGTTGGGAATAACTTTAAAAACTAACATTGTTAAGTGCAGGGTTTTCGTGTAAAAACTAAATTCTAAATTTGAACATGTTTTTTGGTGTATTAATCATATAAATTTTCGTTGAAACAAATAAAAATCGTTTATGCACAATAAAATAAATATTTTTTTGTTGGGAAAAACTTTAAAAGCTAACCTTGTGAAGTGTTCCAAATAAAAATTAAATATCTTCTTCATGAAATAAATAAAAATGGCTACTAAAGATGATGTAGTTCTTGATACACATAGTTCAAATGGCCCGAATTCGCATTGTTTAAAAACAAAGGTCTACGATGAAAAGTAATATATATTGTATCTAGAAGAAAATTGAAAAGGGTGGTTGACACTACAACGTTACAATGCACTATGGGCTCCCAGACCGGTTTTTGAGGCAAAAAGTCCATTTCTGAACTTAACATTTTCCAAAAAGTAACTATGGTAATTTATAGATAATATCCTGGGGAACTCAAGTGCAAAAAATTATAACCATGTGGCAACCCTGCATTTAACGGGAAGCTTTCAAAGTCAGACTTTGTTTTTTTATTTTGCTTTCATACATTTTTCACTTGATAAGTAAACAAAGTAAAGGAATAAGTAAGCAATAATTATCAAACTTAATAAATTATTTTAAAATGGAAAATATTAATAAAGGTATGAAAATTTAGATTAAGAAAAAAATTGTGCAAAAATATTGTTGTATTACTTAATGTAGGCTGTTTAAGTGTGCCGTCTTTTTTGTGTATTTTTGGTGATAGTTTTCATATGTAATGGAGTAGAAGTTTGTTTATTGGAACGTATTGTGTGAAAAACTGATGTGCACAGGAAGCTACTAATGTCTAGTTAATGTGTGTAAAAAATTTACTGCAACCATCTGCAACCTTCTAAAATATTAAAATTTTTAGATTGCGTAAAAATAAAAAATGCTGATATTGTAAAATTTTGGTTAGAAAATAATAGAAGTGTGACTGCTGTTATCAACTGGATTTGCGGTAAATTTCAAAGAGATGCTGATGAGAACTGTATGATACCAATTAAGAAGAAAATTAATAATTTCTGTGCATATGCCAACCTAAAGTGGTCTGCAAACTTCAGAATCTGGGCTAAATTCGAAAAAAAGGAAAGCCAATGGTTATCCTGTGAGACTGAGCTTAAATTAATAAATAATGATGTTCCAATCAAAAGAGGTCGGCCTAAAATTGGTTATAGTGAAGGAAGTGTGAGGCAAAAACGAAAACTCGCATCCGAAGTTTCGGCAGAATAGGGAAACGACACCAAGTTGCTGCTTCGATAATGCCTGAGATAAGTAAAGTGATATTAGTTCTTAGTTATGGTTTCGATGGTTCTACAGGACAAAGTTTGTTTAAACAAATATATAAGAGCAATGCCCCAGAAAATTTAGATAGCTCCCTCTTTGTTACCTCCGTTATACCACTAAAACTAGTCACATCGGATGACGCAATCGTTTGGAAGAACCGTACTCCTCAGTCTATCCGGTTTTGTCGACCGCTAAAAATTGAATATAAAAGGGAAACCAAGAAGCATACTTTGAAAGAAAAAAGAAACTTGGACCTTCAAATATCTAATCTAGTTCCTTTGAAATATTTATTATCAAATGGTAAGGAAATTTTAGTGAAATACGAACTAATAATGACTTTAATTGATGGTAAGGTGCTAAACGTGCTAACGGATACAAAGTCCGCACAATCATGTCCAATATGTGGAGCAAATCCGAAGCAGTTGTTGTCAATAAAAGATTTAAGTTCGTTAGACTTTCAGCCAAAACCAAGCTCATTAAAATATGGTATAAGCCCCTTACACGCATGGATAGGATGCCTTGAATTTGTTCTTAATCTCTCATATAGACTTCAGGTTAAAAAATGGCAAATTCGAAATACGGAGGACAAGAAATTAGTGCAAGAAAGAAAACGCAAAATCCAAGAAACTGTTTGGAAGGAAATATGTCTTCATGTTCACAAGCCGAAATGGTAGCGGATCGATTGTTTTAGACCACCCGAAGTGAACCGGGTTCAACTCAACTTCGGGCTGGACTCAACTTATGAGTTATAAAAATACATACGTGTTATATTTTGAATTTATGAATTCAAATTTCTTGAAAAACTCGTAAAAATCGAAATATTGAAAATGCGATATCTCGTTAACTAAAATCCCCTTATATATATATATGTATATATTTTATACAATAAAGCGGGTCAAATTCTATATACTTAGCACATTTTTTGCCAAATACTATTTCACTGTTGTCCAGTGTAGTTAAATCAAACTCAGTTTCAAGTCATAATTTGTATGTATCTAGACGCACAATTAATTTTCGCACATAGAAGTGGGCGTGGCATTACCAAATTAGCATGAAATTTTTACTAAGACCTTTAATGGGCCTTATACTTAATCCCACAAAATTTCAAGCGTCTAGGAGCTTCCTATGATTTTTTGCCTCAAAAACCGGTCTGGGAGCCCATAGTGCAATGCAGAGTAGAAATTTTGGGGTCGTGTTTCAAACAGATCTGTCACATTCAAGGCCAGATTGAAAAAAAAAATTGTCTCTCCGATGCAGCCAAGAGTGTTCTTAAAGAAATTTATATTGGGACCAAAGCAAAAATGTTGACCATATTAAATAGAAGTCGTTTCTCAACTCGAGTCAAGATTTTTACCTTTATTAATATTGCCTCGCTTCGATGAAAAGTATGCAGATTATAAACGATTTATTTCAACTTTCGACAACATAGTCCGCGAAAATTCATCTTTTACACATGTTGATAAATTCAATCATTTATTAAATTGTCTCTCCGACCAAGTAACGGAAGAAAATTACCTGAAGGCTCTAGACAGGTTAGGGGAATGCTACGAAAATTAAGTTCTTATTTTTTTGGAACAATTTACTGATCACTTCAATATTTCTGAAACGGTTAAAGTTGCTTCGTTACATTATATAATTGATATTCACTTCTATCGCTATCCATCGTTTGATTATCTCCAGTATTATTTTTTCTTTTTTTAAGCACTTATTTATCAAGTTATTTGTCACATGTATTGGGTAGCTATTCTTTGTCTATATATTCTTTATTTAGGTGACGGTGACAACATGGATCTTATATACCCTTCACCGTCTATGTTAATCTAGTTTAGTGAAGTAACTCCAATCAAAAAAGCAAATATTGGGGTGACAGAGAATTAAAAAATTAAGTACTACGAGTACATATACATAATTTTACATAAAAATGTCATCGGCTCTTAATGAGTTAAGCATTTTTAAAAATGTATGTATTTCCTTAAAGATTTTTTTTTTTTATTAATTAATTATTTATTGAATCTTCAAATATATTTTTGAACTAACAATAATTACTCATATTTTAAGCCTAAAATAAAAAATAAATATACTTATTATGTCCAGCCAATGCTAGACAAAAAAGATGTATGTTTCACGGTTGCTTCTATCATTGTGGTTATCCCTCTGATGTTCGGGTGAGAGAATAAATATCCCTCCTTCTTAAGCGAATGTAACCACGTTCATTTAGCATGTTGCGAACTAGCGGATTTGGATGTGTTTCAAGTTTCTGCAAATACGTTACTGCAAATTTCGCTATTTCTGCTTTTACTGATGGCACGTTTAGATCTTTGTGGATGTTCGAATTTCTTATGTACCAGGGAGCAACTGTAATCATCCGTAGAATCTTATTTTGGCGCCTTTGGATTTTTTCTATATTGCTTGCAGAGGCAGCCCCCCATAATTGAATGCCATAACACCAAATTGGTTTTAAAATTGTCTTGTACAATAAAAGTTTGCAATCTAAAGCGAGAGTGGAATTTCTGCCGATAAGCCAGTTGAGTTGGACTGCTTTTAACTTCATTTGTGTTAACTTTGATTCTATGTGGCGTTTCCAAGTAAGGCGCCGGTCAAGATGTGTGCCGAGATATTTTACGTCTGAAAGCTGCGGTATTGTTTGGTTATTTATGCGAATAGGGGGGCACGATTCCCTACGCAGTGTGAAAGTTATGTGACTACATTTTTGTTCATTCACCTTAATTCTCCATTTCTTTAACCACTTTTCTAGAATTAATATATGGTCTTGTAAATATCGTGATGCTACTTCGGGACTTTCGTGAATGCTTAAAAAAGCTGTGTCGTCAGCAAATGTCGATGTGTGGATTCGGACACTAGTTGGCATATCTGAAGTATACAACAAGTATAAAATGGGCCCCAATATACTACCCTGGGGAACTCCGGCTTCAATTGGCTCAGGTGAGCTTAAAAAATTGCCTTCTTTAACAATGAATTTCCGATCAGTTAAATAACTGTCTAACAGCTTATATAAGTTTGCGGGCAAATTCAGTTTTAACTTATATTTTAGGCCATCGTGCCATACCTTATCGAACGCTTGAGAAACGTCGATAAAAAGCGCAGAGCAGTATTTTTTTTCTTCAGAGGTCTTCTTAATTACGTTAACTAACCTGTGAGTTTGTTCAATTGTACTATGTTTTTTTCTGAAGCCAAATTGATGGTTCGGAATACATCCTTTGTCGCTTAGAATGGGGTTCAGCTTATTTATTAACATCCTCTCAAACAGCTTTGACATATTTGATAAAAGACTTATAGGCCTGTATAATTCAACTTTTGTGTGGTCTTTTCCTGGTTTAGGAATCATAGTTATTAGGGAAACCTTCCAATCTGGAGGAAAGTACTCAAGACGTAAAATGGCGTTAAAAATAAAAAGAATAATTTTGCGAGCTATATGGGGTAACTCGAATAACATCTTGTTACTGGTTTTATCAAAGCCAGGGGCTTTCTTGGTGTTTAAATCAGTTATTGCCCTTTCTACATCACTAAAATGAAATCTTAAATGTACTGCATCACTAGCTTCGACAGTTGGCAGCTTAACTGCATCAGTCAATACATTTGGAGTAAATACCTTTTTCAAATGTTCACCAAATAATTTGCCCTTTTCTGTATCATTTCTTGCCCAGCCTCCAGACAAAGTTCGCAAGGGAGGCTTTTGTACAACTGGTCTTTTAAGGTTTCTACACGCTCGCCATAATGAATAATCTGATTGAGAAGTTTGGTCAAGATTTTGTAAATAGTTTTTCAGGGATGCTACTCTTCGGGATTCTAGTAACTCTCTTAGCCGTTTCGTGCATTCTTTAAGTCTGCTTTTAAGTTGAGGAGATCTGTGCGATTACCACTCTCTGCGAATTTTTCTTCTCTCAGCCAAGAGCCTCTCGATGTCAGCAGAATGAATTTGATTGTGTCTTATTAGTTGCCGGGTTACTGTTGCATGTTGGGCAGCTAATTTAAGGTTTTTATCGAAATTAGTAAGACTTTGCTCTACGTCTTCTGGAGTTCTTAGCGGGATATTTTCTGAACAATGAGTACTAAGATATTTTTTATATTTCAACCAATTTATGCTTGTACTAGTACTTGGTGACACGATATTTTGCTGGTTGAATATATAGACAATTGTCGGTGAATGATCAGAGGATAATTCAAGTGACGCTTCGACTTCGATTATTTCTCTTGAAATACCTTTAGTTACGCCAAAATCAATAACATCTGGTATTTTTTGATAATCAGTAGGCCAATAGGTGGGTTGTCCACTCGATATCACATTCAGACTCATTTTTAAAATTGTGTCAAACAAAACTCGACCTTTTGGAGTAATTAGTCTTGATCCCCAAAACGTATGTTTAGCGTTGTAGTCGCCTGATGCTATGAAACAGGGACCTAGTGATTTGAAGAAATCGCTGTATTGACTTTCTGATATTTGAAATCTAGGAGGTGAGTATATCGAGGAAATAACGAAGTTTTGATGAAATTCTTCAATGCAGATGTTTGTTGCTAGAAGGTAGTCTTCACAAAAGTCACACAGTAAATGATGTTTGATTCGAGCCTTTATTAGTATTGCTGAACCACCACATGCTCTGCCACGCGGGTCTTTGGTGTCATATAAAATATAGCCATTTATTTTAAAAAAGCTATTTGTTGTTAAGTGAGTCTCTGCAACCAGCATGACATCAATTTGTTCCTTCTTTAGGAAGTACTCGAGTTCGTTTTTGTGTTGGCGCAAGCCGTTTGCGTTCCAGAAACATATTTTTAAACAGTTCATGTTTTGTTGAGTAACGCCTGCAACATAGTAGATTGCATGCGTAGCATTTCTTGCATCATGCTGCTCATAGAGCTCATAAAACTGTTTAACGAGTGCACTAATGTCTCGACGCTTGCTTCGAGACGATTAAAATTACCTGATGGTGTTTGTTGTTTAGGTTCTGGTTGCAAATTTGGCATAGAACTAGCTGTCAGTGTCGCTTTGTTCGCTGAAATATTATTGGATTTTAACATATCCGCGTATGAGACATGTTGGGTTCTTGGTTGAGCCAACTGAGGGAAATGCATATTTGCTCGATATTGTGGTTGCTTAGCAGGAGTATTTAATTTTTGAGATGACTTCCTTACTATGGAAAAAACTGGACAGCCTCTGTAGTTAGCAGTGTGGTTTCCACCGCAATTGCTACATTTTTTAACAGTGGTGTCATTCCTAGGTTTATCACATTGGGCGGAACAATGTAACTCGCCACACACTACGCAAACTGGTGACAACTTACAATATGCCCTAGTATGGCCATATTCTTGACAA
Source organism: Gymnosoma rotundatum (assembly GCA_916610165.2). Taxonomy (NCBI): domain Eukaryota; kingdom Metazoa; phylum Arthropoda; class Insecta; order Diptera; family Tachinidae; genus Gymnosoma; species Gymnosoma rotundatum. The sequence continues at coordinate 83,223,659 of OU744338.1, read as the reverse complement.
TTTAAGCACTGGACGTGTCCTGAGCGTTTATGTGGTTCCTCCACTGTTATTTTGCGGTGTAATAGGTACTTCAAATTGTATATGGGGTGCGTTTCATTTTTCTTTAATTTGATGTCGCCTGGTTCCAGTTCAACTCGGAAAAGAGGTTGGGGCACACGTTCTCTATTTCTAAGGTTATCTACATATTTAACCTTAAATCCCGCTTTTTGGAGGCCAGCTAATATCTCCTTTGGATCCACATATGAATCTTCCCCTTTAATGACTACCTGTAGACCTTTGCTGCTCTTGAGTTGGTAGGTATAAAAATTTTTTTTGCATTTTTCAAATTCATCTACTGTTTTACGGTAGCTGGTTTCGTCATTTACTTGAATTTTAGTCTCGTTGATGTTACCACGTTTGACAGAAACCACATAGAATGAATTCTCCCCAATAACTGAAATTAATTTCTTGATAAGTTCGTTCAAATTTTTCTCCCTTAAGAAAATCGGAGGAGGTTTCGACGATTTGGGTGCCGTTTTCGATTCGGTTGTTTCACTATCTAAAATAGCAAAACGATTGTGGGAATTTATATCGTTCGAATCCTTTTCCTTGTGGAACTTAGAAATTGGTGCTAATTGCGAGGATTTAGGGCTTCGTCCTCTTTTTAATACCGTCACGTATCGATCCATACCCACTTGCGTCTTGGGTTTTTGTGCACTTACCTTAAAGATCTCATAAAAATGATACCCAATTGATCTTTTAAAAATTAAAAAATTTCAGAGGACCGCAACTCGGAAAATATGGGCTAGCGCCAATTTTTACACTTGATGTTTTTTTTTCTATTTTTAACTCTCTATCGCCCCATATATTAGCTTTTTTTTTATTGGGGTTTCTTCATTGGTCCAAATAATGTAGAAAAACTACAGGTAGGTGTGGTGTTTTTCCCGCTCGTCCAAGGACATAGACCGATTTTGCTGATTTCCAATATCAATGTCTGATCGATTGGCGTACTTAAACAGACGGACATCGCTCAATCGGCTTTGCTATGCATAAGAACTCAGAATATATATAATATGTATAAAGGGGTCGAAAATGGATACTTTAGAAATTACAAACGGAATGACAAACTTAGTTATACCCTTTTTCCACTCTTGGTGGTGAAGGTTATAAAACACTATCACTAATTGTTGTATACATCACTAAACCTAAATTAACATTTAGTATGACATGGAGTTGCCAACATATAACTAACAAACCATTAAAATCGTTTAATTGCTAATTTTGCGTTATTACACAATTCTGAATAAGAATTCTTTTAATGGTGTATAAAACAAATAGGGTTTATTAACTAATGTACACATAATGTACATATTAAGCCCAAAATAAGAATTTTTTTTAAATAAGTCTTTAAAAATATTGCTGAAATACTTTTTGCATCGGTATCGAGAAATAAAAAATTTTAATTTTAAAATGATTATAACTCGATCATTTTTAAACATATACATGCAGCATAATTTTACGGGTGTTGGCTAGGCCCTTAGGACCATGTAAAATTTTTAAAAATCATACAAAAATTGAAGAAATGTTATCAGTAGAAAAATTAGCAGGTTAAAGGTACCCAACTTTGAAATCATATAGCGCAATTCTTGGAAACTGGATGGTACCCAGCTTCAAAATTAAAGCTCAAATACTCTTCTGCTATTGTAATGTAATAGTTTTAATCAATGGCCCTAGTGTTTACAAATGGCTGTTATTTTCAAAATGTTAAATCCTACCCCACTGTGCATTGGGGAAAACAGAAATCGTGGGACGTGAGAAACAAACATTTAAAAATACATTAAAACCCACTACATCTAAAGCAACCAAGTTACATCCAACTAAGGGTCATTACAACTTGCCGTTACTTTAAGACGGCGTTTTGTCAGTTCGATAAATGGGCTTGCATTATAAAACCTTCACTAAATTTTTTTATTTTTTATTAAGAATGGAAGTTTTAAAAATGCAAAGCTATTTGTCATAGAGAAAATAGAGATACGAATGTGAAATTACAGAACACCGCAAAACATTCTTCAAAAAAATCTAGCTCGATTTAAACAAAAATGAGACTGTATTCGAAAATTCATCAGATTGAATTTTTTTCGTAATCAGCATATTAGCGGTGAAAATTGTGTACTTCTAATCTTTTTTTTTACACGATTTTGAAATAACACGGTTAATAAAAACAATCTTCTCCTGTTTTTACACATATTTTTTTACACAATCTTTTCAGACGTTTTTTGTTAGTTTGTATGTACATATTGAGTGTTGAGGTGAATTTTTACACTTGTAAATTGTGAAAAAGTCTTAAGGTCTGTACAGACGGTTGTCAGATCTTACAGTATTGTCAGAAAAATATACAGAAAACGCCTAACAATCGTGTGAACTAACAATTGTTCTCTGACAATATTGTCAGAAAAACCATTGTCACAAAATTGTCAGACTTCTACCTGACAATAAAATTGTTAGATATCTTACAATTGTGTGAACGCTTTTATTTGTATTGTCAGAAAGTTGTCAGGCATTGTCAGTATTAAATAAATAGTAATATGTTGGAAACTTTTAACTTCTGACAACGATATCATTGTCAGATAAAATTAAATGAAAAAAAGTGAAAAAGTGCTTAAAAAACCTAAAATAAAAGATAAATTAAAACAGAAAAAAGAAAAGTAAAAAATGGACAGCAACAGTATTTTACGGGATAATTTGATGGTGGGAAAAAACTTGCCTGTTTTCAAGCACTTTGAAAATGGCATATAGTTCTGCAGGAACAAAGCTCGAATAGTTGAAACTGGAATACGGAACAAGTATTGTATTGAGAATTTTGAAATTTTTCATATAAATTGACCATGTAGGTCCTATTTTTTCAACCGTCATAAACAAACGCTTGCAAATCGGACAGAATGTAGACAACTATGACCGTTGTTATAAATATATAAATATTCAATATAGAATTCATTTAATTTTAATATACGTACATATATGATGGTTGTAAAAAGTCGATTGATATTTATAAAGCACCTGTATTGCTAAGTCCTCTAAAAGAGCAAGAATAAAATTTGGATTTAGAAATTTAAGGGCATTCCAATAATTGATGTAATTTGGTGTATGTGACCACACCTTTGAACGGTTACATACAGACAACTGAAATTTACAGGGAACTTGTATTGCTAAGTCCGTTAAAAGAGAAAGTATGTAATTTGAATTTATAAATTAAAGGGTGTGCTCATACCTGATGTAATTTTACATGTATATAGCCCTATCTTTTGAACCGGTTTATAAAAACACTTGAAAATTTGACAAAATGTCCACTTATTTGTATGGCATTTTAATAAATATAAATAGTTAAAACTTTAAATTAAGGGGCGTCCCAATAGTTGATGTATGTGGCCAAGCTTTTGAACCTTTTTGTCTTTTGAATTTTTTAATTCTGACACTTGGCAATTTTTACCACCGTGTGAACTAACAATTTGTTGTCTGACAACATTGTCAGATAAATTTATTGTCAGATAATTGTCTTACAATGGAATTGTCAGTTTTCTGACAAATGCCTTGCAATCGTGTGAACTAACAATCTAAATGTTGGTTACAATTTGTATTTGCCTTGTCATTTTCAGTACATTGTTAGGTCTGACAATATTGTAAGACCTGACAACCGTTTGTACAGAGCTTTATTTTCGTATGTTTCAATTTATTGAGAGTGGACAAATTATGTTTTGTTTTATGTTAATACGATAAATTAAAAGCTAATATATACTACGCACACCTTTATTATTTATTTCATAATAAAAAATGTAAAAGCGAACAACTTTTTCTTTGGATTTTAAAATTTAAATTCTCGTTTCCATTAACGTGATTTTTTCCAAAACACTTTTTTTTTGCAAATCAAGTTCTTTGCTATTTGATTTTCCATACATTTTTCATTCTACCAAAACCACTTTAATCACTTGATTTATTCCAAAGCATATCGAAAATGTATTTTTTCGCACTAATTTTGCCTTTGCAAGTTTAACTCCGTGCTATCTATTCATATATGATGTTTTTATCGAAAAAGTGAGAATTACTTTTGTTTGTTACAAAAAAAGTGTTAAAAAAATAAAAATATGCAACAAAAAAGTTATTTTAACAATAAAAATGATTTTTTACAAAAAATAGCATAGTTTTTTTCTTTAAAGCAGTAAATGTCAGTGTTATGTCACAAATTCGAACTTACAAAACACTTCACCTTAATGGAAACACTTCATAGTGTTTTTTTTTTATTAGCTGATTATAAGTTGGTGGATACGTAGTATTATTAGACCTCTTTCAAGGTTGAATTAACAGAACCTTAAAAAAAATGTACTGTTTTTTTTTTTTTTTAACGATGTTTTTTTACACGGTGTTCCCTGGAACGTATGTACCAGAGAACTGCAAGAGTGTCTGTTTTTAATACTCTAAGTATACTCATCTTAAATGCGGTTGCGGTGTGATCGCCACCGCATTTCCTAAGTGCGAGTATTTACTATACCCATTCCATTTGAGTATAAGTGTCTAGCATACTCAAGTAAAATGTTTGCGATGCTGGCTTTACTTTATTGAAAGTTTATTCGTAATCATACTCACAACAAACACCAAGAGAGAGATTTTAACGTGTGTAGTGAGAGGAAAACAGAGTTATCAGATCAGAATTATTAAATCAAACACAATATCAAAAGTCGCTAATGTCTAAATTAGCTAACATACATTCTTCTTTGAAATTATGAAAGTTTATTTAATATATAACAGAAAATAAATTTAATAGAACCCGTAAAATTCGTCATATTTTCATTTATTAACAACACAACAAAAGTTTACTAATAACTCAAGAATACTTCATTGTTTATTATATTACGTTTTTGTTAGGGTTTTTTTAAGTCACACAGGAGAGAAATTTAAAAATTCTATTCGTTAAGCAAATAGATTTTTAAAATTAATAAATAGGTATAAAAGCAATAATTATATTTAAAAAAAATAAAATATGTAATCTAAAAACTTTATTTTATTTCTTATTATTTATGAGGTCTATGTCTATTCAGTCAATGCAATATTACATCTGCGTATATACAGTTTTGTTAAAACTAAAAAAATTAAGTAATTTTCCTTTTATTCAGGGATTCATTTTATCATTTTGTTTTCCTAAATACCGTTAATATCACGTTTATGACAACAAGGCGCATAAACTGAAAATAATTGTTCATAAAAAACAGCAACAAAATAAGTATACCTGCTTTAAATAGTGTACAAGAGCTGTGCCTTTAAGCGGTTTTTATTGCATTTTATTCATTAAATATGTGCTGTATTTCATACCTATGAAAACGGTTGTTGTCTGTTTTTCTGCTTATAATGTTTAAGCAATATTGTTTATAAATAGATCTGCATACAATGCAGTATTTCATAAAACGGCAGTAAAAAACTTTAATAGGGTAAAAATGTGGCAACGTTGCTTACAAATAAAGATAATTAAAAAATTCTCGCGTACGAGTATAAAAAATACTTAAAATTCTGATTGCGATATTTTTGATACTCGTTTTTACAGGAATGGGTAAAATAAACACCGCAACTTTTTATTGCGGTGTTTAAAATACTCGAGTATGAAAAGTATAGAGTAAGTATAGCGTAAGTATGCGGTGTACTCATGAGTTGCGGTGTACTCGTGCAGTTCTCTTTTATGTACCGGATTGTTTGTATACATCCGCAGAAATAAAACGTATAAAAAATTTTTATCTCTCTCTCTTAGGTAAACCGATCTTTTCTCTAAACAGATTTTAATAACAATTATATAGGCGCTGGTAATGTTGTCTTGAGCTTAAAAACCAAACATTGATGCCAGCCCCTATCAAAAGCTTGCTTGGCATCTTAAAACTCTGCTGAGCAGTATAATTTTCTTTTTAAAGCAGCAGTAATTACATTAATTATACGCTGACTTTGCTCAGAGGTGCCATGCTTGCGATGAAATCCAAATCCAATTGATAATTGGTAATATATTTTATCTTTCTAACGATTTCAACTAATTTTTAAGAATAATGGCAGCAAACTAATTGGTCTATAGGAAGAAACATTATTTCGGGTTTGTTTGGCATGTGAATCATAATAATTGCTGCATATTTCCATTAAGTGAGATAGTGCGACAATCTTAAAATTAAGTAAGATATTAATGTCAAATATAGTACAGCTTTATCCCATAAACTTTTGGCAACTATAGTCTATTTTGTCGCATTTAGGTGACTTACTATTATTAAGCATAGTTATTTCATTTTTATCTTCTGCGTAAGTGCACGGTTTAATCAGTAAATCCATTTGACAAGGCGAATGTGGAAACTGTAAAATTTTGTCTTCATCAGAAGAATTTGTAGCTGGGAAAGATTAGAAAGTTTGCTCTAGGTTTTTGGAAAAAAATTTGCCTTGATTTTGCTGATCTCCCCCAAGTGCCATTATCCTTAATAGGAACGTTTTGTTTCAGCTGGCCTTCTTAAGTCTTTTGAAGTTTTTCATAGACTATGTGTCTTGTGACTTGCTGCATTTATTTTAAAATTGTTAGATTTTTAAAATTTTAAGATGCGCGTTTGAAATTTGTTTTATCACGTGGATTTCTTGTGTGTCATATTCTTCTAAACCTTCGTTTATGCACAATCTATGTCTTGTTTCTAAAGGTAATAAAACATTCCTCTCAGTACCCTTTTTGGCTGTGATTTGATAGCATCGCAGCTTCATGAATGAGACATGTAAGATTTTCTAGTACTGTGTCTACATCGTACTTTTGGAAGTAAGATTTTATAAATAAATTTGAAAAACTAAAAATACTTATAATTTTTGCTTTTTTCATATACAGAAGTTTCCTGTGTTAATCATCTTAAAAAAAAATAATAATAATAATTTCTAAACAAACACAACCGCTGTTTTAATTTTTCTTGCTATTAAATCTGTACTAACAAAAACCAGATTCAAATTATTGGTCTCTCATTCTTTTGTGCTCTTTGACATGTATATATAATTTTATTTTTGTAGGCTGCCAATGGGGTTTATGGCTTGCAGCCTGGATTTGATGCGGTTTTAGGGAGAACGGATACTAACCCCAAAGCTTCAAACTCAAATCATATTCCATTCGAACAAAGTGTTGAAATTCAAAAACTACGCCCAGGTTCTGGACATCTTGAAGTGAGAAATAAAATGGATGGACCAATACATTGTGTTGAAATTAGCGATGTAAACATTAATTGTAATGATATAGTACTGGCTCAAGATCCATTGTGGAATCACGCGTCTGTGTTTAATAAAGAAATAATTCTTAATACAAATACCGTTCTGCACGAATTGTTGGTAAGTTATTTGTCATTGTGTTACTGACTAATGTTTTCTGTAATGTTTGGACCGATTTTGTTTTTGTAAATCTTCTATGACCAATATTTTATATATATATATATCTATATATATGTATATTAGATAAGTAAGTATTTGCTCATGATTTATAGACATTTTAGTGTTTGCCGAAAAGCTATAGCTGTTTATAGGAGTGAACCAATCTTCTAGAAATTTTCACAATTGGTTACTGGTGATCCAGGTAAAGGGTTGTGTATTTTTTCGATATCTTAAGTACGCGGCTAAAAAAAATAAATATTTTATCCTGTGTACATAAAAACTATAATAGCTAGAGCCTTGAAAATGTATATATATATCAATAGTTAAAAAAAACTGCATTAATAGAGTGAGCGTTATACCGACAATACAAAGTTATTGTAGTACACGTAAAGGACTATAACGAGTACAGCCTTGACATTTTTTACAAGTAACTCCCTTATTAATTTGCGTAGTGTAGCAAAATGCCTGCTGGACTATAACAACAATAGTACTTGCGATTACTCCTTTTGTGGTGGCGAAGCACACTGGGTAAAGGAAAGTTATATAAATATATTGTTGTGAGGAGCAAGAAATTTTAAAGAAACTTTGTGATCACAAAACAAAAAGGCTTAACACAGAATGAAATATAAACAAATAATACACAACCAAACAAACACTTGCATTGACTAACAGTTTAATATTGATGACTACCACTACCTGTATAATAAAATGTGATGATGGAAAATTCCATATTAAGATGTAGTTACAAGAAGCTTCCAGCATATTTAAGAACCTATAAGAGTCATTCTCATTTTTAACGATGTTTAGTAAAGATCATGTGTGCATATTTAATACAGCTGCTTTTCTCCGTTACTGTAGTGGGATAATAAATAATTTTCTAAATAAATTGTGTAATTGAATTAAAGGTGTAGAATATGGTTTAATTATTAAGAAAAAAGAATTCAATAAACTAAGTATTTATTATTATGTATTGCAAAACATCAAGATAAACAAATTATAAAAAAATTTGAGGACGAATTGCAAAAGATGTTAATACATAAATTCAAGCAGCTTGGTATATATATTGTGGCATATGTATTGTGGGGAAAAGAAGAGGCTGAGTTCTATGTTTGCTGCGATAGCAGTGAAAATGAAATAAAACAACCAGGTAAACAAAATGGGAGAAGAATTTCAAAAAAGCTCCAAATCAATAAAATGTATTTGTTGTCGACGAAAAAGTAGACGAAGTAGGAATCGGTTCATGCGGCACGGGCGGGGCATATTGTGTGGATAACCCATTGTAGTGGGTAGAATCCAAAAAACTAAACGACATTATAGCAGCGCAAATTCTTATAAAAAACCGAAATGATTGGAGAGTTCCTGTTAGAGTACTTAAACTGTTCATTAACAGAAATTTGACATTAAACATTGTGTATATAAAGCAATTTCCAGCTTCGATGTCCTTTCGGTTTCTATATCGAAAATCCTAGAAAGTTGTCAGTGACATTATTGTTGCTGGTTATATCAATGTTCACAACTCGTCTTGGATTTGCCATTCAAACCGTTCAACTCTCGAGGGCCAATATGTTGAGCTATTCGCCGTGCACAACCACCTAATGCAATTATTTAATGAGCCAACTCGCGACCTGTCTCTTACCTTACACCCTAATAAGTAAGCATTCTCGCGCCTCTCGGAAATTCAGATCACTGCACAATTTCCTCCTTTTTGGTCACTGAACTTCACAACGTTTCAAAAATGGCTACGAAACGTTTAAACAATATATACGAAAAGGCTTGTTTGGCTGAGCTTAACGATTTTTTCGGCATCTTAATTGGAAACTTTGTTTTCTGGACAATAGAGTCGATGCAATGGCAGAAATGGTTGTGAACATTATTTTGCTTGAAATGAAAACCTTCATTCCATCTAAGCAAATCCACATTAAACCAAGAACGAATTCTTGGTATAATGTAAGAAAGAATTCTTGGTTAAATCAAACGTGCAAAAACACTGTCAGATCCAGAGAGGAAGCATTAATACACCAACAACGCAGGTAATGATTCGCTAACAAAAAAGCGAGATCATCGTGTGCCTATTTCTTATTTTTCTCAATGACATTTACGTCAGACTTCCAACCCTATCTACCTATCTACAGTAGCATATGCCATTCATTTTCGTTTCGCAATAGACCAAGCCTTCGGGAAATTGGGGCTATGGGAAAGAACATGGATGATACCCTTAATCGCGACCTTTTGGTAATCTCCGACTGGAGCCCTCTGAACAGGGTTTAATTTAACTTCAAATGCCTAGGTTTTCTAAAACGGTGTAAGAAATACTTCACTGCAATGTCCTTTCTATATATGTTACCTTTTTTAGACCAAAAATAGAATACTACTCTCATGTATGGGCCGGTGCTTCAAAGTATATTTTGGAGTTACTAGACCGAATGCAGGAGAGAGTGACAAACCTCACCGGGTATCCAGCGCTATGGATTCACTGGAGTATCGACGTAATGTGGGGTGTGTTTCACTATTTTATAGGAAAAAAAAACTGGATGTGTTGTTATGAAATCAGAAAACTTGTTTCTGAAAACCGTAATTGCGTACGAGCAATGTGCTCTGCATCAAGAGCACATTTTTTTGTGGTCAATTGGCCAGTGAATCGCACTACGCATTACTGAAAAAATTCGTTTTTTAGCCGTACACTTTGTCTGTGGATAAACTCCCTGCAGAGGCTTAATCTACCTAAACTTAATTCAAATTATCATTAATATACTATGGTTAGATATATGTATAAACGCTTATAAAAGATATTTTAAAAACCTAAAAAAAAATTAATATTTTCTTTATTAATTTTTTTAATTTCTTTGCAAACACATTATTTGCATCGTCCATGCCATGTGTTGTGTTTAATGCATACGTAAAATATTTTATCTATTTTTCCAATCATTATTGGATGCGCAAATGTATGAAGGTATGTACTAATCAATGTGCGATGTGATCTTTCAATAGTTGATGATGGTAAGGGGCTGATGTTGACTCTTCTATTTTTATAAGTGTTAGAAGTTACATAAGAATTTGATTATTATATTCAGTACCCATATCACTGATTAATTTATTCTGTGACGTATACTACGCACATATACTTTTATTGCCTGCTTTTAATCGCTAGTTTTATTCTATCCATCTGGCCACACTTTATTTAGTTGTATGTAAATAGACGCATTAAGATTAATTGCGTATTCATTGTATTACTAATAATTCTCAATTAGTAGGTATTTTAGTTGAATAAGTATGCCATGTTTAGCAGGTATCGGGGCGATTCAAACGAGACAAGAATTTGAGATAACTGATATATATTGATATCGGTAGTGTGATTGCGTGTGAGTGTGAAGTGTGCTTAGTGTGCTTTGGGTATTTTATACCGCCTTGCACAGCGGCTTGGGCTTATCGCTTAAGCTGACTGTTTCGGTCACAGCGGCTTCGGCTAACTGTTTTCCACAGCGGCTTCGGTTGACTGTTTTCCACAGCGGCTTCGGCTGACTGTTTTCCACAGCGGTTTCGACTGACTGTTTTTCACAGCGGCTTCGGCTGACTGTTTTCCACAGCGGTTTCGACTGCCTGTTTTCCACAGCGGCTTCGGCTGACTGTTTTCCACAGCGGCTTCGGCTGACTGTTTTCCACAGCGGCTTCGGCTGTCTGTTTCCCACAGTGGCTTCGGCTGACTGTTTTCCAACTCGGCTTCGACTGACTGTTTTCCACAGCGGCTTTGGCTGACTGTTTTCCACAGCGGCTTTGGCTGACTGTTTTCCACAGCGGCTTCGGCTGACTGTATTCCACAGCGGCTTTGGCTGACTGTTTTCCACAGCGGCTTCGGCTGACTGTTTTCCACAGCGGCTTCGGCTGACTGTTTTCCACAGCGGCTTCGACTGACTGTTTTCCACAGCGGCTTCGGCTGACTGTTTTACACAGCGGCTTCGGCTTACTGTTTTCCACAGCGGCTTCAGCTGACTGTTTTCCACAGCGGCTTCGGCTGACTGTTTTCTACAGCGGCTTCGGCTGACTGTTTTACACAGCGGCTTCGGCTGACTGTTATTCACAGCGGTTTCGGCTAACTGTTTTCCACAGCGGTTTCGGCTGATTGTTTTCCACAGCGGCTTCGGCTGACTGTTTTCCACAGCGGCTTCGGCTGACTGTTTTCCACAGCGGCTTCGGCAGACTGTTTTCCACAGCGGCTTCGGCTGACTGTTTTCCACAGCGGCTTCGGCTGACTGTTTTCCACAGCGGCTTCGACTGACTGTTTTCAACAGCGGCTTCGGCTGACTGTTTTCCACAGCGGCTTCGGCTTACTATTTTCCACAGCGGCTTCGGCTGACTGTTTTCTACAGCGGCTTCGGCTGACTGTTTTACACAGCGACTTCGGCTGACTGTTTTTCACAGCGGTTTCGGCTAACTGTTTTCCACAGCGGTTTCGGCTGATTGTTTTCCACAGCGGCTTCGGCTGACTGTTTTCCACAGCGGCTTCGGCTGACTGTTTTCCACAGCGGCTTCGGCAGACTGTTTGTTAAGTTAGTATTGTAAGTAATTTTGTAAATATTGTAATATATTTTATGTCATTAACGATGATATAGAGGACAATCCTGTTGCTACTACTACTGAGTTATTCTCCAAGAAAGGCGAATATATTCGACGAGGATTCCTGACTGGTTGCACGCCGTAACCCGCATACTCCCGACCGATTGCCGAGCAATAACCCGAATACTTCCGACCAATTGCCGAGCAGTAACCCGAGTACCCCCGACTGGTTTCAGTAACATCCGACCTGTCGCGAATAAACGCCGAACATTATCGCCTGGCAACTCAACCATCATAACCTAAGCACTTCCGATTGATCAACGAAGCATCGTAGCTGTTACTACTTTACCAAAGTAAATAATTGTATGTATTAAAGCTGTAAATAAAGATATACGTATTTAATCCCAGAAGTGAGAAAATAAAATCGAATTATAACTTAAGGTTTTTGTGGATCCGTAAGTAAACCCTGGACAACCCTGATCTACCTCAGCCGACGACAAAATCCACGTTACAATTCGTTGGCCCATAAATTAAAATAAACTGTTACAATTAAATCTTTTGTTTTGGCGTCTCTACTATTTGCTGGTATTACTACTATATATTTTGTGAGATCACATATTATAGCCGTAATATATTGATAACCGGTTTCTGATATACGAAGAAGTCCTACTGTATCTACTGTTACAGTTTTGAAAGGTTTTTGCGCTAATGAATTATAATCATACAACACGTTTCTTTACATATTGTCTTTAGTGATATTTTTCGAATAATGTAATTGTTCAATAATCAAATTCTTTCTTAAGTAATCTAATCTAGGGTGTCCTCCAAAAAAGGAGTTGTAATGAAATTTTTTCAATATTTGTTCAGTTATTATCTCTATGTGTTAGCACTATTTGCAAATTATTTTTATGTTGATTAGCTTTTGGTTTTAATCTATCAGTTAATACGAGGTTAAAAAAATTATCTTTCAAATTTATTTGTACTTTATTTAGATTTTTTCCATTTGCTTCTTTTTCAAGAATATGAAACGCAAGAATATTAACGCTTGCACATTGGCGTGAAATACAAGAAAATGGGACAAAAGCCTGGAACTTCTAAACTATTTACCCAAACAAACTGTGATTTATAGAGGACTTTCTTCCATTTTTTTTTCTATTTGTGTTTTTATACCTTTACCATAGGTGAAAAAGAGTATATCTAAGGTTTTCATTTCGTTTGTAATTTCTACAATATCCATTTCCGACCCCATAAAGTATATATATTCTGAGTTCGATGTCCGTCTATCGGTATTTCCGTCCGTTTTGAAATAAACTTTGCCAAGGCACTAGATGAGATAGTAAAAATTTAAATACCCCAATCGATTAGACATAGCTTCGAAAATTTTGTTATTGAAAATTAGCAAGATCGGTCCATGTACCTTGAGACAGTGGGCAAAACACGACGCCTGTCTTTTTTATTCCATACCTTTTTTTAACTATCGTTTGTATTCCTGCAGGTAGTTGGTTACGTTTTCTACTTATTCACCTTCTTGGGCAACACCCTTAGTAAAACTTACAATATGTATGTATCAGAGACCTGCATGATTGCGATGCACACGGCAACATTTAGCTTTTTCAAAAATATATAGCACCTAACAATAAATAAAATTAATGCTGCTAATGCATGATTCATATCAATGAGACTTTGGTTAACATATACATGTTGCTGCTTGCAAGTTGTATTTATTCACATGATTCACAAAAGCAATGAATCAGTATGATTGTTTTAAATACTTCTTGGAAGAAGCTGCTGACGAATATAGCTTCACGAATGATAGCAAGTCGATTGAGCGATGTCCGTCTGTCCGTCCGTGTTTGATTTCACAAAAACAAAATATGTCTTTTGATCAGATATTGTGTCGAAAGGGGTTTTTAATTTTCGTGCACTCAAAATACTATGTAGGTAAATTTAAAAAAAATATACTTTTAACAACTAGTTTTTCATTTAAAAAACGGTCCACTTACATTTCATTTATATCAAATGTAATTTTCAGTTGTTTTTGAATGTTGATTTTATAACTAACGAAATATGTAAAAACACGTAATTTTTCTGTTATTCCAACGTACGAAAAAATAACCTATCAGAAAAGTAAAAAGTACCGTTTTTTCATTTATTTCAACTAAAAAAATGTAACCTACCAAAATATTAATAATAACAGATTCTGTATTTATTTTAATTTATAAAATTGAAACTACTAAAACAGTAAAATTAACTTTTTTTCTTTGATTCCAACTCTTTAAAAATAACCTACCAAAACAATAAAAACTACAGCTTTCTTATTTATTTTAAACATCAAAAGGTCTTTATTTATTTATTGATTATTTATTTTATTTTGATACACAAATTCTTCTTATTCTTTAACTGCTTTATGTTTTTGTTTTTCTTTGAAAGTCAACGGATTTCAGGATTATTATTGCTGAAAAAATAATGTACTTTAAAAAGAAATTTTTATCGCTCATTTAGATATAAAACGCCTTAACTAAAAAAAAAATATTTTAAGATAATCACAGTTGACGTTTTTGACTTGTTAAATGATTCAGAAATAAGGAATCAATTTAATAAAACTTGCATCAAATTTATATTAAAGAGGATGTTTTGGACAAACAAAGTGGAATGTTTGAATTATGACCTTATTGCTGTCATCCATAAACTAAAATGTGTCGTTATTTATGAAACGAAAAACCGTGTTTCAGTTTATTTGTCGATACATTTTAAAAAGATTGCCTTTTCATATGTATTAATATATATATATATATATATATATATATATATATATATATATATATATATATATATATATATATATATATATATATATATATATATATTATATATACGGGAGAGAGGAATTCGAATTTTCGAAGTCAGCTGTTTTGCTTTAAGCTGTGTTGTGTTGTCTTAAAATTTGCAAAATAAACACATTTTTGTGAAAAACAATTATTAAAGTTGAAAATAGTAAATAAAATTAAAGAGCTAAAATCGTAAATAAAACAATTGTGATAGTGTAAAAAAAGTAAATACCTAAAAAAAGAGAACTGAAATCATAATTAAAAGAAAATGTTTAGTGTAGCGTTTCACATGTTAGCTGTATCAACAGAAGCAGAGGAAGAACAACATTCCAAAAATACGCAAAGAATTGCAAGAAGGGAGTTGCGTGATGGCACAAACCCACTTGAGTTGCCTCATATATTGTAAGCATATAGTGATACTATTATACATATTTTATCTTTTAATAATGCTTTTTACTTTTTGTATTCAAAGATTTGAAAAATATTATAGGGTGAACAAACCTGCTTTTAAGTATTTGTTAAACGTGTGTACGACACACTGTCAACCAAGTATGAAGTCGTTCGCAAGTTCCCCAATTGTAAAACTAAGTGCAACTTTACGTTTCTTTGCCGAAGGTGGGTACCAAACAGGTATAGGGAAAGATTATGAAGTATCTATGGCCCAATGTACCTTGAGCAAAGTTCTAACAGAAGTGGTAAACATATTTGAAGAACAACTGTGCATAAAGTGGATTACTTTTCCTAGAGCAGCAGAAGAAAAGCAAAAGATTTCTCTATCCATGTACGTAAAGCACGGCATTCCTAGCGTTATTGGCTGCATTGACGGTACGCATGTCCGCATTATTGCTCCTTGTAATAACAAACATTTATACTACAATAGAAAGGGTTACAACAGCTTAAATGTCATGCTGGTATTTTCAGAAATATCAATATATATGTATGTATATATAACTTTTTTTTTACATTTATAGGTATGTGATCCTGAGCTGAGGATTCGATACGTTGACGCGTCTCATCCTGGTGTGTGCCACGATGCGTTTATCTGGAATACCAGCGATTTGCGACTGCATCTTGAACAGGAATACCTAAGAGGTTGCAACGACTATTGGCTCCTTGGTAAGTTTAAGTAACAAAAAATTCGATAGATTATGTAGTTACATTTTTGTATAATAAAGCGACGCTGGATATCCTTTGGAACCGTGGCTTATGACTCCTCACAGAACTCCAGAGGATGGGAGTATAGAAATGAAATTTAATGAGATCCATGCTAAGTGTCGCAACGCAATTGAGCGAACCAATGGTGTCCTCAAAAATAGATGGAGGTGCATTCTTGGCGCCAGAGAGCTGCACTACGCACCAAAAAAAGCAGCGAAAATAATAAATGTTTGTTGTGCATTGCATAACATCTGCATTTATTTTAAATGCAACTTCAATGCACATGATATTGAAAATGCAGAAAATTTTTCAACACCAGAGTATGATGTGGTATCTTAGCCTCACAGCAGTATATGTCTGCAGCCCAAAATATTAGAAACAATATTGGTCATAGTTTATAATTTTATCACACGCAAAGAAATACACAAAATATATGTAAATTTTTATATAGTTTATTAAAAAGAAAACTAAAAACATTCTTCAAGAACGAAAAACAAAATAGAACAAAAAATAAATAATACTGTAAATAAATGTTTTGCGCATTTCGTAAAAAAAAACTTAAAACTTAACTAAATAAATTCATTTTTTCAAAACTAATTGTATGTCACAGGTACTTTCAATATACATATTTCATCACATATCATCACTGAAATAATTAATTATTGGCCCTATTCACGATCTTGTGCAAATGGTCTTGCATCATAGCATTTGCAAAATTGTGTAGCATATTTTACTCATTACTATATGTTTTGTTGGTGTAAACTAAAAGTATGCTACACAATTTTGCAAATGCTATGATGCAAAACCATTTGCACAAGATCGTGAATAGGGCCATTGTATTTTAAACTTTCTAATTCTATCAGTCTTCGATTTTTTTCAATTTTATCTTCCACTTCCCTCAGTCTTAATTGTTCCATAACCAGGTTGTGTCGTTTTTGTTCCTTAAGCTCTTCCTTCTTTAAATAATAAAGCTCTATGGAGCGGTAAATTTTTTTGGTGTTTTGATTCTGCTCTTTCATGCACTCTAATATATTCTTTTGGATGCAGATTTTCTCAGCAAGGATGTTGGCTGATGTAACTTGCGCGGGCCGCTCCACTAATGATTTTTTAAATTTTTTGTTAGGTGACTGAGACTAAAATCTCCGTTAATATCTCATCGGTGATATCATCGGTTTGTTTGGAAGAGGAGCCTAATCCAAAGGTGTTGGCCACTCCTACTGATTCTTTCAATCCAATCAAACTATATATGGCCTCCTCACTTACAGAAAACTTCTGTTCCATATTCGGTCCTCCTCCAGTTCCTTTGCTTAACTTGTGGTTTTGGGCGGCCTTCTGTCTAACATATTTTTTTTGATCAGACCATACCTGAAAAATTCAACATTTGCTTTTGTCAGCAACGACAGAATTTATCAAACATATCTTTTTCCACTCCGAAACACATTTTACGGGTGGTCCCATTGAATTCAACTCCGCCTCCAAGTTACACCAGAATCGGTTTAGCTCATCTCTTCCTTCTTTGTGCATTCCACGAGCAATATCCGGATGAATTTGCATCTTATTAAGCATAATCTCCAATTGTTTTTTATTTGTTATTTTGGACCTAAATATAACGAATAAAAAACTGACTATATTTATTATTTTATAAATTAAAGTTATTATACTTACATTTTTTAGCACAACTCCCTTGCAATTTTTTGGCGGAAATTTTTTTATCACATTCTCCCATTTATTGACATTCATAATACCCACTTTTTTCCCGGGGAAGAGTTTCCCATTTTCGAACTTCGTTTAGAATAAGGGAAAAGGTAGAAGGGAAAAATTTCACGGGGAAAGTTTATTTAGAATAAGGGAACAGGGAGTAGGGAAAAGGCGATTTATAATAATAACTATTAAAAATTTATCGATTTTATAAATTAATGAAAATTTACTTATTTTCGGCATATTGCTTCATTTTTAATTTAATTTCTAAACATTTTTAGAAATAAAAATTATTTACAAATGTATGCGAAAAAAAATTAAAATTTTATTTTCGTTTTTTTACAAAACTTTAATTTGTACAACACAAATCCAGAATTGTTATTCTTCTTAAAATTATCAGGAAAGTTATGTTTACTTTCTTTAATAACCCTGCTTTCATCATTTTGACGTAGCATTGGAGCTTTTGTTTAGGTATGGCATTTCAGCGTAAAGGCTCTGCGGAAGAGAACGTTCCGCTTTCCGTTTTTATTTAGGTACGTCTGTTAGAATGTTGGTTCAGTATAGACTACATTATATGTCATTCGAAAATAGGGATACCAATGTGCAAGCAGTCAATTTTATGGGTAAAATGGTACTAAACAGTTTTAAATACTGTTTACAGAACTATACAATAAATATTTAAATAGATTTTTAAGATAATTACAGAGGACACGCTGACGAAGTCGTGGATACCGGTTCTAGGCAATAAAAATAACTGCTGTAATAGTTTAAGCCCTTTCACACTGTAATACTGAGTATTAAAATTTATCAAATACTGAAGTGCTGGAAGAAAGTTAGAAAACAAATGTAAGACAACTGTCAAACAGTACGAACAGAAATTTGTCAAATTTATTTTTAGATTCTTTTTCAATTTTTTTTACTCATATTTTTTTTACTCATAACTTTGATCCTTAAAAATGTTTTGTAACCTTAGATTTTCTGGCAATCATGGCAATTCCAGACCACCTGTAAATTAATTCGCCTGGGCTTTGTTAAACTGAGTTGCATTTTCTTATACGTGTGAGCACGTTTTGTTTTTTCAAGTGGCTGAGAATTCGATGTTCTTTGTTCTATTACATAAAAAATGTAAACAAAACGTAACAAAAAATAGCATTTTTGAACTCGATTAAAAGCCTACATGTAATCGCATAAAATTTTGCTCTGTTATCATAGTTGTTAAAATAATACAAGTGTTTACCTGAAACAATTAGAGTAATTTTGCAATAATAGCACGACAACTATTCTTCTTGCACACATTCCGCTATAAACGATCGATAGCAGATTAAAATACAAATCGATCGTAATATACATACATAGGAAGAACATTTTTAAAATATCAAAAAATCCCTCAAATTTATAAAATGATTTTTTCAATCACAATGCAGCTCATTTAGTTTAGAAATTAAAAAAAAAATTAAATATATAAATTAATTTTTCCGCTTATATCTCGAAAACAGTTTGGCATGCACAAATATAGCTAAATACAATCAGATGTAAAAAAGCGATCAAATTAAATAGTTCTTGCGTTGTATATGAAACATATAGGTCTGTCAAGTAACTTTACTAGCAAAAACTAGCAAAGAGAGCATAAAACAGAAATTTTCAGACTCATTCTGCCAAAAGTAAAAAAAAAAAATAAACGATGGATTTACTAGCAAAAATTAGCAAAGAAAATTGTTTTGGCTTCGGGAATGATATGTATGTACAACCAGCAAATACTACCATTTTTAAAAAAAATGTACTAGAGTGCAAAAATGTGTAAAACAAAGACCAGCAAACTTGTGACCACACAAAAAATTGAAAATTATACCCCAAATAACTAAACAGGAAAAATATGTACATAAAATGTTTTAAATTTTCTTTTATTTATTAGGTAATTTTGTAAGTGCTTATGATGTTTAAACGTATCATGAACATAATTTAATTCTGCAATTAGTTTTAATAAACATTCTTATTGTGATTTAGATGTAAATATATATGTATATTTACTAAAAATAATTTTAACTTCATGCATGTGTACAACTTATAATTATATATACTGTTCTTCTTTAAATTGTACCGAAAAAAGTAAATTGCTTTGAATGTTTCATCACTGGCTTGTTTACTTTTAATTCTACAAACAATACAAACACTTGCTAGCTCGTAGATTTTAAACCAAATTTCTGTTCTTTTACACTCCTTTGTTGTGTACTTCTATAGCTATATTAAAAAAAATAAGAAAATAATATTATTTTATATTCTTTTAATTGTGAAGTACTTACATTTTCTTCAAAGTTGCAAAAATTTCTTTTTTATTTTGTAAAAAAAAAGTAAGAAACAGCTGTTTGGCCTATTTTTGCCAGTAAAAATTTTACTAGTCCAAACATTCAACAATTCTTTATGCTCTTTTTTCACTAGTAACAATTAGTATCAATTTTTAATTACTGAACAGAAATATTGATTGTGCGTATAATTTGTTAACATATTTTCTGCGTGCACATGTAGTTTGTTTACTTTTTTCTGCATGCAAATATTTTAGTTTATTTCACAAACTATTTGTATAATTTTAAGCCATTCGTCAAATTTAACGAGTTATGACTTCTGAAAAGAAGTATTTCCGAAAATAATCTATACAAACACGAAATCTTATATTTGTTCTATATAGCTTTTAATTAAGATTTTATCACTCAATAACTATCTCTATCAAGGACAAAGTATCTTACGTGCAGCAACCGGAAAATCTGATTCTACAGCCTTGCAGCTTGTACAGATGTTTATCTTTTGTTTTTAAATGTATGATAAATTGATGAATTATATGATTATTATATGAATATTGTAACATATAAAAACGCAATATTTTTTAAAAGTTTGTTTAAATTTTTCCATGTGTGTTTGTATAAACACTATTACCGACATTGCTGTTACTTTTTAGCTTTGTGGTTTTTTAATTAGCAAGAATTTGCTTCGATATATCTTCTGAATGCAAGTGTTTCAAAAACTTACCCACACATATTCTGGGAGGTATTTTCGATCTCTATGGATTAGTGAGTTCTTTTTTATATTTTGAACTACCAATCCATGGCGAACCAAATGATAGGCGATGGCCAATTCAATCAATTTCGTCGATAGCCTTACTGTTAAACTTCGTGTTTAAAAAATCAGCATAGTATAATTTTGTTTTTTTTATGCTTGATAGTTAAGTTACCAGCAAAAATGAGTAAATTTGCGATCGCCACCACCTGTTATTTGATTCGCCTGGAACTTTTGTGTCAGCTATTAAAAAGCGGGCGTCAAGTGACATTTATTTTACTAGGTAATAGCGGCTCTACAGCAAAACCAACATGGCTTTTTATTGGTGCTGTGTGCGTTGGAAATGTCAATGTACTTACATAAATTTAGTAACTTATTTGCCACAGTTGCACATTAATGTTTCATTCGTACTTTTTCCAAAAATTATTTCTATATAAATAAACAAAATTGCAAAACGAAAAACATTTAAAGAACATATTTTATAGATTTAATAACATTCATGTACATATTTACATTTTGTGGTGTATGTTCTATGATAAATTTTCATAAAGATAATTACAAGTTATTTTCTGTTTTGTGTTTGTGTTCAACCATACTAAAAAAACAGCGGTGTTCATCGCTTATATCGTATACACTTGTGTGTAAAAATACAAATTTAATTTTAATTTATTATATTTGTTAAAAATTGGGTAGAAATAAATACGTTGTTTTTTCTACATTTTCTATTGAATTAAAAACTTAAAATTTAATACTGTAGTTCTAATTACAATTTTTCTTTATATAAGTATAACACAAAGCACAATCAGCTGTTTCCGTACGGAAAGTGCGATCAGTTTCGTATCTTGCTTAAAGAAATCACATTTAACGAAATTTGATGAAAAGTTATCTTATATACATTATAGTTTACCACATATAATTAAATGAATTTGCGCAGTTGTTTAAGTTTGCTTAAGTTATTTTATGTTAATGCAAACAACAAAATATCTTTGCATATTATATAAAAGAGTTAAACCTCGATTATCCAGCTCTCGTGGGACCGGCGCCAGTACGGATTATCGAAATACACGATTAATAGAGGTTATATCAAAATATGTATACAGAAACAGCAACTTAACTGATATGTTTTTATCGCAGTCATGAATCAAAGTAATTGTGTCTTTAATTACTCGTAAAGAAATTTTCTTTCTCTTTTTGGTAATTTACTATTTGAAGGAGCCATTATTCCACAGCAGGTCTGCTAACACCTTTCACTTAATAAAGGAATTGGAGCGCAAATATATTCTCATGTGTGGACACAAAAACTTTAAAAAGGGGAGACACCTGATTATGATTTACACAATAAAAACCATATAAATGATAGACGGGCTAATAAAGGTATAAATCTAAAGCAGGGATAATATAGGAAAAAAAAAAAAGAACCACATGCCGGTTAATAGATGTAACCGATTAATAGAGGCCTGGTTAGTCGAGGTTTAACTGTAATTTACTTTTGTTTATTTTTTTAATTTCATATTTTGTTTTTTTAACAATTATTTTTAACAACAGACCTAGATTTTGTAGCAACAATATCCGTGTTGTTTTTTGTGTGGTTGCATTGCTGTAGCCGTGCAATCACCTGTATTAATTTGCCTTGGGCCAATGCATTCAGCAGTACTTATTCGCCCTAATTGGTTAGTTAAATCAATTTGCCGATGACTAAACCTGTCCCTGCTGTTGTTTTTATTTATGGTAATATGCTCATGCCGTAATTAAAAAAGATAATATCGAATTGAAAAGATGAAGAGGTCAAAGTTTATTTAAATTTCACGTAAATAAGTAAATAAATAAAATATATTTGAAATGGAAAACACCTATTTTTTAATTCTTATCTGTATGTCTGTGTTCGCATCATGTTAAAACTGCTGGATCAATTTGAAAAATATTTTTTGTGAAGCACCCTTAGAACGTTGGTATAGGTAAGCAGTCACTTTTATTGGTTTTAAACACTGTTTACAGAACTATACAATAACTTCCGTATTCATAGAAAATAAAATAACTTTGAAATTGTTTTTATAACAAATTTTTCATACAAATTTGTCCTGAAATATATTTCAAATCTATTTTGATTTTCTATGAATATGTCACTAAATAGATTTTTAAGATAATTAGAGAGGACGTGCTGACGAAGTCGTGGATACCTCTTGTATGTAAAGTCACGTTAGATTTTCTGGCGATGACAATTCTCATTTGTTGAACATAAACAAAAAACCGCTAGGCTATTAAGACCACCTGTAAATTAATTCGCCTAGGTTTTGTTAAACTGAGTTGCATTTTCTTATACGTGTGAGCAAGTTTTGCTTTTTCGAGTGTCTATGAGTTCGATGCTCTTTGTTCTATTACATGAAAAATGTAAACATAACGTAAAAAAATTGCATTTTTGAACTCGATCGCAACTTAATATATTTAACAGCCTACATGTGAAAGCATAAAATTTTGCTACTGTTATTAAAGTTAGTAAAATAATAAAAGTCTGATACCTCAAACAATTAGAGTAATTTTGCAATAATAGCACGAATAGAAGGAAGCAATCTCTTAAAATGTCAAAAAAATCCCTCAAATTAATATTTTTTTTTTTTATTTTGAAAACTATTCCGCGTGCACATATAATGATGTACGCAATCGATACAGAATCAAATACCAAGCAATGGTGTTATAGCTTGTTTTTTGAGAGGCTTTATGAAAGAAGTTAGTAAGCACCAAACTTTTAAACAGTAAACAAATCGCTTAAACTAATAACTCGAAAACTATTTTGCGTGGAAATATATCCAAGCATATGATTGATAGAGGATTACATTACGAATCAATCGTGGTGCAGCCCATTTTTGGAAAGACTGTACGGAAAAAGTTATGAATCAGCAAACTTAGAAATGTAAAAAAAAAATATAAAATTTATAAAATTAATTTTCCGCTTATATTTCGAAAAAGCTTATTGAGCAGAATAAATTTCATATGTAAAAAATCGCTCAAATCAAATAGGTATTGAGTTATATATGAAATATATAGGTCTGTTAAGTAACTTTACTAACAAAAACTAGCAAAGAGAGCATAACACATAAATTTTTAAATGTAAAAAAAAAAATAAATGAACAATTTACCAGCAAAAATTAGCAAAGAAAATTGTTGTGGCTTCAGAAATGAAATATAAGACTTTAAGACTGTACGGTATGATCATTAAATAGTACCATTTTTAAAGCAATTATACTATAGCGCAAAAATACAAAAAAATTGAAAATTTTACTCCAAATAACCAAACAGGAAAAATGTGAAATTAAAATGTTTTACATTTTCTTTTAGTTATTAGGTAATTTTGTAAGCGCTTATGAACTTTAAACGTATCATGAACAAAATTTAATTCTGCAATTAGTTTTAATAAACATTCTCATTGTGATTTAGATGTTAATATAAATTTATCAAAAATAATTTTAACTTTTTATATGTGTATAACTTATAATTATATATACCGTTCTTCTTTAAATTGTACCGAAAAAAATTAAATTGCTTTAAATGTTTCATCACTGGCTTGTTTACTTTTAATTCTAAAAACAATATAAACACTTGCAAAGCTCGTATATTCTAAACCAAATTTCTGTTCCTTTACACTCTTGCGTTGTGTACTTCTATACCTAAATTAAAAAAAAAAAATAACAAAATAATATTGGCCCATATTCATAGTTATAAACTAAAGTCGACTCTTGTTAAAGTATACTCTAAAATAAGAGGCTCTTATTATCTTTTTTGCTTTCATAGTCAAGAATAAAGTATACTTTAAGTTTTGGCGCCTTCCACTGGGTGTCAACTGTAATTTGATAAATGGTTTCATACAATTTCTAATCAAACATTAGAAAAAGTAACCTTGTCTTTATTTTTTTCACTTTGGTATAAAAATCAGATACAGAGTATTGTGTTCTTTAACCAAATAAAATAATTTTGGAAAAATGTTTTAAAAACAGCCTTAGGTAGTTTTAAATTTAGAGTTGACTTTCTCGCCTAAAGTATATTTTAAATTGTCTATGAATAAATTAGAGTCGACTCTAAAGTAAAACCGACTTTAGTTACCTTAAAGTATACTTTATTTTAATTATGAATAGTACTTGCATTTTCTTCAAAGTTGCAAAAATTCTTTTTGTAAACAAAAGTAAAAAACAGCTGTTTGGCCTATTTTTGACAGTAAAAATTTTACTAGTCTAAACATTCAACAATTCTTTACGCTCTTTTTTCACTAGTAACAATTAGTATCAATTTTTAGTTACTGAACAGACCTATTGATCGTACGTGTAATTTGTTTAAATTGTGTTGCGTGCACATGCAGCAAATATTTTAGTTTTTTTTTTTGGAAATACTCATTTTTTGTTCCTCTTGGTGTTTAAGAGTTAGATGTTTTTGAATGTTTACCTTCTTTTCCCATGTTAATAAATAGATAGTGATAGTATACTCTAAGTGTAGAGAATTTTTTTTTATATTTGTGTTTATATTTCAACTGAATTTGCCTTGAATACATCTTACTAAATGTTATTTTATAATAAAGAGTGCATTTTTATTAATATAGAGTGTTACGAGTAGGCCTAACAAGATTAAAATAAAAACAGAAAACAATAAAAATTTAATTGGTCAAAAATATAAGATTTCATGAATAATATTTTATTTTGCTTTGAAAACTATAGAGCTTGCTATAAAAATAATTTAAAATCAAAACTTATAGTGATTTCTTTTCCACAAAAATAATTTTACCTCGTTAAAACGCGCTTATATATAAAATGTCTTGTCAAATGTTTATAATCTGTACTTGTCAAAGTATATTTATTTTACTAGGTAGCGTCTTCCACCCAGCTGGTTCGTAGTTGGAAATGTCAAAATTTGTTTGTATTTTTCTTTGTTTGTTTAAGAATTACAATAAACACTATTAACAAGCATTTGCAAAACAAAGCAAGTACTTGTATTTAGAGCAAGCAAGCATTTGTATTTAGACCAATTATTTTCTATTGCTCTTTATGCTTTTGATATTTTCAACACACAAAATAACAATAAAAAGCCATGTTGTTTTTAAAATGAAGCATTTGTTGTAGAGCCGCTATTACATAGTAAAAGAAATGTGACTTGACGCCCGCTTTTTAATAGCTGACGGAAAAGATCAAGGCGAATCAAATACTAGGTAGTGGCGACGGCTCAAAATAAAAAAATCTTAAAGCGACTGGTGGTGGGCCGTCACAAGAAGTAAGTTTGTCCCAGTTAACAGGTTGCAGCGGACCTATTGCATATGGAACTGTCTGTTAATCCGTAAGGCAATTGTTTTGGTGACAATACGGCAGAAAATGTACAGGAGTTACTGGAAAACGTGCAGCAAGGAACTGAACTGCTAAAGCAACCTGAGCTCCTAAAAGAAAATGAACCTGAACTGACTACAGAACCTGAAGAGCAAATTGGACAAGAAAAGAAAAAGCGCCAAAACGAAAACAAACGGAAACATACAGATGAAAGTCTTCAGCAACCACAAAAGAAAAGAATTCGGCTAGAGGATAAGCGATTCAGTCTGCTTCAAGAACAAACTGGTACCCAGAGTGAGCTTGTGTCTACCCTAAAAAAATAGAAAAAAGTCTTTATAGAAGAAATGAAATATTAAAAGAAGCAAATGACCTCAAGAGAAAAAAATATGAAGTTCTGAAAGAAATAAAGGATATAAAGAGAAGGAAATTCGATTTAGTTTTAGAAGATCATTTGCTAAATAGGAAAATTAAAGAAAAGAAACTTGAAATATTAGAAAAACAACTAGATAATTTAAACAACTAAAATATTTAAATAGTTACTTTTGTAGATTTAACAATAGTTTTAATGAATACCTGAATTAAAATCATCTGTGCATTTACCAATTAATTTTAGAAAAAACTATTATATCATAAACAACCTAAGAATGTAATTTAGTTAATTTATTATTATCTTTTTTAAGTCATAAGCATAAATGTGATTTTTTTATTTACTTTTGTTTAACACTTTCTTTAATTTTAGTCCGCCATTAAATCAAATACTGTTTAATATTAAAATGAACTGTTTAACATATAAAATAAAAATAATATTAAAAAAACCAACGAAAGCTTATTCATTTAAACATAGCATTATCCTATTTCTTATTTCTGTTGCCAAAATATTAGCTACATTTTCGTTTGAGCTAACGACCGCAGATTCCTGTAGTACTATTGGGTCTTCCTCCCAATTAGCTTTATAATGTTTTCCAATGTTATACAAAGCGCAACAAACATTTATAATAGATGTAGCATTTTCAGGCGTGTAGTAAAGGCCGCGTTCCGCAGAAAGGCATCTAAATATGGACTTGAGGACACCGTTTGTTCACTCAATAATATTTCGAGCCTTGGAATGGATTGTATTATATTTTCCTTCCGGCCACTGTGGTTCAGCAGAACGAAAAGGTGTCAAAAGATATGGTTCCAAAGGAAAAAGTATAATACAACCTAGCAGCCATGTGTTTTGCCGGAAATCTGAGGCAACTGCTTGCTTTAACGGACTGTTGTTCCATATGAAGGCATCATGAGTGGAACCAGGGTGCCTAGCGTCAATATACCTTAAGGCCAGGATTCACTATCATACACAATCGTACGATTTAATCACACAAAAATCTGACAGAATTCTGTCCTACTTTAAAAATCGTTCCAAAATGGCGTCGTAGGTGCCACACTATTATACAAAAAAGATGCAAAAACATATGATTTTAATATTTTGTTGTTTTTTCTCATCATCATCTTAAAAAAATCAACTCTGATCGCATAGAGAAAAATATTTTATGAATTATTTCAAAAGATTATAAAATCGTACAGATCTGTCAAAAAATCTGTCACACACATACACTTTTAATCCACACTATCATACATTTTGAGCACACATGCAATTTTTGACAGATCGTACGACTGAGTATGATAGTGAATCCTGGCCTTTATTCGCATTTTATAATCACACACCTATAGAGAAGCTATCATTTACAAAAGGAACAAGTATTTATGAACTTAGCATAATAACTTACCAATAAAACATTCAAACTAAAGTATTCCTTTCAGTTTATATATAAATGACGAATTTCTTTTTTCGGGCCCATGATGTGCACATGATTCCTATCTATACACCCAACAACCCCTGGAAACTTTGTTTTTGAATAGAAATAGTTTTTTCTATTAACAGAACAACCTCTTTTAAAACTTTGGACAACGTTGGTTGCGCCATTCCTATATTGAAATCATTGCCGTATGATTTTTGAAAGCTGCCTTCCGCAAACAATCTTAGAGCGGCGCAAACTTTTAACAGTGGAGGTATTGCTGTGGATCTATGACTTTATTTTAAGTCCTTATACAAAGTGTCCACTATGTAGGTCACTGCATCTTTTGGCAGACGAAAATATGACTTAAAACTTAACAAGAAATGTTTATTGAAAGTAATTTTAAACGCATTTATGTATATAAACATATACTCACAGAACAGGTGGTAATTCAAGGTGATTCGAATTGTCCCTCAAGCGCCGTCTAATTGATGTCACGTTCACGACTTCTTGGTTCTCTTGGTCGTCGAAAAAAAAATACTCCACGGAACTTGGCATTTCAAAAAATTTATTTATGTTTTACCACTTTGTAAACTATTTTTTTCACATATTTTTGTTTTTTTATTTGTATTTATTTTATATTTTAACTTTTTTCTGTATTTTAAAACTTTCTACCACTTTTCTATTTATAGCATTGTATGCTTGTTTACATTTATTTTCAGTTGCCGATGTGTCAAAATAGGTATTTCGATAACTTCTTGGCAACTGAAAAAAGTTGCCATCCATAATATGAATTTTTTTGTTCGGTTGCTATCCATAATCGACTTATTAGATTTGTGTTTTATAATTGAAAAAAAAAACAACCTAGCAACAGCAAAATAATTTTCTTTAATTATTTGCATAAATATGTTATACTGCCACGAATTACTGCTCTAATAACAAACGTTTGCTTTGTTTTGCATATGCTTGTTGTTGGTATTTTTGAAGTTTGTAAACAAACGTGGTAAAATATAAACAACTTTTGACATAAGCAACTACAACCGCTGGCGGACGACACTACCTAGTAAAATAAATGTACCTTGATTTCAACGCTGGCACGGACGGACAACGCACAATCGACTTTGTTATGCATAAGAAATCAGAATGTATACACTTTATGGAGGTCGGAATGCATATTGTAGAAATTACAAACGGAATGACAAAATTAGAAAAAACCCTTTTTCTACTTTTGTGGAGAAGGGTACAAAAGCGAAGCGAAAAACTTTCAGCTGAGCTCCTGCGTGTATTGATACAGATAGACATACTTTGGTCAATGAATTCAGCTGTACTGAATTGCCTTAATTGTTTCGTTAAATCAATTTTCCGATGGCTAAACCTGTCCCTGCTATTGTTTCTATTTATTGTAATATGCTCACTGCGTAATTATAAAACATAATATCGAATTTAAAAGATGAAAACTTAAAAATTTATTTAAATTTTACGAAAATAACTAAATAAAATAGATTAGAAATGTATTTAACGACATATTTGTATGGAAACAGCTATTTTCTAATTTTTATTTGTCTGTCTGTGTTCGCATCATGTTAAAACTGCTGGATGTATTTGAAAAATATTTTGTGTGAAGAACTCTTACAGCAATACCTAAACAACAGCGGAAAACGTTTTTTGCTGTCAAAAGTACTCATGCCCATACATTTTGTATGTAGCATACTGAAATAACGCGGCGGCAACGCTTTGCAATTGGAAAATCCAATTTTGACAAGGCGTTTTATAATAATAACTATTAAAAATTTATCGATTTTATAAGTTAATGACAATTTACTTATTTTCGGCATATTGCTTCATTTTTAATTTAATTTCTAAACATTTTTAGAAATAAAAATTATTTACAAATGTATGCGGAAAAAATTAAAAATTTATTTTCGGTTTTTTTTACAAAACTTTAATTTGTACAACACAAATCCAGAATTGTTATTCTTGTTAAAATTATCAGGAAAGTTATGTTTACTTTCTTTAATAACCCTGCTTTCATCATTTTGACGTAGCGTTGGAGCTTTTGTTTAGGTATGGCATTTCAGCGTAAAGGCTTTGCGGAAGAGAACGTTCCGCTTTCCGTTTTTATTTAGGTATGTCTGTTAGAATGTTGGTTCAGTATAGACTACATTATATGTCATTCGAAAATAGGGATACCAATGTGTAAGCAGTCAATTTTATGGGTATAATGGTACTAAACAGTTTTAAATACTGTTTACAGAACTATACAATAAATATTTAAATAGATTTTTAAGATAATTACAGAGGACACGCTGACGAAGTCGTGGATACCGGTTCTAGGCAATAAAAATAACTGCTGTAATAGCTTAAGCCCTTTCACACTGTAATACTGAGTATTAAAATTTATCAAATACTGAAGTGCTGGAAGAAAGTTAGAAAACAAATGTAAGACAACTGTCAAACAGTACGAACAGAAATTTGTCAAATTTATTTTTAGATTCTTTTTCAATTTTTTTTACTCATATTTTTTTTACTCATAACTTTGATCCTTAAAAATGTTTTGTAACCTTAGATTTTCTGGCAATCATGGCAAATCCAGACCACCTGTAAATTAATTCGCCTGGGTTTTGTTAAACTGAGTTGCATTTTCTTATACGTGTGAGCACGTTTTGTTTTTTCAAGTGGCTGAGAATTCGATGTTCTTTGTTCTATTACATAAAAAATGTAAACAAAACGTAACAAAAAATAGCATTTTTGAACTCGATTAAAAGCCTACATGTAATCGCATAAAATTTTGCTCTGTTATCATAGTTATTAAAATAATAAAAGTGTTTACCTGAAACAATTAGAGTAATTTTGCAATAATAGCACGACAACTATTCTTCTTGCACACATTCCGCTATAAACGATCGATAGCAGATTAAAATACAAATCGATCGTAATATACATACATAGGAAGAACATTTTTAAAATATCAAAAAATCCCTCAAATTTATAAAATGATTTTTTCAATCACAATGCAGCTCATTTAGTTTAGAAATTAAAAAAAAATTAAATATATAAATTAATTTTTCCGCTTATATCTCGAAAACAGTTTGGCATGCACAAATATAGCTAAATACAATCAGATGTAAAAAAGCGATCAAATTAAATAGTTCTTCCGTTGTATATGAAACATATAGGTCTGTCAAGTAACTTTAGTAGCAAAAACTAGCAAAGAGAGCATGAAACAGTAATTTTCAGACTCATTCTGCCAAAAGTAAAAAAAAAAAAAAAAATAAACGATGGATTTACTAGCAAAAATTAGCAAAGAAAATTGTTTTGGCTTCGGGAATGATATGTATGTACAACCAGGAAATACTACCATTTTTAAAAAAAATGTACTAGAGTGCAAAAATGTGTAAAACAAAGACCAGCAAACTTGTGACCACACAAAAAATTGAAAATTATACCCCAAATAACTAAACAGGAAAAATATGTTCATAAAATGTTTTAAATTTTCTTTTATTTATTAGGTAATTTTGTAAGTGCTTATGATGTTTAAACGTATCATGAACATAATTTAATTCTGCAATTAGTTTTAATAAACATTCTTATTGTGATTTAGATGTAAATATATATGTATATTTACTAAAAAAAATTTTAACTTCATGCATGTGTACAACTTATAATTATATATACTGTTCTTCTTTAAATTGTACCGAAAAAAGTAAATTGCTTTGAATGTTTCATCACTGGCTTGTTTACTTTTAATTCTACAAACAATACAAACACTTGCTAGCTCGTAGATTTTAAACCAAATTTCTGTTCTTTTACGCTCCTTTGTTGTGTACTTCTATAGTTATATTAAAAAAAAATAACAAAATAATATTATTTTATATTCTTTTAATTGTGAAGTACTTACATTTTCTTCAAAGTTGCAAAAATTTCTTTTTTATTTTGTAAAAAAAAAGTAAGAAACAGCTGTTTGGCCTATTTTTGCCAGTAAAAATTTTACTAGTCCAAACATTCAACAATTCTTTACGCTCTTTTTTCACTAGTAACAATTAGTATCAATTTTTCATTACTGAACAGAAATATTGATTGTGCGTATAATTTGTTAACATTTTTTCTGCGTGCACATGTAGTTTGTTTACTTTTTTCTGCATGCAAATATTTTAGTTTATTTCACAAACTATTTGTATAATTTTAAGACATTCGTCAAATTTAAAGAGTTATGACTTCTGAAAAGAAGTATTTCCGAAAATAATCTATACAAACACGAAATCTTATATTTGTTCTATATAGCTTTTAATTAAGATTTTAGCACTCAATAACTATCAGGGCTGCCGTTTTTGGTTATTTCTAACCAAAAGTGGTTATTTTTTTCTTTAATGTGGAGATGTGAATATTTTTCTCATTTTGGTTATTTTTCCTTTAAAATAATAATACACATGTACATATTTTTTATGTTATACTTTTTAAGCCTTTATATTCTTCAATTTTTCGAATTGCTACCAAAACAACTGAAAATAAAACAGCTGTGACTTAAATCGCTAGTGCAGCCACCTTTTATGAATTCGCCTTTATTGCTACTCACTTGCTTATAATACTTTTCTTTTACAACACTGTCAACAGCTTTTAATTTTTCTAAATGTGAAATTTCACTTCAAAATGCAATAAACTTTTAATAAGTAAATCTATGGTCTCAAACTATTATACTGTGAACTGCAAGTTTTGTTTACTTTGTTTTAAACAAACTCTTATTATTTTGAAGATACGTGTACAATCGTTACTTATTACATACATCCATATGTAGGTAAAAGAATTTTATTTTTGTTATTATTATTATTATTAACTGAATTTAAATCAAATAAGTTAAATTATAATAATGTATCCATTTTAAATGTTATTTAATAAAAATACTACATATTGAAATTTGGTTATTTTTTTTCTCATTTGGTAACTTTTAAAGCAAATTTTGGTTGTAAAAATTTTTTGGTTGTGGCAGCACTGATAACTATCTCTATCAAGGACAAAGTATCTTACGTGCAGCAACCAGAAAATCTGATTCTACAGCCTTGCAGCTTCTACAGATGTTTATCTTTTGTTTTTAAATGTATGATAAATTGATGAATTATATGATTATTATATGAATATTTTAACATATAAAAACGCAATATTTTTTAAAAGTTTGTTTACATTTTTCCATGTGTGTTTGTATAAACACTATTACCGACATTGCTGTTACTTTTTAGCTTTGTGGTTTTTTAATTAGCAAGAATTTGCTTCGATATATCTTCTGAATGCAAGTGTTTCAAAAACTTATCCACACATATTCTGGGAGGTATTTTCGATCTCTATTGATTAGTGCTACCGACTGTTTTATACTAAGTAGAAGTAAACTTAATTTAGTTCAAAACTTTTCGCCAATTTTTTGAGAATTCATTAATTTTCGCCGTGACAACTACTGTCAAACTCCATATATAAAAAATCTGTGTATAGTTTTTTATATATGAAGTTTGAAAGTACTATTTACCAGCAAAAAATAATGAATTCTCCTACGCTGCCACCTGGTAATTGAATCGCCTTATTTGCTGCTTTAATAACTTTTTTTTCTTTCAAGAAACGAACTATATCAAGATCGATTACATTCACATCTAAATGAATTCTCTTTGAGTTCTTTTTTATATTTTGAAGTACCAATCCATGGCGAACCAAATGATAGGCGATGGCCAATTCAATCAATTCCGTCGATAGCCTTACTGTTAAACTTCGTGTTTAAAAAATCAGCATAGTATAATTTTGTTTTTTTTTATGCTTGATAGTTAAGTTACCAGCAAAAATGAGTAAATTTGCGATCGCCACCACCTGTTATTTGATTCGTCTGGAACTTTTGTGTCAGCTATTAAAAAGCGGGCGTCAAGGGACATTTATTTTACTAGGTAATAGCGGCTCTACAACAAAACCAACATGGCTTTTTATTGGTGCTTGAGTGCGTTGGACATGTCAATGTACTTACATAAATTTAGTAACTTATTTGCCACAGTTGCACATTAATGTTTTATTCGTACTCTTTCCAAAAATTATTTCTATATAAATAAACAAAATTGCAAAACGAAAAACATTTAAAGAACATATTTTATAGATTTAATAACATTCATGTACATATTTACATTTTGTGGTGTATGTTCTATGATAAATTTTCATAAAGATAATTACAAGTTATTTTCTGTTTTGTGTTTGTGGCCAACCATACTAAAAAAACAGCGGTGTTCATCGCTTATATCGTATACACTTGTGTGTAAAAATACAAATTTAATTTTAATTTATTATATTTGTTAAAAATTGGGTAGAAATAAATACGTTGTTTTTTCTACATTTTCTATTGAATTAAAAACTTAAAATTTAATACTGTAGTTCTAATTACAATTTTTCTTTATATAAGTATAACACAAAGCACAATCAGCTGTTTCCGTACGGAAAGTGCGATCAGTTTCGTATCTTGCTTAAAGAAATCACATTTAACGAAATTTGATGAAAAGTTATCTTATATACATTATAGTTTACCACATATAATTAAATGAATTTGCGCAGTTGTTTAAGTTTGCTTAAGTTATTTTATGTTAATGCAAACAACAAAATATCTTTGCATATTATATAAAAGAGTTAAACCTCGATTATCCAGCTCTCGTGGGACCGGCGCCAGTATGGATTATCGAAATACACGATTAATAGAGGTTATATCAAAATATGTATACAGAAACAGCAACTTAACTGATATGTTTTTATCGCAGTCATGAATCAAAGTAATTGTGTCTTTAATTACTCGTAAAGAAATTTTCTTTCTCTTTTTGGTAATTTACTATTTGAAGGAGCCATTATTCCACAGCAGGTCTGCTAACACCTTTCACTTAATAAAGGAATTGGAGCGCAAATATATTCTTATGTGTGGACACAAAAACTTTAAAAAGGGGAGACACCTGATTATGATTTACACAATAAAAACCATATAAATGATAGACGGGCTAATAAAGGTATAAATCTAAAGCAGGGATAATATAGGAAAAAATAAAAGAACCACATGCCGGTTAATAGATGTAACCGATTAATAGAGGCCTGGTTAGTCGAGGTTTAACTGCAATTTACTTTTGTTTATTTTTTTAATTTCATATTTTGTTTTTTAACAATTATTTTTAGCAACAGACCTAGATTTTGTAGCAACAATATACGTGTTGTTTTTTGTGTGGTTGCATTGCTGTAGCCGTGCAATCACCTGTATTAATTCGCCTTGGGCCAATGCATTCAGCAGTACTTATTCGCCCTAATTGGTTAGTTAAATCAATTTGCCGATGACTAACTGCCATCCCTAAATTAGCGCGTAAAGCGCAAGATAACTGTCAAAATTTCTCATGTACATACAAAATGTATGAAGCATCCCTAAATAGCACGGCGTCAACGCTTAGCAATTGGAAAATCCAATTTTGACAGTGCGTCAGGAAGTGAAGTTGGCTGCTTGTTGGTTTGTTTTGTTTTCTTTTGGTTGAAAAGTAATGACAATTTAGTTATTTTTAAGGCAATCTAGCGGGTTTATCTCTTTTTTATTTTTATACAGCGGGTTTTATAAAATAAAATGAGTTAACATTACTGTTAAAGACACAAAGTTGACGCTCTTATTTAGGGATGTCATTCCAGCGCAATAGCTACGAATTACATTGCTTTGCGTCTTACGCGCTAATTTAGGGATGGCAGTAAACCTGTCCCTGCTGTTGTTTTTATTTATGGTAATATGCTCATGCCGTAATTAAAAAAGATAATATCGAATTGAAAAGATGAAAAGGTCAAAGTTTATTTAAATTTTACGTAAATAAATAAAATATATTTGAAATGGAAAACACCTATTTTTTAATTCTTATCGGTATATCTGTGTTCGCATCATGTTAAAACTGCTGGATCAATTTGAAAAATATTTTTTGTGAAGCACCCTTAGAACGTTGGTATAGGTAAGCAGTCAATTTTATCGGTTTTAAACACTGTTTACAGAACTATACAATAACTTCCGTATTCATAGAAAATAAAATAACTTTGAAATTGTTTTTATGACAAATTTTTCATACAAATTTGTCCTGAAATATATTTCAAATCTATTTTGATTTTCTATGAATATGTCACTAAATATTTTAATAGATTTTTAAGATAATTAGAGAGGACGCGCTGACGAAGTCGTGAATACCTCTTGTATGTAAAGTCACGTTAGATTTACTGGCGATCATGACAATTCTCATTTGTTGAACATAAACAAAAATCAGCTGGGCTATTAAGACCACCTGTAAATTAATTCGCCTAGGTTTTGTTAAACTGAGTTGCATTTTCTTATACGTGTGAGCACGTTTTTCTTTTTCGAGTGTCTATGAGTTCGATGCTCTTTGTTCTATTACATGAAAAATGTAAACATAACGTAAAAAAATTGCATTTTTGAACTCGATCGCAACTTAATATATTTAACAGCCTTCATGTGAAAGCATAAAATTTTGCTACTGTTATTAAAGTTAGTAAAATAATAAAAGTCTGATACCTCAAACAATTAGAGTAATTTTGCAATAAGAGCACGAATAGAAGGAAGATTGGTTAAAATGTCAAAAAAATCCCTCAATTAAAGTTATGAATCAGCAAACTTAGAAATGTAAAAAAAATACAAAATTTATAAAATAAATTTTCCGCTTATATTTCGAAAAAGCTTATTGAGTAGAATAAATTTCATATGTAAAAAAGCGCTCAAATCAAATAGGTATTGAGTTGAAATATATAGGTCTGTTAAGTAACTTTACTAACAAAAACTAGCAAAGAGAGCATAACACATAAATTTTTAAATGTAAAAAAAAATAAATGAACAATTTACCAGCAAAAATTAGCAAAGAAAATTGTTGTGGCTTCAGAAATGAAATGTAAGACTTTAAGACTGTACGGTATGACCATTAAATAGTACAATTTTTAAAGCAATTGTACTATAGTGCAAAAATACAAAAAAATTGAAAATTATACTCCGAATAACCAAACAGGAAAAATATGAAATTAAAATGTTTTACATTTTCTTTTAGTTATTAGGTATTTTTGTAAGCGCTTATTATATATACCGTTCTTCTTTAAATTGTACCGAAAAAAAGTAAATTGTTTTAAATGTTTCATCACTGGCTTGTTTACTTTTAATTCTAAAAACAATATAGACACTTGCAAAGCTCGTATATTCTAAACCAAATTTCTGTTCCTTTACACTCTTGCGTTGTGTACTTCTATACCTAAATTAAAGAAAAAGTAACAAAATAACATTGGCCCATATTCATAGTTATAAACTAAAGTCGACTCTTGTTAAAGTATACTCTAAAATAAGAGGCTCTTATTATCTTTTTTGCTTTCATAGTCAAGAATAAAGTATACTTTAAGTTTTGGCGCCTTCCACTGGGTGTCAACTGTAATTTGATAAATGGTTTCATACAATTTCTAATCAAACATTAGAAAAAAGTAACCTTGTCTTTATTTTTTTCACTTTGGTATAAAAATCAGATATAGAGTATTGTGTTCTTTAACCAAATAAAATAATTTTGGAAAAATGTTTTAAAAACAGCCTTAGGTAGTTTTAAATTTAGAGTTGACTTTCTCGCCTAAAGTATATTTTAAATTGTCTATGAATAAATTAGAGTCGACTCTAAAGTAAAACCGACTTTAGTTACCTTAAAGTATACTTTATTTTAACTATGAATAGTACTTGCATTTTCTTCAAAGTTGCAAAAATTCTTTTTGTAAACAAAAGTAAAAAACAGCTGTTTGGCCTATTTTTGACAGTAAAAATTTTACTAGTCTAAACATTCAACAATTCTTTACGCTCTTTTTTCACTAGTAACAATTAGTATCAATTTTTAGTTACTGAACAGACCTATTGATCGTACGTGTAATTTGTTTAAATTGTGTTGCGTGCACATGCAGCAAATATTTTAGTTTTTTTTTTGGAAATACTCATTTTTTGTTCCTCTTGGTGTTTAAGAGTTAGATGTTTTTGAATGTTTACCTTCTTTTCCCATGTTAATAAATAGATAGTGATAGTATACTCTAAGTGTAGAGAATTTTTTTTTATATTTGTGTTTATATTTCAACTGAATTTGCCTTGAATACATCTTACTAAATGTTATTTTATAATAAAGAGTGCATTTTTATTAATATAGAGTGTTACGAGTAGGCCTAACAAGATTAAAATAAAAACAGAAAACAATAAAAATTTAATTGGTCAAAAATATAAGATTTCATGAATAATATTTTATTTTGCTTTGAAAACTATAGAGCTTGCTATAAAAATAATTTAAAATCAAAACTTATAGTGATTTCTTTTCCACAAAAATAATTTTACCTCGTTAAAACGCGCTTATATATAAAATGTCTTGTCAAATGTTTATAATCTGTACTTGTCAAAGTATATTTATTTTACTAGGTAGCGTCTTCCACCCAGCTGGTTCGTAGTTGGAAATGTCAAAATTTGTTTGTATTTTTCTTTGTTTGTTTAAGAATTACAATAAACACTATTAACAAGCATTTGCAAAACAAAGCAAGTACTTGTATTTAGAGCAAGCAAGCATTTGTATTTAGACCAATTATTTTCTATTGCTCTTTATGCTTTTGATATTTTCAACACACAAAATAACAATAAAAAGCCATGTTGTTTTTAAAATGAAGCATTTGTTGTAGAGCCGCTATTACATAGTAAAAGAAATGTGACTTGACGCCCGCTTTTTAATAGCTGACGGAAAAGATCAAGGCGAATCAAATACTAGGTAGTGGCGACGGCTCAAAATAAAAAAATCTTAAAGCGACTGGTGGTGGGCCGTCACAAGAAGTAAGTTTGTCCCAGTTAACAGGTTGCAGCGGACCTATTGCATATGGAACTGTCTGTTAATCCGTAAGGCAATTGTTTTGGTGACAATACGGCAGAAAATGTACAGGAGTTACTGGAAAACGTGCAGCAAGGAACTGAACTGCTAAAGCAACCTGAGCTCCTAAAAGAAAATGAACCTGAACTGACTACAGAACCTGAAGAGCAAATTGGACAAGAAAAGAAAAAGCGCCAAAACGAAAACAAACGGAAACATACAGATGAAAGTCTTCAGCAACCACAAAAGAAAAGAATTCGGCTAGAGGATAAGCGATTCAGTCTGCTTCAAGAACAAACTGGTACCCAGAGTGAGCTTGTGTCTACCCTAAAAAAATAGAAAAAAGTCTTTATAGAAGAAATGAAATATTAAAAGAAGCAAATGACCTCAAGAGAAAAAAATATGAAGTTCTGAAAGAAATAAAGGATATAAAGAGAAGGAAATTCGATTTAGTTTTAGAAGATCATTTGCTAAATAGGAAAATTAAAGAAAAGAAACTTGAAATATTAGAAAAACAACTAGATAATTTAAACAACTAAAATATTTAAATAGTTACTTTTGTAGATTTAACAATAGTTTTAATGAATACCTGAATTAAAATCATCTGTGCATTTACCAATTAATTTTAGAAAAAACTATTATATCATAAACAACCTAAGAATGTAATTTAGTTAATTTATTATTATCTTTTTTAAGTCATAAGCATAAATGTGATTTTTTTATTTACTTTTGTTTAACACTTTCTTTAATTTTAGTCCGCCATTAAATCAAATACTGTTTAATATTAAAATGAACTGTTTAACATATAAAATAAAAATAATATTAAAAAAACCAACGAAAGCTTATTCATTTAAACATAGCATTATCCTATTTCTTATTTCTGTTGCCAAAATATTAGCTACATTTTCGTTTGAGCTAACGACCGCAGATTCCTGTAGTACTATTGGGTCTTCCTCCCAATCAGCTTTATAATGTTTTCCAATGTTATACAAAGCGCAACAAACATTTATAATAGATGTAGCATTTTCAGGCGTGTAGTAAAGGCCGCGTTCCGCAGAAAGGCATCTAAATATGGACTTGAGGACACCGTTTGTTCACTCAATAATATTTCGAGCCTTGGAATGGATTGTATTATATTTTCCTTCCGGCCACTGTGGTTCAGCAGAACGAAAAGGTGTCAAAAGATATGGTTCCAAAGGAAAAAGTATAATACAACCTAGCAGCCATGTGTTTTGCCGGAAATCTGAGGCAACTGCTTGCTTTAACGGACTGTTGTTCCATATGAAGGCATCATGAGTGGAACCAGGGTGCCTAGCGTCAATATACCTTAAGGCCAGGATTCACTATCATACACAATCGTACGATTTAATCACACAAAAATCTGACAGAATTCTGTCCTACTTTAAAAATCGTTCCAAAATGGCGTCGTAGGTGCCACACTATTATACAAAAAAGATGCAAAAACATATGATTTTAATATTTTGTTGTTTTTTCTCATCATCATCTTAAAAAAATCAACTCTGATCGCATAGAGAAAAATATTTTATGAATTATTTCAAAAAATCTGTCACACACATACACTTTTAATCCACACTATCATACATTTTGAGCACACATGCAATTTTTGACAGATCGTACGACTGAGTATGATAGTGAATCCTGGCCTTTATTCGCATTTTATAATCACACACCTATAGAGAAGCTATCATTTACAAAAGGAACAAGTATTTATGAACTTAGCATAATAACTTACCAATAAAACATTCAAACTAAAGTATTCCTTTCTGTTTATATATAAATGACGAATTTCTTTTTTCGGGCCCATGATGTGCACATGATTCCTATCTATACACCCAACAACCCCTGGAAACTTTGTTTTTGAATAGAAATAGTTTTTTCTATTAACAGAACAACCTCTTTTAAAACTTTGGACAACGTTGGTTGCGCCATTCCTATATTGAAATCATTGCCGTATGATTTTTGAAAGCTGCCTTCCGCAAACAATCTTAGAGCGGCGCAAACTTTTAACAGTGGAGGTATTGCTGTGGATCTATGACTTTATTTTAAGTCCTTATACAAAGTGTCCACTATGTAGGTCACTGCATCTTTTGGCAGACGAAAATATGACTTAAAACTTAACAAGAAATGTTTATTGAAAGTAATTTTAAACGCATTTATGTATATAAACATATACTCACAGAACAGGTGGTAATTCAAGGTGATTCGAATTGTCCCTCAAGCGCCGTCTAATTGATGTCACGTTCACGACTTCTTGGTTCTCTTGGTCGTCGAAAAAAAAATACTCCACGGAACTTGGCATTTCAAAAAATTTATTTATGT
Source organism: Gymnosoma rotundatum (assembly GCA_916610165.2). Lineage (NCBI taxonomy): Eukaryota > Metazoa > Arthropoda > Insecta > Diptera > Tachinidae > Gymnosoma > Gymnosoma rotundatum. Next base: position 83,182,686 of record OU744338.1, on the reverse strand, counting down.
TTTACCACTTTGTAAACTATTTTTTTCACATATTTTTGTTTTTTTATTTGTATTTATTTTATATTTTAACTTTTTTCTGTATTTTAAAACTTTCTACCACTTTTCTATTTATAGCATTGTATGCTTGTTTACATTTATTTTCAGTTGCCGATGTGTCAAAATAGGTATTTCGATAACTTCTTGGCAACTGAAAAAAGTTGCCATCCATAATATGAATTTTTTTGTTCGGTTGCTATCCATAATCGACTTATTAGATTTGTGTTTTATAATTGAAAAAAAAAACAACCTAGCAACAGCAAAATAATTTTCTTTAATTATTTGCATAAATATGTTGTTATACTGCCACGAATTACTGCTCTAATAACAAACGTTTGCTTTGTTTTGCATATGCTTGTTGTTGGTATTTTTGAAGTTTGTAAACAAACGTGGTAAAATATAAACAACTTTTGACATAAGCAACTACAACCGCTGGCGGACGACACTACCTAGTAAAATAAATGTACCTTGATTTCAACGCTGGCACGGACGGACAACGCACAATCGACTTTGTTATGCATAAGAAATCAGAATGTATACACTTTATGGAGGTCGGAATGCATATTGTAGAAATTACAAACGGAATGACAAAATTAGAAAAAACCCTTTTTCTACTTTTGTGGAGAAGGGTACAAAAGCGAAGCGAAAAACTTTCAGCTGAGCTCCTGCGTGTATTGATACAGATAGACATACTTTGGTCAATGAATTCAGCTGTACTGAATTGCCTTAATTGTTTCGTTAAATCAATTTTCCGATGGCTAAACCTGTCCCTGCTATTGTTTCTATTTATTGTAATATGCTCACTGCGTAATTATAAAACATAATATCGAATTTAAAAGATGAAAACTTAAAAATTTATTTAAATTTTACGAAAATAACTAAATAAAATAGATTAGAAATGTATTTAAGGACATATTTGTATGGAAAACAGCTATTTTCTAATTTTTATTTGTCTGTCTGTTTTCGCATCATGTTAAAACTGCTGGATGTATTTGAAAAATATTTTGTGTGAAGAACTCTTACAGCAATACCTAAACAACAGCGGAAAACGTTTTTTGCTGTCAAAAGTACTCATGCCCATACATTTTGTATGTAGCATACTGAAATAACGCGGCGGCAACGCTTTGCAATTGGAAAATCCAATTTTGACAAGGCGTTTTATAATAATAACTATTAAAAATTTATCGATTTTATAAGTTAATGACAATTTACTTATTTTCGGCATATTGCTTCATTTTTAATTTAATTTCTAAACATTTTTAGAAATAAAAATTATTTACAAATGTATGCGGAAAAAATTAAAAATTTATTTTCGGTTTTTTTTACAAAACTTTAATTTGTACAACACAAATCCAGAATTGTTATTCTTGTTAAAATTATCAGGAAAGTTATGTTTACTTTCTTTAATAACCCTGCTTTCATCATTTTGACGTAGCGTTGGAGCTTTTGTTTAGGTATGGCATTTCAGCGTAAAGGCTTTGCGGAAGAGAACGTTCCGCTTTCCGTTTTTATTTAGGTATGTCTGTTAGAATGTTGGTTCATTATAGACTACATTATATGTCATTCGAAAATAGGGATACCAATGTGTAAGCAGTCAATTTTATGGGTATAATGGTACTAAACAGTTTTAAATACTGTTTACAGAACTATACAATAAATATTTAAATAGATTTTTAAGATAATTACAGAGGACACGCTGACGAAGTCGTGGATACCGGTTCTAGGCAATAAAAATAACTGCTGTAATAGCTTAAGCCCTTTCACACTGTAATACTGAGTATTAAAATTTATCAAATACTGAAGTGCTGGAAGAAAGTTAGAAAACAAATGTAAGACAACTGTCAAACAGTATGAACAGAAATTTGGAACCTTAGATTTTCTGGCAATCATGGCAATTCCAGACCACCTGTAAATTAATTCGCCTGGGTTTTGTTAAACTGAGTTGCACGTGTGAGCACGTTTTGTTTTTTCAAGTGGCTGAGAATTCGATGTTCTTTGTTCTATTACATAAAAAATGTAAACAAAACGTAACAAAAAATAGCATTTTTGAACTCGATTGCAACTGAACACCTTTAAAAGCCTACATGTAATCGCATAAAATTTTGCTCTGTTATCATAGTTATTAAAATAATACAAGTGTTTACCTGAAACAATTAGAGTAGTTTTGCAATAATAGCACGACAACTATTCTTCTTGCACACATTCCGCTATAAACGATCGATAGCAGATTTTTTCAATCACAATGCAGCTCATTTAGTTTAGAAATTAAAAAAAAAATTAAATATATAAATTAATTTTTCCGCTTATATCTCGAAAACAGTTTGGCATGCACAAATATAGCTAAATACAATCAGATGTAAAAAAGCGATCAAAATAAATAGTTCTTGCGTTGTATATGAAACATATAGGTCTGTCAAGTAACTTTACTAGCAAAAACTAGCAAAGAGAGCATAAAACAGAAATTTTCAGACTCATTCTGCCAAAAGTAAAAAAAAAAAAATTAACGATGGATTTACTAGCAAAAATTAGCAAAGAAAATTGTTTTGGCTTCGGGAATGATATGTATGTACAACCAGCAAATACTACCATTTTAAAAAAAAAATGTACTAGAGTGCAAACATGTGTAAAACAAAGACCAGCAAACTTGTGACCACACAAAAAATTGAAAATTATACCCCAAATAACTAAACAGGAAAAATATGTACATAAAATGTTTTAAATTTTCTTTTATTTATTAGGTAATTTTGTAAGTGCTTATGATGTTTAAACGTATCATGAACATAATTTAATTCTGCAATTAGTTTTAATAAACATTCTTATTGTGATTTAGATGTAAATATATATGTATATTTACTAAAAATAATTTTAACTTCATGCATGTGTACAACTTATAATTATATATACTGTTCTTCTTTAAATTGTACCGAAAAAAGTAAATTGCTTTGAATGTTTCATCACTGGCTTGTTTACTTTTAATTCTACAAACAATACAAACACTTGCTAGCTCGTAGATTTTAAACCAAATTTCTGTTCTTTTACACTCCTTTGTTGTGTACTTCTATAGCTATATTAAAAAAAATAAGAAAATAATATTATTTTATATTCTTTTAATTGTGAAGTACTTACATTTTCTTCAAAGTTGCAAAAATTTCTTTTTTATTTTGTAAAAAAAAAGTAAGAAACAGCTGTTTGGCCTATTTTTGCCAGTAAAAATTTTACTAGTCCAAACATTCAACAATTCTTTATGCTCTTTTTTCACTAGTAACAATTAGTATCAATTTTTAATTACTGAACAGAAATATTGATTGTGCGTATAATTTGTTAACATATTTTCTGCGTGCACATGTAGTTTGTTTACTTTTTTCTGCATGCAAATATTTTAGTTTATTTCACAAACTATTTGTATAATTTTAAGCCATTCGTCAAATTTAACGAGTTATGACTTCTGAAAAGAAGTATTTCCGAAAATAATCTATACAAATACGAAATCTTATATTTGTTCTATATAGCTTTTAATTAAGATTTTATCACTCAATAACTATCTCTATCAAGGACAAAGTATCTTACGTGCAGCAACCGGAAAATCTGATTCTACAGCCTTGCAGCTTGTACAGATGTTTATCTTTTGTTTTTAAATGTATGATAAATTGATGAATTATATGATTATTATATGAATATTGTAACATATAAAAACGCAATATTTTTTAAAAGTTTGTTTAAATTTTTCCATGTGTGTTTGTATAAACACTATTACCGACATTGCTGTTACTTTTTAGCTTTGTGGTTTTTTAATTAGCAAGAATTTGCTTCGATATATCTTCTGAATGCAAGTGTTTCAAAAACTTACCCACACATATTCTGGGAGGTATTTTCGATCTCTATTGATTAGTGAGTTCTTTTTTATATTTTGAACTACCAATCCATGGCAAACCAAATGATAGGCGATGGCCAATTCAATCAATTTCGTCGATAGCCTTACTGTTAAACTTCGTGTTTAAAAAATCAGCATAGTATAATTTTGTTTTTTTTTTATGCTTGATAGTTAAGTTACCAGCAAAAATGAGTAAATTTGCGATCGCCACCACCTGTTATTTGATTCGCCTGGAACTTTTGTGTCAGCTATTAAAAAGCGGGCGTCAAGTGACATTTATTTTACTAGGTAATAGCGGCTCTACAACAAAACCAACATGGCTTTTTATTGGTGCTGTGTGCGTTGGAAATGTCAATGTACTTACATAAATTTAGTAACTTATTTGCCACAGTTACACATTAATGTTTCATTCGTACTTTTTCCAAAAATTATTTCTATATAAATAAACAAAATTGCAAAACGAAAAACATTTAAAGAACATATTTTATAGATTTAATAACATTCATGTACATATTTACATTTTGTGGTGTATGTTCTATGATAAATTTTCATAAAGATAATTACAAGTTATTTTCTGTTTTGTGTTTGTGGCCAACCATACTAAAAAAACAGCGGTGTTCATCGCTTATATCGTATACACTTGTGTGTAAAAATACAAATTTAATTTTAATTTATTATATTTGTTAAAAATTGGGTAGAAATAAATACGTTGTTTTTTCTACATTTTCTATTGAATTAAAAACTTAAAATTTAATACTGTAGTTCTAATTACAATTTTTCTTTATATAAGTATAACACAAAGCACAATCAGCTGTTTCCGTACGGAAAGTGCGATCAGTTTCGTATCTTGCTTAAAGAAATCACATTTAACGAAATTTGATGAAAAGTTATCTTATATACATTATAGTTTACCACATATAATTAAATGAATTTGCGCAGTTGCTTAAGTTTGCTTAAGTTATTTTATGTTAATGCAAACAACAAAATATCTTTGCATATTATATAAAAGAGTTAAACCTCGATTATCCAGCTCTCGTGGGACCGGCGCCAGTACGGATTATCGAAATACACGATTAATAGAGGTTATATCAAAATATGTATACAGAAACAGCAACTTAACTGATATGTTTTTATCGCAGTCATGAATCAAAGTAATTGTGTCTTTAATTACTCGTAAAGAAATTTTCTTTCTCTTTTTGGTAATTTACTATTTGAAGGAGCCATTATTCCACAGCAGGTCTGCTAACACCTTTCACTTAATAAAGGAATTGGAGCGCAAATATATTCTTATGTGTGGACACAAAAACTTTAAAAAGGGGAGACACCTGATTATGATTTACACAATAAAAACCATATAAATGATAGACGGGCTAATAAAGGTATAAATCTAAAGCAGGGATAATATAGGAAAAAATAAAAGAACCACATGCCGGTTAATAGATGTAACCGATTAATAGAGGCCTGGTTAGTCGAGGTTTAACTGCAATTTACTTTTGTTTATTTTTTTAATTTCATATTTTGTTTTTTAACAATTATTTTTAGCAACAGACCTAGATTTTGTAGCAACAATATACGTGTTGTTTTTTGTGTGGTTGCATTGCTGTAGCCGTGCAATCACCTGTATTAATTCGCCTTGGGCCAATGCATTCAGCAGTACTTATTCGCCCTAATTGGTTAGTTAAATCAATTTGCCGATGACTAACTGCCATCCCTAAATTAGCGCGTAAAGCGCAAGATAACTGTCAAAATTTCTCATGTACATACAAAATGTATGAAGCATCCTTAAATAGCACGGCGTCAACGCTTAGCAATTGGAAAATCCAATTTTGACAGTGCGTCAGGAAGTGAAGTTGGCTGCTTGTTGGTTTGTTTTGTTTTCTTTTGGTTGAAAAGTAATGACAATTTAGTTATTTTTAAGGCAATCTAGCGGGTTTATCTCTTTTTTATTTTTATACAGCGGGTTTTATAAAATAAAATGAGTTAACATTACTGTTAAAGACACAAAGTTGACGCTCTTATTTAGGGATGTCATTCCAGCGCAATAGCTACGAATTACATTGCTTTGCGTCTTACGCGCTAATTTAGGGATGGCAGTAAACCTGTCCCTGCTGTTGTTTTTATTTATGGTAATATGCTCATGCCGTAATTAAAAAAGATAATATCGAATTGAAAAGATGAAAAGGTCAAAGTTTATTTAAATTTTACGTAAATAAATAAAATATATTTGAAATGGAAAACACCTATTTTTTAATTCTTATCTGTATATCTGTGTTCGCATCATGTTAAAACTGCTGGATCAATTTGAAAAATATTTTTTGTGAAGCACCCTTAGAACGTTGGTATAGGTAAGCAGTCAATTTTATCGGTTTTAAACACTGTTTACAGAACTATACAATAACTTCCGTATTCATAGAAAATAAAATAACTTTGAAATTGTTTTTATGACAAATTTTTCATACAAATTTGTCCTGAAATATATTTCAAATCTATTTTGATTTTCTATGAATATGTCACTAAATATTTTAATAGATTTTTAAGATAATTAGAGAGGACGCGCTGACGAAGTCGTGAATACCTCTTGTATGTAAAGTCACGTTAGATTTACTGGCGATCATGACAATTCTCATTTGTTGAACATAAACAAAAATTAGCTGGGCTATTAAGACCACCTGTAAATTAATTCGCCTAGGTTTTGTTAAACTGAGTTGCATTTTCTTATACGTGTGAGCACGTTTTTCTCTTTCGAGTGTCTATGAGTTCGATGCTCTTTGTTCTATTACATGAAAAATGTAAACATAACGTAAAAAAATTGCATTTTTGAACTCGATCGCAACTTAATATATTTAACAGCCTTCATGTGAAAGCATAAAATTTTGCTACTGTTATTAAAGTTAGTAAAATAATAAAAGTCTGATACCTCAAACAATTAGAGTAATTTTGCAATAAGAGCACGAATAGAAGGAAGATTGGTTAAAATGTCAAAAAAATCCCTCAATTAAAGTTATGAATCAGCAAACTTAGAAATGTAAAAAAAATATAAAATTTATAAAATAAATTTTCCGCTTATATTTCGAAAAAGCTTATTGAGTAGAATAAATTTCATATGTAAAAAAGCGCTCAAATCAAATAGGTATTGAGTTGAAATATATAGGTCTGTTAAGTAACTTTACTAACAAAAACTAGCAAAGAGAGCATAACACATAAATTTTTAAATGTAAAAAAAAATAAATGAACAATTTACCAGCAAAAATTAGCAAAGAAAATTGTTGTGGCTTCAGAAATGAAATGTAAGACTTTAAGACTGTACGGTATGACCATTAAATAGTACAATTTTTAAAGCAATTGTACTATAGTGCAAAAATACAAAAAAATTGAAAATTATACTCCGAATAACCAAACAGGAAAAATATGAAATTAAAATGTTTTACATTTTCTTTTAGTTATTAGGTATTTTTGTAAGCGCTTATTATATATACCGTTCTTCTTTAAATTGTACCGAAAAAAAGTAAATTGTTTTAAATGTTTCATCACTGGCTTGTTTACTTTTAATTCTAAAAACAATATAGACACTTGCAAAGCTCGTATATTCTAAACCAAATTTCTGTTCCTTTACACTCTTGCGTTGTGTACTTCTATACCTAAATTAAAGAAAAAGTAACAAAATAATATTGGCCCATATTCATAGTTATAAACTAAAGTCGACTCTTGTTAAAGTATACTCTAAAATAAGAGGCTCTTATTATCTTTTTTGCTTTCATAGTCAAGAATAAAGTATACTTTAAGTTTTGGCGCCTTCCACTGGGTGTCAACTGTAATTTGATAAATGGTTTCATACAATTTCTAATCAAACATTAGAAAAAAGTAACCTTGTCTTTATTTTTTTCACTTTGGTATAAAAATCAGATATAGAGTATTGTGTTCTTTAACCAAATAAAATTATTTTGGAAAAATGTTTTAAAAACAACCTTAGGTAGTTTTAAATTTAGAGTTGACTTTCTCGCCTAAAGTATATTTTAAATTGTCCATGAATGAATTAGAGTCGACTCTAAAGTAAAACCGACTTTAGTTCCCTTAAAGTATACTTTATTTTAATTATGAATAGTTCTTGCATTTTCATCAAAGTTGCAAAAATTCTTTTTGTAAACAAAAGTAAAAAACAGCTGTTTGGCCTATTTTTGACAGTAAAAATTTTACTAGTCTAAACATTCAACAATTCTTTACTCTCTTTTTTCACTAGTAACAATTAGTATCAATTTTTAGTTACTGAACAGACCTATTGATCGTACGTGTAATTTGTTTAAATTGTGTTGCGTGCACGTGCAGCTAATATTTTAGTTTTTTTTTTTTTTTGGAAATACTCATTTTTTGTTCCTCTTGGTGTTTAACCCTCCGATGTTCATATGGGTCTGGCCAGACCCATTCGACATTTAAATGTCTGTAGTTCTTTTTTAAAAAATAGCTGGGGCTTCTTAGTCCATGACTTCCTAAAATATAGAGTGATTTACACAGTGAAGTAGTAAAATTTTAATTTTTAGCATATTTGTTGTACAAAAAAGTTATTGTAAGGTACTTTCGTTAATTAAGCTCACATGGGTCTGCACAGACCCATATGAGCTTTGCATGTAAATGTTTTGATCGTTTGATGTAGACAATAAAACTGCTGACGGAGGCAGCACGTTATAACTGCAGTAAATGTACTCGTAAAATATGTCTCAACGAACATTCCATGAAATTACATAATTGCAAACCCAATTGCTCTTTGTAATGCATATTAAAGCACTTAAATAAATAAATAAAATTATATGTAAAACTTTATTTCTAACATTATTTTTATGGGTCTGGCCAGACCCTAATGATGCACTTAACGTATCATAAGTCACCGATCATCGGAGGGTTAAGAGTTAGATGTTTTTGAATGTTTACCTTCTTTTCCCATGTTAATAAATAGATAGTTATAAGAAATGTGTTGCTTTAGACTCTAACCCTGGAGTTAATGTCGACGTCGTTGACGGCGTTTCAACGCCGAAAAAGTTGAAACGGCGTTGCAACGCGTTGAGATTAACTGCTCTCATACAATTTCATACGATTCAACTTTTTTTTTGACATTTGACGCCGTCAACGACGTCGACATTAACTCCAGGGTAAGTGTAGAGAATTTTTTTTTGTGTTTATATTTCAATTGAATTTAGCTTGATTACATCTTACTAAATGATATTTTATAATAAAGAGTACATTTTTATTGATGAAGAGTGTTAGGCCCAACAAGATTAAAATAAAAACAGAAAACAATAAAAATTTAATTGGCCAAAAATATCAGATTTCACGAATAATATTTTATTTTGCTTTGAAAAATATAAAGCTAGCTATAAAAATAATTAAAAATCAAAAGTTATAGTGATTTAATTTCCACAAAAATAATGCTAACTCATTAAAAGGCGCATATATAAAATGTCTTGCCAACTGTTTATAATCTGTACTTGTTATATACCGAGAACAAAACACAAGTTTTAATAAAGACGCCCGTCTAAGTATATTTAGTTTACTAGGTAGCGTCTTCCACCCAGCTGGTTTGAAGTTGGAAATGTCAAAAATTGTATTTTACTTCGTTTATTTAGGAATTTCAAAAAACACTATTAACAAGCATTTGAAAAACAAAGCAAGCACTTGTATTTAGAGCAAGCAAGCATTTGTATTTAGACCAATTATCTTCTATTGCTCTTTATGCTTTTGATATTTTCAACGCACAAAACAACAATAAAAAGCCATGTTGTTTTTGAAATGCTGCATTTGTTGTAGAGCCGCTATTACCTAGTAAAAGAAATGTGTTTTGACGCCCGCTTTTTAAAAGCTGGCAGAAAGGATCAAGGCGAATCAACTACTAGGTGGCGGCGACGGCAAATTTACTAATTTTTTGGGTTACTTAGCCATCAGTAGTGCGATATGCTTCAAATAAAAAAAATACTACCTGCTTTTTTAAATACGAAGTTCAACAGTAAGGCTATCGACAAAAATAAATGAATTCACCATCACTACCTTTTAGCATTTGATTCCCCTTGGATAATTACTTCAAAATATATAAAAGAACTCAAGGCGAATTCATTTAGAGGTGATTGTAATAGCTCACTAGTGCCATATGCTTCTCTTTTGTAACTTGACTATTTTTTGTGCTTGTGACTTTTTCTTCTTCGTATATCAAAAGTTACTATATCCTAGTGTACTACTTTGTTTTTGACAGCCGAAGACGGGTTTTACAAAAACAAAATGTTCATATTTCTTTCACCGTGTTGTATTCGTTTTTGCCGTGATTATACCTTTTATAAAATTCCTAGATCGGTTGGTTAAATTTACTTAACCAGGGCGAATCAATTACCAGGCGGCAGCGTAGGCAAATTCACTATTTTCTGCTGGTTAAAATTACTCTTAAACTTTATATATAAAAAATATACACAGATTTTTTATATATGGAGTTTGACAGTAGTGTTCATAGCGAAAATTAATGAACTCGCCTACGCCGCCACCTATATATTGTCGATTTTGCTATTTAGTAAAATTTTTAACGATATTCGTTGTTTCTAAAATCCAGCTGATGTAGTAAGCAAGTTCTTATTAGCATAAACAAAGAAATATATATATTCGAACACAAAATTTACATAGATTGTTTTCATTAAATTAAATTGAAAATAAGTATTATTTTAGAAAAACGAAAGTAAAAATTAAAATAGTTCCTTAGTTCGTATAAAAGATTTATTTTGCTTTTTTTTGTTTTGCTTTATTGATTCCATTAAGTTCTAATTTAATCATTATGACTTTTGACATAAGACCCTTAGGTTTTCTATTGGTTACGAATCACGCAAAAGATGTTCTGCGCACAAAATATACTGAAATCATGTGATTTGATGACACTTGACTGCCGATTTGAAATTACTTATTTCCTTTACTTATTTTGTATAAAATTTAAAAAGGCTATTACATTTGGATTTTATAAAAATAATACCGTAAATACGCTAATATTGTTTCAAAAAGTTTTTTCTATGAAATAATTGATACCATATTCTATTAGCATTTTTGTCTTATTTGATTACTGTATGCGGTATGTGCGCGCGAAATGTTTTTGAGATGTTGTTTACAGAATTATTAAAAATGTCTTCGCAATATTTCACCTAACATTTTTCCATTTCTTGCAGTCCAGCAAGTGTAAAATATTTTTTTTGCACATCTATTGAAAAGTTTCTCACAGATTTCTTCTCATGTGTCAACTTTTTATATATGAAATTCGACAGTTTAGCTACCGGCGAAACATATGAATTCGCCTGCGTTGACACCTGCATACAAGAACTAAGCAGATAGTTCTTCGCTTATTGTTTTCATAAACACATACTAAACAAGCTTTCTGCAAGGCGATTTTATTAGTTGTTGCTGGACCAAAGCGAATAAATTACTTAGTTTCAACGTAGGTGAATTCATTCCTTTCGCCGGTACCATTACTGCCAAACTCCTGATATAAAACATATAATATAGATTTTTTTATATGAAGTTTGGCTACCAAGGCGAATTAATTATAAGGTGATAGCGATGGCGAATTCAGTCATTTTAGCCGGTATCTAAACTGTCAGACTCTATTTATAAAAAATCTGTTAACAGTTAGATAAATAGTTTATTATTTTTTTTTTTGACAGTTAGAATACCGGCGAAAATAAATGAACTCGCCATCGCTCCCGCCGTATATTTATTTTTATTATTTTTGGTCCGAAAACGTCAAAATTTATTAAAGTTTTTATGAAAATTTTTAAAGTATTAAAGATTAATATTATAGTATGTTAGTTTTGAGACCCACATTCCAAAACTTCTATTTATATATGAGCTTTTATATAAATATATTATATCTGTACTTTATTATGTTTACATTACTGTATAATATTTTATTATACTAAACTATAAATATACCTGGTGCTAAACAGTGTTTATACGTATTAGATACACGTATATAATTAAAAACATATATGTTTGTGTAAGAATGTTCATAAATAATAATATAAACATTAATCTCAAATAGGGTATTTTACCCTTTTTTGCAACCCTAAAAGAGAATTAATTATTATCTCCGTGAATGTAACAAACTAGAATAACAAACTAAACTTGTTTCACTCAAATCAAAGAGAGGAAAATTAAATATGGCTTCCTTAGTCTCTCAAATGCATAAAAAAATGAGTGCTTTACATTAAATTGAGTGCTACCAAGTTTAAATCCATCAAAATGTACTTAGATTTTATAAATTATATGGCAACATCTACATAAAGTACACACTCAACAATGAATATCAGCTCTTCTTCTTTTATTTTTCATGGGAGAGGATTTTTACGTTAACAAACTAACTTAACAAACCGGAAATGAAAAGTTTTATCAATTAGAAAGATTTAATAAATTATTCAAAATTTAAAGCAAAAATTTAATAAAAATCGATATTTTATGTAAAAAAACAAACCTTTTGTAAAAAAAACTAAAAATACGTTACAACTGCAACTACTACTTGCGCTATCTCTCATAATACATATGGGCTTAAATCTCGAAAACTAAGAGTTGTTCCAGGATTTGACCAATATATATATTGCCACATATATTGCCTATAATTTGGCATATATGTGTTATTCGTTGAGCATATTTTCTTGAAACAAGTTTAAAAAAAAATTGTTTGAACTTTCACTCATACTACATATGGCCTTATATCCCGAAAACTAAGAGTTGTTCCTGGATGGGACCAATTGTGGATGAAAGCCACATATATTGCCTATAATTTGGTATATACGAGGGCTGCTATATATATTTCTGGCCTGGCAACACTGAGTGTTGCCAAGTGCAATCTGACATTTCCATTGGAAAGTTTGTCATTTTTAAGCATATCGTACCCAAAACGGTTTGACGTACGACCATTATTTGTGTTGTTTACAGTGACTTGAAAAAATTAATATAGAAAAAAATGGAATTAACTCGTGAACATTTTCGTGCCATCATTTTTTACAACTTTCGACGTGGATTATCACGACAAGAGTGCATTGATGAACTTAAATCTTTGTATGGCGATAAAGCACCATCCTATAGCACTGTGAAAATTTGGTATAATGAATTTATTCGTAGCCGAAGCTCGCTCAAAGACGAATTCCGTGAAGGTCGTCCAAAAACGGCTGTTGTGCCAGAGAACAATGATGCCGTGCGTGAACTCATAATGCAAGATCGACATGCGACATACCGAGAGATAGAGATATCCTTGGACAGTTCTTCCACCAGCATACATTCGATACTGCATGAACACCTGCGGTGCTTCAAAAGACGTTTATAAGATCGTCACAGGTGACGAATCATGGATCTATGCGTATGAGCCCGAAACGAAACAACAATCGACCGTGTGGGTCTTCAAAGACGAGCATAATCCAACGAAAGTTGTTCGTGGAAGAAGCACTTCGAAGCAAATGGTCGCCAGTTTGTTCGGCAAAACTGGTCATGTGGCGACTGTTTCGCTTGAGCAACGTAGGACGGTCACTTCTGAGTGGTATACTACAATTATTTGCCTGAAGTCATCGGAGAAATTCGAAAAACCAACAAGAGAAGACGAATCATTGTTCACCATGACAATGCGAGCTCTCACACATCCGCTCAAACTAGAGCGTTTTTGACCGGCCAAAACTTCGAATTAATGGCCCTGACTTGGCACCTAATGACTTCTTTTTGTATCCGCACATCAAGAAAAAAATGCGTGGTCAACGATTTTCGTCGCCAAAAGAAGCTGTTGAAGTGTTCAAAAACCATGTTTTAGAGGTGTCTCAATCGGAGTGGAAAAAGTGCTTCGACAACTGGTTTGAGCGCATGCAAAAGTGTATAAATAATGCTGGAGAATACTTTGAAAAACAATAAAACCATTTTTGATTATAAATATTCGCATTTTCAGGCCAGAAAAATATAGAGCAGCCCTCGTATGTGTTATTCGTTGAGGATATTATCTTGAACCAAGTTTAAAAAAAAAGAAATTTTGAACTTTCTCTCATACTACATATGGCCTTATATCCCGAAAGCTAAGAGTTGTTCCTGAATGGGACCAATTGTGGATGAAAGCCACATATATTGCCTATAATTTGGCATATATGTGTTATTCGTTGAGCATATTATCTTGAACCAAGTTTAAAAACAAAAGAAATTTTGAACTTTCACTCATACTACATATGGCCTTATATCCCGAAAGCTAAGAGTTGTTCCTGGATGGGACCAATTGTGGATGAAAGCCACATATATTGCCTATAATTTGGCATATATGTGTTATTCGTTGAGCATATTTTCTTTAACCAAGTTTAAAAAAAAAGAAATGTTGAACTTTTACTCATACTACATATGGCCTGATATCCCGAAAACTAAGAGTTGTTGCTGGATGGGACCAATTGTGGATGAAAGCCACATATATTGCCTATAATTTGGCATATATGTGTTATTCGTTGAGCATAGGTTCTTTAACCAAGTAAAAAAAAAAGAAATTTTGAACTTTCACTCATACTACATATGGCCTTATATCCCGAAAACTAAGAGTTGTTCCTGGATGGGACCAATTGTGGATGAAAGCCACATATATTGCCTATAATTTGGCATATATGTGTTATTCGTTGAACATATTTTCTTTAACCAAATAAAAAAAAAGAAATTTTGAACTTTCACTCATACTACATATGGCCTTATATTCCGAAAACTAAGAGTTGTTCCTGGATGGGACTAATTGTGGATGAAAGCCACATATATTGCCTATAATTTGGCATATATGTGTTATTCGTTGAGCATATTTTCTTTAACCAAGTTTAAAAAAAAAAAGAAATTTTGAACTTTCACTTATACTATATATGGTGTTATATCCCGAAAACTAAGAGTTGTTCCTGGATGGGACCAATTGTGGATGAAAGCCACATATATTGCCTATAATTTGGCATATATGTGTTATTCGTTGAACATATTTTCTTAAACCAAATAAAAAAAAAGAAATTTTGAACTTTCACTCATACTACATATGGCCTTATATTCCGAAAACTAAGAGTTGTTCCTGGATGGGACTAATTGTGGATGAAAGCCACATATATTGCCTATAATTTGGCATATATGTGTTATTCGTTGAGCATATTATCTTGAACCAAGTTTAAAAAAAAAAGAAATTTTGAACTTTCACTCATACTACATATGGCCTTATATCCCGAAAGCTAAGAGTTGTTCCTGGATGGGACCAATTGTGGATGAAAGCCACATATATTGCCTATAATTTGGCATATATGTGTTATTCGTTGAGCATATTTTCTTTAACCAAGTTTAAAAAAAAAGAAATTTTGAACTTTCACTCATACTACATATGGCCTTATATCCCGAAAACTAAGAGTTGTTCCTGGATGGGACCAATTGTGGATGAAAGCCACATATATTGCCTATAATTTGGCATATATGTGTTATTCGTTGAGCATATGTTCTTTAACCAAGTAAAAAAAAAAGAAATTTTGAACTTTCACTCATACTACATATGGCCTTATATCCCGAAAACTAAGAGTTGTTCCTGGATGGGACCAATTGTGGATGAAAGCCACATATATTGCCTATAATTTGGCATATATGTGTTATTCGTTGAACATATTTTCTTTAACAAAATAAAAAAAAAGAAATTTTGAACTTTCACTCATACTACATATGGCCTTATATTCCGAAAACTAAGAGTTGTTCCTGGATGGGACTAATTGTGGATGAAAGCCACATATATTCTTATAATCTGGTATATATGTGTTATTCGTTGAGCATATTTTCTTGAACCAAGTTTAAAAAAAAAAGAAATTTTGAACTTTTACTCATACTACATATGGCCTTATATCCCGATAACTAAGAGTTGTTCCTGGATTTGACCAACTGTGGATGAAAGCCACATATATTGCCTATAATTTGGTATATATGTGTTATTCGTTGAGCATATTTTCTTGAACCAAGTTTAAAAAAAAAAGAAATTTTGAACTTTTACTCATACTACATATGACTTTATATCCCGAAAACTAAGAGTTGTTCCTGGATGGGACCAATTGTGGATGAAAGCCACATATATTGCCTTTAATTTGTCATATATGTGTTATTCGTTGAGCATATTTTCTTGAACCAAGTTTTTAAAAAAAAGAAATTTTGAACTTTCACTCATACTACATATGGCCTTATATCCCGATAACTAAGAGTTGTTCCTGGATTTGACCAACTGTGGATGAAAGCCACATATATTGCCTATAATTTGGTATATATGTGTTATTCGTTGAGAATATTTTCTTGAACCAAGTTTTAAAAAGAAAGATTGATCGCCTGCAATACAGAAACAGCACATTAATGTCTGCCTTTGAGTGAAAGTTCAAAATTTCTTTTTTTTAAAACTTGGTTCAAGAAAATATGCTCAACGAATATATGCCAAATTATGGGCAATATATGTGGCTTTCATCCACAGTTGGTCCCATCCAGGAACAACTCTTATGTGCTATTTCTGTATTACAGGCGATCAACTCGTCTAAAAAATTTATATGAAAAGCACTCAGTTTTTTGAGTTATTTCCATATAAATTTTTCAGACGAGTTGATCGCATTTAATATAGAAACAGCACTTTAGTTTTCGGGATATAAGCCCATATGTAGTATGCGGGAAAGCCCATATATAGTAGTTGTAAAGTATTTTAGTCTTTTTTATAAAACCTTTTTTTTTTGTTTATAAAATATAGATTTTTATTTAATTTATTACTTTAGCTTTCGAATAATTTATTAACATTGTTAATTATTATAAAACTTTTTATTTCCGGTTTGCTTATAGTTTGTTAACTTGAAAATCCTCTCTCAAAATAAAAAAAGAAGAAGAGCTGATATTCATTATTGAATTCGTAATAGAACTTTTTTTTTTTAAATCTTAATTTAATTATGGCAGGGGTATATAACCATATCGCCAGGGTATCCCACAAGTATTTTGATATAACTAGTCTCTCCAGGAACTGCACATCGACCTATACCTTCGTATAGGAAGTGGAAAATCCTGTAGAATAAAAAACGTGCGCGTTGCGACTTCAAATATAACCTCACTTTTTTGAAAAAGGAAAATCTGCTCGCACGCAGATGTTCCCCCTTCGAGATAAAGTAATAAACTGGTAATAGAACTTGCCATATAATTTATAAAATCTAGCTACCTTTTGGTGAATTAAAACCTGGCAGCCAGGCCTGCCATATTTGACGATTTATCGGTATTTTGCCGATTTTTCGCCTTAAATTTATCAAAGTGCCGATTCGCCGATTTTGGCTCTAAATATGCCGATTTTTTTATAAAAACCGGAACAAGGTAACTTTATTGTTTTACAATAATTTATAACTTTATTTATTATTTGGGCAACACTAGAATACTTGTAACATTAGAAAGAGACAATAATAAGTCAGCACTTCTATTTGCTGTTATAAAAAAAGTCGTTGGAAAAAACAGTTCTTAACTGTATGTGAGCTATTAAAAATAAAAAGGTCTCGCTCGTGTGAATGATCAACTGATCTATGCAACACCAATTCATTGTGTTTGGTTGTACGTAAATTTAAAATATAAGACTATTTCATCCGATTGTTAAAAGTAAAAAAGTTGAAAAAGATTAATGCTATGCCAAAGGTTTCTACAAATTTTATACAAAATCACAAAAACTACAAGTCTAATTTGATAGGATTAGGTGCTGCTGTTATGACGGGCTCTAATAATGATATTTCAAATTTATCTGTTAGAAAATGTGTTTGGCACTCACTTTCATTACGTGCTTAAATACTTGTCTTTAATTAAATTCCGAATTTAAAACTCTACTTAGAGATATTTACAATTACGTATCAAATAGTCCAGAAAGACTTTATTAATTTTAATAATATTCAAAAACATCTAAAAATAAAACCAAAAAATTACTGCACCAAAGTCAAACCAGATGGCTGGCGCGTGAAGCAGTAGTTGTTTGAATTCTAGATTTGTATGAGGCGTTGAACATTTACTTTTCATTTGCTGGTTATGTTGATCAAATCGATACAGCGAAAACAATGATAAAAAATTTAAACCAACCAAATAAAATATATTTATCCTCTTAAAATAT
The DNA here is from genome assembly GCA_916610165.2 of Gymnosoma rotundatum. Classification (NCBI taxonomy): domain Eukaryota; kingdom Metazoa; phylum Arthropoda; class Insecta; order Diptera; family Tachinidae; genus Gymnosoma; species Gymnosoma rotundatum. The sequence goes on along the minus strand of OU744338.1, from coordinate 83,164,645 downwards.
ATTCTTGAGTGTGTTAAATGATTGACAAAACTTAAGCAGCCAAATGGAAAGGCTTCTAAGAACTGCACTTAGTAATTTAAAAAATCGATGAAATTTATTTAGTGAAATTTTGGAAATTTTATGAGGCGTATTTAGTCTCATTGGATAAAGAGTTAATATAAGAATCAGAACATAACAAAAACGAAATAAGCAAAATAAATAAAAAATTGTATTTATTTTTATTTAGAACTTACAATTCAAATATTAAAAACATTTTGATTTTGAACATAAATCTTAATATAAATTATGTTTATTTTAAATAAAATTATGTTTTATTGTATCCAAAATGTTTTTTAACTTTTTAATTATTTGCCGATTTTTTAAAATTAAAGTGCCGATAAAGCCGATTTTTGTGTGCAAAAGTGCAAAATCAAAATTCCCTGGCACCGCTGCTGGCAGCACTTAATTATATCAAAGTTCCCATTTTTTTATATCGACACCTCAGAATTGTTTTGGTCCAATAGCCACTTAAAAAATTAGTTAGGTATGGAATATATACTTGAATATACTATTTCTGACTTAAGTTAGTTTAATATTGTTTTGCCCCTAGAAGCAATGATTAGACTATGAGGCAATATCGTACAAGAAAACATGATAATAAACAAAATTATTATTTTACCTTATTACATACATAAAATTTAAGTTAGAACTGCAAATACCCTTATTTTATTTAGAATGGTTATTTTATGTGGAACATCGTTTCTTTAAGAAAAAGTTTGATTTATGTATATGTTTTGACAATATGTGCAAAAAAAGAAAACATAACAGAAGGACTGTAAATGTTAGTGATTTAAAAAAATGTAAGTTAAAAAGTTTTTTTACGTGTTTAGTATTTTTGTGTTTTATTATTATGTATTTTTATGTTTCTTTAAGTATGTACTCGTTCATATGAATGTACAATTATAAAATGTATTAAGCAATAAAATATAATAGTAAATCTGTTGACTTCATGCATTTTTTAATAAAGTAATAAATAAAAATAAATGGAAGTTGTTACAGACAATGCACTTTCTCCTCCAAATAACATTAACATTTTATTTTAGTCATAATTTTAGAAAGGAAAAAAATTTAAACTTTATATGGATGTGAACAGAGCTTAATTAAAAAAAATGATAAGAAGTACAAATCAATAATTTTTATCATGTAAAAACGTATAAAAACGTTCTTATTTGTAAAAAATATGTCTAGAAATTTATTTTTTATAAAAAAGATTAATCGGTTATATTTTGAGAAATTCTAATGTTAGTATTTTTCTCGTTTCTGGCTTTTTTATACATACGTTAAAACAATCCTGAAGTGACAATATTATTAATATAATGGCCACACAACTCTCTCTTCATATTGAGTCAAAATTTTAGTTTGTTACATTTAGTTTGTTATCTTCTCGCCCGCTTAATTATTAGTGTTTTTCATACACGTGTTTATCATTATGGCGCACATCGTAGCCAACCATAAAAAAATGGACGCCTTTGAAATTAGCTTGTAATTTTTCGGGAAGTGTGGCATCACCCTAAACTACTTAGACACTTTGAAATCGATATTTAGTACATTTATTGACCATATATCGGTAATATCTTTTGAATCTATGGTCATATATATGTAGTGGAATCAAGTTATTGTATTATTAAAAATGCAAGAAAAAAATGTCCCCAAACTATCATGTCTTCAAACTATGCGGAAGACATACAGAATTTTGAGGACTGTCCTCAAAGTATGCAAATGTCCCCAAAGTATGCTATAGACCGAAAAACTGTCCTCGAAGTATGCGGGTTACATGTATATATATAAGTAAAATACAGTGTTTGTACTTTTAGTTTTATTCATAAACTGAAAACTTTATTTATTAAAAACATTTTATGTATAATTAACATCAAAAAGGTTCTCACAAAATATGCTGATTTTACATTACGTCAAACAAAAATAATGTTTTCTCTTTTAAGAATTATTTATGTTATAAATGTTCTCATGAAATATGCTGATATTACAAAGTGTTTAATTTCTTTTAATTTTTCGACTTAAGAAAAAAAGGAATGCAATAAAAAAGAAAATGAAATACATGTTCATGTCATATTCATATTACAATTCATTACGGTATGCATATGTTAATCCTCCCCACCTCAGATAAGTCGATGTTCCCATTGACTTTTTCTTCATTAGTTCGGTTTTTTATAAAAATATTCTTCTTAAATCTGCATAAGCATAATGGATAAGCTTACAATTAATAGTAATATTATTAAAATGAAAGTTAATAAACTTATAGAATAGTTGTTCGTTTTACTATTTATTATGTCTATATGTTTCTTTAGTTTTGGCAACGATATATTTTCTTTTACCAAATTTTCAAAGTCTTTTACAGTAGGTAGTATGTTTTGATCTTCTATTTTTTGTTTCACACTGACTTTAAAATTACCAATTTTTACTTTACAATTATTTAATCTTATGATATTATTTCCTTTTATTTTTATATTCAAATCATTACAATTTTGGTTTATTTCCGTTTCGTTTAGTTTCTTTGTAACTATTATATTTGGTTCAATGAAATACAAAAAATTTGATTCTCTATTTTTTTTATATTGACAATTAGTTTTATTATTATTTATTAAATTTTTGATGCATTTATCTCCTATTGTTATTACCTTATTATCTAGCAATTGGTAAACTACGTTATGATACATAATCTACTTTTTCGTCAAGTACTAACTCATCATTGTTTTCGTCTGGCATTGGGATTACTTTTATTCTTTTATATTTATCGAATTCAATAGGAATGGGAAGTATGAAATAAATTAAACTTCCCTCTAACCAAATTGAAGTTTTTATGTTCTCGAACTGCAACACAGTTGAGTTCGTCATGGTTTGCAAATCGATTAGTTTTGGGATTATAATGCCAGGTCTAGCCAACTGCATTGCTAATTGGATATCCTCGATATGTTCAAGATATCTTTTTACATTGTCTAAAAATATGTCTGTGCAGATTCTTTCCGTGATCTTGTTCTGTAATCTTGACACGTCTGACTCCAACTCTCGCAACAGTCTACTTTCATTGTTCACGTGATCAGTTCGTTGAATTCGTTTGTTGCTATTATGTTCGCTTTTAAGTCATCAAACTTGCTCTCCAATTCTCTTTTATCGTCCTCGTTTAGAGTCCCAAAAAGAGATTTTAAACCGTCGCCCACCACATTTGCCAATCCGCGTCTTTGTCTAACCGAAAATAATTGTTTCTCTTTAAACGCTAGTGTAAGGTATTTTCCAACTGTGTCCGTTTGGTAACATTTTTTTGAGTTATACTGTTCGATTAAGGTTATTATAGGTCAGGTCAAGATAAGTTTTGTTAACAGTCAAGATATGATATTTGTAATTTATTGGGTAATTTAATGTACCCTGCTCAACAACTGCGAAGCCATAATTATTTTCTACGCTGTTTATTTCGATCGTCCGGCCACCGACGCCTGTATTTTCTGAGAAAAGCAGCAACAAGAGAATGGTAGAGAGCTTCCAAAGTTTAGGTTTGTTAGATTTTAATGTACCTGAAAAAATTGTTTCTTGTTAGTTTCGACCATGATCCTTCTTCCTTTTAAACTGCATTTATATTTTCTAACGTGCCTATCCTGCACTTAACAACATAATGGTCATTATCGTCTGCGGCCTCTACGACCTCGACTCTCTTGAAAGGGGTTTCAATCTTTTTCAATCGTTTTCTTGAATTGTCAGCGTTTAAGTACCTAACATGTATTGCTTTCTCTACCCTAGTCATATTTATACTGTTTATTCCGTTTTCTTTAACCTCTTGTGGATTTGTTTGAGGTTGGAGTTTGTTAAAAAATATATTATACGGCGTCTCTCCTGTAATAGAATGAACTATGGTATGATTATATGTAAAGATTGTTTGCTCTATTTGCATGCAAATCAATTCTTTGTCATTTGAAGTATTAATAATTCTAAGCTTTTCATTAAGTGTTTTATGTAATCGTTCAATATCAGAAATACCTGTTTTTCCTAAAACTTGGGTGATTGAAAGTGTAAGTACTTCGAGTTGGGGTGTATATGTTTCTATATTCATTGTTCACTACTTGAGGATAATGACGGGAGTGATCGGTTCTGAGTACTTTTGTCATTCTTCGTTCAAAGTGTCCGTATTAACAATTGCGGTTAAATGATTGGGTAGTTCTTTTTTTAGTATACTTAGGGCTTGAGAGTTAGCTTCATTCTTATAAAATGTTTTTTTTTCATTACTTTCACCACTTAATCTAATTGTATCGTGTATTCTACACAAGCTTATGTTAATTTCCTGCACAATTTTCTTAGATTACCCTTAAATTAATATTACTTAAATTTAAAATCAGTGTCGGAATTGGTTGTTGCTTACCGTACTCTTGTACCAGTAGTCGCTTCAATGCGCTCCAGTCATCTGGTTGTTCTCTTCTGATTAAATTTGTGGCATCTCCGTCTAATGTTCTCAATATGCAATTGAAGAATAACACCCTGTCATCTCTAGGCAGACCCACAATGTTGGGTAATATAATTTCTATGCTATTAATGCAGAGGCACAATTCATCCTTTTCCCCACTAAAGGATGGACTAATTTTAAGTTTTGGATGATAAAGCTCTTCTGTTTATCCATACTGTTGTTTACACTGTTGTTATCGTTATCACTATTAGCACCACTTTCTCTCTGTTGTTAATTGATAGTTGCCCTAAATTAAGGATTACTTCATCAATAGGCTGATGAAAAGTTATTTAGAAGTATTTGGAACACTTTGTGGTATTTTCATTGATTTATTTTATTATATATTTTTGTTTTTGCGTTGTAAGAGTGCAAGATTAATAAACAGTGCCACAGAGTTTTTATCCTATTGGTTCAACGACAATTTTATAACAAAGTTAGAAGTATTAATTTTCTTTTGATTGTTAATACATCTTAAATCTTGTAGTTTTTATTTTACTTATTAAATTATTACACGTTAAGGTTCGTTTTAAGGATCTTTTTCGCAGGTCTTACCGATTGCGCCAGTAAAATACAGTGTTTGTACTTTGAGTTTTATTCATAAACTCAAAACTTTATTATTAAAAACATTTTATATATAATTGACATCATAAAGGTTCTCACAAAATATGCTGATCTTACATTACGTCAAACAAAGTAATGTTTTCTCTTTTAAGAGTAATTTATGTTATAAATGTTCTCACGAACTATGCTGATATTACAAAGTGTTTAATTTCTATTTATATATATATATATATATATATATATATATATATCATTGAAAAAATGTTTGGGTAATGTGGTATACTAGTTTAGTTGACAACAGATCCTGAATGCTTTTCCCGCTTCTGGACATACGTTGTAACGTTGTGTGGGGGACATTAAATGACCTTAAAGCCAAAAGAATTCCCAGTTGGTTCTCTCTTTCAGCTTGAATAGCTTTCTTCATATCTTTTGCTGCCCATTTTGTAATTTTTCCTCTTTTAATTAAACATACAGATTAACTGTAAGCTATTGAGTAGCATAGTCCGTCCGTGTTAGTGCTGAAATCAACTTAGCCAAGGCACTGGATAAGCAAGAGAAAATTTATATACGACAATCGGGTAGACATAGTTGCTATTGAAAGTCAATATAATCCATGTCCTTCGACACAGCGGGTAAAACACCAACCTTTTTTTTGCCATATCATTGTCAAAAATCTAGTTAAGTGAAGTAATTCCAATAAAAAAAAATAAATATATGGGGCGATAGAGAATTGAAAAATAATAAAAAAAAACATCAAGTAAAGAAATTGCTGCTCGCCCATGTTTTCCGAGTTAAATATAATTTCATGCTTTTGGAGTACATCAAAAAAATTTTCACTATTTTTGTCGTGATAATATATAATCAAAACAAACCTATAGTGTTACCAAAATATTTTTCCATAAGTTTTGCTTAGAACTTATAAGAAAAAATGTTTATTTTTTTAAACAAAGGCAACCTAGTAATAGCAAAGATTTATTCACTTTTTTGTAGTTTATACTTATAAGCCGTGCTAGTACTGAAACATTTATGCTCGTGCTAGTACTAGTATACTAGTACGTTGTATAAACTGCCTCTTTCTTCACTCTACCCATTGGCTACTGCAGCAGTATGCTGTACAAGAAACTACTGCGTTATACGAGGGGAGCTTTTAGCAATGCTGGAGTGTGTCAAACATTTCCAAAAATATTTATATGGTCAACATTTCATCTTAAGGGTGGACCACTTCGCATTACGGTGGTTGATGCAATTTAAGAACCCTGAAGTACAGCTGGCTTGCTAGATTGAACGCGTGCAGAGCTATGACTTGAGTATTGTGCACGGAAAAAGAGGAAAACACAAAAACGCTGATGCCCTTTTAAGACGGGCAATGCAGAGTGCAAGCACTGCACAAATGTCGAGAAAAAGGAGTGCGTCATTGATGTGCTGCTTACCCAAATTAGGTCAAGCGAAGGCTGGTCAAAGGCCTAGAATGATGACCCAGTTTTGGCAAATATTATATTGGCTAGGCAAAACAAAAGAAGACCGAACGATAATGAAATATCAGCAGAAAGCCGACTAGCAAAATCGTACTGGGCTCCGTGGAATAGCCTGAAAATGGAAGATGGGTGCTTATATCGATGATGGGAAAGTGCAGATGGCAAACCCACAACGGACTTTATTGTCGTGCCAACTTCTAAAACGAACGAGATATTGAATCACTTCCATAAAGGTCCCAGCAGCAATCATCTGGGTATAACAAAACCTCTGGAGAAAATAAAGCAACGATTTTACTGGGTAGCATGCCAACAATTTGTAGGCGATTAGAAAGTTAATTGCGAACAGTGCAATGCGGTCAAGGATCCTACAAGAAAAATTCGTGCAAACTTCAGCGATACAACGCAGGTTCCCCCTTTGGTTGGAAAGCTATTGATATCACAGGTCCCTTCCCTGTCAGTGACACTGAAAACCGATAAGTACTAGTAGTAATGGACTATTTTAGCAAGTGGCCTGAAGTATATGCTATTCCTAACCAAGAATCTAAAACGGTGGTGGATGTATCTAAAACGGTGATGGATGTTCTATTAGAACTGCATTCAGACCAGGGACGAAATTATTAATCGGTCATATTGAAAGAGATAAGCGAAGTATATGGTATCAAACAGATGAAAACGACACATTCACAGTATGATGGGTTGAGCATATACCCAATTTTCTACTGGTATACCTGTCAGATGTACGCGATTCAACTTAACGAAGCCCAACAAAAATCTTGTTTGGGACAGAACTTAAACTGCCGGCGGACTTTGAATTTGAAGTTAAACCGAAACCTCCGCGCGAAGACAACGGAAACCTTCTTCAGGCAGAAGAAGACCTGCACGAGCTTTATGAATTTGTCCGTAACCGCATTAAAATGACCAGCGACAAAATGAAAGATATGATCAAACAGCGAACACAGAGAGATTTGCTGAAGGATAAATGTTTCTACTATTAAATCCGCAACGTAAAAAAATTATCCCCTAAACTGCAAACCCACTGGGAGGGACCAAACAAGGTAATCAAGAAATTGAATGTCTTAATGTACCGGATACAGAGATACCAAAAAAAAACAACATTCTAGTACATTCAAGAACCCTTCATTCTGATTGTGAACGTCACTTAGCGAAGACCTTATAGTACAACAGTTTGATCAGTTACAAAAGTAGTAAAGTTGCCATTGTGTATTTTTGTGTATGAATAGCGAGTAAGTAAATAATTGTATAAATAAATTGTGTATAAATAGCGAATAAGTAAATAATTGTATAAATAAATCATGTAATTTCATTAAGGCTGTAAAAGTTATTTTGCAAAAAAAAAAAAACTCAATAAATTTAGCGTTTATTAAATAAATAAACGTAACAACATATTTGTTCTGCCGTTAAAGCTGTCCTTTTTATTCAACAAAAGTTTGTCACCTTAATTTAGTAGTATTTTATAATCACTTATTACCTAAGTTCTTTATTTACATTTTTTATATACTTAATCGTTTTTTATTTGTTATTATTTGTTTTGAACTTTGTCAGACGATGCAGCTGGGCTTATACCAATCGGCCTTCTAGCTTGAGAGTCGAAATACATAATCACTACAACAGTATTGAAAATATTCCTAGAATGGCGAGGAAAAGAGTCTTTATCAACTAATATTTGCTCAGATTTTAAATTTCAACATTCGGATTATAGAATCTTAACAGTTAAATATATACGAGATACCTAGGAAGATACATGGAAGAACAATAACGATGTTAAGCTCTATAAAATTCAAAAAAATATTGTCCATACATTTGAAGCTCTTTCTATACCTAAAACTGATTTTATTGAATCTACTAGACTAAAAATAGGCCATTTCTTATTTTCCCATAAATATATTATTGAGAAAAAAGAACCCCCTATTTGCAACTGCGGTGAAGTTTTAAGTGTTTTTCATATATTTAATGACTGTAGATTATTGCAAGAAAAACGTCTTAAATATAAAATAAATGGCATTGAAATCCTGTCAAGAAATAATGAATTCGGAAAAGTTAAACAATTCCTTACTGAAATAAATTTTCGATTTAAACTTTGTATTTAATATTGTAATTAGTTTAATGTTGTAATTAGATTAAATTAATTGTAATTTTTAAGATTTCGTTTTTTTTTATTTTATTTTATTGGTATACATACACACGGCCTATATAACCTTTCTGTGTTGTGGCCTTCCAAATACAAATAAATAAATAAATAAATAAATGATGCCAAATGGCAAAGTCGGTGGTAAACAGCCGACGGGGGAAAATGAAGGTATCAGTTATACGGTCTACAACTCAACTTTACATTTATTGAGATTTTGCAATTTGGTATTATCAATTACAAATCAACCTGCCAAAAAAATTTTAAGTTGAAATTACATTATGTTTCAACTTGGTTGTGGCGTTACTTTTTACAACTCTCTTAATGCGGTTGACAAAAATATCAATAAATTACAACTTTTCAATAGCAGTTGTAACAATTTCAACCAAAAAGCAGCTGTATTTTAAAAGTAAAAAAGAACTTAGTTGTATTCAAGTTGAGTTATCTTTTAGATGACTGAGTTAAGTTGTAAACCGTATTATCATAGGCATAGGAGACTGGTTTTATACGAACATGGTGACCTTAACTTTTATCTCAAGTAGATTTTAAGCCCGACATAGTATATATATTGTTGCCGTCCTTGGAAAATTGGGAACACTTTGTGCTTTGCGTTAGTTCTACAGGGACTCTCGGATCGATGATAGAAGTTTTTTTTTTGGGGGTTAATGTCTCGCATCCCTGGAAAGTCATATAGTTCAGTGAACCAGAGTCTCTCGATGGTTTTTTCCTCGGAAAAAATCATGCAAACATATACATGCACACATATTAAATTCCGTACATGCATTGATTTGATGCCGATTGATTTGGAGGCCACATCTTCAGTTACTGCCAGAGATCAAAGTACTGATTGATGGCAATTGCGATGGTAGACCTCAGATAAGGAGAGATGGACGTCCTCATTGATAGATGATATAGTAACATGGCTTAACAGATGCTAGATTGACTGCCCTAGGAGAAAACGTAAAAACCATAAGAAAAACTGTGGAAAGAGAATTATTGCTAGAGCTAAATAAACTAGAGCATGAAAACCTGTTGCAGTGCTGAGATGCAGTAACAGAGGTATTAAGAGAGGAATAAGTTTTTAAAGATGATGGAAGTACTACATTTGTCCTTAATGAACACAATTAGAATGTCGTATAGAGGTACTCGGGTGGCAACAATTAGTCTTATTGTTCCCTTGGTTAATACAGGGTCCGCTATCTAACGTTTTTTTTAACTAGTGCTTATTTTGTGAATGGTAACACTTAGCTCATGCCTGTTTTGACAGAAAATTAGTTTTATCCTTCCGCTTCGGTTGTGTATATGCTTGAGCAACGCTGCGTACACCCGAGAATATTGCTGCTGTGGCAGAAAGTGTGCTTGAAGCGCCATCAACATTAATTCACCGTCGTTCTCAATAATTGAACATTTCGGAGACATCATTGAGACGAATTTTCCATAAAGACCTTTCTATGACGCCATACAAAGTTCAATTGGTTCAGGAGTTGAAGCTAACTGACCATCCAGTAGTTTGTTTATGGCAATTTAAAAAAATATTTGGCGGACCCTTTACAATATTAGAAGCCGGTAAAATAAAGATTGGTTGGAAAGTGTGTAAAATTCGCGATAATTTCTCACCGAAAAATACTTTATATGCTTTGGGGACAATTAGTACTTTTAACAAGAGAGTGACCCCAAATAGTGATAGAATATGAACTATTTATCATATATAACGCATTTTACCACGTCAACCAAAATTGCCTGATAGTAAATTATCTTTTAATAGCCATATTAACTACGCCGTAGCAAAGGCCAGGGAATCACTACATCACTTTGCAGAACAATGCCAAATACGAGGGGACCTAAATACCATAGAAGGAAGATGCTTGCAGGGGTTGCTAAAAGCATAATATTATATGCCTCACCTATTTGGGAGGACTGTACAAAGTTAAAGTCATACCAAGGCAAATTGCATACTGGGTAAAACTAATAGCGCAGGTGATCGAATTCGCTTTACACATTTCTCCGAACCAACGTCAAAATTAGTTTACGTTGTTGACGAGCCGTTTAAAAAACGAAAAATGTTAAATTTTAAAATTAAGAAAATACTTTTGAATGATTTATTTGTGAATAAATCATTGAATGTGCGAACAAAACATTGTGCGAAAAGTGAAGAGTGTGTGTACACAAGAACTTCAAAGAAGTGTAATATGTAACAAACAAAAAACAACATTTATTAAAAAAGAAAATATGTCTTTGAAAAAACTTTTGAGAGCTTTTTTTTTTTTTAACAAATTATACATGAAAAAACATACAGTGGCTCACAGTCAAAGTGAGCCAGCATACATTTTCGAAAGAAATTATTAATATATGGTAAAAAGAAAATATGATTGAAAAAAAATATTAAGGACTTTTATTAGTTAATTACTAAACTTTAAAAACGTAACATTTATTTCAGATAGGTACATAAGTAATAGAAAAAAAAACAACAAAAACTTAAAAGATAAGGAAATGTACATCACACTAAAAGTGAGCCACTAAGGGTAAATGTCTTTAATATTTAATATTAATATTTTGTTGGACCACCTTTTGCTGAAATAACAGCCTGCAGACGCTTAGGAATCGATTCCAGTAAGTTTTGGGTGTATTCGGCAGGAATCGTGCTCCACTCTGATTGAAGAGCCTCGATTAGGTCTTTTTGTGACGAAATGGCATGTTTTCGTATATTTTGGTCCAAAAGTGCCCATAAATTTTCAATAATATTCAAATCAGGAGATTGTGGTGGAACTTCAAGAACATGTGGGCAATTATAAAGTAACCACTCTCTGGCAATATACGACTTATGTTTGGGATCGTTGTCTTGGTAAAAAAAATAGTCGTCTTCGATCCCCAATTTCTGAACACTCGGCTTGACATTTTGCTTTAAAATGTCTAGATACACAAATTTATTCATGATTCCCGAAATGTGTTGCAAATTTCCGGTGCCACTTCCTGCCATGCAGCCCCAAACCATAACGGAGCCACCTCCGTGCTTCATACTTGGGATAAGGTTTTTTTGTTGAAGCTCTGAGTTCTTCTGTCGCCATACCATCTGCTTTCCGTCGGAGCCAAATAAGTTAAATTTACTTTCGTCTGTAAATAGAACCTAACCAAGCATTTTTATTAGATATTTGCACTTATTTATAACCGCATACCCTTTGCCAAAAACTCATATCTTTTTTAATATACTGATGAGCAAACTCTAGGCGTTTTTTACGGTTTGTTTTGCTGATAAATGGCTTCTTTCTTGCTACTCTGCCATTATATCCGTGTTTTCTTAAAACTCTTCTTACTGTTTCAGGGTGAACTTGGATATCCAACTGAGTTTTGACCATTTCTGTCAGTTTTGGAGCGCTTAGCCGAGGATTTTTTTTAATTTCTCTTACTATAAAAGCTTCATTTCTTTCTGAAAATGCTTTTCTGGTACTTTTTTCACTTTGTTTTCTATTCTACCTTCTCTCGTAAAACGGTGAATAATATGTTGCACAGTTCCACGGCTCTTATTCACAAAATTAGCAATATCTCTTTGAGATTTGCCTTCTTTGTATAGCTCAATTACTCTTTCTCTAATTTCAACACTGGTTTGTCGTCCCATCTTCACTGTTTGATTTTTTGTACTCAAATGATGCAGTAAAAATAAGATCGACGCAAAAAAATGTAATAAAATAATATTTACCGTTATTTTACTAAGAACAAAAGAGTGTGGCTCATTTTGAGTGTGGGGTGAAGTTAACAACATATTTTGGTTTTTTCGTTGTTTTTATCTTTAATATCGAAAAATTGGGGGGAAAATGCAATTAAATAGAGCTGCACTTATGGATTAACAAATTGAATAAGAAATAAATGGTGGGAAGATGGTATTTTAAAAATTATTTAAAAAACATTAGTAAAAAAATGCTGGCTCACTTTGACTGTGAGCCACTGTATTTGGAAAATTTATTGTTAGGTTTGCAAAAAAAGTAAATACTGATGATATAAGCCACTTTCCTGCATATGTTTTCATTCATTGGAGTCTATAGTGTGAAGATTATTTTTTATGAATACAAAAAATTTTAATTAAATTTATTTTTCTTCTCGGTTTTTTTATTTTTCCTTACTGTTTATTGACACATAAGTAGTCAGTTAGTTAGCGAGAAAGCATGGAGATACTGAGTACTATACAACCCCATTTCTTAGTAGAAATTGAGCCTTGAAATATTTCGTTTATCGTTCTGGTCTGCTTTGTCCGAGATGTCATGATCTGTTCGAATTGTAAGTTGTTATTGAGCTTGTAAATACCAAAATACCATCTTTCCCAGGTAGAGGGGCTAATCCACACATACTTTTTTAAATTGTTTACAATTTTATGTTATGATATATGTTAAATTTATGTTATTTAATATGTTTAACTATATACAGTGAATTAAAAAAACCGTCTCAATGTTATGCTAGTGTTAACATATATAAGTACAACAACAAAACTACAGTCTCAATCATTCTGATATTTTCACCATTTGCTTATTGCTCTTTTGTTTATAATTACAATTCAATATATTTGTCGTAATATTTACCGTTATCTAAAAATAAGCAAAACAAGTTTAATAAGTCATTGGGATGGTTTTTTGAGTTTAATTACTTGAGGAAGCTACACGTGTTTTTTCGTTAAAAAAAAGTGTAAAATTTTAGGAATTTATTTTTCTTGGCTGAATAGTATAATTAAATAAGTAAGACAAACTTAAATTTATTGCTTTATTCTTTTTTAACAAATTTTTAAGTTTAATGTGGTTCGTCCATTGCTGTCCTCAAAAGTCAACGAAATTCACCATTTTTTACGTCAAGGTAAAAGTTGTAGTGAAATTTCGTTGCTTCTTAATATTTCCAAATCCAGCGTGGGTAGAGTACGGAAGTCGTTGCCAAATTTACCACTTCCATCACGAGGAGGCAGAAAAAAGATTTTATCCGAGACTACAGAACGGCGCATTTTAAGAGATCTTCGGCAGCAAAAAGTTGAAAATGCAGTTCAAATCCAAAAGCAACTAGCAGAAAATGAAAATATTCATGTATCGGTTGAAACAGTTAGAAATACTTTGCGAGCAGCTGGCTTGAAAGGACGTGCCAAAGTGAAAAAGCCAATGCTCACAAAAAGGCATCAAAAAATCCGTTTGGATTTTGCAAAAAAATATGCTTCGTGGACAGCAGAGGACACGGAAAATGTTATTTGGTCAGATGAGACCAAAATTAATCGTCTTGGGTCAGATGGTAAGGAATGGTGTTGGCGAAAGTCAGGACAAACTTTGCAAGCGAAAGATGTCAGACCGACCTTAAAGTTTGGCGGTGGATCCGTGATGGTATGGGGTTGCATGACAGCTAAGGGTGTTGGAACAGTCCACAGAATAGTTGGTACGATGACTGCTCAAACCTACGTAAATATTTTAAGCACTAACTTACCTACAGCTGCAGAAAAATTCGGATTACAGAAGGAGGATATCGTTTTCCAACAGGATAATGACCCGAAAGATACCGCAAAACTTACAAAAAAATGGCTCAGTGACAACCGCTATAATGTTCTCGATTGGCCGCCCCAGTCACCCGATCTTAACCCCATCGAACATCTCTGGGGTGTTCTCAAAAGAGGTGTTGTCGGTACGCGTGGAAATATGGAAGAATTGTGGGCACATGTGCGAGAAGCGTGGATTGGTATTGACGCAAACATTTGCAAAAATTTAGTCGACAGTATGCCTCGCCGAATTGATGCTGTTGTTAAAGCCAAAGGGGGCTATACAAAATACTAAGCCTTTATAAATTCAAAAAATTAGTTAAATAAAGTAAACTCAAAAAACTATCCCAATGACTTCTAAATTTGTTTTGCTTATTTTTAGATAACGGTAAATATTACAACAAATGTATTGAATTGTAATTATAAACAAAAGAGCAATAAGCAAATGGAGAAAATATCAAAAAGATTGAGACTGTAGTTTTGTTGTTGTACTTATATATGTTAACACTAGCATAACATTGAGACGGTTTTTTGAGTCACTGTATATGTTACTTTCATTTTTGACTTTATTTTATTGTTTGGACAAAATTCTTTAGTTAATTTAAAATGTTTGTGAGAAGTTTCCTGAAGAGCTAAGTAAGCGGTAGCAAAAAAAAATCGTACTATTGTAACACTATCATTCGCTAGAAGAAAGTTACAGTTCTGTAAACTGGAACAGCATCTACAATATGGCAACTACCGATGAACAGCTTCAGTTCTCTTATATTTAATTTAATAGTGATTTGCTCAATATTTATGATAGTTCGGTACCCTAGCGTACATACCGAGGTAACAACACACAGAAAAACTGGTTTAATGCTAATATCGAAACTCAAATTTAAGATCGGGACAGTGTTTACAGGCGTTGGAAAAGGTTAAGAACTACAGAACTATTTAAAGAATACCGCAAATCCCGTCAACTTATCAAAATTATTTATTATGCTAAAACTACGTATTATGAAAGTCGTTTCAGATCAGCTGTTGACTCTAAAAGCTAATGGAAAACAATACGAGAAATCGGTATTGGAAACAAAACTATCCCAGCCTGTGACGTTGATGTAAATCAACTAAATGAGTCGTTTGTAGATATTCCGACTAACGGGGCTGTTAGCACATCTGAACCGTTACAGCAACCCTATGAAGTACCTTTCCTCAGCCGCTTTGATTTCGCTTGTGTGTGTGTGAAGATGTTATTTTCTCATGCTGTAAGTCAGTGACATCGAATGCTGTTGGTTTTGATCAAAACCATTCCAAATTTATCAGACTTCTGCTACCCAAAATTTTGCGCTACATTACACATATATTTAATACCGAAATCACCACCAGTAATTTTCCTAGCTACTGGAAGTGCGCAAAGGAGTTTCCTATAGCCAAATCTTCAAATGAATATCGCCCTTTTTCGATACTTCCATTTTTATCTAAAGTTTTTGAACTGTTGCTACACAACCAAATGAGCTCTCTATTTAAGTAATCATCAGCTCCTGTTCCATAAACAATCAGGGTTTAGAGCAGGTGATAGCTGAAAATATTAGATGCAACATTGATAATGTCCGTGTCACTTTCTTGGTGCTTTTGGATCATTCCAAAGCGCTTGGTTCCGTTAATCACGAAATGCGCTGTAAAAAATTTACAACAACTTTCATTTTTCATCGATATTAGTCCGTATCCGTAAATCAAACTATATCTAATGCCTTACCCGTGTCTAAAGCCGTACCATAGGTCAGTATTATTGGACCATTACTCTTCACCTTATATATAATTGATTTGCCAAATTGTTTATTATTGCAGATATATATATATATATATATATCTTAAAGTTTATATTTGTAATAATTTCGCAGGTTTTTCAGTCCAGCCTCTGCAAAATGACACCTATGATTTTCTGCTTTTTGCCTCTTTTCCTTTGCGTGATTTTGCCCATGTAGATTTTCCGACGGCGTGCTTTCGTATCTTCTTCATCAACCCCATTGCCGAGCATACGCCAACATTACCATTGATATATATATATATAGAAAACTTTTCTCTTTTGAGTGGCGCAAGTAAAATGAATTTGTTTCAGATGCCGTACGAAAATAAATTTAATGCAATATATGTTATTTTCAGTTTTATCCTGATTTTTCAAACGGTACTTCTTAGCACCGCCAAAGGTTCTAAAAAAAAGATATTTTTCCTGATTTACAAATGGTCCTTTTCAATACCATTAATTAAAAAAAAATATTTTGTTCTGTTATTTTTGGCTGGCATAGCAATGTAATTTTATTTAAAAAAGTAATAAACATATGGATGTGTGTTTACAAAGCAAATAACAACTTACAAATTGTGCACAACGTACATCTTACTAAATGATATTTTATAATAAAGAGTGCATTTTTTTTTTTTTTTTTTTTAAGAGAAGTAGCACTTCAGGCATTAATACCTACTTAGTTTTTAACCGTGCTACATTCTTTAGGAAAGGGATAGATGAGAGAGATGACAGGTGGTGAAAGGAGATAGAAATATTGTTTTTTATTAATTGATTTGAGTGTTTGGCCCAATAAGATTAAAATAAAAACAGAAAACAATAAAAATTTAATTGACCAAAAATGTCAGATTTCACGAATTTTATATTCTATTTTGTTTTGAAAAATAAAAAGCTAGCTATAAAAATAATTAAAAATCAAAACTTAAAGTGATTTCTTTTCCACAAAAATAATGTTACCTCGTTAAAAGGGGCATATATAAAACGTTTTGCCAACTGTTTATCTGTACTTGTTATTTACCGAGAACAAAACACAAGTTTTGATAAAGACGCCCGTCAAAGTATATTTATTTTACTAGGTAGCGTCTTCCACCCAGATGGTGTGTAGTTGGAAATGTCAAAAGTGGTTTGTATTATACTTTGTTTGTTTACGAATTTCAAAAAACACTATTAACAAGCATTTGCAAAACAAAGCAAGCACTTGTATTTAAAGCAAGCAAGCATTTTTTATTTAGATCATGGCGAAATAATACAGGTGAACGCACGGGTGAAAAAGCCTATCAGCTGTATGCATTGCAGCTGTCAAAAAAATTTGTCAAAAATAAATAATGTGTTAAATTTTTTTTAATTTAATTTTTTTGATTGCTAATAGAAAACAAAGTAACTATTGAAATTCCTAGAGAAAACTACCACTACATGGAACCGTATTTGCAGTTCCTGATGTGTATTATCAAAATATACGTAAAAAGATAGTAAAAAAAATTATTGTTAACACATTTATAATTTCTTGGTTTTTTTGTGGAAGATTATGTTAGTCTTGAATTGGTCAACGTGCAAGAATGGAACGATGCATGTGATTTTGGCAAACTAGTGGTACAATAGAATTTTGGTCACTTTTCCTGTATTTTTATTTTTATGTAACCTAATTTTTATAATTTTTTTATTCTGATAATTACTACCACTTTTTTTCAGCAAATATATATTTTTTATTTTGTTTATTTTTTTTACAATATTTTTTTAAAAACATACATAATTTTGTAGCAACAAATTGCCTGTTGTTTTGTGTGTTGTTGGATTGTTGTAGCCGTGCGGTCACCTGTATTAATTCGCCTTGATTTAGACCAATTATCTTCTATTGCTCATTATGCTATTGATATTTTCAACGCACAAAACAACAATAAAAAGCCATGTTGTTTTTGAAATGCTGCATTTGTTGTAGAGCCGCTATTACCTAGTAAAACAAATGTGCCTTGACGCCCGCTTTTTAAAAGCTGGCAGAAATTATCAAGGCGAATCAAATACTAGGTGGTGGCGACGGCGAATTTGCGGGTTACTTAGCTATCAAGCTTCAAATAAAAAAATACTAACTGCGTTTTTAAATACGAAGTTCATTAGTAAGGCTATTGACAAAAATAAATGAATTCGCCATCGCTACCTTTTAGCATTTGATTCGCCTTAGATAATTACTTTAAAATATAAAAAAGAACTCAAGGCGAATTCATTTAGAGGTGATAGTAATAGCTCAGTTGTGCGATATGCTTCTCTTTTGTAACGGTTATCGATTGCAAGGCAAATTTATAACAGGTGGCCTTGACTATTTTGTACTTGTGATTTTTTCTTCTTCGTATATCAAAAGTTTCTATATCCTAGTGTACTACTTTGTTTTTGACAGTCGAAGACGGTTTTTACAAAAACAAAATGTACATATTTCTTTCACCGTATTGTATTCGTTTTTGCCATGAATATACCTATTATAAAATTCCTTGATCGGTTGGTTAAATTTACTTAACAACTATATCAGTGCGAATCAATTACCAGACGCCAGCGTAGGCAAATTCACTATTTTATGCTGGTTAAAATTACTGTTAAGCTTCATATATAAAAAATATATGCAGAATTTTTATATATGGAGTTTGACAGTAGTGTTCCCAGCGAAAATTAATGAACTCGCCTGCGCCGCCACCTGGTATTTGATTCGCCTTGAACCTTATTATTTAGTAAA
Organism: Gymnosoma rotundatum; assembly: GCA_916610165.2. Taxonomy (NCBI): domain Eukaryota; kingdom Metazoa; phylum Arthropoda; class Insecta; order Diptera; family Tachinidae; genus Gymnosoma; species Gymnosoma rotundatum. Next base: position 83,145,984 of record OU744338.1, on the reverse strand, counting down.
ATTTTTAACGATATTCGTTGTTTCTAAAAACCAGCTGATGTAGTAAGCAAGTTGTTATTAGCATTGTTATAAAAATAAAAGTATTATTTTAGAAAAACGAAAGTAAAAATTAAAATTGTTCCTTAGTTGTATAAAAGATTAATTTTGCTTTTTTTTTTGCTTTATTGATTCCATTAAGTTCTCATTTAATCATTTTGACTTTTAGGTTTTCTAAACAAAATTTGGGTAAAATCCACTCTTTCTCGAATGGTTTCGAATCACGCAAAAGATGTTCTTCGCACAAAATATACTGAAATCACGTGATTTGTCGACTTTTGACTGCCCATGTGATTATTTCTTTTACTTATTTTGTATAGAATTTTAAAAGGCTATTACATTTGGATTTTAAAAAATAACACAGCAAATACGCTAATACTGTTTCAAAAAGTTTTTTCTATGAAATAATTGATACCATATGCCATTAGCATTTTTGTCTTTTTTGATTACTGTATGCGGTATGTGCGCGCGAAATGTTTTGGAGATGTTGATTACAGAATTATTAAAATTGTCTTCTCAACATTTCACCGTACATTTTTCCATTTCTTGCAGTCCAGCAAGTGTAAACTAGTTTTTTTTTGCAATTCTATTGAAAAGTTTTAAGTTTCTCAGAGATTTCTTCTCATGTGTCAGATTTTTATATATGAAATTCGACAGCTTAGCTACCGGCGAAACAAATGAATTCGCCTGTGCTGACACCTGCATACAAGAACTAAGCAGATAGTTCTTCGCTTATTGTTTTCATTAACACATACTAAACAAGCTTTTTGCATTGTTAGTTTCAACTTAGGTGAATTCATTTCTTTCGCCGGTACCATTACTGCCAAACTCCTGATATAAAATATATAATATAGATTTTTTATATGAAGTTTTTCTACCAAGGCGAATTAATTATAAGGTAATAGCGATGGCGAATTCAGTCATTTTAGCTGGTATCTTAACTGTCAAACTCTAGTTACAAAAAATCTGTGTAACAGTTAGATAAATATTTTATTATTATTATTTTATTTTAATTTTTTGTTATTTTTTTTTTTTGACAGTTAGGATACTGGCGAAAATAAATGAATTCGCCACCGCTGTCACCCTATAATTAATTCGCTTTGTTTAGCTACAATGTTGTCAGCAAAAATAATGAATTCGCCTACGGTACCGCTTTATATTGCACTTTTGATACACTCTGTTCAGTACATGGCGAAAAAATTATCAGGCTGTAGCGTAACGAAAAGTAGACTATGATACAAGAAAAAGAAAACTATCGCAAGTAAAATCGCAGTTAAACCTTTAAAATAAAGTTTTCCACAATTTAAGAACACTTTTTAAAATTTAGTTTTTTAACTTTTTCAATTTAAAACTTAAAAATGTTCGCAAAATTTAAATAAATATAAAAGTATTAAATAAATTAGAGCCAGAGACGACGGTTTTTACCGAAAGTTATAACAGCAAATTTTAAAGTCTTTAGACAAAAACAACCAAACAAATAAATAAAACGAAACCACTGTTATTTTGCCGTGTATAGAATAACTAAAACCACAGAAGCTAAGGTAAGGCGAACAAATATGCGGCGGGAGCGATTGCGAGTTCATTGATTTTCGCCGGTAGTCTAACTGCAAAGATCCATATATGAAAAATCTGTGTACTAATTTTTATATATTGTTTGACATTCGTGCTAACAGAAAAAATTTACGGATTTGCCATCGGTCCACCGTATATTTATTCACCTTGGTTTTTTGGTCCGAAAACGTCAAAATTTATTAACATTTTTGTGAAAATTTTTAAAGTAATAAAGATTTATTTTTTAGTATGTTAGTTTTGACACCCACATTTCAAAACTTCTATTTATATATGAGCTTTTATATAAATATATTATATTTGTACTTTATTATGTTTACATTACTGTATAATATTTTATTATACTAAACTATAAATATACCTGGTGCTAAGCACTGTTTATACGTATTAAATACACGTATATAATTAAAAACATATATGTTTGTATAAGAATGTTCATAAATAATAATATAAACATTAATCTCAAATAAAAATACCCTTTTTTGCAACCCTGAAAAAAAAGTAATTATTAGTGTTTTTTATACTGTATGCGGTATATGCGCGCAAAATATTTTTGAGATGTTATTAAAGAATTATTAAAAATGTCTTATCAATGTTACACCGCACATTTTTCCAATTTTGCAGTCCAGCAAGTGTAAAATAGTTTTTTTTTTGCAATTCTATTGAAAAAGTTTAAGTTTCTCAGAGATTTCTTCTCATGTGTCAGATTTTTATGTATGAAATTTGACAGTTTAGCTACCGGCGAAAAAATGAATTCGCCTGCGTTGACACCTGCATGAAATAACTTAACAGATAGTTCTTCGCCTATTGTTTTCATCAACACATACCAAACCAGCTTTATTCAAGACGTATTTGTTTGTTGTTGCTGGACCAAAGCGAAAAAATTACTTAGTTTCAACGTAGGTAAATTCATTTCTTTCGCCGGTGCCATTACTGCCAAAATCCTGATATAAAACATATAATATAGATTTTTTATATGAAGTTTGGCTACCAAGGCGAATTAGCCGCTATCTTAAATGTCAAACTCTATTTACAAAAAACCTGTATAACAGATAAATATTTTATTATTATTTTATTTTTTTTTTAAGTTTTTTTTGACAGTTAGAATACTGGCGAAAATAAATGAATTCGCCACCGCTATCTCCCTATAATTAATTCGCTTTGTTTGGCTACTATATTATCAGCAAAAATAATGAATTCGCTTACGGTACCGCCTGGTAGTTTTTTCGCTTTATGTTGGACTTTTGATACACTCAGTTCAGTACATGGCGAAAAAATTACCAGGCTGTAGCGTAGCGAAAAGTAGACTATACTACAAGAAAAAGAAAACTATCGCAAGTAAAATCGCAGTTAAACCTTTAAAATAAAGTTTTAAACAATTTTAGAATACTATTTAAAATTTAGTTTTTTAACTATTTCAATTTAAAACTTAAAAATGTTCACAAAATTTAAATAAATTATAAAATATTAAATAAATTAGAGCCAGAGACGACGGTTTTTACCGAAAGTTATAACAGAAAATTTTAAAGTCTTTAGAAAAAAACCAAACAAATAAATAAAACGAAACCACTGTTATTTTGCCGTGTATAGAATAATTAAAACCACGGAAGCTAAGTTTTTTTGGTAAGCCGAACAAATATGCGGCAGGAGCGATGGCGAGTTCATTGATTTTCGCCGGTAGTCTAACTGTAAAGATCCATATATGAAAAATCTGTGTACTATTTTCTTATAAATTGTTTGACATTCGGGCTAATAGCAAAAATTTACGGATTTGCCATCGGTCCACCGCATATTTATTCACCTTGGTTTTTTGGTCCGAACAGTTTAAAAATTTGTTTAAAGTATTAAAGATTAATATTTTAGTATGTTAATTTTGACACCAACATTCCAAAACTTCTATTTATATATGAGCTTTTATATAAATATATTTGTACTTTATTATGTTTACATTACCGTATAATATTTTATTATACTAAACTATAAATATACCTGGTGCTAAACAGTGTTTATACGTATTAGATACACGTATATATTTAAAAAAATATATGTTTGTATAAGAATGTTCATAAATATTAATATAAACATTAATCTCAAACAAAAAATACCCTTTTTTGCAACCCTGAAAGAGAAATAATTATTGGTGTTTTTTATACACGTGTTAGTCATTATGGCGCACATCGTAGCCAACCATAAAAAAATGGACGCCTTTAAAACTAGCTTGTAATTTTTCGGGAAGTGTGGCATCACCCTGAACTACTTAGAAACTTTGAAATCGATATTTAGTACATTTATTGACCATATATCGGTAATATCTATTTAATCTATGGTTATATATATGTAGTGGAATCAATTTATAATATTATTTAAAATGCAAGAAAAAATGTCCCCAAACTATCATGTCCTCAAACTATGCGGAAGACATACAGAATTTTGAGGACAGTCCTCAAAGTATGCAAATGTCCCCAAAGTATGCTATAGACCGAAAAACTGTCCCCGAAGTATGCGGGATACATATATATATACACATATATATATGTATATATATATATATATATATATATATATATATATATATTAAGGAATCAGAAGCTCTCGATGTACTTGGCATGAAAATTCAATACGAAGTTCGTTGTAACCAGCATATTTTTCATGTCGCAAAAGAAAAATTCAAGTGCCTAGGTTTTCTGAAACGGTGTAAGAAATACTTCACTGCATCTAATGTACTTTCTATCTGTTACCTTTATTAGACCAAAAATGGAATACTACTCTCATGCATGGGCCGGTGCTTCAAAGTATATTTTGGAGTTACTAGACCGCATGCAGGAGAGAGCGAAGAACTTCATCGGGTATCCAGCGCTATTGATTTACTGGAGCATCGACGTAATGTGGGTGTGTTTCATTATTTTATCGGTACAAAAACAGAATGTGCTGCTAAGAAATCAGGAAACTTGTTTCTGAAAACCGTAATTGCGTACGAGCAATGTGCTCTGCATCAAGAGCACATTTTTTTGTCGTCAATTGGCCAGTGAATCGCACTACTCATTACTGACAAAAATTCGTTTTTTAGCCGAACACTTTGTCTGTGGAACAAACTCCCAGCAGAGGCTTAATCTACCTAATACGAGTATTAATTCAATTTATCGTTAAAATACTATGGTTTGATACATGTATGAAACTCTTATAAAAGGTATTTAAAAACCTAAAAAAAATGTTTAATATTTTCTATATTAATTTTTAAAAATTTTCCTGTTATCTTTGCAAACACATTATTTGTATCGTCCATGCCATCTGTTTTGTTTAATTTATACGTAAAATATTTTATCCATTTTACCAATCTTTATTGGTTTCGCAAATGTATGAAGGTATGTACTAACCAATGTGCGATGTGATCTTTCAATAGGTGATGATGGTAAGGGGCTGATGTTGACTTTTCTATTTTTATAGGTGTTAGAAGTTTCATAAGAATTTGATTATTATATTCCGTACCCACATCACTGATTAATTTATTCGTGTGCCCATAAATTAAAATAAACTGTTCCAATTAAAGCTTTTGTTTTGGCGTTGTTACGGACCGGTTGGACTGGCGAGGTTTTCGAATAGCTCTTCTTTCCCTCTCAGGTAGTTCCAACCCTTCTCACCAGCCGCGTATCCGAACACATAAAATAGAACAAAAACAAAACTAACAGAACTACACACAGTATACCACACAAAGAATTTTGAGACAGATGGTCGTCTCATTTACCCTCCCAACCATGTAGTAGATGCTTTCCAATAAGATTTTTTTCTACGACCCACAAACACTGGATCACTTCTTCGCTTACCTCTTCATCACTGCCTGCACCTTCTTTAATTTAATTTAACCACTCAGTTTTCTCTTTCAATCTACATTCAAAATTTATTTTATATAATTGAAATAATATAAATGTGGAAATAAATTAATACGTAACAAGCATTAAATACATACATAAATAGATTTTGTTACAATTGAAAAATAATAATGTTTTTTTTATAAAATATCACAAGTTTTTCATTTTTTTAATTTAACCTATATATCTGACCTTTTTTTGTATAATTTCTTCATTAGGGCTTAAGTTAATATTTTATTTCTGCTTAAAATTCATTTGATATTACTTCCTATGCCTAAAAGAGCTCCTTGAGATCATACTCTTGTCTGCCACTGTACAAACGTTTATCTAACAATAACAAAATTCACTCAAGCTCTATTTATCAACACAAAAAATCAGAAATATGGTTTTATTAGGTTCTATTTTCTACAAAATAAATTTTACATATAGTCAAAAATTAAGATTAACACATACACAAACTAAACACTAACGAAATTCCTACAAATCTTCACACAAATCACAACTACTTTTTAGATACAATTTTTGTTTTTTTTTAATTTTTATTAAATTATTATTTGAACTGTGAATATTATAAATGAATAGAAATTATTTTGGCTTAAGTTCATGTATTTTTTTTTTTTAACTTAAGCCAAAATAATTTCTATTCATTTACAATTTTTTTTTTCATACATACTCACTTAAATTATTTGTCCACATAGATTTTTTTTAATTTTGTATTTAAGCTAAATTCCTTGTTTTAAAAGATTTAATTTCTTGCAGGACACACACCAATCGGAATCTTCCTTTTTATTTACTTTCCTTCCTTTATTTAGTTTCCTTCCTTTAAAATCTTCTTGGCATTATCCATCGGCTTCATCATGCATATTAATAAATTTTATATCTTACCTGGCTATTTTCCTTCGGCTTATTGGGACACCACCTTGGGTTTAACTCCCTAGAAAATTGCCAGCTGAAATAACACATTATTTGAAACAAACGATCTTTTTCACAATATGTAATTGCTTACGTTTTTTTCCTCTTTCTGTATTTGTAAAAAAATGAACCAAAATTTAAATTTATTTGCTTTTAAAACTTCTTTTTATTCTTTTTTTATATAATTTTATGCCTTTGAACCAAAATGAACTAAAATTTAAATATATTTATTTTTAACATTTCTTTTTATTCTTTTTTATATAATTTTATGCCCTTTGTTTTTTTTTCTGGCGATCTTATTTTAACAACTGACTTTAACTTTCCTCTTTCGATCTACTGCATGTTATATCAACTTCCACAAATATATTTTTTAGCGGTTTCCAATAACATTTCCAAGAGTAACGTATATATTTATCTGTATTTTCCCCGCCAAAGGCCATCTTTTTTTTTTTTTTTTTCTTTATAAAGACTATACAAATCTCCATTTTTTCTTATATTTTTCATTTCTCATTTCAATAAGCTTATTACATTATATTCTCATTTAAATTCTTTAATTTCGTGAATGAAACTACAACTCTGTAACCGTTTTACTATACTTGTGCTGCCAAATTTAACTTCATTTTTTTTATACTAAGAAAAACAATATACAGTACCACACACACGTTTACATTTGACACATGCAAGTATCAATTAGTTTTTTATTTTGCTACAATGCTTTGTTTTGTTTATTGCTTTGGAACACAGGCTTTGGACAGATACTAATATTACATACATACATATGAATATAAGGATTAATATAATAATTTAAACTATATTATCTTTATAGACGTATCACAACAGAAAAAACAAACAAAGAAAAAGCAAGCAAAAGAGGAATAAAATTAAATTTACTAACATTCAAGAAACTACCAGGATAAAACAGATAATTTTTAAGACAAACAATGGTCAAACACATAAAACATAATATAATAACAAAGAAAATTGGATTTTACTTAAAACTGTAACCCACCCGCAACAGCGTTTCTAATATTTGCTACTATTCAAGGCATATTGAACCAGGTGGCAGCGCTACGGCAGCTGACTTTTTTTTGCTACACTTTTTGTTTATGTACACAAATGTCAAAAGTATTTGTTTTGCTTACAAATAATAAAAAAAACGTGTATAATTTATTGTGGTGTTTTTGTGGAAAAGTTTTTAAAACTTGATATATCCAAAATATTTTGTATAATTTGTGTTAAAAGTGCGGGTAATAACTATAAAGTGTTAACAAGTATAACTAATGTATGTTCCTGTTAGTGATACATTCCTCAACACCCACAACAAAAAGAAGAGTGGAGTGAGGTTTGCCAAAAAATGTTAAAGAAAAGAAGCCGTCAGTGTATTAATTCAAATAGATGCATTGTAGTGATGTGCCTTTAAACAACTTATGTCCTATCGAAAATCGTACAACATTAAAATATGTGACACCACCGCAGGGGTTGCATTTTTTACGAAAATGTAAACAAACTTTTAAATATGTTTTTGACAGGCGTATACATTTTACACAAACAAAAATGCCTGGTGTTGTTGTATTATTGTTTTAATTTTTCTAATGCTGCCACCTGGTAATTGATATTCCTTGCTACTATTTGTGAGATCACATGTTATAGTCGGAATAAATTGATAACCGGTTTCTGATGTACGAAGAAGTCCTACTGTATCTATTTTACAGTTTTGAAAGGTTTTTGCGCTAATGAATTATAATCATACAACACGTTTCTTTACATATTGTCTTTAGTGATATTTTTCGAATAATGAAATTGTTCAATAATCAAATTCTTTCTTACCCTGGAGTTAATGTCGACGTCGTTGACGGCGTTTCAACGCCGAAAAAGTTGAAACAGATTGAACTTTTACGGCGTTGCAACGCGTTGAGATTAACTGCTCTCATACAATTTCATACGATTCAACTTTTTTTTTTACATTTAACGCCGTCAACGACGTCGACATTAACTCCAGGGTTAAGTTATCTAGGGTGCCCTCCAAAAAAGCGGTTGTAATGAAATTTTTTCAATATTTTTTTCTTTTTTGTCAGTTATTATCTCTATGTGTTAGCACTATTTTGCAAATTATTTTTATTCTGATTAGCTTTTGGTTTAAATCTATCAGTTGATACAAGGTTAAAAAAATTATCATTCAAATTTATTTGTATTTTATTCAGATTTCTCCCAATTGCTTCTTTTTCAAGAATATGAAACGCAAGAATATTAACGCTTGCACATTGGCGTGAAATACAAGAAAATGGGATAAATGTCTGGAACTTCTAAACTTTTTACCCAAACAAACTGCGGACTTTTATTCCATTTTTTTTTCTATTTGACGCCACTGTGCGTCGTGAAACAATTTAATAATATCACTATTTACAACCAAAATGTTTAACGTTTGTATTACATTTTCTGATTAATTAGCAGTTGCTGACTACGAAAAAAATTCATATATTTTTATTATTTCGGCCAATCTACAGATAACGTTACTTTTGTGTTTTTATACCTTTACCATAGGTGAAAAAGAGTATATCTAAGGTTTTCATTTCGTTTGTAATTTTTACAATATCCATTTCCGACCCCATAAAGTATATATATTCTGAGTTCGATGTCCGTCTATCGGTATGTCCGTCCGTTTTGAAATAAACTTTGCCAAGGCACTAGATGAGATAGTGAAAATTTAAATACCCCAATCGATTAGACATAGCTTCGAAAATTTTGTTATTGAAAATTAGCAAGATCGGTCCATGTACCTTGAGACAGTGGGCAAAACACGACGCCTGCCTCTTTTATTCCATACCTTTTTTTAACTATCGTTTGTATTCCTGCAGGTAGTTGGTTACGTTTTCTACTTATTCACCTTCTTGGGCAACACCCTTAGTAAAACTTACAATATGTATGCATGTATCAGAGACCTGCATGATTGCGATGCACACGGCAAAATTTAGCTTTTTCTAAAATATATAGCACCTAACAATAAATAAAATTAATGCTGCTAATGCATGATTCATATCAATGAGACTTTGGTTAACATACACATGTTGCTGCTTGCAAGTTGTATTTATTCACATGATTCACAAAAGCAATGAATCAGTATGATTGTTTTAAATACTTCTTGGAAGAAGCTGCTGACGAATATAGCTTCACGAATGATAGCAAGTCGATTGAGCGATGTCCGTCTGTCCGTCCGTGTTTGATTTCACAAAAACAAAATATGTCTTTTGATCAGATATTGTGTCGAAAGGGGTTTTTAATTTTCGTGCACTCAGAATATTATGTAGGTAAATTTAAAAAAAATATACTTTTAACAACTACTTTTTCATTTAAAAAACGGTCCACTTACATTTCATTTATATCAAATGTAATTTTCAGTTGTTTTTGAATGTTGATTTTATAACTAACAAAATATGTAAAAACACGTAATTTTTCTTTTATTCCACCGTACGAAAAAATAACCTATAAGAAAAGTAAAACGTACCGTTTTTTCATTTATTTCAACTAAAAAAATGTAACCTACCAAAATATTAATAATAACAGATTCTGTATTTATTTTAATTTATAAAATTTAAACTACTAAAGCAGTAAAATTAACTTTTTTTTTCTTTGATTCCAACTCTTTAAAAATAACCTACCAAAACAATAAAAACTACAGCTTTCTTATTTATTTTAAACATCAAAAAGTCTTTATTTATTTATTGATTATTTATTTTATTTTGATACACAAATTCTTCTTATTCTTTAACTGCTTTATATTTTTGTTTTTCTTTGAAAGTCAACGGATTTCAGAATTATTATTGCTGAAAAAATAATGTACTTTAAAAAAAAATTTTTATCGCTCATTTAGATATAAAACGCCTTAACTAAAAAAAATTATTTTTAGATAATCACAGTTGACGTTTTTGACTTGTTAAATGATTCAGAAATAAGGAATAAATTTAATAAAACTTGCATCAAATTCAATTAAAGAGGATGTTTTGGACAAACAAAGTGGAATGTTTGAATTATGACCTTATTGCTGTCATCCATAAACTAAAATGTGTCGTTAAAACGAAAAACCGTGTTTCACTTTATTTTTCGATACATTTTAAAAAGATTGCCTTTTCATATGTGTATATATATATATATATATATATATATATATATATATACATGTATGTTTTAAAAAGCGATATGATCTTTACGTTATGACAAATTTTAAATTTTGGGTTTTACGTTGTATTACTAAATGAGCGATATATCTGTAATTCAAAAATTAAATAACTAACCTTGGTTTGGGAGAATACCTGTAAAACGGGATCATTATTTTTTAAAACATAATGCAAATTTTAAATACTATGTAAAAAACTTACCAATATTTTTTGATGTTTTTCTTCCATAAATTATTTTGTTCTAAATATATTTTTTATAACTGACATATTTTCCAACAGTTTATATTTTTTATTTTATATTTTAAATATAGGGCTTTTCTACTGACGAACTTTTTTTTAATTAAGTATTTTATTTTTACTGAAACAAGGTAAAATCTAATTGATAATTTTGACTGCACTGAAATCAGAATTTTTTGTCGTTTGTTTCTCTAACAACAGTCAAAAAAAGTTAAATAAAAATTTTCTTTCTAAAACAACCACATTTTCAATTATTTTTAACTTTATTGAAAACTTCCTAAATTAACGGCAAAGAGTCAATGTTTAAATTTTATTATGAAATCATAAAACTTGTTTCTGAAAACCGTAATTGAGTACGAGCAATGTGCTCTGCATCAAGAGCACATTTTTTTGTGGTCAATTGGCCAGTGAATCGCACTACGCATTACTGAAAAAATTCGTTTTTTAGCCAAACAGTTTGTCTGTGGATTAAACTCCCTGCAGACGATTAATCTACCTAAACTTAATTCAAATTATCATTAATATACTATGGTTAGATATATGTATAAACGCTTATAAAAGGTATTTTAAAAACCTAAACAAAAAATTAATAACTTCTTTATTAATTTTTTAAATTTCTTTGCAAACACATTATTTGCATCGTCCATGCCATGTGTTGTGTTTAATGCATACGTAAAATATTTTATCTATTTTTCCAATCATTATTGGATGCGCAAATGTATGAAGGTATGCACTAATCAATGTGCAATGTGATCTTTCAATAGTTGATGATGGTAAGGGGCTGATGTTGACTCTTCTATTTTTATAAGTGTTAGAAGTTACATAAGAATTTGATTATTATATTCAGTACCCATATCACTGATTAATTTATTCGTTGGCCCATAAATTAAAATAAACTGTTACAATTAAATCTTTTGTTTTGTCGTCTCTACTATTTGCTGGTATTACTACTATATATTTTGTGAGATCACATATTATAGTCGTAATATATTGATAACCGGTTCTGATATACGAAGAAGTCCTACTGTATCTACTGTTACAGTTTTGAAAGGTTTTTGCGCTAATGAATTATAATCATACAACACGTTTCTTTACATATTGTCTTTAGTGATATTTTTCGAATAATGTAATTGTTCAATAATCAAATTCTTTCTTAAGTAATCTACTAATCTAGGGTGTCCTCCAAAAAAGGAGTTGTAATGAAATTTTTTCAATATTTTTTCAGTTATTATCTCTATGTGTTAGCAGTATTTGCAAATTATTTTTATGTTGATTAGCTTTTGGTTTAAATCTATCAGTTAATACGAGGTTAAAAAAATTATCTTTCAAATTTATTTGTATTTTATTTAGATTTTTTCCATTTGCTTCTTTTTCAAGAATATGAAACGCAAGAATATTAACGCTTGCACATTGGCGTGAAATACAAGAAAATTGGAGAAAAGTCTGGAACTTCTAAACTATTTACCCAAACAAACTGTGATTTATAGAGGACTTTATTCCTTTTTTTTTTCTATTTGACGCCACTGTGCGTCGTGAAACAATTTAATAATATCACTATTTACAACCAAGATGTTTAAAGTTTGTATTATATTTTCCGATTAATTAGCAGTTGCTGACCACGAAAAAAATTCATATTTTTTTATTATTTCAGCCAATCTCCAGATAACGTTACTTTTGTGTTTTTATACCTTTACCATAGGTGGAAGAGAGTATATCTGAGGGTTTTCATTTCGTTTGTAATTTCTACAATATCCATTTCCGACCCCATAAAGTATATATATTCTGAGTCCGATGTCCGTCTATCGGTATGTCCGTCCGTTTTGAAATAAACTTTGCCAAGGCACTAGATATAGTGAAAATTTAAATACCCCAATCGATTAGACATAGATTCGAAAATGTTGTTATTGAAAATCAGCAAGATCGGTCCATGTCCTTTGAGGCAGTGGGCAAAACACGACGCCTGCCTCTTACTATTCCATACCTTTTTTTCAACTATCGTTTGTATTCCTGCAGGTGGTTGATTGCGTTTTCTACTTCTTCACTTTCTAGGGCAACACCCTTAGTAAAACTTAAAATATGTATGTATGTATCAGAGACCTGCATGATTGCGATGTAAACGGCAACATTTAGCTTTTTCTAAAATGAGTACTGATATAGCACCTAACAATAAAAAATTAATGCTGCTAATGCATGATTCTTATCAATGAGTTCTGTTTATTCACATGATTCACAAAGCAATGAATCAGTATGATTGTTTTAAATACTTCGTGGAAGAAGCTGCTGACAAATATAGCTTCACGAATGATAGCAAGTCAATTGAGCGATCTCCGTTTGTCCGTCCGTGTTTGATTTCACAAAAACAAAGTATGTCTTTTGGTCAGATATTATGTCGAAAGGGGTGCTACTGGAATTCAGCATGATCGGTCAGCAGGCAAAACACCTCGCCTACCTCTGTTTTTTCATGTCATTTGGAGCACTCCAAGGGATAAATATGTGGGGCGATAGAGAATTAAAAAATTAGAAAAAAAACATCAAGTGGATGGGGCTCTAACATTTTCATTTTTTTAATATTAATATGGTTATCATTTTAAATCTTTCTAAAAAATCTTTAAGCAAATACTAACATTTTTTTTCAAATGATTAACCTATTAAGAGCCGATGTCATTTTTATGTAAAATTATATACAGTAGTGGTCAAAACATTAGGAATAAATACTAAAATTTATTTTATTTTTTTTTTATTTTCTTCATATCGTGTCATAACCGCCGAAAAAGCTCAAGTGACAATTTTTCGTGATTTCGTTTTTTTACAAATATCGATAACTTATGATTATTTGCACCATTTCTAAAACTGTTATCTATATACAAAGTAGCGTTTCAATTTTACATCAAAAACAATTTTAGTTCAAGTGCACGTTTGTTATTTGTTTACATTTTTGCTGACAGCAGCTTGTTACTTAAGCTAAATTTTTTTTAATCAGTAATAAAAAATAAGTTAATAATCTTGTATTTGTATTCGAAATATCGTTAATAATTACTTAAATTTCGCATTTTGAACTCGTGAAAAATATGGCAGAGGTAAAAGTGTATAAATTATGTTTAAATGCATTAAAATTTTTTTTAAAATTATATTTAGAAAGCGCTCGTTCCATATAGCGATTCAGATTTAGATATTGAAGAGGAAACATGTGTAGGTCAAAGAGGTTATAAAAAACAAAAGAAGCTACCAAAAAAATTACTAAAGTTAAAAGTCCATGACAAATGTGTTCTACCCAATCTATGTAAAAATAAGAAATGTGGAAATTCATGCGGTGATAAGTTTTCTGAATCTGAGAGGGAGCAAATAAACGAACATTTTTGGGGAATAAGTAAAATAAGGCAAAGAGATTGGTTAAGTTCCTGTATTAAAAGAGTCAGTGTTAAAAGAAGAAAAGGAGAGAGTAAAAAAAGGCAGTACAGCTATAATTATTTCATTAATTTTAATAATAAAATTTTAAAAGTATGTCAACAATTTTTGATAAAAACTCTGCATATATCTCAACAATTAATAAAGAGTATAAGAAATAATAAGTCAGGATATAATGAAAATGTTAGAAAATCTACTCCACATAATAAGTCAGATGAAGCTTCCGTATCTTTAATAAAATCATTTATTGAAAAATTACCGGCTGTTCCCTCCCATTATTGTCGAAACCAAAGTAATAAATTATACCTTCCACAGGAACTTGGAAACATAAAAGGAGTGTATAAAATTTATACTGAACATCTTAAAAGTATAAACAAAGAATCTTGCCAATTGTCACTCAGAGTATTTCGTAGCATTTTTAAAAACAACTTCCATTTAGGTTTCCATCTACCTAAAAAAGATAAATGTATCACATGTGAAAGTTATAAGAATAATCAATCCGAAAAAGAAATGCAATATACGGAGAAATATGAATTACATTTAAGAGAAAAACAAAAATCTAAAGAAGTTTTTTTGGAAGAACAGAAAAAATCTAAAGAAAATTCATCATTTTTATGTACTAGTTTCGATCTGCAAAAAGTTTTAAACACACCACATGGAAAAGCTATAACACTATTTTATTCACGAAAATATGCATTTTATAATGAAAGCTTTTACGAAAGTGGAACCAGAATCGGCTACTGTTTTTTATGGGGAGAAAGTGATGGAAAAAGGGGATGCAACGAAATTTCAACGATTGTCTTCCAGTATCTAAAACTAGTCGACGAAAGGAAAACTTACTCCTCTGTGAGTCTTTATTGTGACAGCTGTGCTGGGCAAAATCGTAATAGAGCAATACTGACCAGCATAATTTTTTTTATTGAAAGATCAAAATACATAAAAAATATAAAAATTACTTATTTATTACCAGGACATACAATGATGCCCGTTGATTCAATTCATAGTACAATAGAAAATTTTACCCGTGATAAAACTGTATGGGCACCAAGTGAATGGTCTACTTTAATAACCAATGCTCGTAAAAATCCAACAAATTATAACTGCATTCTAATGAACTACTCCGATTTTAAAGACTGGAAAGCATTTTCACAAAAGATGCTACCCAAATCATTGAAGATTTCATTTAAGAATTTACGCTCAGCCTCATTTGAAAAGGATAACCCTATAATAAGTCTTAGATATGGCTATTTTGACAACTCTGAAAGAAAAGACTACGATTTAAGTTCTTTTCCAATATCCAAGAGAAACCCTAAAATTATCGCCAGGGGGCCTGTTCAGATATATAAGGAATTGTTAACAATTTCGTTACCCAAATACAAAGATTTAAAAACACTTTGCGATCATGGGACAATACCAGACAGATATCACCAAGAATTTTTCAATTTAAGGCACAGTAAATCTGTACATGATTCACTATGCGAAACTGACGAAGAAGATAATATCTATTAATATTGTGTTATATACGTATATGTACATACCTACTTATAGATTTATGTATGTTTATTAGTTATTTCAGAGCCATTGTTAAAACTTAAAAATTACTATAGTTACAACTCTTCGCTAGAAGTTAGGTTCTGATAAAGCTACCTATGGTATTGAAATAAATATTTTTTAATTTCCTTTTCTTTAATACTACATTCTTATAAAAATGAATTCAAGTCTAATTTTTAATAAAATAAATCTATTTAATTAAACCTGTATTATTTTTATTTTTTTCATAAAGGAGATTATTTTATCTTAAGTAACAAAAATTTCAGGAATAGACTTTCAGAGTGACAGCAAAAAAAGCTTAAGGGACAAAAACCACCCTCATATCGCCAGTATTAAAATAAAAAACCTTAAATTGTATGTATCAGACAAAAAAATGCTTATGTACAAAATTTGAATGTAATACTTATATCTTTAGCCAAGATAATTACAAAAAACCGTCCCCTGTAAAGTTTGGTTTTTTGCACTTAAGCTTTTTCCGCCGTTATAACACGATATAGTCTTTTTTGTTAAACAAATAAAAAAAATTAATTTCTTTAAATTAAAAAAAACTGAAAATAATGGATTTATTCTAAATGCAGGTATTCAAAACATTTGTATATATTATTAAATTTATATATATATATATATATATATATATATATATATATATATATATATATATATATATATATATATATATATATATATATATATATATATATACATATACAAAGAATGCCTTTCACAACCTTCTTGATATTAAGATAAGACTTTAAGTAATTTATCAGCGGAAATCTACCACATTTGAATAAAAACTACAAATTATAGCCAAAAAACAATTTGCTATAACACATTACCCGAACTTACTCTATAACAAACGACAATGCACTTTTTGACGAATAAACCAAGAATAAATGTATTTCCAGCACCTCAATAGCATGCTTACAAAAAATTTAGGTTAAAACTAGTAATTTTAAGTACTTACTAGTTTTTATTCACACATACTTTCAGCAAACACTGAATAAACTAGCTTCAAGTAGACAAAAAATATAACTAGCTTTATCTGAATATTTTATTCTCCTCAAAACTAGTTTAATCTTAAGATTTGCTGGTTTTAGATAGAAATACATTTTTGTTCACACCGCCCAATGACCTCTTCTGTCCCATTAATCTCCTTAGAAAGTACACCTCCTATTTCATTTCCGCTTGCATCCGTGTCCAATATGAATTTCTGTCTAGCTATTAGATAGGCGAGAACTGTTTTTTGAGCTACCAAATCGCTTCTGCTGCCTCTCTCCAGTGATATGGATGTGACTTTCTGGTCAACTCATGCAAGCTAGTAGCCACTTGAGCAAAGTTTGGCTCATATCTCCTGTAGTATGTACGAAGCCCCAGGAAACTACGCTGCTCATAAAGATTTTGTGGGTGAGGCCAGGTCTTTACTGCCAATACTTTTTTTTTATCAGTTGATACGCTATCTACCCTTACACGATAATACAAGTATTTGACCTTCTTTTGAGACAAAGCAAATTTCTTAAAACTTAATTTTAGTCCTGCAGCTGTTATACGTTTAAATACTTCATACAGGTTTTTGGGGTGTTAGCCAAAATCTTCCTCAACACGATTATCTCTGACTGCTGTTTTGTGTCATACTGAATTCTCCGCACAATTAATCATGGCTTCCGCTGGCTCACATCACCTGTCTCAATATTTCTTCTTATAGTCTTTTCTTTATTGGACAGATAAAGTACTTTTTCAGGAACTCTTCCATCTTCGCATATTTTCATGAGGGCTTTAGCTGTTAAAATGTCGTCAGTTATTTCACCACCCACAACTGGTTTCAACATAATCTGCCTTCACACGTGCCCATACTATAGTTTCCGCCTGAGGTGGTAATTTCTGGCGTTCAACGGCAAATAGCATCCTTACTGTGGTCTTGCTTTGACACCAAATATCCAGGGGTATCTCGACATTACGGCAGATCATTATTTGCTTGTCTCCACCGATAATAACTTCATGACTATGTCGGCAACAACAAATACATGGTCAGTGTAGGTGTTTGCAATAATCTGGCTAAGTCCCCAGTAGCAGTGCGCAGTCGTACATTAGTTAACGGTTCCACTCCTCCTTTTACTAAATCGGGCCTTATTATGGACTGAGACGCTCCTATGTCTATGGTGAGTACTTGCTTATTCCGTTGATAAGACCGCAAACAGAAAGGTTGCTATTTTTCTGTTGCACAATGGAAATGGAGATTATGAGGCATTCGGTTGTGGGAGCCAGCACTTGCCCCTTAGTGCTAGCTTTATTTTGTTTAATTGTGGCTCATGTGATTTGGTGTTGTTCGCCCACTTGTTGTCCCTTGCTGGCGAAGCAGATGTTGACCTTATCTTTTTTGATTTGCAGTTACGCTGTAAATCGCCAACCTTCCCACAATTAAAGCATTTGTTGCGAGACATACTTCTTTTCTCCTCCATTATTTCTTTGATTAACTCATTTATCTCGCTTCTTTTGTCGCCGTGGTTACACGTACCAGTTTCGAGACATCGCACCTTGCATACTTGTGGCTTCGACTTAACTTTTGCGGTGTAGCGCGTTCGAGATTGTTTTAGCAAAAGATGATTTCGGCATAGCTCAAACCGCATATCTAACATCTGGATCCCGTATGCTATTCACAAATGCTTTAATCTTGAACTGATCTATAAACGGATTATTTTCGATAAGTCAGCTGCACTAAACGTCCAACTTCCAATCCGAAGTCTTGCAGCGTCTCGTTTGCCTTCTACATTCTGCCTCATAACTCTTCTTTAATGCCTCTGTATTTGCAATGAAAGGCTACCATTATGGCCTTATATTTATTTCTACTACCGGCTGCTAAGCTTTCGAGTATCTCTGCTGCTGTTCCCTTTGAGGCCAGAATTAGCTCTATAGCTTTTTCTTTATTGTCCCATCGATTTTTGCTGGTGCGCTGCCGTCAAAGCTAGGTGTGTTTATCTTGCTAGGGCAAAGTTTCTTATTTTGATCCCTAGAATACGATTTTCACTGAGCCATGGGCGATTATTATATATATATATATATATATATATATATATATATATATGTTAGTAAGGCTGTCTTACTGTATTCTCTTGCTGTCAATCCACTGACTTTTAAACATCTTCGGACGGTTTTGGTGCTAACATCTAAATTATGTTCTTCATGTAGCATATTTGGACCTCAACTGTGGTATTGACTGCACCAGTAACGATCGTCTAGCTTCGCAACAATTTGCTGGCGAAGGTTTTTTTGGACGACCTGCTTTATTGCTTGTGATCTGCATATTACTTTGTTTTTTTATTTTTTATTTTACATACAAACCCCACTGATATATTATATTTTTTGCCAATTTCGCGATATGAGACTCCTTCTTTTAAATTTTGTATGACGCTTTGTTTTAAAAGTGCTGCTTTAGCCATCACGGAAAAAAGCTAAGTAAAAATAAATTAATCATATTTTTCATATGTTTATTTAATTTTATGTTTAAACAATTAATCTACTTACTTTAAAAGAAAATCACACAGAAAAACCCGAAAGTTCATTAAAACATTAATGTTCAGTTAATATCGTAAAAAAACTAACGGAACTTTTAAAAGGGAACTGCCATAGTATGTCAATAAGACTGATGTTGCTAAATAAAAGTTTAAGGGTGTTGACATCTTGAAATTTTAAAAAATTTGCAATACATATATGCTTATGAAATAACATCGTGAACAATTTTGTCCCTTACTGTATATATCTAAAATTTTGCAGTGTGATGTTGCCGTACTTTCCATATGCATTATGGTGTTAACGGCGATTTAAATAAAAAAAGAGCTGCTACCGCAGATAAAAAATAAACAAATGTTCGACGTTGATATATTCTGGCGAATTCAAATGTGTGGTGGCGAATTTTAAATAATAAAAAATAAGATCAAGGCGAATCAATTACCAGGCCGCAGCGCAGCCGAATTCATTATTTTTGGTGATAAAAACTATTGTCTAACTTCATATATAAAAAATAATCACATTTTATATATAATAATATTATCAAAAAAAAGTAAAAAAGAAAAATGCAATATAAACTAAAGTAAAATAATAAACTTAATTGTAAACACGCCGAAAGACGTTCTTAACTTTCTGTACCTAATTCTTTTTGAGTTGGAAGCAGCCACTGGTTCTTTTTGTAAAGTTTGTACCATACAGTTTTGCTACCGAGTAACTCTATGTTGCAAGTTGAGTCAGATTCATTATTGAATAAATGACAGCGATAGATTGGAGAACCTTCATAATATGTAGCTTGAATGGTCGGACATAGAAAGGTATCGTGCTCAAGTGTATTGCAGTCCAGGAGTTTAGTATTATCCATAGGGAAATATTCGTCTTGATGAGCGTTGAGAGCCATCATTTTAGAAGTTGGTATGATAGCAACTAAAGAATAATTTATAAGTTGAACTGGCGTAATATAAAAATAAATCGTATGCATTCTGATGTGCCAGTGGGATGGTTAAGGTGCAGATAATGTGTTGGTTTGAAAATGCTGCGTGAGCTGTGAGTATACCATACATATGAATGATATCTGTGACTGGTAAAGTTAGATCAGCTGGAAGGTTTGTTTTTATATTATCAACTTCGGCAGAAAATTGTTGTGGAGTTAGTGGAATTGGGCTTATGCGACCATGATAGGTGTCAGCTACTAAATTGATCATGGAGCCATGCATTTTTTGCAAATTATCAGTAACAATAAGTAATTGGACGCTTAGAGAGAGAATGATCTGCGATCGATGATTATTGTCATTATTTGTCAAGTTCACGAGATGGCTTGTTTTGAAATTGATTTTTTCGAAGATGGTCTGCGTACGGTTTTCAGATTGCTTCATAAGATTAAGAGTATAATCTAATAACGTCGTTTGATTCCGCAGAAGACTATACAAGTAGTCTTCACTAGATTTCATATTATTACTAGTATTGGTAATTTCTTCTGCATATCTTGAATCAAGGGCTCCAAACAAGGAATTCGCTACGTTCCCAATGATGTCTATTGTTCCTCGCTTTTTTCTTCTTGTGAGTCCTTCTAGACCAGACTCCATTTCGTTCTTGACATTTTGGAAATGGGTTAGTATACCATCGTAATGATTTTTGAAGGATGGGTTATTGCAGGCCTTATTCAAAGCAGATGTTCCTTTAATTGGTTTAACTTGACCAATATTTTCAAAATGTAAGCCAGGATTACTAGTGATCTGCGTAAAAGCTACTTTTTAGCATACAACAAATGGAAAGAATAGTGCTAGGAGCATCAACAGGCTTGTTGGGGATAAAGCACAACATTTTCGCGGTAGTTCACCTTTATTTGCGTCGTTTGGAGAACTGCTTCTCGTTGGTATTAAGTCGTAATCCGTTACTTTGTTGTCTTCGGTCACTATTGGTGATTTTAGGGGAAGAGGTGCTAGTAAGTGATTTGCTCGCTTAATGATGCCGTTAGGTGTTTTGACATCTGCTGTTCTGACAACTCTGTCTGGACCGGGATGTATATTGATTATCTTTCCGAGACGCCATGTAATGACCGGTGAGTTTTCCTTTATTATCACTATGGTTCCTAGTTGCAGATTTGGGCACTTAGTTTGCCATTATTCCGTTGCTGAAGCTCGTTGAGATATTCCTGTGACCACCGTTTCCAAAATTGATGTTTTATTTCCGATACTAATTCCCATCGTTTGGCAAGTGTTTTTGAAGTTGATTGTGCAGTTGCGAACACTTCTGCCGTGAGCAGTTCACCGATCAAGAAATGACCAGGCGTGAGTGCAGCCTCGTCATTTGGACTGCTCGGCTATGGTGCAATTGGTCTTGAATTGAGAATTGTTTTGACTTCTATTATCACTGTTTCCATTTCCTCATAAGTCAAAGATGCATTTGCTATTTCCTTTAACAGCGGATTTGACTGCAGCTTCCCACAGTCTACCAACATGCGGGGCTCGAGGCGGAATAAAGTGGAAACTAATGCTTCTACTGGCACACTCTCGCTGGATTTTGTCTTGAGCAATAGTAGCGAATAACGCAGTTGACAACGCTGCTAGTTGATTTCGAGCTACCACAAAATTGGTTGCGTTGTCACAATAAAGATGCCGACAGTGACCTCTTCGACTTATAAATTTCTTAAGAGCCCCAACGAAGGCATGGGTTGTAAGGTCCGTTACAAGTAATAAATGAACTTCTTTTATCGCAAAGCAACAGAAAACTGCAATATATGCCTTTTAAGTCGTTTTCCTCTAGATTTGAAATGAATCCATATCGGGCCGCAGTAGTCAACTCTTGCATTAATAAACGGTCGTGCTGGCGCTACTCTTCCTTCTGGTAAATCTCTAATGATCTGCTGAAGAAGCTTTGGTTTCGATCTTGCACATTGGATACATTTATAAACAGCTTCTCGAGCCAGGTGTTTGCCTTTGATGGGCCAAAAACGTTGTTTTACGGTAGCAAGGAGTGCGCTAGCAGCGCAATGTTTATTTTTCTTGTGTATCGACTCAAATATTAGTCTGCTTATTGTATCATTATAGGGCAGTAGCATAGGATGTTTGGCATCAAAAGACATCGAGGATGCTTCTTATCGATCACCCACCCTAAAAATGGGGATAAGCTTTAAATCTGGCTCGATGCTTTAAGTAGCTGCTGGGTGTCTTCTCTGAATGTGCACTGTTAAGTAATTCGAACAATGATGACGCATCGTGCAGTTCGAACGGTGTCAGATTTCGCTGGGATTGCCGTTCTGGCGTGATAGTTTTGGCGTTTTTGATAAACCTGAGGATATATCCCATGATTTGTTGAAGCGTATTAACGAATTTCTGTGGTTGATGCTGTGCAGAAAGTTTTCATTATTTACGGCAACCAGTGAATTATAAGGGCTTTTTTTCTGTTCACTGATCGTCACATCAGAGCTTAAACAAACGGAAGGAGGCCAATGTTTCTCGTCTCCATGAAGAAAGAATGGCCCATATATCCAGTTGGGTGTATGCTGTAAATGATGTGGATCCAGGCCTCTAGATATTCTGTCTGCTGGGTTATTTTTAGAACTCACATGCCGCCATTGCTCGGGTACCGTGCTGTCTTGAATTAAAGCGATTCGGTTTGCAACAAATGTATGCAACGGTCCAGTAGAATGTGGGCGTCGTATTCATGTCCAGATCCAGCGGCTAAGTTTGCGGCAAACTGAGCAGCGCATAATTCTAACCTTGGAAGTGTTTGAGAGGGGTATACGCGATTTCGCACATAGCAAGTATATGATGACCGTTGTATTTGGTAAAACTGTTCTGACATATATTGCAGCTCCATATGCCTTTTCGGACGTATCAGTAAACACACGAAGTTGTGTCTTGCCAGGAACAACTCCTTTATAGACATGTCGATGCACTTGAAAGGTTTCAAGTTCATTTAGACTGCTACGAAAATTTCGCGAGCGTGAATCAAATTCCGACGGCACCGCCTCGTCCCACAAAAGATTCATAATTCCCGGACGAACATTTTTGCACTGACGACTACTGGTCACAGAGGCCCGAGTCACCGCTTTCATTGGTTGTATGGTTACCTTAGCCACGGTAGCCACACTTATCCTAACGTTTTCGTATAATCCGTTTCGTCTGTTGAGAAGTCAAGATTGACTTCTTGATCATCCCTGGGGATGTTTCGAAGTAGTTGGGTACGATTAGCGCACCATTTTCTTAAAAAGAACCCATACTTAGCCATGACATGTTGCAGTTGGCGTTGAGTTTCTAAGATTGTGTTTAAACTATTGGCATCACCTAATCCATCATCGACTAAAAAATTCTGTTCGATAAACTTGGCTGCGAGCGGAAATTGGATTTTATTGTCATGCCTTATTTTCTTCAAGCACTTGATTGCCAGGTATGGCGCTGGCCTTGTGCCATATCTGACTGTATTCCATTCAAAATAACTGATGGGTTCAGAAGTATTATTTCGCCACAGAATTATCTGGTACTAACGATCTTTGGGGTGGATCAATATTTGTCGGTACATTTTTTCTATCTCTGCAGTGAACACGAAACGCGGCACCCAAAATCGAACAATAACCGTAAACAGATTATTTTGTAGTGGTGGCCCGGTATGTAAAATATCATTTAATGATTTCCCTGACGCTGTTTTTTGGAAATTGTGTATGGGATCAGGGTGTCGCAACTTGCCGCCACAATAATTGATTATTAAATACCTTCCAAATTTGTGGACCAATTTTCAAATTTTTTTTTGCATATGGAAAAAGTCCACCAATTTTTTTTTTTTTTTAAATTATGTATGGGGGCAGGGCGTAGCAAATGTCCCCAAACAAAAAAACAAACAAAAGAAACAAACAAATTTTCTATGCAAAAGATAATATAAAATTTAGTTGAAACACATTTGAAATTCAAATTATTTTTTTATGAATATGTCACGTAGTATACATATGTATATAAAGTTTTTTCTCTGTAAACGTAAAATTTGTAATAAATACAGGGCAAAAGTGGCTTGAATTCGCCGGTGCACAATCTACCCGTGCATACTAATGGATTCGCCTTAAAGTGCGCCTTAGTGCGTTTATAATCAGTAATATCAACTCAGCAATTTTTGTTTTTTGTTTGGTAAAATGCTACTGTTTGCGTAAACATTTTTATAAGCACAAACGGCTAGTAAAACATAGGTACAAATTTTGTTTGCTTTTTTTTTTTGTCAATTCAATTCTTAATTTAGGGTAATTATTTAAACTCACATTCTATAATCGAAGGCATTTATGTATATTTTTTATGTGGTCTCACTCAAATAACTTGCAATTTTTTGAAGTTGAAATTTTCTTCCTTTAGATTTCAGTAAAAGAATGATTTCAGATGTCAAATATATAATAAATAAGTGATACTAAATATTTTACTTCTCAAAGTTCCTAGAAATTTTTAATGATTATGTCAAGATATGTCATCAAATAATTTAAAATGTGTATTCGTAATATGATTGTTCTAAATAAGTACTGAAAATTTAACCCCTGAAGTTTGGACAGATTTGTTATAAATTGAAAAAGTAATAAACTAATCATCGCATTTAATAAATAGTATTTGAGCTATAGGTATCGTATTTCTTAATGTTCGATATTTCTGTATATTGAGGACCAATCTTTGAGCTCGTATTTAAATATGCATTTAGTTTATTTTCATTTAAATTTAAGTTGTCTTTGAATACATTTTCATTTTTTCAGCATAAAATTAAATTCTTTTTAAAATACGATGAAAATATAGATGCAAAAATATTCCAATAAACAGCTGCCTAGTAAGAATAAAATGCAAACAGGAAGAACGAAAATAGTATAAATTTTAATAAAGTTTATAATTTGTTAAAATTAATTTGTATTATTTTTTTTTTCTGTATTTTGCCATAAACCTTTTTATATTTAAATTTATTTACGTAAAAAAAATTTTTCTGAAAATGGTCAAACATATTCTATGTACTTCTTGGTTGAAGCTTTCAAAATCATATGGTAAGTTAAATGAACTTTAAACGCAGTGACGGGCCATTTAAGTTTTAAAAAATCAATTTCTTACTTAAATAGCATTTAAAGATAAATGGCATTAAAACACAAATTTAAAAATTGTTTTCGAATCTTTTTATGCTATCATAAATTCTTATTTTTGTATTTGAAAAAATTTTAAAATGGGTAGCTCTTTTAATAAAAAAAAAATAAAAAAAAATATAATAAAAAAAACTGCATAGCTCTTTAGAAAAAATATAACGGCGATATCAAAAACGGCGGGAAACTACAGATTTTCCCTCTACCCAAACTATATTACGTATCTTTCGCAGAAAAGTATAAGGAAACTAGTTTAAGTGTTATGGTCTTTCTTGTATTATTCTGGGGGTTCCTTGGGATTCGCAGGAAATAATGAACAAATATAATTATTTACATGTTGACAGTACTAGTCTAGTTTGTAATTTCTTTTATACAAAAATCTTAGTCTACTTTATTTAAAACTTAAGTGTAGGCATTTTATAATTTACATTAGAAGTAAAACGTGCGAGTATTTCAAAAAAACTTAATTAGCTACTATGAGCAGTTACATCAAATACTATATGAATAAAATTAATTTTAAAAATCAAGTTACTTTTAAGAATTTACGAGGGCTGCTATATATATTTCTGGCCTGGCAACACTGAGTGCTGCCAAGTGCAATCTGACATTTCCATTGGAAAGTTTGTCATTTTTAAGCATAATCGTACTCAAAACATTTTGACGTACGACCATTATTTGTGTTGTTAACAGTGACTTGAAAAAATTAATATAGAAAAAATGGAATTAACTCGTAAACATTTTCGTACCATCATTTTTCACAACTTTCGACGTGGATTATCACGACAAGAGTGCATTGATGAACTTAAATCTTTGTATGGCGATGAAGCACCATCCTATAGCCCTGTGAAAAATTGGTATAATGAATTTAATAGTGGCCGAAGCTCGCTCAAAGACGAATTCCGTGAAGGTCGTCCAAAAACGGCTGTTATGCCAGAGAACATGGATGACGTGCGTGAACTCATAATGCAAGATCGACATGCGACATACCGAGAGATAGAGACATCCTTGTACATTTCTTCCACCGAAATACATTCAAAACTGCATGAACACCTGGCCGTAAAAAAGGTTTGTTCTCGTTGGATCCCGCACAATTTGAAAGTCGCTCAAAAAAAGGCTCGTGTCGATTGGTGCAAAGAAATGTAGCAAAAATACGATGCGGTGCTTCAAAAGACGTCACAGGTGACGAATCATGGATCTATGCGTATGAGCCTGAAACGAAACAACAATCGACCCTGTGGGTCTTCAAAGACGAGCAAAATCCAACGAAAGTTGTTCGTTTCTTCGGCAAAACTGGTCATGTGGCGACTGTTCCGCTTGAGCAACGTAGGTCGGTCACTTCCGAGTGGTACACTACAATTTGTTTGCCTGAAGTCATCGGAGAAATTCGAAAAACCAACAAGAGAAGACGAATCATTGTTCACCATGACAATGCGAGCTCTCACACATCGGCTCAAACCAGAGCTTTTTTGACCGGCCAAAACGTCGAATTAATGGGCCATCCGCCGTACAGCCCTGACTTGGCACCTAATGACTTCTTCTTGTTTCCGCACATCAAGAAAAAAATGCGTGGTCAACGATTTTTGTCGCCAGAAGAAGCTGTTGAAGTGTTCAAAAACCATGTTTTAGAGGTGTCTCAATCGGAGTGGAAAAAGTGCTTCGACAACTGGTTTGAGCGCATGCAAAAGTGTATAAATCATGCTGGAGAATACTTTGAAAAACAATAAAACCATTTTTGATTATAAATATTCGCATTTTCACTATTAGGCCAGAAATATATAGAGCAGCCCTCGTACTGTCAGCAATTGAGCTGACAACTGAATTCAACTATCAAGTTACAGTAGACATTTGTCAGCGTTTTGATATATACTAAAGGGCTGCACAAGCATAAGAAAAATGTCTTATAAGCAATCAGGTAAATTTCAAGTAGTGTGTGTATAGAACAAATACAAACACATACTTCCAAACACAAATGTTTTGCTTTGCCACCAAAATAGAGATTAAAGAACAAAAGTGTTTTAGAACAACATTGAAGTAAAACATAACAGAACTAAAACAAAAATGAAATAGAACATCAAAACTGAAGTAGAACATTCAAAACATGCTTGAAGTTTTTGATAGCAGAATTAGGCTAAAGAGAAACTACAATCATTTTCGTTTTTCTTAATATGAGGTGTCGTCAACTTTAAGATTTGAAAACGCATAAAAATGGAGAAAAAACATTATAATATCTGTTTTATTTAAAATGTTAATTGAATTATTTTTTCAAAAAAAATTTAATATTTTTATATTAAAAATATAATAGTAAAATTGTGTTTTACATTTCGCGGTTTTCAGAAAAACGAATAGTAATAAAACTTAACAAAAATAAAAAAATTGCCTATATTCGATCGTACTAAATAATATATTTTTTTTATAAGTTCTATACAAAAAAAAATTAAATTAATTAAATTAAAACTAATAACACGTGGTTAAGTATCTATCCTTTTATAAAGATATTTTTTAAAAATTAATTTCCTATCCGAAGTTTCATATTTTCATATTAAAAATATAACACAAAAACAGCCTGTAATAAAAAAAACATATTTGTATGTTTGCATATCATTTCTATATTATATAAAAGTATTTTCTTTCAACAGTCTTAAATCGCATTATTTAACAACACTACTTTATTTTCGTGAGCATACCTTGTATATGCTCTAGTGCACTCGATGTTTCTACTATGATTTACAGTTTTTTTACTTCATTGTCGCCTTTTGTTTTGATGTTCTACTCTGTTTTAAAACACAAGCACTAACAAAGCTGTAAAGAGAAACTTTTCGAATGGTGCTTGTTTTGTTTTAGTGAGAGCCATGTTTTGTTATGCTTGTTTTGATATTTATATTTACACTGAAATTCTGTGTTTGTAAGTAGTGTACACTAGAACATAGAACTTTTAAAACATTTTGTGCAGCTCTTTAATATTTACTATGTTTTATATTATTTACGACAGCAGTAGAGAACAATTCAATTCTACTTTTTTCGATGCATGATTATGGGGTTTCGGGATTCGGTGTGTCTAAACCTGAAATTTGTTCACTTGCCTACTCCAATTAATCAAATAAATCTACTGAACTTTAAATAGATGTTGTTTCTTCGGAGGTAAGAATTATTTATACAATTTAACATAATTTTTTATTTTGTCGCCTATAAAAAGTTAAGAAAAGTTTGCTACCACCCTGTGAAATAGTATTTGTATCGGTAAAACCATTTAGAAATTGCTGATTAGTATTTAGAAAAAGAAAAATCCCTGCTCCAATCCGTCGACTAGCTCTTTTAATACTACATATATTTTACACGGGGAAAGTAACGCAAAGTTATGTATGAATGAATTCTGAAAGAATAAAAGAATTATGTATTTAAGATAGTAAAAGTATTTTATTACAAAGAGATGTTATATTACTTATATTTTTTATTTTCACAGATTAAGCTCACGTTGTCAAAAGGATTGGGTATTTCTATAGTAACTCGATCACCATCCGAGGAATTGGCATATATAAGCCTAGAAGACTTAGTTTTTAACTTAATGTTATTATCTGCAACGACGTCTATAGATTTGAAAGTAAAAGACATGCAAATAGATAATCAGTTATTAGACACTGCGTGTCCAATAATACTGCATACTTGCAACTCAAATGCGGAAAATACCAATAGGGAAGCATTATATTTCAAAATGAAGCTACTTAAAAGTCCGAACAAAAACGCTGTCATATTTGAATGCTTTGTATTAGAAGTAAAACCTTGTACTGTCATATTGGAAGAAAAGTTTATTCTTAAAGCGGCGTTGTTTTTATATTATAAAGAACATTGGCATCTAGAAGAAGAGGAGATTAGCACAAACATGTACCATATTCGCGAATATCCATTTTCCGAAAATGCGAAAAGGTTTTACTTTGAAGACTGTTTATTTGGCTCAACCCAGGTATGTATTATACTAATATTTTAAGGCGAATACATAATTTTTGTTTGCAATTTATTTTGCAATAATAAGTAAATTTTATACAATTAAAGTAGTAACATGATTAATTTTTTTTAAATCAATAAATTGTTGTTTTAAATCAATTTTCAATTGTTTTCATCTCTCCGGTCTTTCACTGAAAAAGTCTAAATTGTTTGGATATGTTTTAAACTTTTCTAAAATACACTGATGCATGTTTTGCTATATCTATCTTAAGCTATGGCACATTCAGCACTTATTGGAAGTTCGAGTTTTTATTATACCGCTCAGAACATTATTTTGCCGACTTCTAAGTTTTTCCCAGTTTAAAGCTAAATTGTTAAATTCCATAACACCACATTGCTTTGGGAATCGAGTTGGCCAATAAATGCTTAAAATCTAAACTCGGGGCAAATGATTCTCTAATAAGTTTTTATAATTCTAATGCCTTCAATATCATTCGTGTTAGCTTTATTCTATTTGCCTTTTTCCATCAGGATTCCACTCAAGTTATACACCGAGGTATTTGGCCTCCAGAAGTTGTTCTATTATTTGTTTATTAAATCTTTTTGCTAAATGTAAATATCGGTAATGCTAAGAAAAGCTGTGTGCAACCTTGCACGCGCTGTCATCGAGAGGAATGACACGGATAGCTCCATTTCCTATGCAAACTGAGAGGTGGTACGTAAAAAGTTGATGGGAGTGTTCTGGACTGTAATTAAAGGCAATCCGGGCCCCTTCCTTCAATGTGATGACGCAGTAGGGTTTTGTGAGCGTGTCAAACTCACTGCATGTTTAAGCGAACGTCCGGCTATGTTATAATGGTCTCCTGCTACATGGCACACGAGTATGAATCCCCGCCACTTATGATTCGCAGGATAACTGAGATGGCAGCCAGACGGAATGTACCGATTGTAATTAGAGCGGATGCCAACGCACATCATGTCGTGTGGGGTAGATCGGACTCGAATGCAAGTGGTGAGTCTCTGTTTGATTTCATTCAGTCAGAACCCACTTTTGTTGTAGTGAATAGAACGGAGGTCCTTGACGTGATGGTTGTTAGTAATAAGCATTCAGGTTTAATCAGCGCATGGAAGGTGTCTAGTGATTGCTCGTTCATATAGATGGAATGGAAAAAACACAGACTGGGAGCGGCAACGGTCCCTCCTCTCAGGGTTTCTTTCGAGTCTACCGCTAACAGGAAATCGGCAGGATATAGAAATTGCAGTGAACGCATTAACTAATGCGTCTAAACGTGCGACTTCGAAAACTTGCAGGATAAATAACGGCCGAGGAGAGAGCAACACACCTTGGCGGAGCTCGCATATCGCGGAGGCACATAAAGCATCCCGTAGGCTTTTCAATGAGGCAAAATCTCGGGAAACTGTTCTGCTTACAAATCCTCATTGAATTGATTTAAAAAGCTGGTAAGTAATGCAAAGAAGAGGTCCTGAAGTTCCTTCTACAGTGGAGTGGAGTGTTCTTTCGAGACGAGTAGATTTCGCAAAATCCTATCGGCGTCGCCTGTTATTCCTAGTTTCATCAAGAAACAACTTGGAAATTGGACCTCGAGTGCACACTGGACTCTACAGGTTCACATGAAGACTCATTTCACAGGCTGTACTCCTTTTAGGGGAGAAAACTTAGCTATCCTTGAATGCCACGCATCAGTTCATTTCCCTATATATAGGGAAAGACTCATCTGGGCTCTAAATAGCTTTAATTAGCTGTTCCGATGGCATTACACCGGCTAATCGTCACCACAATCTGCGGACCATGGCTGATTCGGATATACACAACATGCATTGCATGGGAGGGAAGACTACGCGAGTTACGTCAGCGGTAACGCCGACCCCAACCAAAATTAACTTCATTAATTGGAATAAGTAATAAATTAAAAGATCAATGGCCCAACCTTTGTTCCACATAAAGTTGTGCAATTGATATGTAAGCAGTTTTGCCTTATAATAAATTAAAGGTTCAATGGCCCAACTTTGTTCCACATAAAGTTGTGCAATTGATATGTAAGCAGTTTTGCCTTATAATAAATTAAAGGTTCAATGGCCCAACTTTGTTCCACATAAAGTTGTGCAATTGATATGTAAGCAGTTTTTACTTAATAATAAATTAAAATGTCAAATAACCAAAATTGCGGAAGAATATTGTTATACATTTTTAGTAAGTAAGCATATTAATTAGATATAAGAACTTTCAATGTGTACTTTTAAGTTTAGTGTTAATTTTGATTTTAATAAATAAAGTGAAGAATAAAAAACTAAGTTTTTTTTATTTTTTTTTTAATAATTTCCAAAAGGAAATATAACTGGCGCAGTCAACGGTAGGATCTTTTCCAAAAGGATTAAGATTAAAAGGACAAGTTATTAACTGAAGAGTTCTAAGTTCCCAAGGACTAGAATAGTTAGTTAAAATTAACAGAAAATAAATTTAATTCTGAAGAATTAAATAAAGTGATAAACCCTAAAAATCCTAAAGGACCAAGAAAAATTAAATCAAGTGATAAACCCTAAAAAGCCAAAAGAGACTAGAAAATTTTTTTAAAGCGTTTTAAATTAAGCACAGCAAATTCAACAAATTAAAAGACAGTAAAATATTTTAAATTAAAATAAGCACAGTAAAGTATTTTAAAAGCTTAAAACACTAAATCTTTATTCCAAAGAATAAAATATTGTGAAAATTTATCCAAACAAATCAACAATATGAAATCATCAAATCAACCTCCAATGGAATTATCTGATGTACTGAAGGAAGCATCCAGAATAAAGGAATACAGAGGTTCGAAGGATTACGATCTGTCATCGTTTATAAGCGAGGTAGAATTATTTCTCCCAATATTTAAAGATACTAGCCTGGAAAATTACGTTTTCCAAAGATGTATTGTCAATAAGATACAAGGAGAAGCACTTAAAATCGTCAGAACCCTGGGAGACAATCCAACCTGGAAAGACATTAAAAAAGAGCTCATCAACAATTTTGGGATCCGAGAGACGTATCATCAACTATATCATCAAGCACTATCTCTAAGAAATCATAATTTAAGTCAATATTATCATAATTTAAACATAATATTAAATAAGCTCAATGAAAAATATATATATGATACAGATAAGCCTATTGAATTTTCACCTAAAAATAACGAAGCTATGATTTTAAAAACATTCTTAGATAACATACCACCATATATGGCTGGTATCATTAACGGTAGAAATATAAACAACATAAGGTCGGCTTTTTATACCCTAGAAGAAACAGGCATTATAAGAAAGGATTCCTATCCTTGCCAAAACAGGCAGTATAACAATAGTAGACAAAATACTTATTCTAACTCTTTTGAACATAGAAATCATGCACAGTTCAGGCAAGGAAATAGTTCAACATCGTTTGGTGGGCCAAATCAAAGACACACTCAATTTAATAATTTACAACAAACGCATAAGCAAGGTAATAGTTCAACACCGCTTTTTGAATCAAACCAGACTAGAAAATATCAAGACGGTATGGTCAACCACTTAGACAGAATTTTAATAATAGACCAGAAGCAATGGAGGTAGATAACATTCAAGAATCAAATTTTCAGTCAACGGGCCAAAGGCAAATTTAATGTTAATAATTTTGACAATAGGCAAAAATAAAATAAAATGTTTGATAGACACCGGTTCTTCTACAACTCTATTGAACAAAGACATACTGCCGCAATATAAACGTATAAAATTAAAAAACCCATTAATATTTAAAACATTAAACGGACAGACAGACGCAAAATATGAAATTATTACAGAGGTACCTAAGGAATTTAAGGATAATAATTTAATGAGTTGGAAATTGACTAATTTTAAGAACAGACAATTTGATGGCTTAATAGGACAAAATATTTTGAAAATTTTAAACGCAAATATAAACATAGGCGAAGGATTCATTGAGATCAATAATAATAAGATAAAATTTTGCAATGCTTACCCATACGAATACGAAGATATTCACATGTTGGAAGGTACTAAGGTTAACTATGGGATGGATAAACTTTTCAGAGAAGATATGAACACCGAGGAGAATAGGAAGTTAAGAATTTTACTAGACAAAAATAGAGACTTGTTTTTTGAAGAAGGTATGCTATTAAGTCACACTCATGAAATCCAACATGAAATAATTACAAATACAAACAATCCTGTATATTCCAAAATATACAGATACCCTCAAGTACATGAAGAGGAAATAAATAAACAGATGAAGGAAATGCTTCAACAGAATATCATAAGAGAAAGCAATTCTCCTTATAATTCACCAATATGGATAGTTCCGAAAAAGGCGGACTATTCACGGAAAAGGAAATGGCGGATAGTTGTCGACTATCGCAAATTGAATGAAATAACAATTGACGATAAATTCCCATTATCGAATATCGAAAGCATATTGGACAAACTTGGGAAGTCGCAATATTTCACCACCCTTGACTTAGCGAAGGGTTTCCACCAAATCAAAATAAGAAATGAAGATATAAAGAAGACGGCGTTTTCAACTCCATTGGGTCATTATGAATTCGTTCGAATGCCTTTTGGCTTGAAAAACGCCCCGTCAACATTTCAACGTTTAATGAATTCGGTCTTAAGAAACCTTATCAATAAAATTTGTGTCGTATATTTAGATGACATACTCATATTCAGCACAAGTCTGGAGGAACATATAATAAATATTCAAAGTCTTCAATGTTCTTCGAGAACATAACTTAAAGATTCAGGTAGATAAATGCAAATTCTTTGCTAGGGAAACGGAGTATTTGGGGCACATACTAACGACGGATGGTATTAAACCAAACCCGTTAAAAGTAGAAAGCATTCAGAAGCTTAAGCTTCCTGAGACACAAAAGCAGATAAAATCTTTCCTTGGAGCTACAGGTTATTACAGAAAATTCATTAAGGATTACGCAAAAATTGCACATAATATGACAAAATATCTAAGGAAAAATACAAAGGTGAATAGGAATGACCCTCAATATATTGACGCATTTCAAAAACTGAAAATACATTTAATCAACCCTCCTATACTCAAATACCCGGATTTTGCTAAGAAGTTTAAACTGGTTACAGATGCCAGTGACTACGCAATAGGAGCTGTGCTTATGCAAGGAGATCATCCGATCAGCTATGCAAGCAGGACCCTTAATGAACACGAAAAAAATACGCCACTGTTGAAAAAGAATTATTAGCCATTGTTTGGGCAGTAAAATATTACAGACCATACACTTATGGAAGATTATTTGGCCTCGCAACAGACCACCAACCCTTAGTTTGGCTTTATACAAAACACAAAGGAAAAGATATAAATCCAAGGCTTCAGAGATGGCTTATGAAGCTAGGTGAATACAAAATAGACATGAACCATATTAAAGGAAAAGAGAATAAAATAGCCGATTTTTTGAGCAGAATTAACGCTGATACAGGTGAAATTAATGTAATAAAAAATGATGAAATAAATGATAATTCTACAATCCATTCACAAGAAGAACAATTAAATGACCATTTTCCGATTTTAGAAACAGTAGTTAACAGGTTTTCAACTCAAGTAATTTTAACAGAACATAAAGTAAAAGAAATTGAAATAATTAATGGACAAAGAAAAATTTTTATAAGTAAAGACGACATTGACAGTAATTTTATGACAGATATTTTTAGAAGATTTTTAAAGAGTAGGCATCTCTTCTGAATTACCTGATGAAATATACAACAAAGTTCAACTTAAGCTTATTGAACTTTTCGATAGTACTATAAAGTTTATAAAATGCAGTTATCATGCAAAACATATGAATAACGAAGACGACACTTATAAACAAATCGCAAAATATCACAAATTAGAAACTGGACACGGCGGTATAACGGAAAACTATGAAGGCCTAAATAAGAAAATTTATTTTAAGAATCTGAAAACTTTAGTTCACAAATATATAAATAACTGCGATACTTGTAACAAATCTAAATATGATCGCAATCCAGTTAAACCAAAATTTTTTATTACGGAAACACCGTCTGACATTTATGAAATAATACACATAGATGTTGTTACTATTAAAAAACATAGTTTTGTGACTTTTATTGACAAATTTTCCAAACATGCAGTTGCAATATATTTAGAAGACAGGAATAGTAGCACAATAGTAGAAAAATTAAGACAATTTTTATCCACAAGAAGCAAACCTACAAAAATAATTACAGACAATGAATTCAACTCAACGAACGTTAAGAAATTTTTTAGACAAGAGGGAATTAATGTACACTTTACGAAACCCAACAACCACGCTGGAAATGACGATATAGAAAGACTACATAGCACAATATCAGAAAAGTTTAGGACCCTTGAATCTGAAAAATCGATCTTATCAACACAAGAACGAGTGTTTAAATGTATAGAATGGTATAACAAATCCATTCATTCATTAATTAGAGAAAAACCAATTGATGTTGTTGAAGGAAAAGTAGATAAAAGAAAAATAGAACAGATAATAAAACAGATAATAAAACAAGCCAAACAACGAATAATAGACAAACGCAATGAAAAAAGGGAAACTTACAACAGAACAGATAACGAGGGGTATGTAAAAAACTATAAAACATTGAGACATAAATATGAACCTAGATATAGAAAACTAAAATTAGAAAATATACACCCAACAAATATTAAACGAAAGAATAAATTTTCAGAACAATTGGATAACACTCGCTATACTACTGATAATAATACCCACAACACTAGCATCCCTGACGGTTCAACCCATTAACAACGAGAACGGATTTGTAGAGATTAAACTTGATGATGTAAATCTAATAAATTCTTATAACAAAATTATACACATAATTGACGTAGAGAACATAATGGGCATTATAAACACTTTGGGGAAAGAATTAACACAAGTTAAACCTACTAAAAACAGACTACTTCTTGAACACGAATGGCAAAGAATTAAGGTAAGGGCAAAAACGCTTCTGCCTAATAGGAAGAAACGTGGTTTAATTAACTTAATAGGTTCAGGATTAAAATGGATAGCAGGAACAATGAGCGACGATGACCGAATCGAAATCGAAGAACATCTTAAAACACTAGACATAAATAGTCACAACGCAATTCAAAATACAAACAAAAACATATACATTAACTACCACTTTAATCAAACACTAAATACTTTAAAGACAGCATTAGAAGTGGACAGAAAAACTATATTAGAAAAATTTAACATTATTAGAAAAAATGAGGATGAAGAACTTGACGAAATAAACTACGTTGGCACATTATTGAAACTTAAAATACTATCAGACAACATAGAACACATCCAAGATAATATAGCATCAGCAAAGTTAAACATAATGACCAGTAACATTTTAACAGATAAGGAAATCAACGACTTCAACATAGATTTTTATGAACTTCAATATATGGAATTAAGTGCTGCACAATATAAAGATAATTATATACTATTTATTATTAAATTTCCAAAGGAAACAATAAAAGTTAAGTGATCATTAATTACACCAATAACGAACAACTCATTTACACAATTAAATTTTGAACCACAAGAAGTTATATATTATAATGAAATGGCTTACAAGTATGAACAAGATCCTAACATAAAAAATATCAAAAAGTCTAAATTGTGTATTTATAATAATAATTGTAAGAAAATAAAAAAGTATGATCATGAGATAATAGCAATCGAATCTGGACTAGTTATTTTGTTTCAGTAAGTAAAAATTTTTATTAACATTTCATGATTGCAACGAAAAATAAATAATGAAACTTTTTCTAATTCAAATAAATCATACAAAGATAATTTTGTTATACCTTCAAAAAATGAACCCACTTTTGATGAAATAGTTTTAAGTGAAATAGAAAATGTAATAGAAATCAAAGAATTAAAGTATCACAAATCATTTGCCAATAAATCTTTTATAATAATATTCATAATAATTATTGTAATTATTTTGTTTTCGACGTCGTTTTGTATATCTATTATAATTAAACAAAAAATATTAAAAGACAAAATTCAGGAGAATTTTTATTCGAAGAGGGGAGGAGTTACGTCAGAGGTAACGCCGACCCCAACCAAAATTAACTTCATTAATTGGAAGAAGTAATAAATTAAAAGATCAATGGCCCAACTTTTGTTCCACATAAAGTTGTGCAATTGATATGTAAGCAGTTTTGCCTTATAATAAATTAAAGGTTCAATGGCCCAACTTTGTTCCACATAAAGTTGTGCAATAGATATGTAAGCAGTTTTTACTTAATAATAAATTAAAATATCAAATAACCAAAATTGCGGAAGAATATTATTATACATTTTTAGTAAGTAAGGATATTAATTAGATATAAGAACTTTCAATGTATACTTTTAAGTTTAGTGTTAATTTTGATTTTAATAAATAAAATGAAGAATAAAAAACTAAGTATTTTTATTTTTTTTTTAATAATTTCCAAAAGGAAATATAACTCGCGTGCTGCACCGAAGGACTTTAGACCTATAAGTCTAACCTTATTCCTCTTGAAAACATTAGAACGGATAATTCACCTCCATCTGAGGACAACAATTAAGCCGGACCGACTCTCCGCCTCTCAGCATGCATTGACTAAGGGGACATCCGTTAAGATGACACTGCACATGCTTGTGGAGTTTATAGGAAAATCCCTAGAGCATAGAATCCCAATGTCGAATTTCGGGCGGACAGAGCCGCATTGATTTTTTAAGTGTGTAGAAAGGCTATAAGCAGAAAATGGCATTTCAACCCTTGCACGGCATATTGGCTTTTGAACACGGTGGTTAAACCCATACTAATGTATGGGGTTCTCGTGCCTCGCACTGGGCAGGTTGACAAACTGCAGTATGCTGAACAGGATTTTGCGCACATCGGCCTTGATGATCACTGGTGCAATACGCACCGCTCCATCGAAGGCCCTCTTTACTATGCACTGAGATCGCCCAAACAACTGGCCATGATCTCAGTTAGGCTGAATGCATGGTCCCGGGTTCAAGTGCGACATTAGAGTCGGGGGAGGCGTCTTTATTCCTGCATTTCGGATCAGGACGTAGTTTAGGCTACAGGACAAATGGAGCGTAACTCAGGCTGAAATCTCAGCCATTAGAAGGGCGGTTGGCTCGATGAGGTACCAAATTTTGGGTGCCAGCACACTCAGGCGCTCCATCTGAAACTCGGCTGAGAAACCGAGAGATAGATCCACTGTTTGGAGTGCCGCTAAACTGCTGTAGGGCCTTACTTCAGCGGGAACATTTTGGGGCCGCGCAGACCAGATGGTTTGACGATGTCGGTGAGTCGGTTTTCTCATAACGACAGCCTGTGCAACCTAATCTATCCTATATAACATTCTTCTTTTGCGTACATAGCATATTTCGTGAAACGTCAGAGATACGTCTATGAGAATCGCTCATATTCTAAACTATTTAACATACATATAACCATTGATCTTGTTGATACTTAATTTACATAATTTTATTCTTTTATTGTTTTATTATTTTATCATTATTAAAAAATATTGCACAATTTCCGAATTTAAATTTAATTTTTATTGTTGACTTAACACTTTAATTTATAACCCAATTTTTTATTAAATTCGGTAACCATTGTTGTTGACAATTAACATTGTTATTGACGAAATGTACACTGTGTACAGGAAAACTACCAGGATCCGGACGTGAGTCAAGGAACTGTGCAAACCCAATATTTGAATAATAAGAGTAGATAATGTTCTCCAAATATCATTAATAAATAACATTACAAATTTTATAAACTTAGTTTTAGGTAAAGATTTGACACTTACATTTTTAATAGACACACGAGTGGACATCTCTTTGTGTAAGAGTTCAATTACCTAAACATTTTTAAGTTTCATAACCGTTATTGTTAACAAAATAGAAATTAATATAATTAACTTTAATAATAAAAAAATGGGTTTAGTAATTTTGTGAAAATTTATTCGTCTTACTAAACAATTTTAATCAATTTATTGCAAAACAATTTATTATATAATTATGAAATATAAAGAAG
The DNA here is from genome assembly GCA_916610165.2 of Gymnosoma rotundatum. Lineage (NCBI taxonomy): Eukaryota > Metazoa > Arthropoda > Insecta > Diptera > Tachinidae > Gymnosoma > Gymnosoma rotundatum. The sequence goes on along the minus strand of OU744338.1, from coordinate 83,106,607 downwards.
TAATTAATCATTATTTTTAAAGCATTTAAGGGATTTTATTCTTTTGATTAGCGTTTTTCAGGTTCAAGTGCTTGTAAGAACAAAAAGAAAATAAAAAATAGTATTAGTTCTGACGAAATGTCTGAACTAAGTTCCACTAGAACTCCTTTCTGTACATTTTTGGTGACCCCTAGAAATCATAATTTATACACTTTCCCTCCACCAGTGGTAAGGAGCTTTAAAAATTAAGACAAACACGCATCAATTCATCAGGATAATTAGTCCAGTTTATCAGGACAGCCAGTCCGTACAAATCGATTCAAAAGGAGGGATACCACTTACCTATTTTCTTCAAATTTTCAATTTAACGGCAATCTAACAAGTCTAACTAAGAGAGTCTTATGTCTCAGTGAAAGCAAGTGAGATAGAAAAAATTATTTCGAACATGAAGAAAGTCCCCCATGATCGGCGAACGTTAAACTTTTACAAAACTAAAAGGGAAAAACTAAATGCATTATGGCAGGCCTTTGAAAAAAAAAACAAAAAACGCGAAAGATAATACGCTATCAGCCATTGATCCATATATAGTCCAAAACCTACACAAATTCATAAAAATGTATAGTGAGACAATTGATTTTCTTACGTCTCAGATTAGCAAGCTTAGCGTCAAGATTTTACCAACAATCAGAAAAGGCACATTAGAACTCAGGTCACCTAATCCGCCACCTCCAGTTAAAGGGCTAGATAGAAAACTAAAAGCTCGAATGACGGCCTTAACACGGTTATTACAAAGGTTATTGTTGGAAGGGGAAGATCATCCACCACAATTTTATCAAATTAAGAGCGAAACCATAAAAAGATTGTGGAATCAAATTTAAGAATTTCATGATGAATCGTGGCATGAAGTCGAAGATCCTACAAGACTGCAACGTGGCCAGAATGAATACCATAATATAGATGACTCAGTTTAACATTATATGATAGAAATGTCAGTACTATCAGATCAATACAAACGGCATCATGCATCAGTTGGGAAGTAACCAAGGTTGCTCGTTACCTTTACCAAAAGCTACAATTCCGCAATATAATGGAGATTGTTTAAAGTGGTGTCAGTTTTATGAATGGTTTACGTAAATGGTCGACAAGCAACCTCTATCAAAAGTTCCGAAAATGTGGTACCTCAAATCTCAGGAGAATCCGAAAAAGTTATTAGTCTTTTAAAGCTTACCGAAGAGAACTCTAAGACAGCATGGACACTACTTCAGGTGCGGTATGATAACAAAAGAGTCATTGTATCTACGTTAGTAGACAAGATTCTTAACCAACCAAGAGGACTCTTCATGACACTACCAAAGAATGTTTGTTGGCGCTAAATAACTTAAATGTTAAATTTTCATCTTGGGTTGCCATACGAGTAATCATACAACTAATGATTAAAAAACTAGATCGTGCTCTCTATTTTCGATTTGTACCATCACTAACGAAACCTAGATATGTGCCAACAATGAAAGAACTGTTCTCCGTCCTTGAGATTCAATTCAATCAATGGGATCTATTGGTAACAGGGAGTAATTAACAACCGATCAAAAAGAAAAGATGACAGAATCATCTGTCTGCGGCATCTATGGATAATAATAATTGAAAAGTGCGTATTATAGGGAATCATCATATCTGTTACTGCAAATTTTTAAACATAACAGAATCAGACAGGCTGAGATGGGCACAGCAACAAAGACTCTGTGTGAACTGTTTCAGGGATGATCACGTAACAAAAGTTTGTACCTCCAGTAAATGTAGAAAATGCAACAAGTAGCATAATTCATTATTACATTCACAAAAAGAATCACAAAAAACAGAAGAAGGTTGCATATGTGGAAGTGAATATGCAACCCACAAACAAAAGTGTAGATACGATTGCAGTCTCATCCACATCTATAAAGCCAACAACAGGGCATCCGAAGGCTACAAATGGGATCAGAGACAAATTTCGAGCAATATCACATTCAAGTTCACAAGTGTTCACAAGTACATATTGTGACTGTACGACTTATCAAGAAGCTATCCCTTTCTCTAACGGAAGCGTAATTATCCATTGACGTAGTGGGAAGGATAAAAACGAGCAGAATACCGCGTGAATGTTGAGATGTGCTCTACAAATAATGACTTTTCAAAAAACTTGGAAGCAATTGTCCAACTATCATTCCGGCACAACCAAATCAAAACCTTGATGTTTCAACTTGAAACATTCTACTTAGCAGACCCCAGATTCTAACAGCAGGGAAAAATCGATGTCCTCGGCGCTGAATTCTATTTTAGTCTTATGTAGCCTGGGGCAATAAAACTGACTTACGGCGGTTCAAAGCTTCAAAACACGTTACTTGGCTAAATCGTGTGCGGCTCTGTACGACAAACCATTGCTCATAGCTCAAAACCACCGCTTACATGTGCAGTATTTGGTAAGGAGTCTTCACTATAACAAGCGGTCGAAAAACTATGGAAACTCGATGAAGTAGAATCAAACAAAAGGATTCTGTTTCTAGCAGATGCCCAATGTGAAGCTCATTTTCTTCATCATACTCAAACTAAAACAGATGGTCAGCCTTCTATTTTGGGAAAATCCAACATCGTTGGGTGATTCACATGTTATGGCATACAACAGATTTGTTAGTTTAGAATGAAAATATCCGAGTTCAGTACACGCAATCTATAAAAGAATATGAGCAACTAATCCACATGCAAAGGGTTAACCTAGATAACTTACCACATCTAAGATATTTTATTTCACATCACTGCGTATTAAAACCTGATAGCCCCACAACAAAGCTCCGGGTAGTCTTTGACGCAGCAGCAAAACATCAACTGGATATTCATTAAATGACTTAATGTATACTGGTTCAGTGGTACAAAGTGAACTATTTTTCATTTTAATTTGTTTTCGATTGCCAAAGTTCATTTTTACAACCGATATTGAGAAAATGTTTAGGCAAATACTGATCAACCCAAATGATCAACAATATCACATTATTATGTGGAGGGAAGGTCTATCATCGCCACTTGCTATTACAAACTCAACACAGTAACACATGATACCTGCAGCACCTGTTGAAGACGAAGATACTCCAACCACCAAAAAAATCAAAGACTATTACTAACTCTCTCGCACTCTCCATGATCGTAGCCATACTTATTATTCCAGCTGTTGTGGGCAGTTCCGTAGAGATAAAGAATTTTAATTGTGGTCCAGGGCTGTGCTTTGAATGTATCGGTACCATAAAACTGGCAACAGGTGAATGGAAACTCATAGTATACCACTAGCACCTTTTTTGTCCGATTTAAAGATTTTTCAGTATGGATTAGTCACGTTGCAACACTTATGTTCAACCATCACACATCGGGCAACATGTAATATTTTGATAAATAATTTCAATCAAGTAAAAGATGAATTGCTGGAGGAAATGGAGCTATTCGCCGCTAGAAAAGTTAAAAGAATCGCTTTCAACCTTGTTGGAAATGTAACAAGGTCATTGTTTGGAGTGCTGTACCTCGTTTCTGTATTTCTCGCATCGTAAAAGTTTTCACATCAAGTGTGAAACAAAAAATTTCATCGTTTCTCGATTTGCGAGTAAAAAGTGTTTCTGGTTCTTAATGCGAAAACAGACAACATTGATTCTGTTTTTACTGGAAAAATTCCAGTACTAGTGTCAAATAAAAACAAAACGTCAAAATAAAGAAATATATTATCAAACAATATAAAAGTTAATAAATAAAATAAGTTTTAAATAATATAGCGAAAAAAATGTATAGTGTGGCCTTAATAATAGCTGAACAGAATGATCGGCGAAATATTATTAAATTTTCTATTTTGTAAATAAAAAGATATAAAACATAAATAAATGCATGAATACTTATTGATAATACTTTTTTATTATTAAGTTAAATTGCTTTTTACCTTTTGGTCTGAATTAGACTCCATGTTTACACAAATTTAAAAATATATTTTTAATCTTACTTGTTTTCGCACTGTTTTTAAATGTGAGATGTTTTGACAGTTCTTGCGTAAAACTTTTCACAAAATATTGGTACAGAAACACTTTTTCTCGCATACTTCCAATAACTGTTGGAAAATAACTTAAATGACATATAGTTCTCGCATTTTAAAGATACAGAAACACTTGTGTGAGAAAACCCATTTTTTGTTTCAATTTACATCGTTTTTCTAAAAATTCAGTTGTTTCATGCGAAAACTTTTACGATTCGAGAAATACAGAAACGAGGTACTGGACTCAGACTATCCCAATGAAATGTCAGACACCATTAACAGGCAAAGGTCGAAACAGACTATATTTTTTAATTACTTAAAAACCAAACATCAATTATTGATTCCACTATTAATATAATTAAAGAAAACGAAATCAGCACACAAAAACAACTATCGGAGATTGTTGCAAGAATTAACCATGAAACAATTGTAATTGCTAAGGAATTTTCGGAAGTCAGCGAAACACTGCTGTTATCACTTCTTGCGAATCAATTAACATTAACAGCACTGAACTTACAAAGGGTAGAAAAGTAGATTATCGACGTACTAACCGATGCTCACCATGAAAAAATCAGTCCACTTTTATAAGCACCTTATCAACTAAGGAATGAGTTAACTAGAATGAAGGCAAATCTACCAGTTCAACGTACGCTTCCAACTGAAGAAGATAATTTGGTTCAACTATACAAGCTTATGAAGGCAAATGGAGCAGTGACAAAAACGAAGTTCTCCTTGAAATTAGGTTGCCACTGATCGATCAACAATTTCTAGAACTCCTGAAGATAACTCTCCTCCCAACATTACAAAAAACCTTTCTAATATTTATCATACCACATGTACTTTTTTTAAGCAGTAAATTCACACGTATGTAACCTCAAAAGTTGCGTAGAGTGCAATAAAAGATACAACTCTGTGGTGCATCGCGAAGGCGCTAATCACAATTATGCAACACCGGCTGCAACAGCTCCACAGAGTCAGAATGCAGAAGATCAACAGTCGTATGCCTTTTGCAGCAGCACTTGCCGCTTCCAACCACTCTCAAACAAGTAGCTACATCCTTCTTGGCAGTGCAATAGTTAAAGTCCAATCAAACGGTAGCGAGATCCAATGCAGAGCAATCCTTGACTCAGAAACGCAGCTAAATCTCATTAGCGAACGGCTAGTTAAAGGTCTTGGAATTTCACCAAAGCCAGCTTTAATATGCGTCAGCGGTATCGGATCAACTAATACAAGAGTGCAACATAGAGTAAATATAGCCTTAAAAACGCGTATCAACTACTTTAACACGCGACTTGAGGCTGCAGTCCTTAAACACATAGTTGTTCCTCAACCGTCGCAGTCGTCCAATATTTAAAATTGGCCAATTCCCAAGAATATAGTGCTTGCCGATCCAGAATTCCAGATCAGATCAGTGATGATCAGTAGGACAGATCAACCTAGGACATGATTTTCCAATTCTTCAAAACACATTGGGCTTGGTTAATGCAGGCAAGGTGTGAGAACATGAACCATCAACTACAGTCTGTGGATTGTGCGTAGAAGACGACATCAATCTCAAAGAGGCCATTGTTCAACTTTGGAATATGGAAAATCTAAGTCAGATTGCAAAAATCCAATCAAGAGCAGATAAGAGCTGCGAAGATCATTTTGCTCAAACAAACACAATCGACAAAAATGGAAGATATAGGGTAAAAATTCCAAGGCAAGTTGTGAGAACATGAACCATCAACTACAGTGTGTGGAATGTGTGTAGAAGACGACATCAATCTTAAAGAGGCCATTGTTAAACTTTGGAATATGGAAAACCTAAGTCAGGTTGCAAAAATCCTATCAAGAGCAGACAAGTGCTGCGAAGATCATTTTGCTCAAACAAACATTGGGAGAATCACACAACATTGCATTTAAAAAACTTCTTTCGCTGGAAAGGCGTTTATTTAAGGCACCCGAAATAAAGGCAAAATACATATAATTTTATGCAGGGTCCCGTAGGAATTTCAGGCTATTATCTATATTAATTTTATTTATTTTAACCTGCAGGGTCCCGTAGGAATTTCAGGTTATAAGTGTTTGTTCTTACTTATAGTTTACAACTCACTGTTTTAATAATTATTCATCACTATTTAGACTAAATTCTTAAAAATGCTGATTAAACAGAAACAGCATTTCTTAAAAATAAATAATTTAAATAATTAAATTGCTGACTTGCCAAAAAGAGTCATATTACAATAGTACATTAATTTTGATTTACTTATAAACAAAGTTTAACTGAATAAAGTGCTGACTGCCAAAAAGATTTATATTACATTAGTACACATTTATTAATTTTGATTAACTTACAACTAGAGTTTAAAAATACGAGGGTGCCTCTCAACACCTTTAAGGCCGTATAATATTATCAACTAAACACTATTACATATGGAACGCGTTCGGCTTCATATTTAGCAACTAATTGCCTACAAATAATTGGTAAATCAAATACAACGAGAAAGCTACATGTAGTACAGTTTCTGCTTAAAAATGTCTGTGTGAATGATGGCATCGGGGTAGCGGATGACCTACATAGAGCTTTGACAATTCAAACAGAACTAAAGCACGTACTTAGCCAGCATGGTCTCAAACTGCAAAATACTGCAAGAAAAAAACTAGAAGTTAATTTTCTGTCAAAACACTAGGGATAAATTACGGTTTTCGATATCGATGGAAATTTACATTGTGTCGTAACTTGCCCTTAGGATAAACATGGATGCCAACAACTGACAAATTCTGTGTCAAGGTGTGCCAAAGGGATTTAAAAAAATCCCACCAAATGCACAGTAAGCTCAGATATAGCCAGGCTATTCGGTCCTTTCGGTTTGCTATCAGCAATTGTTGTCATTGCAAAAATATTTATCCAAGAGCTTTGGCAACTAAAGCTAGGGCGCGATGATGAACTACCAGAAGACCTTTGCGGGCAATGGATGACATTCCCCAATGAATTAAAACCCATCGATAATCTAAAATTACCTCGACATATGTTTGAGGGACGAAAATCATTAAACATAAAAATTCATGCCTTTGTAGATGCATCAGACAAGGCAGTCTACATCAGATCAGTCATCAAGAAAAATCAAGCAAAAATATAAAATCCTACCTCGCCTCGAACTGTGCGCAGCATTATTAACATCACAGTTAACAGCAGGGGTCAAAAGGGACTTAAGCCTTGATAAAAACCCTACATACTTGTGGACAGATTCAGAGATCGTGTTACTATCCGGTCACTATCATTATCATACCAAACCTTCGTGGCCAACCGAAAAGCTTCACGTCAAGAATTATCCATTGCTAACCAATGGCGATATGTGAGATCAGGGTACAATCCTGTAGACGTTTTGCCACATGGTATATCACCAAGGAAGTTACTCGAACACCCACTATGGTTTTACGGGCCAATATTTCTTACTGGACATTACCATTTAACGTAAGCAAACAACAGCTGTAATAAATAACACAAGTATATTCAACACTATACACCACAACGTGTCCTTCAGGACTCTGCAGCGAGTGACAGGTTTTATCATCCGATTCATAAAAACTACTAGAAAACGGCAGCCAAATCGTGAACACGAATAAAGGAACAAGCTTTAATGGTCATTATACGAACATCATAAAGTGAATGAAAATTGACTTATTTATGGCTTTTTGGTTTATTTTTAATTTACTTTCTGAACACTTTTAGAAAGAAAATTATTCACAAATCTACGCGGACGTTGTCCAAAGAAAACAAGAAAAATTAGACTCTAGCAGAATGAAATGCAGCATTTTCTGGAGCGCATAGAGGGCAATAAATGCTCTTTAAACTGAAACTTAAGCAGCTGGTGCTCGGAGTACGACTTTTGTATTATGTTTTAACAACAATTTTCAAATGTTTGTTTCGAATGGAAAATGAGGATTAAACATGAGTCCTACACTTGCCATGGCATTACTTAAGATTAATTATTTTCCAATTCCCATGGTTTTAAGCGAGTCTTGCGTACTATATTACGTCGCAAAAATATTAAATATCAATTTTACAGTTTATCAAGTCCCTTTAAAGATCTCCAAGAATATATTGCTCTGTCAGCAGAAGAAAAATGCTTTTAATAAAGGCTTAAAATTTTAATTTAAATAGGTACATATATATTGCTACCCTTGGAAGTTTTTGCTAAAACTTGCAAAAAAACTTTATTCTGTTTGATTTTTTTTAATTTAGTAATAATTGGAAGAGCATACATTTTTTAGACATTTTCACCGCTTGGGACAAGTTTTTTAAATGACTCTAACACATTATTGACAGCTAGCTAAGTGGTATGAGCAGCACACATAATTAATGAAAACACAGAAGCAACAGATACATTTATGTGTCTGTTTATTATTTAGTAGTTTCGTTTTGTTGTCGAAGATTTCTTCAGTCTGTTTCTCCCGGCTTTAAGAACAGCCATCCTATTATCAGTGATGTAGTGTAGTCTGACTTCATAGTCGCTATGACCAATACACGTACATAAATAAAAGATTCACATTTCATAAAGCAAAACCATATATTCTTGCACAAGTACAGCGGACATTTGACACTTTGTTGTCGTACCGCTAGTCATGTGAAATATTTTAAACACTTTTGTTGTTATGCCGTTGTCTATGTGAGGCATTTGTGAACTGAAAATAAAGTATAAATAAACCGGACATATTAGCAGTGCTGTACATATTAACCTGTACTAAACATATGAGACACATTTGTCAGTCTATGCACTTAACACTATGCTAAATGTAATTGCCATGCATCGCACTCCAATGTACGACCACAAAGTTTAGGCTCGCGACATTTTCATTTTGGGAAATCAACAAAATCGGTCAATGAATGGCCATGAATAAGTAGGTCATAGGCCACAAATATTTCCCACGATTTATTTTAGTTTAGCGATAAGAATTAGCTGTAAGTCAATAGAATTAAGGGTTGTATTGTAAATGCTGATCCAGCATAATTTTAAGTATAAAAGGAGGAATATTTTTCTCAATAAATCAATCTTAATTTTAAAATTTATTGAGCTGCATCTTCAAGCTTCAAACGATAACGGCTTCTTATTTTATTTATATTTTCCAGCCAGCGGCGTTTTACTCGCCAGCAGACAACCCCTAGGTAGAAATTACATATAAAAACTATCTAATAATTACAGTATTGTTAGAGTAAATCTGGCTAATTTTATATCATATTTCTTTGATGAATGAACTTGAAAAATATACACAAGATTATGATTTTCCGGTTACTAACATGGTTGACCTCATGGCACTGTGCCAAAAAATTGGTTACACCCCTAATATATATACATCAACGGTAAGATCATAAAAAACAAAACACTACAAACAATATGATAATGTCATCCTAAAGAAGGAGTCAGTTCTGTCCTTTTTAAAAACAGTTACATTTTACAATCTCTTTTTAGGTTTCCAATTTAATCTAACTAGCCACTGTTGGTATTAAAAAGTAGCACGCGCAATAAGTAGAACAAACATTTAAACTAAAATAGAATGCACATTGCAGGGCTAATGAGAAAAACGTAAGAAATGCCCAAACATTGGCATATTCCGAATCTTCTTGCTTATCCATTGAGCAAAGGGCGAAAAGAGTGAGTGTAATTTTCTTCTTAATTTTTACAATGCCTTTTGAGCCCGATTACTTATTTTTAGAGACTTGTAAGTATTTTTTTTTTGCTGAGAGGCAATACATGCAGCAGCCACAGGAGTCCACTCCTTCAGCACAGCTCTTCCACGTTCCTGTCATTAAAAGTGCTTTAGCTTATCGAGAACAAATTCAAGTTCAAATATATAAGAAGCAATTAATTACCCACAACACAGGGTCATATATCTAATACATGTAAACACAAATTTTTAGAAAAAACAGAATCAAGATAATTACTTTCGTCTACAGTGGTGAAATTAGTATTATTTCTTTGATGGGCTCCATATTTGAGGCCCAAATATAATGTGCATAAGCTGTCTTATGCTTACTTAATAAACTGCACAAATACATAGAAATCATATGTTGCAAACTATAATGAAGCTAACACAATTTTTCGACAAGTTTCGTCAAATTCTGTTTGCTTAAGTAAAGTACGAAACTAAACACACATTCCGTATGGAAACAAATGTTTCTATATGATGAATATACATGTATGGAAAAGTATATATTTCAAACAGAAAACGAAGTAGAGAGAACAGAAATATTGCAAAGAAAAGTTACTTGACCGTTTTTTTGTCACTCCGTGTGTTATTTCTACAGTATCCATTTCCGACCCCATAAAGTTTATATTTTGACTTTTTATGCATATCGAAGATGATTGAGCGATGCCCATCTGTCCTTCCATGTTAGTGTTGAAATCTAGTTTGCCGAGGCACTAGATAATCTAGAAAAAGATATATGTCATTCAACTACACATAGTGTCGAAAGAGGTGCTACTGGAAGTTAGCCTAAGTCTAATTTTTTCATGTCATTTGGAACAATAAAGTGACTCCAATAAAAAAAATAATAATAATAATAAGTAAATGGTAAAAAATAAGTATATATGGCGATAGAGAATTAAAAAGTAAGAAAAAAACATCAAATGAAAAAATTGGCCCACATTTTTCGAGATGGATATGGATATCATTTTTAAGCTTTTGAAGAGATCTTTAAGGAAATACTAAAAATTAAAAAAAAAATTCTTAAGCCAATAAAAGCCGATGTAAATTTTATTTAAAATTATATATTGTATGTAGTACCATTTTTTTATTTTTTAATTCTGTCACCCAATATTTGCTTTTTTGAATGGAGTTACATCACTAAACTAGATTTAAATGGATTGTTAAGGGTATATAAGATTCGGCATAGCCGAATATAGCACTCTTACTTGCATATATTATAAGTTTTCAATGGTTTCCTAAACAGAGTAACATATATCACTTGAAAGATTTAAAGAAATATAAAATTTTTTATTTAAAAACAATAAGCAAAACAAACGTTTCTTATCTATTTTTTTCCTAAGAAAACGTTTGCTTAAATAAAATTTTTTTCCAACTTGTTGGATATTTATTTAAATTTGTTTTTATTAATGAATAGAAATTATTTGGCTTAAGTTCATTTATTTTTTACTTTCTAAAACAAGAAAAATTAGACGCTAGCTAGGTTTGTGTGTAAATTTCGTCTAAACAAATTAATTGTTAAATATTCTCGTATTCTTATTTACAAAGTTAGTTGGTTAAATAGATGATGTTTATAAAAATACACAACTAAGGTAGATAGATGCGAAGAATGCTGATGAAGGTCGTAGCGGTCCAGAAAATGCAGCATTTCATTCTGCTAGCGTCTAATTTTTCTTGTGTTCTTTGGAAAACGTCCGCATACATTTGTAAAATAAATTTTCTTTCTAAAAAAGATTTTTAGAAAGTAAAAAATAAATGAACTTAAGCCAAATAATTTTTATTCATTTATAACATTCACAGTTCAAATAATAATTCAATAAAAATTAAATTATAAGCACGCAAGGCACAGCGAGAATTCATGCTTACATCATAACAATCAAAATGATACTGGAACAGCATCTATAATGTTATGAGTAAACAAGTAAGAATGATTAAAAATAAATTTGCATTCGTGTTCAATCGATGATTGAAACAAAGCAAAAACAAATGTACAAGACGAAATACAGAGAGAACAGTAAAGAAATACGTTGGTTTGTGTGTAAATTTCGTCTAACCAAATTAATGTTGATATGAGTATTCTCGTAGTCTTATTTACAAAGTTAGTTGGTTAAATAGATGATAGATGCGAAGAATGCTGATGAAGGTCGTAGCGGTCCAGAAAATGCAGCATTTCATTCTGCTAGCGTCTAATTTTTCTTGTTTTCTTTGGAAAACGTCCGCAAACATTTGTAAAATAAATTTTCTTTCTAAAAAAGATTTTTAGAAAGTAAAAAATAAATGAACTTAAGCCAAATAATTTCTATTCATTTATAACATTCACAGTTCAAATAATAATTCAATAAAAATTAAATTATAAGCACGCAAGGCACAGCGAGAATTCATGCTTACATCATAACAGTCAAAATGATACTGGAACAGCATCTATAATGTTATGAGTAAACAAGTAAGAATGATTAAAAATAAATTTGCATTCGTGTTCAATCGATGATTGAAACAAAGCAAAAACAAATGTACAAGACGAAAAACAGAGAGAACAGTAAAGAAATACGTTGGTTTGTGTGTAAATTTCGTCTAACCAAATTAATGTTGATATGAGTATATGAGTATTCTCGTATTCTTATTTACAAAGTTAGTTGGTTAAATAGATGATGTTTATAAAAATACACAACTAAGGTAGATAGATGCGAAGAATGCTGATGAAGGTCGTAGCGGTCCAGAAAATGCAGCATTTCATTCTGCTAGCGTCTAATTTTTCTTGTTTTCTTTGGAAAACGTCCGCATACATTTGTAAAATAAATTTTCTTTCTAAAAAGATTTTTTTACAAACAAAATAAAAGGCTTTTTCTGGTCCCTGATAAAATGTAAGTTACACTTTTTATTTACGAAAGTATCTTTTTAGAATAATAAGCTTTTTTGTTCAGGCACCGACGTTATAAAATAATAATAAAATAAAAAAATAATTATTAAACTGCTGTATTTTTCAATCTTTAGATAATGATATTTTTCTTACAATTCGTTAAAAAATGCAGCAGTTTTTCGAAACTCTGCTTTATATCATTTGATTAGCTACCAACATTCCAGCCTCAATATCTAATGCATTTTTAAAACAGTTTTGATATAATTGCAGCATGATAGGGCATTCATTATGTTTCTTATGCACTGTAGCGTACCAACAAATCAAGTTCAAATCATTAAGGGCCAGTTTCAAGCTGTCGCAACCGTTCGTTCGTTCGCATAATTACACTTAAAAACAATTTTTTGGAATTTAATGTTAAAAAATATGTTACTAATATAAACGACTGAAATACTAAAACCAATAATTAAAAAAAATTTAAATATTTGTTTTGGTTTTTATATTGAATCTTTATTTAAGGCAAGTTAGCAGGAGTTGCTTTCAGTCTTGCTCTAGAATTTAGATTAATTTGTTTTTAAAATTAGTTTAGCCTTTATACTACTTATGAGAAGATCCTAGATTTTAATTTCACATGGTTTTTCATTAACACTGTAGGAATGTTTTTAGGAATTTAAATGTAATTAGATTTTTCTTAAAATTATTTATTGTTTCCCACAGCGGCGAGTATTTTGGTGTAACCTAATATGCATGGCTAAATTAATATAAATAAATTTACTTCACATAGTTGTCTTTAAGTGATAAGTTTTTTAGTGACACATGACACTCGTTTGGCTATTTAAAGAATGCCTTTAAAATAATTAAATCTTTCATATTGGTGTGGTTTAAAAGAATTAAATCATATTATGCTACAATACATACATATTTCATTTAAAAAAATTACATGTTTACATTTATCTTATTGGATTTTTCTTTAATCGCCTATATTTGCTCCGCTTTGTGAAGGATCTAAAAATTACCGATATAAGTTGAGTTTAAAAAAATTAGCATGAACGAAACATTAAAAGTTTAGAGTGCTCTTGATAACATGACTTTAGACTGAAATTACCTTTCCAACGATACCCATATTGTCTAATCAGTATGTGCCATATTATACATACAAACTTTGGAGGTTCGTAACACCAAAGTATTCCCTTAACTTTTTTTGCATTGGTAACTTTTTGATTTTTTGGCCTTCGTAAACTAAATTTAAGCTAATTTTACTTCTTGTTTCATCTCATTAACTTTTTTCTCGTCTCTATTTATTCACGGCAGATATGTAGTTAATTATTTTTTCTTAACTGATTTTAGTCGATTTCCTCACATACACATTCTGGTAAGGTTTTAACTCCGCAGTTTTGTCACCAGCATCCATCGGCAAGTTGCTGGCAATAATCATCAATAGCAGCTAATTTAGAAACTTTAGTCATTTTAAACTTTATTTTTATAATAAACACAGATATAACATAATAATTATATAAATTACACCACAATAAAAAAGCACTGCTGTCACAGATTATTAATATTTTTTGTTAGCTTCTTTAAAAACGATGTGCTCAATGGCACAATAATTAATGAGGTAGTTGCAGTTTTGATATTTAAAATACATATATTTTATGTGGTTTGATTATAAGTTCACATATTAAAACAAAACTGCCGGTTGAACTGCACTTACCCGATAATTTATTGCGTTGTGCATGCTGGCAATGGATATTTATAGCCTTTTATTTTAACACATGGCTTTAACCGTCTGATGTTATCTTTTTATTCATTTAAATAAACGTAGTAGTAGCACAAGTTAACGCACTTTTTCAAACATACTTGTTCGGTTATCTGATTAGTAAACTGTGGTGCAAAGTACTGAACAGTACGGAAAACAACCTGTAGAAATATAAACAAAAGGTGAAAAAAAGATAAGACACATTTAGAGGCAAGCGTGCTGTTTTGGCCACTGCCTCGAAGGACATTGACTCATCCTGCTGATTTTCAATAGCAAAATTCAGATCGATTGGCGTAGTTAAATTTTCTCTAGCTCATTTAGTGCCTTAGCAAGGTCGATTTCAACATGAACATGGACTGACAGACGGATATCGATTAATCGACTTCGCTATGCACAAGTACTCAGAATATATATCCTTTATGGGGTCGAAAATAGATATTGTACAAATAACAAACTTAGATATACCCTTTTTCCATCTTTGATGAAGCATATAAAAAAGGTATTTGTATTGTTGTAACAACTCGCAGATTTTGCGTTGCAATGTACATCATAAAACTGAAACTTAGATCGTATAACATCGTACATTTTGTCAACGTATAATAGATTATAGTTTTAAATGTTATTACTGGTTAGTAAAAACAGTAATTATAATAAAATTTTTGAGAACAAAATATAATCGGCGAAAACTTAAAAACATATTTCAGTTTTTTAGCCTTTTTTGTCAAAAAAAAGGGAAACATTATTTAAATGAAAACGTAAAAATTATATTAACAAAACCTGTTAATTCTTACCATTTATGTATTAATTTAACATTTTTAATTTATTATGTTTTTTAAGGTTCGACTTAGTGTTTTAACAGCAGCAAAATTGGACTCTGAACTTTTAGAAATTAAAAAATACTTTGGATTAACTCTCATTAAGTTCGAAGATGCTATAATAGAGTTTGATAAATTTTCAGATAGAAACCATTTTGAAACATTGGACGTTTATCTTAAATCACTTAAAGCACATTATGTTACTCAACTAAAGTGGCACGCAGCATCAATTCTAGGGAGCGTTGACTTTTTGGGAAACCCTCTTGGATTTGCAAATGATTTATCTGAAGGAGTGTCTGGACTTATTTTTGAAGGATCAGTAAAAAGTTTAGTTAAAAACGTTACTCACGGCTTATCCAACTCTACAGCAAAGTTGACAGAAACTTTATCAGACAGCCTTGGAAGAGTCGTTTTAGATGAACGTGATAATGAGACGAGGCAAAAAATATTACAAGTAACACATCCTACTTCGGGAGGTCATTTAACAGCTGGATTAAAGGGTTTCGGATTTGGAATACTTGGTGGTGTCACGAGTATTGTACGTCAAACTTATGTCGGTGCTCAGTCTGATGGACTTCCAGGATTTATAAGTGGTCTCGGCAGAGGTATTATAGGTACAATTACAAAGCCTTTAATAGGTGTTCTTGATTTGGCATCAGAAACTGCTATCGCTGTTAGAGAAACCAGTAGAGGGTCTCATCATTACCTCCCAGGCCGTAAGCGATTGCCACGATGTGTAACCGGAGCACCTGGAGGACTATTGCCATTATATTCTTATCGCCAAAGTAAAGGACAACAATACCTTTATATGATTAATAAAAGGAATTTAGGTGAAAACCTAATATTTTATGAGCCAAATCTTTGTTGTGATAAGGACGCTCAGTTAAGACTTTTAGTATCGACAGAATATGTAAGAATTTTTTCGAGGTGCGACGACGATCCTGCTATTATGTTTGAATGCCATTTAAGTGAAGTGCTTTCATGTCATCCACTTATAACTAGTACGACGACACTAAATAAAGTTCTACCTAGTTTTTACATAGAAATATCAACTAATGTACCTAAGGTCACGCGACCAAGAGTGAGATGTCAAAATGAGGATATTGCAGAACAAGCTTCTAGATGTGTAAGTATATAATATTTCATAATTTAATTTTTTTAAGCTAAACCAATGTTTGAGGTTGAACGGCAATAGTAATTTTCAATCCAAATACATGAACTTGTATTGGCACTATTTTGTTTCGCCGGTTTGTCCTTCAAGCACTTGAACGTTGGAATCAATCAATAAAGCACTTTAAATGCTTTAAGAAGATTGATAACTTCTTTATTTTCTTAATTGCTTACATACTAAATTAACTTAACAATAACAAGTGCATAATAAGCATTGCTGCTACCACTGTTGTCCCCCTTTTTTTTCTTTTAGTGGGGCAAATAAAAGTACTAATAGCAAAGCTTGCATTTTAATTGATATAATAATAATTCAAGTATAGATTTGTGTACTGAACAACAGCGACGAGCATAATTGAAACAATATTATAGTTTACAAATCATTCTGTTTTTAAAATAATATGTTTATTATATTTTTTTAATGTTTAAGCCATAGGTCTTTTTTATTTCTTATATTTTCGATATTTATTAAAAAGTACAAATAAAAACTTTAAAAAATAATATGTTGACCTAAATGTCAACATTTTCCATCAGGCAGTGCGGGGGGTTTTAAACATAGTTTAAAAATTGAGATGGCTAACAACAGTAGTACTGCGATAACAAGTGCAGAATAGCTAAGTGCATGATGATGAAGCTTGTTGGACTTGATCAGTGCTGGCAGGTGGACACCGGTTGCTTCATGTAGCTGTTTTTCGGGGCATTGAGTTCGCTCACATGGGTTTCAAGCTGGTAATTGGTAGTGTTAAATATTTTAGTAATTTCCTTTGGTGTGCTTATGTGATCTGTGGGCTTCAGTTGAGCATATGACGTGTGTAGGGAGATAGATAAACCATAATGACCTTGAATTGTGATAAAGGAGACCCTAAGGGCGCGGCTCGGTTCGATTTACATTATTCCATTGCCAGTGGTAGAGAAGATCCATTTATTTTGTGTCCAAGTGGAGTTTTTTGGTTGTTGAAGATCTCGACTTCAAAGGAATCGCGCGCTTCATTTTTTCTGAGTTTAATTTGTTTCCTTAGGCATGATAGTGGGAGTTTATAGCCAGAAATGATTCTTCCGGGCTGATAGATATTAAGGTGTTGTGTTTTATACTTGGAATCGGTATTATGTTGAAGAGTAGAACTCTGGTGGTCGACTAAAGGCAACATAACCTTAAATGTGACAGTGTTCCATGTCACTACTTCCTTGGCCTTCATCAACTTATATACATAGCTGTATTAAGCATTCATCTTCGTTGTGTTGGAAAATGAGCTTTTATTAACTCTAATTCTTCCTTTAGTTGAGTTGTGAATAACAACAATGTGCTAATTTTTCCATTGTGTGTGTCGGTTAATACGTTAATGAGTTCTCTTTCAATTCTTTGTAGGTTTATTGCCGTCAGTGTCAATTGGTTGGCTAAGAGTAATATTAATGGTGTTTGGCTAATCTGGTCAGATTGCTTAGTTACTGCATTCTCTTGCTCTGTGAATTTATTGACAGTTTCTATTATTTGTTTGATATTGATAGTTGAACCGATAATAGACGTTTGGTTTTTAAACAGTTGAAAGAGATATTATGTTTCTTCTCTAGCGTTCTTGATGGTGTTTGACATTTAATTTCCGTACTCGGAATCAAGAACGCCAAACAAAGACCGTGCCACGTCTCCTATAATATTGAACGCTCCTCTCTTTACTCTGCTGTTGGAGAAGAGCTCCTTTTCCTGAATCAATTCTTCCTTTATTTGGTTAAAGTTAGTCGTCAAGATGTTGCGCGTTAATTGAATCCTGATTCACCACCAAAATTCTATGTCTTGACATTGCTATTCATTGCTAATGTAAGTAAAAGTAACGTTGTTATTATAGTGATTATCATTGAAGTGGCCCTAGTCCAAGATTTTTTAGATGGTGGGCTGTCTGCCTCGTCCACCGGCTTAGAGCATTTTTGCTTTTATGCCCGATTTGTTAGTAGTACTTCCTCCTGGAGTAGAGGTGCTAATCTATGAGTGGGTCTTCGCTTTATTCTGGAGGCTGTTTTTACGTCTGCTAACCTTACCCTGCCATTGGTTTCACATAAGTTTTGAGAATTCTACCCAGTGGCCATTCCATTACAGGCAAATTATCCTCCTTTACTATGACTAACTCTTCTTCTTTCGCATTTTCGGATGACGTTTTCCATTTTTGTTTTTCTTGTGGATGGTGCAAGTATTCCACTGACCATCTTTTCCAAAGTTCATTTTTAAGTTGTGACGGCAATTTCCATCTTATTGCCAACGAGCTGATTGGGTAAGATGCTTCGGAGTCTACTTGTGCGGTTAGTGGATCTCCAATTAAAAAATGGCCGGGAGTTAATGCCGCTAAATGGTTTGGGTCATTTGATAAAGGAGTAAGTGGTCTTAATCAGAATAGCCTCAATTTCAATAATAACCGTTTCTAGTTCCTCACGAGTCAGCGAGGCCGTTGCTACGCTGCGGATTAATAACTGTTTGGCTGCCTTCCATAACCCACCAAAATGAGGTGCTCTAGGAGGAATAAACTTGAATTCTAATTCGTCCTTATTGCAAGCTTTGGTTATCGTTTCTTATGAACTTTTGGAAAATAATAGCGTTTTTTAGTTCATCGAGCTGATTTCTTGCGTTGTCTGAATAAATAGTTTGACAACGTCCTCTACGTGCGATAGTTCTGTTAAGTGCTCCACTGAATGCTTCTGTAGAGAGATCACATACCACCTCTAGGTATACTGGTCTTGTTGAAAAGCAGATGAGCACCGCTATGTACACCTTGAGGGCCTTTTACCTCTTAGTTTGTAGTGGACCCACAGAGGACCACAGTAATCAACTCAAGATTTTATGAATGGCCGAGTTGGAGTGACTGCAGGAGGGCAAGTCTCCAACTTTTTGCTGCATTAGCTTTAGCTTGGAACTGGTACATCAAACACATCTTTGAACGATATTTTTGACAAACGTTTTGCCTTTTATTACCCAAAATTCTTGCCTGGAGATGGATAGTAGCATTTGTGGACCACAATGATGGTTATCGTTGTGCAACATTCTCTTTACTAATTTGGAAATGGGACCATTGTAGGGGAGAAGCATTGTATGAAATGTTTGAAGCCTTCAATCTTCCGCCGACTCGTAGTATGTTATTCTCATCCAGAAAGGGTAACAACAGTAGTTTGATATGATTTGTGCACCACTTTCTTAGTTCGAACCCAGCTTCTTGTAGTAGACTTGTTAATTATCGTTGCATTTCCATTACTGTTGTGATACTATTGGATCCACTCATATCATCACCCACATAAAAATCATACTGTAATGTCGTATCGCTATTGTTGCAGGCATTTTGTTGCTAAATAAGGGGTTGCGGAAGTTCCATATGTTACTGTGTTGAGTTTATACGCTTCCACAGCTTCATTTGTATCATTTCTTCAATATATTAGTTGCATATTACGGTTTGCTTGGCATTTAAAAACGTAATAGCATTCTAAACAGGTCTCCTTGAGTTATAGGTCCAACGCGCAATATGTCATTGAGAGCTATTCCTGTTGCGGATTTTGCCTATGCATCAAACACTACTCGGGGCTCGTCACCTCTGAGTTGTTAATGCGTGTCATGTGTCCCAATTCTTCGTACTGCTAATCGGTAGACGCCTTTTTAAAGCCATTAATGTTGAAAAAGCTTAATTTTTCGTCTCCCCAAGGCAACTTGGGTTCTCTAGAAAGGGCAGATATACTACAAATCGACCCTCAGCATTTTATGTCGTTGTTTAGATGAAATTTTGATCACATCTTTTCTCCTGTTGAATTCAGGATCAGCTAATTGGATATTTTTTGGAATTGGCCAGGAAGCGCGGATAAATCCTCTTGAAAATTGGGCTAGAATTATGCTGGGAAGTACGTATGCTTCGAGTCTTGTGCTGAAGTTGCTTGTTCTAGATTGAAGACCCACCATAATGCGTTGGTTCGTATTTCTCGACTGCTGGCCGATTCCTTCGATGCATAGGGAGGTCTGCGATGGTTTCAGAGATAAACGATTTAGTAGTCACAACAATAGTTCGTGATCCTGAATCTAAAATTGCCTTGAGCATTCCAGATCCCCCATTATTGCCTGTAATTTTTACACAGGCCGTGACCAACAGTACGTATCCCTTTCGAATCTCTAGAAAATGATCTGACGCTACCGTTGATGAGTGGGCGTTACCTTCAGTAGAAAAGATGTTTGCTGATAGGGTTGGCGGTTTGGTCTTCTGTGTATTCTTACGTGGATACTTGTCCAAGTGGACTAGAGTATTATGTTTTTCCTTACATTTCCTACAGAAACTTGTTGTGAAATGTTTTGACATATGGCCACCTTCGAAGCAATTAACGCAGAGGTTTTGTTGCTGTAGCCACTTTAGTCGATCAGGTGGTTTTGTTAACGGTAAATTTTGTATCAGCCTTGTGGCTTCACCTGTTATACCCGTTGTTAGAAACCATATTTTTTGTATGGCTGGCATTGCCTTTTTATGGATCATTTCATTGAACATATCGTAAAAAGGTTGCATACTCAGATAATCCCCGTTGAATTTCCGTATTGTTACCTTTTGTAGAGGCAACGAGCTGTATGTAGCTAGATAGCTTTCTAGCTGAGATTCGTCATTTTTAGGTTGTTTGTACGTTGGACGTCTTCAAGGTCATTGCATTTATTTTGATGTAAGCCTAGTCTCGACGTATCGTCAGTTTGTTAGCATAAATCGTAATACAGATTTTGGACCATAAATTTTTTATGGTATCTGACTTTAGTTCATAAAATTGTTTTGACCGTTCTTGCTCAATTGAGTCTAAACCCCGCAACAACCCTGTTAAAGCTGTCATACGCGCGATTATTCTTCTGGCTAGACCTGAAGTTCCTTGTGGTTCAGGCTGATTGACTGGAACGGTTCCTGGTGTTCTATTTCTTAATGCTTTACTTTTGTGTTGAATACTGTAGCCCTGTGGTACTGTTTGTAGGACTTTCTTGCCTTTTGTTTATGATGTGGATTGATGTTCTACACGTGGTCGCGTGTTTGTTTATCTACTTCAAAACTCTAAAACGTTTGTTACCACTGGTGGGGGGAAACTTAATGAATTAAGGAGACTAGGGGTCACCAAATGCTTGAGGGTAAATTTCAATAGTAATTTTCAATCCAAGTACATGAACTTGTATTAACTCTATTTTGATTCGCTGGTTTGCCCTTCAAGAACTTGAACTTGAAGAACGTTGGAATCAATCAATAAAACACTTTAAATGCCTTAGGAAGATTTATATTTCTTTATTTTTTAATTGCTTATATACTAAATTAACTCAACAATAACAGATGATACATTCCATAATTAGCATTTCTGCTGCCACTGTTGTTCCACAATAAATTATTACTTTTTATATTGTCTGCAATTTGATCGCTGCTATAGTTTGTCCCCCTTTTTTTGTTTCTTTTTATTTATGCGGAAATGGGGCAATCAATAACCTTTTTATTATGTTTAAAAGTATAATAGCAAAGCTTGCATTTTGATTGATATAATTAATTATTATTACTCGTATATCAATCAAAATGTAAGTATTGTCTGCAATTTAATCGCTGCTATAGTTTGTGCCCCATTTTTGTTTCTTTTTATTTATGCGGAAGTGGGGCAATCAATGACCTATTTATTGTGTTTAAAATTAATAATAGCAAAGCTTGCATTTTGATTGATATACGAGGGCTGCTTTATATATTTCTGGCCTAATAGTGAAAATGCGAATAATCAAAAATGGTTTTATTGTTTTTCAAAGTATTCTTCAGCATGATTTATACACTTTTGCCTGCGCTCAAACCAGTTGTCGAAGCACTTTTTCCACTCCGATTGAGACACCTCTAAAACATGGTTTTTGAACACTTCAACAGCTTCTTGTGGCGACGAAAATCGTTGACCACGCATTTTTTTCTTAATATGCGGAAACAAAAAGAAGTCATTAGGTGCCAAGTCAGGGCTGTACGGCGGATGACCCATTAATTCGACGTTTTGGCCGGCCAAAAACGCTCTGGTTTGAGCCGATGTGTGAGAGCTCGCATTGTCATGGTGAACAATGATTCGTCTTCTCTTGTTGGTTTTTCGAATTTATCCGATGACTTCAGGTAAACAAATTGTAGTGAACCACTCAGAAGTGACCGTCCTACCTTGCTCAAGCGGAACAGTCGCCACATGACCAGTTTTGCCGAAGAAACAGGCGACCATTTGCTTCGAGGTGCTTCTTCCGCGAACAACTTTCATTGGATTTTGCTCGTCTTTGAAGACCCACACGGTCGATTGTTGTTTCGTTTCGGGCTCATACGCATAGATCCATGATTCTTCACCTGTGACGATCTTCTAAACGTCTTTTGAAGCACCGCAATCGTATTTTTGCAACATTTCTTTGCACCAATCGACACGAGCCTTTTTTTGAGCGACTTTCAAATTGTGCGGGATCCAACGAGAACAAACCTTTTTTACGGCCAGGTGTTCATGCAGTATCGAATGTATGCATAATGAGTTCACGCACGACATCAATGTTCTCTGGCACAACAGCCGTTTTTGGACGACCTTCCCGGAATTCGTCTTTGAGCGAGCTGCGGCCACGATTAAATTCATTATACCAATTTTTCACAGTGCTATAGGATGGTGCTTCATCGATTTAAGTTCATTAATGCACTCTGTCGTGATAATCCACGTCGAAAGTTGTGAAAAATAATGGCACGAAAATGTTCACGAGTTAATTCCATTTTTTTCTATATTAATTTTTTCAAGTCACTGTAAACAACACAAATAATGGTCGTACGTCAAAACGTTTTGAGTACGATTATGCTTAAAAATGACAAACTTTCCAATGGAAATGTCAGATTGCACTTAGCAGCACTCAGTGTTGCCAGGCCAGAAATATATATAGCAGCCCTCGTATTAATGTAAATTTAAACAAGAATTCAATAAAAGGATATTCAATGCAACTTGAGTTGGAAGAGTGTAATTTCAATATTTCGTTTATCGTAGTAGTTGACGCATATTTTTGGAAAACTGCACAAAATGAGCTTCATTCATATCGACCAAGGCACCCATTATAGTTTTCGGATTTTGCAACAGACCTAAAGCAACTGAAAAGAAGCCAGACGATTAACAAAAATAGCATGCTACTTTGGGTAGGAGGACGTCTGGCACGACATAAAGCATCCAATGATCTTACCGTACAAGGAGTGGCAATAAACGGTACTTTGTGACACTTAAAGATAATAAAAATTGCGGACATCAAGCACTTCTAAATACTATAAGACAACGACTTTAATCAATAAAAGGGAAGTTGAGAGCATGATCAGCTATTTAAAAATTTATATGGTATACTAAGAAGAAGCTAACTGTGGCTTATATAGCAATTTTCTGCTGTTTTGTTCATTTCTGACTTATTAACAGGGCATTCATTGGTACTCTTAAACTGTTTACAGCTCGCCGTGGTCAAATCTACTGTGATAACGCAATAAATTTTGTCGTAAAATCTTTTTATTTAATTAGCCGCAGGAGGCAATAATAACCGCTTCTGGTCTAAGGATATACATTTTTCATTTTATTTTATTAAGAGTACCACGTTTTAGCGGCTTAAAATCTGCAAAACATTTTTTGCTGCGAAACGTGTCAACTGAATCGTTAGCACATTAAGTGTTGGAGACAATAATTATAAAAAAAAACAATTTTGAACACACGGCCTCTAAGGGCAATCTTAAATGATCCAGACAACTTTGAAGCATTCCCACTGTTTTTCCCCATTAGTGCCTGGCACTTCCCTCAATAGTAGAGTGCAGGGTACAAAATCTTAAAAAAATCGAGCTTATCTCATTTTCCCATTGGAAATGCACTTACCTCAGTAGGAGACAACAGAGCATAAGATAATAAAGCACCGGGCATATCCCACTGGAAGCTAGTTTCGCGAATGAAACAAAAATTTTGAAACAAGCTATGAATAAAAGTTCAAGGTCGGCAATCTCAAAACAGGAGATATGGTTATTGTTAAAGATGATAACATACCTACAAGGAAATGGCCATTCTGAAGAATTTTAGAAGAAATGAGGTCAAAATTTTTAAGAAACTTTGAAACTGTCTCTATCCTAACAAAAAGGAATAAGACTTTAGAGAACCCAATAGTGCTTACATTAGTATTATCACTTCTCTTCATTCCTGCGGTTTTGAGCAATAATTTAGAAATTGCATTTTAGAGTAAACCAGGTTTGTATTTTTAAGGAATGGAATTAGTAAAACGTTACACAGCAGAGTGGAATTCGTTTATTACGACCTTACGCCTCGTGTGTCAGAAATAAAATCCATGTCGTCAGGCTTTCATGTACTGCAGTAGCTGTGTTCTACAGTACAGAAACATCTAATGTGCAAAATTGTGGTAACCAAAGAAGAGTAAATTAAATATGAATTATTTTAAAAGAAACTAATCACAAGTCAGAAAGAGTCTACTTAACGGAACTTCCTTTAACATAGCTTTCTATATTTCACAATGACAATTAACATGGCAAAAGTTGCTCAAAACCACATTGCAAGTCTTTTAAAATAGCAAAACATCAATAATTTATTCAACCATCAATATTATCAAACAGGATGTGGTTAATACTCAACAAAAGTTAAATGAGGTCTTAAAAATGGCTGAGTAGAACAGAAATTAGCAATTTAAAAAATCATCAAAATTGAGCAATCTACAACTTGATTTTATCAACCCACCTAACATTGACATCAATCAACATACTAATAATGGAGGCTAAAATCGTAAATGTTCTAATGAATTATCACCGCACCGGCTAAAGAATGACAAAAGATGACTAATTAATTGAACTCTAAACTGATGAATGCGAAAGAAGTTGTAACAAAAATTAAGTTATTTTCGAAGTTAGGATACCTCTGGTTGACCCACGATGTAGTAGCAATTCTAACAGTTGAAAATAACGCTTTAATTAAGTTCTGTTAAACCAGATATATAATATTAAACAAAAAAACAAAAAAATCGAAATGATAAATAAAATTTTAAAACAAATTTTTTGCATAGTCTTTCATTTTGTGTGCAGAAGTCAAAATGAAGTATTAAGTATGTGTCGTGTAAACAGTATGCTTCGCATTCATGACTCAGAGACCGAAGCAAATGCTTTACTTTGTCTTTTAAACAGCTTCTCTTAAGTAACAAGTACTTCTTCAAATGTATGTGTTTGAACTGAATAACACTCAATCAGTCCTAAATAGCGAACACAAAATCGAAAACTCGAGCTGATTATAATAAAACACCAGCAGAATAAAAAATGAGTCGATTTTGAGCAATAGAAAATGTAATCCTTTTAAACTTAGTTAAATTTTGACCACAAGGAATACTCTAGTTTTCTTTAAAGTCCATTGATGAGCTCTACAGGCAGCAAAAATAGTTATATGGCTATGCTTTTCATGGAGTAATACATTGTTATTCATATCAATAAATATTAATAATCATTTAATTTCATTATTTCTTGACTATTTCAGATCAATTATGCTAAAGCTGTTTTCGAGGAGCGTGAGCTTTCTGTATCTATTTTCTAAATATTTGCTGTAATGTAACACACATATTGAAATGTAATAAGAATATTAATACTATTGCAAAATAACTAAGAAACAATATCGTTTTTGTTACAATGTAAATATTCTTGTTTATGGTTGTTTGAACATGAAAAGAAGGTAAGCTATTGTTGAAAATCATAAATTCTTTACCCACAAGCAATAACATTTTTAAATTGTTGACTAAAATAATGGAATATCGAATCAATGATAACGTATTCAGTGCACTACGCATTTGAATGTTATTTCTTGTTGACACAGAAATTAGAATATTACCCATCTCTAAAACGATAAAATATGGTAAAAACATTAGACATTCAAAAATACATTTTTCGAATTTAAGAAATCTTTAGTTTTTTGTATTCGGCTTTAAAAAATTTTTTTTTCACTGTGTCAGTAAAGGTTCTTTTCTTGAAAATGAAAATAATTTTTGTATTTTCTAAAAACTCGTATAAAGGTCTCGTTCAGTAGAGCAAATGTAAAAGAGAAAGTTAAAGTAAAAAAGAAATATAAGCAAAAATAAAGTCACTATTGATTACTGATTTTTGGTTTAAGCTTTGGTTTTTATTGCCCCTTTATTGATTTTTGGTTCACTTCTCAGTTGTTCAAAAAAATTTGTTAAATATGACAAGCAGCCTTACCTTATCTATATAATGAATAAAGGTATCCTGATTTTATTTAAAGATATCATTTTGAGTTATTCGCACGCTGAAAAGTGAACATAATAAATTAAAAACAGTTCTTGCAAATAATTTAATTATTCCCGTTATTATTTCTGTAAATTTTCAATAAGCTTTCCAAAAGTGATGTGAAAGTCATACAAATTTCAGATGAGAAAATTCCCATCTTTCAGCATGCTTTAAACATAAATATTTAAAACAAATAATTTTAATATTTTATATATGTACTAGCAGTACCCATGACTTCGTCTGCATGTCATTTTTAATTTTCTTAAAATTTAAACTAGAAAAATGTTCATTCCAGTGTTTTGAGACAGCGTTTAAAATTTGCCTGCCAAATTCATTTTATTAGAACAAAAGCAAATAAAGAATTTTGCCATTTTGTATTGCAACGGCTAAAGTCGGTATTCACGCTTAAAGCGGGGCATTGCAGTTTCGTATTTTTATTTATATTTTTTGTTAATTTAATATTCAATACTTTGTTGACTTTTTTTTTGCTGAACACGTCGTGGTATACTTTTTATCAAATGTTTTAAAAGTCGGGTTCAATATTGTACCACTCTTTTTTTAGTGCTTCCTTCTTTAATTCTGCCCACATATATTCAATAACATTCAAGTCGGGAGACTGGGGAAGAGTCTCCATTACTTTTGAGTAAATATATAAAAGCCCATTTCGTGCATTCCGAAATTTATCTTTCGGCACTTTCCTTAAAAGTGCATATTTCCAAATCCAGCCGCTGACATACAACACCATATTAAAAGAGAACCACCTCCATACTTCACTGTTTTTTAATGTTCTTGTTTGTAAATTTGGTACGAGATTTCTCTAAGCGAATCTTTTTCATTTGAACCAAAGAAAATTATTTTTGTTTCGTCTAGTAAAACAATCTAAAAAGAACACATAAGTATCAAAAAAATCATTAAAAATATACAAGAATAGTACCAAAGTATATTTATATTAAGTACATGCAAGTCTACAACAAATATAATATTTGTGTAAAATCATGTATTATGTCAAAAAACAGTTCAGAGACGGCAAAGTGGGTAACATTTTATAATTTTTCTAACTAAAAAATAATATTAATTTTACTTAATAATTATAAAAAAAGTAAGAGAATGACCTTTTAACGACTATACGAGGGCTGCTCTATAAATTTCTGGCCTAATAGTGAAAATGCGAATATTTATAATAAAAAATGGTTTTATTGTTTTTCAAAGTATTCTCCAGCATGATTTATACACTTTTGCATGCGCTTAAACCAGTTGTCGAAGCACTTTTTCCACTCCGATTGAGACACCTCTACGAGTAAAACATGGTTTTTGAACACTTAAACAGCTTCTTCTGGCGACGAAAATCGTTGACCACGCATTTTTTTCTTGATGTGCGGAAACAAGAAGAAGTCATTAGGTGCCAAGTCAGGGCTGTACGGCGGATGACCCATTAATTCGACGTTTTGGCCGGTCAAAAATGCTCTGGTTTGAGCCGATGTGTGAGAGCTCGCATTGTTATGGTGAACAATAATTCGTCTTCTCTTGTTGGTTTTTCGAATTTTTCCGATGACTTCAGGCAAAAAAATTGTAGTGTACCACTCAGAAGTGACCGTCCTACGTTGCTCAAGCGGAACAGTCGCCATATGACCAGTTTTGCCGAAGAAACAGGCGACCATTTGCTTCGAAGTGCTTCTTCATCGAACAACTTTCGTTGTATTCTGCTCGTCTTTGAAGACCCACACGGTCGATTGTTGTTTCGTTTCGGGCTCATACGTATAGATCCATGATTCGTCACCTGTGACGATCTTATAAACGTCTTTTGAAGCACCGCAATCGTATTTTTGCAACATTTCTTTGCACCAAACGACACGAGCCTTTTTTTGAACGACTTTCAAATTGTGCGGGATCCAACGAGAACAAACCTTTTTTGCGGCCAGGTGTTCATGCAGTATCGAATGCATGCTGGTGGAAGAAATGTCCAAGGATGTTTCTATCTCTCGGTATGTCGCATGTCGATCTTGCATTATGAGTTCACGCACGGCATCAATGTTCTCTGGCACAACACCCGTTTTTGGACGACCTTCACGGAATTCGTCTTTGAGCGAGTTTCGGCCACGATTAAATTCATTATACCAATTTTTCACAGTGCTATAGGATGGTGCTTCATCGCCATACAAAGATTTAAGTTCAATAATGAACTCTGTCGTGATAATCCGCACGAAAATGTTCACGAGTTAATTCCATTTTTTTCTATATTAATTTTTTCAAGTCACTGTAAACAACACAAATAATGGTCGTACGTCAAAACGTTTTGACTACGATTATGCTTAAAAATGACAAACTTTCCAATGGAAATGTCAGATTGCACTTGGCAGCACTCAGTGTTGCCAGGCCAGAAATATATATAGCAGCCCTCGTATTAATGTAAATTTAAACAAGAATTCAATAAAAGGATATTCAATGCAACTTGAGTTGGAAGAGTGTAATTTGAATATTTCGTTTATCGTAGTAGTTGACGCATATTTTTTGAAAACTGCACAAAATGAGCTTTATTCATATCGACCAAGGCACCCATCTTATTTTGTTCAAGCATTATAGTTTTCGGATTTTGCAACAGACCTAAAGCAACTGAAAAGAAGCCAGACGATTAACAAAAATAGCTTGCTACTTTGGGTAGGAGGACGTCTGGCACGACGGCATTATAATCCCCAAGCAGATATCAAGCATCCAATGATCTTACCGTACAACGAGTGGCAATAAACGATACTTTGTGACACTTAAAGATAACAAACATTGCGGACATCAAGCACTTCTAAATACAATAAGACAACGACTTTAATCAATAAAAGGGAAGTTGAGAGCATGATCAGCTATTCAAAAATTTATATTTATAATTTATATTTATACTAAGAAGAAGCTAACTATGGCTTATATAGCATTTTCTGCTGTTTTGTTCATTTCTGACTTATTAACAGGGCATTCATTGGTACTCTTAAACTGTTTACAGCTCGCCGTGGTCAAATCTACTGTGATAACGCAATAAATTTTGTCGTAAAATCTTTTTGTTTAATTAGCCGCAGGAGGCAATAATAACCGCTTCTGGTCTAAGGATATACATTTTTCATTTTATTTTATTAAGAGTACCACGTTTTAGAGGCTTAAAATCTGCTAAACATTTTTTGCTGCGAAACGTGTCAACTGAATCGTTAGCACATTAAGTGTTGGAGACAATAATTATAAAAAAAACAATTTTGAACACACGGCCTCTAAAGGCAATCTTAAATGATCCAGACAACTTTGAAGCATTCCCACTGTTTTTCCCCATTAGTGCCTGGCACTTCCCTCAATAGTAGAGTGCAGGGTACAAAATCTTAAAAAAATCGAGCTTATCTCATTTTCCCATTGGAAATGCACTTATCTCAGTAGGAGACAACAGAGCATAAGATAATAAAGCACCGGGCATATCCCACTGGAAGCTAGTTTCGCGAATGAAACAAACATTTTGAAACAAGCTATGAATTAAAGTTCAAGGTCGGCAATCTCAAAACAGGAGATATGGTTATTGTTAAAGATGATAACATACCTACAAGGAAATAGCCATTCAGAAGAATTTTAGAACAAATGAGGTCAAAAACTTTGAAACTGTCTCTATCCTAAGAAAAAGGAATAAGACTTTAGAGAACCCAATAGTGCTTACATTAGTATTATCACTTCTCTTCATTCCTGCGGTTTTGAGCAATAATTTAGAAATTACATTTCAGAGTAAGCCAGGTTTGTATTTTTAAGGAATGGAATTAGTAAAACGTTACACAGCAGAGTGGAATTCGTTTATTACGACCTTACGCCTCGTGTGTCAGAAATAAAATCCATGTCGTCAGGCTTTCATGTACTGCAGTAGCTGTGTTCTACAGTACAGAAACATCTAATGTGCAAAATTGTGGTAACCAAAGAAGAGTAAATTAAATATGAATTATTTTAAAAGAAACTAATCGCAAGTTAGAAAGAGTCGACTTAACTTCCTTTAACATAGCTTTCTATATTTCACAATGACAATTAACATGGCAAAAGTTGCTCAAAACCACATTGCAAGTCTTTTAAAATAGCAAAACATCAATAATTTATTCAACCATCAATATTATCAAACAGGATGTGGTTAATACTCAACAAAAGTTAAATGAGGTCTTAAAAATGGCTGAGTAGAACAGAAATTAGCAATTTAAAAAATCATCAAAATTGAGCAATCTACAACTTGATTTTATCACCCCACCTAACATTGACATCAATTAACGTACTAATAATGGAGGCTAAAATCGTAAATGTTCTAATGAATTATCACCTCACCGGCTAAAGAATGACAAAAGATGACTAATTAATTGAACTCTGAACTGATGAATGCGAAAGAAGCTGTAACAAAAATTAAGTTATTTTCGAAGTTAGGATACCTCTGGTTGACCCACGATGTAGTATCAATTCTAACAGTTGAAAATAACGCTTTAATTAAGTTCTGTTAAACCAGATATATAATATTAAACAAAAAAAAAACAAAAAATCGATATGATAAATAAAATTTTAAAACAAATTTTTGCAGAAGTCAAAATGAAGTATTAAGTATGTGTCGTGTAAACAGTATGCTTCGCATTCATGACTCAGAGACCGAAGCAAATGCTTTACTTTGTCTTTTAAACAGCTTCTCTTAAGTAACAAGTACTTCTTCAAATGTATGTGTTTGAACTGAATAACACTCAATCAGTCCTAAATAGCGAACACAAAATCGAAAACTCGAGCTGATTATAATAAAACACCAGCAGAATAAAAAATGAGTCGATTTTGAGCAATAGAAAATGTAATCCTTTTAAACTTAGTTAAATTTTGACCACAAGGAATACTCTAGTTTTCTTTAAAGTCCATTGATGAGCTCTATAGGCAGCAAAAATAGTTATATGGCTATGCTTTTCGTGGAGTAATACATTGTTATTCATATCAATAAATATTAATAATCATTTAATTTCATTATTTCTTGACTATTTCAGATCAATTATGCTAAAGCTGTTTTCGAGGAGCGTGAGCTTTCTGTATCTATTTTCTAAATATTTGCTGTAATGTAACACACATATTGAAATGTAATAAGAATATTAATATTATTGCAAAATAACTACGAAACAATATCGTTTTTGTTACAATGTAAATATTCTTGTTTATGGTTGTCTGAACATGAAAAGAAGGTAAACTATTGTTGAAAATCATAAATTCTTTACCCACAAGCAATTACATTTTTAAATTGTTGACTAAAATAATGGAATATCGAATCAATGATAACGTATTCAGTGAACTATGCATTTGAATGTTATTTCTTGTTGACACAGAAATTAGAATATTACCCATCTCTAAAACGATAAAATATGGTAAAAATATTAGACATTCAAAAATACATTTTTCGAATTTAGGAAATCTTTAGTTTTAATATTTTAATTTTAATATTTTATATATGTACTAGCAGTGCCCACGACTTCGTCTGCATGTCATTTTTAATTTTCTTAAAATTTAAACTAGAAAAATGTTCATTCCAGTGTTTTGAGACAGCGTTAAAAAATTTGCCTGCCAAATTCATTTTATTAGAACAAAAGCAAATAAAGAATTTTGCCATTTTGTATTGCAACGGCTAAAGTCGGTATTCACGCTTAAAGCGGGGCATTGCAGTTTCGTATTTTTATTTATATTTTTTGTTAATTTAATATTCAATACTTTGTTGACTTTTTCTTGCTGAACACGTCGTGGTATACTTTTTATCAAATGTTTTAAAAGTCGGGTTCAATATTGTACCACTCTTTTTTTAGTGCTTCCTTCTTTAATTCTGCCAGGTGTTCATGCAGTATCGAATGTATGCTGGTGGAAGAAATGCCCAAGGATGTTTCTATCACTCGGTATGTCGCATGTCGATCTTGCATTATGAGTTCACGCACAGCATCAATGTTCTCTGGCGCAACACCCGTTTTTGGACGACCTTCACGGAATTCGTCTTTGAGCGAGCTTCGACCACGATTAAATTCATTATACCAATTTTTCACAGTGCTATAGGATGGTGCTTTATCGCCATACAAAGATTTAAGTTCATTAATGCACTCTGTCGTGATAATCCGCACGAAAATGTTCACGTGTTAATTCCATTTTTTTCTATATTAATTTTTTCAAGTCACTGTAAACAACACAAATAATGGTCGTACGTCAAAACGTTTTGAGTACGATTATCGTAGTAGTTGAAGCATATTTTTTGAAAACTGCACAAAATGAGCTTCATTCATATCGACCAAGGCACCCATCTTATTTTGTTCAAGCATTATAGTTTTCGGATTTTGCAACAGACCTAAAGCAACTGAAAAGAAGCCAGACGATTAACAAAAACAGCTTGCTACTTTGGGTAGGAGGACGTCTGGCACGACGGCATTATAATCCCCAAGCAGATATAAAGCATCCAATGATCTTACCGTACAACGAGTGGCAATAAACGATACTTTGTGACACTTAAAGATAACAAACATTGCGGACATCAAGCACTTCTAAATACAATAAGACAACGACTTTAATCAATAAAAGGGAAGTTGAGAGCATGATCAGCTATTCAAAAATTTATATGGTATACTAAGAAGAAGCTAACTATGGCTTATATAGCATTTTCTGCTGTTTTGTTCATTTCTGACTTATTAACAGGGCATTCATTGGTACTCTTAAACTGTTTACAGCTCGTCGTGGTCAAATCTACTGTGATAACGCAATAAATTTTGTCGTAAAATCTTTTTGTTTAATTAGCCGCAGGAGGCAATAATAACCGCTTCTGGTCTAAGGATATACATTTTTCATTTTATTTTATTAAGAGTACCACGTTTTAGAGGCTTAAAATCTGCTAAACATTTTTTGCTGCGAAACGTGTCAACTGAATCGTTAGCACATTAAGTGTTGGAGACAATAATTATAAAAAAAAACAATTTTGAACACACGGCCTCTAAAGGCAATCTTAAATGATCCAGACAACTTTGAAGCATTCCCACTGTTTTTCCCCATTAGTGCCTGGCACTTCCCTCAATAGTAGAGTGCAGGGTACAAAATCTTAAAAAAATCGAGCTTATCTCATTTTCCCATTGGAAATGCACTTACCTCAGTAGGAGACAACAGAGCATAAGATAATAAAGCACCGGGCATATCCCACTGGAAGCTAGTTTCGCGAATGAAACAAAAATTTTGAAACAAGCTATGAATTAAAGTTCAAGGTCGGCAATCTCAAAACAGGAGATATGGTTATTGTTAAAGATGATAACATACCTACAAGGAAATGGCCATTCAGAAGAATTTTAGAAGAAATGAGGTCAAAATTTTCAAGAAACTTTCAAACTGTCTCTATCCTAACAAAAAGGAATAAGACTTTAGAGAACCCAATAGTGCTTACATTAGTATTATCACTTCTCTTCATTCCTGCGGTTTTGAGCAATAATTTAGAAATTACATTTCAGAGTAAACCAGGTTTGTATTTTTAAGGAATGGAATTAGTAAAACGTTACACAGCAGAGTGGAATTCGTTTATTACGACCTTACGCCTCGTGTGTCAGAAATAAAATCCATGTCGTCAGGCTTTCATGTACTGCAGTAGCTGTGTTCTACAGTACAGAAACATCTAATGTGCAAAATTGTGGTAACCAAAGAAGAGTAAATTAAATATAAATTATTTTAAAAGAAACTAATCGCAAGTCAGAAAGAGTCGACTTAACGGAACTTCCTTTAACATAGCTTTCTATATTTCACAATGACAATTAACATGGCAAAAGTTGCTCAAAACCACATTGCAAGTCTTTTAAAATAGCAAAACATCAATAATTTATTCAACCATCAATATTATCAAACAGGATGTGGTTAATACTCAACAAAAGTTAAATGAGGTCTTAAAAATGGCTGAGTAGAACAGAAATTAGCAATTTAAAAAATCATTAAAATTGAGCAATCTACAACTTGATTTTATCAACCCACCTAACATTGACATCAATTAACATACTAATAATGGAGGCTAAAATCGTAAATGTTCTAATGAATTATCACCGCACCGGCTAAAGAATGACAAAAGATGACTAATTAATTGAACTCTGAACTGATGAATGCGAAAGAAGCTGTAACAAAAATTAAGTTATTTTCGAAGTTAGGATACCTCTGGTTGACCCACGATGTAGTATCAATTCTAACAGTTGAAAATAACGCTTTAATTAAGTTCTGTTAAACCAGATATATAATATTAAACAAAAAAAAAACAAAAAATCGATATGATAAATAAAATTTTAAAACAAATTTTTTGCATAGCCTTTCATTTTGTGTGCAGAAGTCAAAATGAAGTATTAAGTATGTGTCGTGTAAACAGTATGCTTCGCATTCATGACTCAGAGACCGAAGCAAATGCTTTACTTTGTCTTTTAAACAACTTCTCTTAAGTAACAAGTACTTCTTCAAATGTATGTTTTTGAACTGAATAACACTCAATCAGTCCTAAATAGCGAACACAAAATCGAAAACTCGAGCTGATTAGAATAAAAGACCAGCAGAATAAAAAATGAGTCGATTTTGAGCAATAGAAAATGTAATCCTTTGAGTTATCTATATAAAAATACGCAAGAATAAACAACGAAAAAAGTGTTCAATAATAAACTTAGTTAAATTTTGACCACAAGAAATACTCTAGTTTTCTTTAAAGTCCATTGATGAGCTCTATAGGCAGCAAAATAGTTATATGGCTATGCTTTTCATGGAGTAATACATTGTTATTCATATCAATAAATATTAATAATCTTTTAATTTTATTATTTTTTGACTATTTCAGATCAATTATGCTAAAGCTGTTTTCGAGGAGCGTGAGCTTTCTGTATCTATTTTCTAAATATTTGCTGTAATGTAACACACATATTGAAATGTAATAAGAATATTAATATTATTGCAAAATAACTAAGAAACAATATCGTTTTTGTTACAATGTAAATATTCTTGTTTATAGTTGTTTGAATATGAAAAGAAGGTAAGCTATTGTTAAAAATCATTAATTCTTTACCCACAAGCAATAACATTTTTAAATTGTTGACTAAAATAATGGAATATCGAATCAATGATAACGTATTCAGTGCACTACGCATTTGAATGTTATTTCTTGTTAACACAGAAATTAAAATATTACCCAACTCTAAAACGATAAAATATGGTAAAAATATTAGACATTCAAAAATACATTTTTCGAATTTAAGAAATCGTTAGTTTTTTGTATTCGGCTTTAAAAAAAATTTTTTTTCACTGTGTCAGTAAAGGTTCTTTTCTTGAAAATGAAAATAATTTTTGTATTTTCTTAAAACTCGTATAAAAGTTTCGTTCAGTAGACATAATGTAAAAGAGAAAGTTAAAGTAAAAAAGAAATATAAGCAAAAATAAAGTCACTATTGATTACTGATTTTTGGTTTAAGCTTTGGTTTTTATTGCCTTTTTATTGATTTTTGGTTCACTTCTCAGTTGTTCAAAAAAATTTTTTAAATATGACAAGCAGCCTTACCTTATCTATATAATGAATAAAGGTTTCCTGATTTTATTTAAAGATATCATTTTGAGTTATTCGCACGCTGAAAAGTGAACATAATAAATTAGAAACAGTTCTTGCAAATAATTTAATTATTCCCCTTATTATTTCTGTAAATTTTCAATAAGCTTCCTAGAAGTGATGTGAAAGTCATAAAAATTTCAGATGAGAAAATTCCCATCTTTCAGCATGCTTTAAACATAAATATTTAAAACAAATTAAATATAAACTTATATTAAAATATTTTATATATGTACTAGCAGTGCCCACGACTTCGTCTGCATGTCATTTTTAATTTTCTTGAAATTTAAATTTAGAAAAATGTTCATTCCAGTGTTTTGGGACAGCGTTTAAAATTTGCCTGCCATGACAAAATTATACTGCCATGTTTGTTACGCAAAATAAAAGCCTTAGTTTAATTTTCAGAACTTGCGTTTAATATACTTAATTTTATTAGAACAAAAGCAAATAAAGAATTTTGCCATTTTGTATTGCAACGGCTAGGTCGGAGTTCACGCTTGAAGCGGGCATTGCAGTTTCGTATTTTTATTAATATTTTTTGTTAATTTAGGGTGAGTTCCAAAACTTCAAAACACATTGCAGTGATGCGGTTTTGCTACTGTTTTAATACTGTTTTGCTACTGTTTTAAAACAACTATGTTGTTTACTTTGTAACAAATAACTTTGAATTATTATAATTATAATGGACAAATCTACAACCAAATATTTGGGATGCCAATGGGCAATCGCTTGTCTCCAACGATTGCTGATATAATATTAGACAAATTACTTGACGATGCTATAGCTGAACTACAGACTAAAAATATATATATTAAATATATAGCTAAATACGTCGATGATATATTGGCTATAGTAAAGATTAAGGACAAGGATGAAAATTTAAAAACCCTAAATAGATATCACAATAAATTATTTACAGTTGAAGTAGAAGATAAAGGAATTATTACATATTTGGATACAAAAATAAAAAGGGAAAATAACAAAATAATATTTGACTGGTACGAAAAAGAAACAGCCTCTGGCAGAATAATGAATTGTTACTCAACACAACCAAAATACCGAATTATAAACACCGCTAAAAACCTAATTAGTAGAGTTTTGAACATCAGTGACAATAAATTTCACAATAACAAAATAAAACGGATTAAAAAAATACTACAGGACAACAGCTTCCCTACAAAATTAAAAAATAACAAACAACAAAAATCAACGTTCCAGCAACACAATAGTTAAATATACAAAAACTTCTTAAAGTGTACAGTACATTCCGGGGCTCACTGACAACAGAATCATAACAAAAACAATAAAAACAGAAAAAGTAAGTCTGGCGTATAAACCAAACAAAATTCTTAAAACAATATTTACAAACGTAAAAGCGCCAATTAATAAATTACAACAAAACAATATTGTATACGAAATAAGTTTTAAGGGAACAGAAGAGCAAAACTGTGATCTCATTTACATAGGCACAACAAAAAGAGCATTACATACAAGAATGAACGAACACAAGATGGACATTGAAAAAAGAAAAAGATCGACTGCACTAGCTCAACACATCATAGAAACAGGACACACAGCTGACTTCGATACGATTAAAATACTTGACAAAGAGAAAAAACGTTTCATAATTGAGAGCTTACATATACAACAAAAAATTACAAAAACAATGAATCACAAAGAAGACACTGACAATATAAGCACAAGCTATAGTGTTGCACTAAAATAAAGAATTTAAAAAGTACAACTATTATACTAAAATAAGAAGTGCAATGTTTAAATGTTGGTCATTTGTAAAATTGTTTTTATTGTTTATTTTTAAATGTGATATTTCTTAATTTATTGTAAGTTCTGATTGTTGTTTTTTTGTATATACATTTTGTTAACTATAATTTTATTAAATACAGACGAAATCCCTTGAAAAAGTAAAAAAAGATTGACGAAACGTCTGGGTTAAGAAATGTAACAAATTTGGTTTTATTACATTTATCATCAACAGGCCCAATAACCTTATTAAAAACATTAACGCAATCAATACTGTATTGGCCAATAAACACACGAACAAAAAAATAACTTTGAAAAATTTTTTAAATTTAGAAACGCTTATTTGCAATCAGTTTTTTTTCAAGATGGCGATGTCAACAATAAAAATTATAATCTTTGAAAACTTGATAGGATTATTGGACGAAACACCTCAAAGCAATTGTTCACGCAGTGAACAGAAGTTCCAGCACTGACAAAACAATGCCCCAATGATTATCCTGAACTGCAGCAAACTTCAACAGAAAAATAAATAATTAGTAGAAAGCATTCTTTAAAAGCGCCTGAGTTATTAACAATAATTTTTATGTAACAAAAACTAAAAAACGTTTCCATACATTTTAAAACAAAATTCATATTTTAAGTTTATTAATAACACCATTAATATCTTTTAATTTTGAAAACATTATAAAACAACAAAGTTAATGTGAAAAAAGAAAAAAAACAGTACTTGAAAAATCGTGAATAAAGAGTTTTAAAAATAAACGTATTATTATAAAAAAAGAAGTAAATTTGAAAAGATTAATTAAAATATTAATACTTACCCTTGAATACTTACCCTTAAATACTTACCTACAATTGGAGAATAATGTAAGCTTATTAATACTTACCCTAAATAACTTATCTACTCATAACCTAAAATTAAGAATTTATGTGTATATAACCTTTTAATTGTACTTAAAAAGAAACCATAAAAAATCAATAAACTTTTATACGTTTTATAACGTTTTGAAAAAAGACTAGAAATTTCTATTTTCTATTAAAATTTCCAAATAATAATTTTAACTTAAAGTTTTATTCACGTTTTAGACACATTTAAGTAGAAAACCAGAGCTATTTTACACAACACCTACATTAACCCAAATTGAAAATTATTAGTTAACTGGTTTTTCTAGTGTGTCAGAAATATCTATATTGACGCTTTTCAAGTAGAGCGATATAGTTAAAAGTAAAAATATAAACAAGAAGAAATTTATTTGCTGGCATACGTTACCCAGATCAACTATTTATATTTTTTTTTACCCATTTACCCTAATTTTAATTGAGGTTTACTACTAAATTTACTGTAAAAATGTCCTCATTAAAAACTTTGGCCGCTGGTTTCATGCGCTATGTTCAGTTAGATTTGGCATCTTTTGATAATGAATATAAGAAAACTGTTGATCAGCATCTCTCATTATCTGCAATTCGCTATCAACAACGTGAACTGGAAGAAATATGGAACAAGATTAGCACCCGTTACGAAGGTATTCGAGAATCGGAATACTTAGATGACCCAGAGAAAGCAGTTATGATTAACCTTGATGACATTACCCGGGAGGTTATGAAAGCTAAATCCCTTTTCAGATCAAGAATTATCGCTATAGAAGAAGCACTTGCAGATGCAACCCAAAAAGAAGCAGTTAAAAAATCCCCCTCTACTTCTGCTACCCAGCCTACGGCTAATTCATCTTTTAATGTGCCACCGTGTGATATACTAGAATTTAATGGCGACTATAATTGTTAGACTTCTTTTAGAGATATGTTTAAAGCCGTTTATGGTGATAACTCTGGCCTAAGTGGAGTAGAGAAATTGTTTTACTTAAAACAAAAAACTCGGGGAGAGGCCGAAGAAATAGTTGATAGTGTGCCCTTAACAAACGATGGCTTCGATTTAGCATGGACACAATTAACTGCTCAATACGAAAATAAACGGATGCAAATAAATGCACAACTCAAAACACTGTTTAAGTTACCCTCAGGTAATGACCAATGCGGTATAGCTATTTGTAAGTTGCAAAGAAAAATAAACAGTTGTATTTCTATTCTCAATACGCTGGAAATAGATACGGATAATTGGGATCCAATATTCGTTTATCTCTGCTCGTCCAAGTTACCCAAAGAAACCCTAGAAGATTTCGAGAGAAGTCTAATAAATAGTTCCAATGTAACCTCATGGATTGATATGGACGTATTTTTAACAAATAAATATAAAGGACTTGAATCAGTAGATGATATCAAAAACCCTTACCCTAGAAATAAACAGTTTTCAGAGGCAAAGTACCAAAATGAACGAAAAGGCAATACTTTTTTTAATAACGTTACCCATGAATTGAAAAAGGAGGCTCGTGTTAAGAGAAAGCCACAACCCGAACAGAAATACTTATATTCTACCCAAACCCAAAGCATAAATAGACCAGATGGCTCAATATGCAAACTTTGTAAAGCAAAACACACGCTAAGAGAGTGTCCTTCATTTACTTCAATGGAAGAAAGTGAGAGGATAAAATTTATTCAGAATAACGGCTGCTGTTATAACTGCTTCGCTATTTCTCATATCGTTAAAGAATGTACGAGTACCTTTACAGGTAGATAGATACCGCAGAATACAGCTCAAGCGTTTTCTAACGTTGAGCAATCTGCATCAACATTAGATGATCGGAAAAAGCTTTTAGGAACAGCAGTGCTGAATTTTGAAGTTCATGGTTCTTTATTCCCAGCACGTGCTCTTATAGACCCAGCCTCTGATTTCTCGTTTATTTCTGATCAAGTTAAGGCTACCCTCAAAACCTATTATAGCTGAAATATCAGGTTTGAATGAAGTAGTTTCGGCTCGATCAAACAAAATGTGTTATGTAACTCTGATGTCCAATACCCAAAAAGATTTTAGTTTAGAAATCCAAGCGATAGTAATAAAAACCCTTAGCCGAACCCTACCCACCCAAAGTATAAACCCAAATACTTTTTCTGAATTAAAAAATATTCAGTTAGCAGATCCTAACTTTTATGAAAGTAGGCCTATCGACTTCATTATAGGAGGTGATTTCTATCCACAAATCTTAAGACCCAGTGTTAGAAAAAATGTTTTCGACACACTTATTGCTCAAGATACTGAATTTGGTTGGATCTTGACTGGACCGGTTGAAGAGTTTCGTAAGACCCAAATATATGTGTCATATTTCAATGCAGTAAGCCTCAATAAGTGCTTAACCAGATTTTGGGAAGTTGAAGAAATACCACAAATACCCATAAAATCCGTTGAAGAAGCCTTATGTGAAAAAATTTTCACTGAAACTACCCAACACTTACCCAGTGGTCGTTATCAGGTTGATCTTCCTTTTCGTACCCCTCCACTCTAATTAGGAAACTCCCGCCATGTAGCGATGGCGCAATATTTAAGAAATGAGAAGATGTTGCTTAAAAAACCCGAACTGAAAGAAGATTATGATAACGTACTACAAGAATATATAGACTTAGGTCACATGAAACCGATTAATTTCAACCCAAAAGAATCTTCAACGGGTTATTATCTACCCCATCATGCTGTTGTCAAACCCGATCGTGTTACGACAAAAGTTCGAGTTGTATTTAATGCATCTAGTAAAACCTCGAACGGCAACAGCTTAAATGATGTTTTATATACTGGTCCTACACTACAGCAAGACTTATTGTTGCTTATTATTAAATGGCGCTTTTATCAGATCGTTTTTAATGCTGACATTACCAAAATGTACCGGCAGATCTTACTGAATCCTACCCACACTCCGTTTCAGCGAATACTATTTCGTAAAAGCGTTAATGAACCCATTAAGGACTACGAACTTAAAACGGTAACGTTTGGAGTTAAACGCGCACCCTATCTAGCAATTAGAACTCTTCTTGAAGTAGCTAAAGAAGTTGAAATTACCCACCAAATTGTTTGTATGTCGACGATGTTCTAACTGGCGCTCATACTTTTGAGGATGCCAAAATCGCCCAAGAGGAAATGATAACAGTGTTAGAATCTGCAGGATTTCCGTTAAGAAAGTGGATTTCAAATTCACCAGATCTTTTAAACATCCTACCCGAAGACCACTTACTCGATGTTCATTTACTCACCCTATCAGAGTCGCATAATGCCAAAACCCTAGGCATTCGATGGAATGCAAAAGAAGATTTGTTCTTTTTTAATGTACCCAATATTCCGATGGATGAGTTCGAGTCGTAGAACTCCGGACTACAACAGGAAGTTTGACTCGTCCTATAACGAAAGTTGTCGTGCTACCCGCTAGTTAGTCTAATACTACTATTCATACCTTAATATTATACACTTGCCCAAGACTTACTAACCCATTTTACTAATTAAAATAATGTTTCTACTTATTAACTCATTACACTTCACTTAGACTCAACCCTAATACACTTATAATTATTTTCATTACTCATTCAATAAAATTTCACTCATATAGGTAATGGCAAATGGAAATAGAACCAACAAGGATCGGTCTACAAAGCCCGTTTCTAAAACAACACCAAAGACTATTAAGCGTCAGAATCTGAATCGTTCGCGAAACGACAACAACAATAAATATGTTGGGTGCGGCTTGTGCAAGGCTAACCATCGTATTGTCTCGTGCAGGAAGTTTATTAATTTAAACGTAGAGCAGAAATATTCCAAAATTCTGCAACTTCACTACTGCTCAAACTGTCTGGCTAGAAATCACCTGTTGGAGAAGTGTACAAATCAAGCGCGTTGTCGTATTTGTGGTCTAAAACACCACACCGTTTTACATGGGCACCACTGGATTTTAAAGGAATTAACCACTTCTAGACCAAAGAAAGAAAAACCAACACAAGCACATACCACTAATGCAATTGGATTACCATCCTCTTTGCATAAATTGCTTATACCCACAGCAGAGGTTTATGCGATGACAGAGGATGGAAGTATTTCTTTACGTGCTATATTGAATCCGAGTTCCACGTGTTCTCGTATTGCCAACTCCTTTGTGGAAAAATATAAGTTGGAAATGTTTAAATTAGATGGCAGAAAGTATACAAAACTGACCATTACCCCTAATATGTCGTCGTCA
The DNA here is from genome assembly GCA_916610165.2 of Gymnosoma rotundatum. NCBI lineage: Eukaryota > Metazoa > Arthropoda > Insecta > Diptera > Tachinidae > Gymnosoma > Gymnosoma rotundatum. Next base: position 83,063,586 of record OU744338.1, on the reverse strand, counting down.
ACCAAATAGGACATATGTATATCTATTGGTAGTAAGAGAGTTGCCGAAAAACCCATACTCGACACCCATTGAGGAGTCATTAAAAGAGAAGTTCGAGAATCTTGCGCTAGCAGATCCCAACTTTTTCACTGTTGATTCAGCCGAAATCGAACCAGGTGGAGATTTGCATAGTAGAATCCTAAAACCCAATATACTACGTATTGACGGTGGCTCCTGAATGGCCCAGGTTTCGTCCCTTGGTTGGCTTATCATGGGATCTTACACTGGCTTACATATTGCCACAAACCCTAAATATTTGATGCTACTTATATCCTTATATTACCCCTTAATTTTGGAAATCTACTAAAGTCCATTTGTTATTTGTAGGCTTATCGTGGCAGGAGAATGTTCACGCAGTGTTCCAGCACTAACAAAACAATGCCCCAATGATTATCCCTAACTGCAGCAAACTTCAACAGAAAAATATATAATTAGTCGAAAGTATTCTTTAAAAGCGCCTGAGTTATTAACAATAATTTTTATGTAATAAAAACTAAAAAACGTTTCCATACATTTTAAAACAAAATTCATATTTTAAGTTTATTAATAACTATGATTTACATCATTAATATCTTTTAATTTTGAAAACATTATAAAACAACAAAGTTAATGTGAAAAAAGAAAAAAAACAGTACTTGAAAAATCGTGAATAAAGAGCTTTAAAAATAAACGTATTATTATAAAAAAAGAAGTAAATTTGAAAAGATTAATTAAAATATTAATACTTACCCTTGAATACTTACCCTTAAATACTTACCTACAATTGGAGAATAATGTAAGCTTATTAATACTTACCCTAAATAACTTATCTACTCATAACCTAAAATTAAGAATTTATGTGTATATAACCTTTTAATTGTACTTAAAAAGAAACCATAAAAAATCAATAAACTTTTATACGTTTTATAACGTTTTGAAAAAAGACTAGAAATTTCTATTTTCTATTAAAATTTCCAAATAATAATTTTAACTTTAAGTTTTATTCACGTTTTAGACACATTTAAGTAGAAAACCAGAGCTATTTTACACAACACCTACATTAACCCAAATTGAAAATTATTAGTTATCTGGTTTTTCTAGTGTGTCAGAAATATCTATATTGACGCTTTTCAAGTAGAGCCATATAGTTAAAAGTAAAAATATAAACAAGAAGAAATTTATTTGCTGGCATACGTTACCCAGATCAACTATTTATATTTTTTTTTACCCATTTACCCTAATTTTAATTGAGGTTTACTACTAAATTTACTGTAAAAATGTCCTCATTAAAAACTTTGGCCGCTGGTTTCATGCGCTATGTTCAGTTAGATTTGGCATCTTTTGATAATGAATATAAGAAAACTGCTGATCAGCATCTCTCATTATCTGCAATTCGCTATCAACAACGTGAACTGGAAGAAATATGGAACAAGATTAGCACCCGTTACGAAGGTATTCGAGAATCGGAATACTTAGATGACCCAGAGAAAGCAGTTATGATTAACCTTGATGACATTACCCGGGAGGTTATGAAAGCTAAATCCCTTTTCAGATCAAGAATTATCGCTATAGAAGAAGCACTTGCAGATGCAACCCAAAAAGAAGCAGTTAAAAAATCCCCCTCTACTTCTGCTACCCAGCCTACGGCTAATTCATCTTTTAGTGTGCCACCGTGTGATATACTAGAATTTAATGGCGACTATAATTGTTAGACTTCTTTTAGAGATATGTTTAAAGCCGTTTATGGTGATAACTCTGGCCTAATTGGAGTAGAGAAATTGTTTTACTTAAAACAAAAAACTCGGGGAGAGGCCGAAGAAATAGTTGATAGTGTGCCCTTAACAAACGATGGCTTCGATTTAGCATGGACACAATTAACTGCTCAATACGAAAATAAACGGATGCAAATAAATGCACAACTCAAAACACTGTTTAATTTACCCTCAGGTAATGTCCAATGCGGTATAGCTATTTGTAAGTTGCAAAGAAAAATAAACAGTTGTATTTCTATTCTCAATACGCTGGAAATAGATACGGATAATTGGGATCCAATATTCGTTTATCTCTGCTCGTCCAAGTTACCCAAAGAAACCCTAGAAGATTTCGAGAGAAGTCTAATAAATAGTTCCAATGTACCCTCATGGATTGATATGGACGTATTTTTAACAAATAAATATAAAGGACTTGAATCAGTAGATGATATCAAAAACCCTTACCCTAGAAATAAACAGTTTTCAGAGGCAAAGTACCAAAATGAACGAAAAGGCAATACTTTTTTTAATAACGTTACCCATGAATTGAAAAAGGAGGCTCGTGTTAAGAGAAAGCCACAACCCGAACAGAAATACTCATATTCTACCCAAACCCAAAGCATAAATAGACCAGATGGCTCAATATGCAAACTTTGTAAAGCAAAACACACGCTAAGAGAGTGTCCTTCATTTACTTCAATGGAAGAAAGTGAGAGGATAAAATTTATTCAGAATAACGGCTGCTGTTATAACTGCTTCGCTATTTCTCATATCGTTAAAGAATGTACGAGTACCTTTACAGGTAGATAGATACCGCAGAATACAGCTCAAGCGTTTTCTAACGTTGAGCAATCTGCATCAACATTAGATGATCGGAAAAAGCTTTTAGGAACAGCAGTGCTGAATTTTGAAGTTCATGGTTCTTTATTCCCAGCACGTGCTCTTATAGACCCAGCCTCTGATTTCTCGTTTATTTCTGATCAAGTTAAGGCTACCCTCAAAACCTATTATAGCTGAAATATCAGGTTTGAATGAAGTAGTTTCGGCTCGATCAAACAAAATGTGTTATGTAACTCTGATGTCCAATACCCAAAAAGATTTTAGTTTAGAAATCCAAGCGATAGTAATAAAAACCCTTAGCCGAACCCTACCCACCCAAAGTATAAACCCAAATACTTTTTCTGAATTAAAAAATATTCAGTTAGCAGATCCTAACTTTTATGAAAGTAGGCCTATCGACTTCATTATAGGAGGTGATTTCTATCCACAAATCTTAAGACCCAGTGTTAGAAAAAATGTTTTCGACACACTTATTGCTCAAGATACTGAATTTGGTTGGATCTTGACTGGACCGGTTGAAGAGTTTCGTAAGACCCAAATATATGTGTCATATTTCAATGCAGTAAGCCTCAATAAGTGCTTAACCAGATTTTGGGAAGTTGAAGAAATACCACAAATACCCATAAAATCCGTTGAAGAAGCCTTATGTGAAAAAATTTTCACTGAAACTACCCAACACTTACCCAGTGGTCGTTATCAGGTTGATCTTCCTTTTCGTACCCCTCCACTCTAATTAGGAAACTCCCGCCATGTAGCGATGGCGCAATATTTAAGAAATGAGAAGATGTTGCTTAAAAAACCCGAACTGAAAGAAGATTATGATAACGTACTACAAGAATATATAGACTTAGGTCACATGAAACCGATTAATTTCAACCCAAAAGAATCTTCAACGGGTTATTATCTACCCCATCATGCTGTTGTCAAACCCGATCGTGTTACGACAAAAGTTCGAGTTGTATTTAATGCATCTAGTAAAACCTCGAACGGCAACAGCTTAAATGATGTTTTATATACTGGTCCTACACTACAGCAAGACTTATTGTTGCTTATTATTAAATGGCGCTTTTATCAGATCGTTTTTAATGCTGACATTACCAAAATGTACCGGCAGATCTTACTGAATCCTACCCACACTCCGTTTCAGCGAATACTATTTCGTAAAAGCGTTAATGAACCCATTAAGGACTACGAACTTAAAACGGTAACGTTTGGAGTTAAACGCGCACCCTATCTAGCAATTAGAACTCTTCTTGAAGTAGCTAAAGAAGTTGAAATTACCCACCAAATTGTTTGTATGTCGACGATGTTCTAACTGGCGCTCATACTTTTGAGGATGCCAAAATCGCCCAAGAGGAAATGATAACAGTGTTAGAATCTGCAGGATTTCCGTTAAGAAAGTGGATTTCAAATTCACCAGATCTTTTAAACATCCTACCCGAAGACCACTTACTCGATGTTCATTTACTCACCCTATCAGAGTCGCATAATGCCAAAACCCTAGGCATTCGATGGAATGCAAAAGAAGATTTGTTCTTTTTTAATGTACCCAATATTCCGATGGATGAGTTCGAGTCGTAGAACTCCGGACTACAACAGGAAGTTTGACTCGTCCTATAACGAAAGTTGTCGTGCTACCCGCTAGTTAGTCTAATACTACTATTCATACCTTAATATTATACACTTGCCCAAGACTTACTAACCCATTTTACTAATTAAAATAATGTTTCTACTTATTAACTCATTACACTTCACTTAGACTCAACCCTAATACACTTATAATTATTTTCATTACTCATTCAATAAAATTTCACTCATATAGGTAATGGCAAATGGAAATAGAACCAACAAGGATCGGTCTACAAAGCCCGTTTCTAAAACAACACCAAAGACTATTAAGCGTCAGAATCTGAATCGTTCGCGAAACGACAACAACAATAAATATGTTGGGTGCGGCTTGTGCAAGGCTAACCATCGTATTGTCTCGTGCAGGAAGTTTATTAATTTAAACGTAGAGCAGAAATATTCCAAAATTCTGCAACTTCACTACTGCTCAAACTGTCTGGCTAGAAATCACCTGTTGGAGAAGTGTACAAATCAAGCGCGTTGTCGTATTTGTGGTCTAAAACACCACACCGTTTTACATGGGCACCACTGGATTTTAAAGGAATTAACCACTTCTAGACCAAAGAAAGAAAAACCAACACAAGCACATACCACTAATGCAATTGGATTACCATCCTCTTTGCATAAAGTGCTTATACCCACAGCAGAGGTTTATGCGATGACAGAGGATGGAAGTATTTCTTTACGTGCTATATTGAATCCGAGTTCCACGTGTTCTCGTATTGCCAACTCCTTTGTGGAAAAATATAAGTTGGAAATGTTTAAATTAGATGGCAGAAAGTATACAAAACTGACCATTACCCCTAATATGTCGTCGTCAACCAAATAGGACATATGTATATCTATTGGTAGTAAGAGAGTTGCCGAAAAACCCATACTCGACACCCATTGAGGAGTCATTAAAAGAGAAGTTCGAGAATCTTGCGCTAGCAGATCCCAACTTTTTCACTGTTGATTCAGCCGAAATCGAACCAGGTGGAGATTTGCATAGTAGAATCCTAAAACCCAATATACTACGTATTGACGGTGGCTCCTGAATGGCCCAGGTTTCGTCCCTTGGTTGGCTTATCATGGGATCTTACTCTGGCTTACATATTGCCACAAACCCTAAATATTTGATGCTACTTATCATATACCCTTATATTACCCCTTAATTTTGGAAATCTACTAAAGTCCATTTGTTATTTGTAGGCTTATCGTGGCAGGAGAATGTTCACGCAGTGTTCCAGCACTAACAAAAGAATGCCCCAATGATTATCCCTAACTGCAGCAAACTTCAACAGAAAAATATATAATTAGTCGAAAGTATTCTTTAAAAGCGCCTGAGTTATTAACAATAATTTTTATGTAACAAAAACTAAAAAACGTTTCCATACATTTTAAAACAAAATTCATATTTTAAGTTTATTAATAACTATGATTTACATCATTAATATCTTTTAATTTTGAAAACATTATAAAACAACAAAGTTAATGTGAAAAAAGAAAAAAAACAGTACTTGAAAAATCGTGAATAAAGAGTTTTAAAAATAAACGTATTATTATAAAAAAAGAAGTAAATTTGAAAAGATTAATTAAAATATTAATACTTACCCTTGAATACTTACCCTTAAATACTTACCTACAATTGGAGAATAATGTAAGCTTATTAATACTTACCCTAAATAACTTATCTACTCATAACCTAAAATTAAGAATTTATGTGTATATAACCTTTTAATTGTACTTAAAAAGAAACCATAAAAAATCAATAAACTTTTATACGTTTTATAACGTTTTGAAAAAAGACTAGAAATTTCTATTTTCTATTAAAATTTCCAAATAATAATTTTAACTTTAAGTTTTATTCACGTTTTAGACACATTTAAGTACAAAACCAGAGCTATTTTACACAACACCTACATTAACCCAAATTGAAAATTATTAGTTATCTGGTTTTTCTAGTGTGTCAGAAATATCTATATTGACGCTTTTCAAGTAGAGCCATATAGTTAAAAGTAAAAATATAAACAAGAAGAAATTTATTTGCTGGCATACGTTACCCAGATCAACTATTTATATTTTTTTTTACCCATTTACCCTAATTTTAATTGAGGTTTACTACTAAATTTACTGTAAAAATGTCCTCATTAAAAACTTTGGCCGCTGGTTTCATGCGCTATGTTCAGTTAGATTTGGCATCTTTTGATAATGAATATAAGAAAACTGCTGATCAGCATCTCTCATTATCTGCAATTCGCTATCAACAACGTGAACTGGAAGAAATATGGAACAAGATTAGCACCCGTTACGAAGGTATTCGAGAATCGGAATACTTAGATGACCCAGAGAAAGCAGTTATGATTAACCTTGATGACATTACCCGGGAGGTTATGAAAGCTAAATCCCTTTTCAGATCAAGAATTATCGCTATAGAAGAAGCACTTGCAGATGCAACCCAAAAAGAAGCAGTTAAAAAATCCCCCTCTACTTCTGCTACCCAGCCTACGGCTAATTCATCTTTTAGTGTGCCACCGTGTGATATACTAGAATTTAATGGCGACTATAATTGTTAGACTTCTTTTAGAGATATGTTTAAAGCCGTTTATGGTGATAACTCTGGCCTAAGTGGAGTAGAGAAATTGTTTTACTTAAAACAAAAAACTCGGGGAGAGGCCGAAGAAATAGTTGATAGTGTGCCCTTAACAAACGATGGCTTCAATTTAGCATGGACACAATTAACTGCTCAATACGAAAATAAACGGATGCAAATAAATGCACAACTCAAAACACTGTTTAATTTACCCTCAGGTAATGTCCAATGCGGTATAGCTATTTGTAAGTTGCAAAGAAAAAATAAACAGTTGTATTTCTATTCTCAATACGCTGGAAATAGATACGGATAATTGGGATCCAATATTCGTTTATCTCTGCTCGTCCAAGTTACCCAAAGAAACCCTAGAAGATTTCGAGAGAAGTCTAATAAATAGTTCCAATGTACCCTCATGGATTGATATGGACGTATTTTTAACAAATAAATATAAAGGACTTGAATCAGTAGATGATATCAAAAACCCTTACCCTAGAAATAAACAGTTTTCAGAGGCAAAGTACCAAAATGAACGAAAAGGCAATACTTTTTTTAATAACGTTACCCATGAATTGAAAAAGGAGGCTCGTGTTAAGAGAAAGCCACAACCCGAACAGAAATACTCATATTCTACCCAAACCCAAAGCATAAATAGACCAGATGGCTCAATATGCAAACTTTGTAAAGCAAAAAACACGCTAAGAGAGTGTCCTTCATTTACTTCAATGGAAGAAAGTGAGAGGATAAAATTTATTCAGAATAACGGCTGCTCTTATAACTGCTTCGCTATTTCTCATATCGGTATCTATCTACCTTTACAGGTAGATAGATACCGCAGAATACAGCTCAAGCGTTTTCTAACGTTGAGCAATCTGCATCAACATTAGATGATCGGAAAAAGCTTTTAGGAACAGCAGTGCTGAATGTTGAAGTTCATGGTTCTTTATTCCCAGCACGTGCTCTTATAGACCCAGCCTCTGATTTCTCGTTTATTTCTGATCAAGTTAAGGCTACCCTCAAAACCTATTATAGCTGAAATATCAGGTTTGAATGAAGTAGTTTCGGCTCGATCAAACAAAATGTGTTATGTAACTCTGATGTCCAATACCCAAAAAGATTTTAGTTTAGAAATCCAAGCGATAGTAATAAAAACCCTTAGCCGAACCCTACCCACCCAAAGTATAAACCCAAATACTTTTTCTGAACTAAAAAAAATATTCAGTTAGCAGATCCTAACTTTTATGAAAGAAGGCCTATCGACTTCATTATAGGAGGTGATTTCTATCCACAAATCTTAAGACCCAGTGTTAGAAAAAATGTTTTCGACACACTTATTGCTCAAGATACTGAATTTGGTTGGATCTTGACTGGACCGGTTGAAGAGTTTCGTAAGACCCAAATATATGTGTCATATTTCAATGCAGTAAGCCTCAATAAGTTCTTAACCAGATTTTGGGAAGTTGAAGAAATACCACAAATACCCATAAAATCCGTTGAAGAAGCCTTATGTGAAAAAATTTTCACTGAAACTACCCAACACTTACCCAGTGGTCGTTATCAGGTTGATCTTCCTTTTCGTACCCCTCCACTCTAATTAGGAAACTCCCGCCATGTAGCGATGGCGCAATATTTAAGAAATGAGAAGATGTTGCTTAAAAAACCCGAACTGAAAGAAGATTATGATAACGTACTACAAGAATATATAGACTTAGGTCACATGAAACCGATTAATTTCAACCCAAAAGAATCTTCAACGGGTTATTATCTACCCCATAATGCTGTTGTCAAACCCGATCGTGTTACGACAAAAGTTCGAGTTGTATTTAATGCATCTAGTAAAACCTCGAACGACAACAGCTTAAATGATGATTTATATACTGGTCCTACACTACAGCAAGACTTATTCTTGCTTATTATTAAATGGCGCTTTTATCAGATCGTTTTTAATGCTGACATTACCAAAATGTACCGGCAGATCTTACTGAATCCTACCCACACTCCGTTTCAGCGAATACTATTTCGTAAAAGCGTTAATGAACCCATTAAGGACTACGAACTTAAAACGGTAACGTTTGGAGTTAAACGCGCACCCTATCTAGCAATTAGAACTCTTCTTGAAGTAGCTAAAGAAGTTGAAATTACCCACCAAATTGTTTGTATGTCGACGATGTTCTAACTGGCGCTCATACTTTTGAGGATGCCAAAATCGCCCAAGAGGAAATGATAACAGTGTTAGAATCTGCAGGATTTCCGTTAAGAAAGTGGATTTCAAATTCACCAGATCTTTTAAACATCCTACCCGAAGACCACTTACTCGATGTTCATTTACTCACCCTATCAGAGTCGCATAATGCCAAAACCCTAGGCATTCGATGGAATGCAAAAGAAGATTTGTTCTTTTTTAATGTACCCAATATTGAGAAGAAAAAATCATACACAAAGCGAACAGTCTTGTCTGATATTGCCCGTCTTTTTGACCCGGCAGGCTGGTTAGCACCAATAGTTGTCTCTGTGAAGATCATCATGCAACAAGTATGGCAGGACAACACAGACTGGGATGAATGTCTAAAGCCACTCACACTAACAAGGTGGCACAAATTTTTGGAACTTTATGATGATATAAATAAAATTCGAATTCCACGTTGGATTCATTTTACAACGTCATCTAAAATTGAATTCCATGGCTTTTCTGATGCATCAGCTTACTCAGCAGTTTTGTACGCACGAGTTACTACAAATGTTGGCCAAAACTCAGTTAGCCTATTATTTGCGAAAACGCGAGTTGCGTCTCTTAAAGTCTTGTCTATACCCAAATTAGAATTGAGTGGTGCCGTGTTGCTAGCAAATATGGCGCACAATATACTCACACAGATGGACTTAACTCAACATAAAATATGTTTTTTGGACAGATTCTACAATTGTTTAAGCATGGTTGAACAAACAACCGAAGACATGAAAAACCTTTGTAGCCAATCGTGTGGCCACTATTGCGGACACCGTTGGAGTGGAAAACTGGAGACACGTGAAAATCCAGCTAATTTAGCAAGCCGTGGATGTACAGCGGTTGAACTTATGGGCAATAGTTTATGGTGGAATGGACCCACGTGGTTATCTGAATCTGCTGCCAATTGGCCAAATACAACACAGCTCTTTGTAACTCAAGCTGAAACTGTTCAAAGCTACGCAAACACAGTAAAAACCCAAGTAGACATTCTTAAAAATTTTTCAAAATGGTCTAGAGCTCTTAGAGTCTTGTCATATGTTTATCGCTTCTGTGATCGTACCTCTTCTACCCGCAGAAATTTGAATCGCCATCAGAGAATAATCCTTGATCAGGGACAAAAGTCTGAAACCAGATCTAGACTGCAAATCTTACTTGAACACCGAAGCATTCAACTTGAAGCAAAGGAAATAAACTCAACAAAGGACAAACTTATTGTTTTATGTCAGAGTTTATATTACCCAGAAGAAATGACTTCTTTAAAGAATAAAGCTCAGATACCCGCAAAGAGTACACTTATTACCCTTACACCCTTTATAGACACAAAAAGCATAATACGTGCAAATGGTCGCTTAGCAAAAGCCAGTTGTTTATCATATGATGAAAAACATCCAACAATTATACACTACAGGAGCTGTTTTGCTAAATTGTTAACAGAACATGTTCATTTAATTAGCTTACACGGAGGAAATCAGGCTATGCTACGTCTTATTAGATCAGGTTTCTGGATTCCGAAGCTAAAAAATCCAATTCGATATGTTATTAACAATTGTACTCAGTGTACAAGATATAAGCAGCACCAAGCTACCCAAATAATGGCTGCTTTACCTCCAGAATGTACCCAATTGTCAAGACCCTTCTGTAACACTGGAATAGATTTCGCTGGACCGTTTGATATAAAAACGTATGCTTCCCGATCGTGTAAAGTAACCAAAGGTTACGTTTGTGTTTTTGTGCGCTTTGCATCAAAGGCAATCCATCTAGAGCCAACATCCGACCTATCTACCCAAGCCTTCATGGCTGCTTTCGCCCGGTTTTTTTCGAGGCGGGGATGCCCTTCCGCCATATACTCGGACAACGGCACTAATTTTGTTGGCGCAAGTCAGTTGCTCAAGAAAGAGCGGCAGGAATTCTTAAAATAACTCAGAAGCACGGTTATTACTGCAAATAGTTTTCAAAACTTAGTGTGGCATTTTATTCCACCCGGAGCTCCACACATGGGAGGATTGTGGGAAGCTGGTGTTAAAAGCCTTAAAAGCCATCTTAAGAAATCTGCGTACACAAAACATATTTTTGAGGAGCTATTTACCTTATTAGCCAGGGTAGAAGGATATCTAAACTCGAGACCACTCAGTCCATCAAGCGAAAATCCTCAGGACTTAAATCCATTAACCCCGGATCATTTTTTGATAGGTTCACCTTTGCTAACACCTGCTGAACCCGATTGTAGTAATGGAAACATTTCTATGGCAAACAGATGGCAGAAATTGAGAATTCAACATCACTATTTCTGTAGAAGATGGAAAGATGAATATCTCAAAGAATTACATAAAAGATTTAAGTGGAAGTACCCTAGAAGAGAAATTACAGTTAATGATTTGGTTGTTATTAGACAGGACAATTTGCCACCAAACGAGTGGTTAATGGGGCGAGTTATTAAAACTTTTCCGGGTTCCGATGGATGAGTTCGAGTCGTAGAACTCCGGACTACAACAGGAAGTTTGACTCGTCCTATAACGAAAGTTGTCGTGCTACCCGCTAGTTAGTCTAATACTACTATTCACACCTTAATATTATACACTTGCCCAATACTTACTAACCCATTTTACTAATTAAAATAATGTTTCTACTTATTAACTCATTACACTTCACTTAGACTCAACCCTAATACACTAATAATTATTTTCATTACTCATTCAATAAAATTTCACTCATATAGGTAATGGCAAATGGAAATAGAACCAACAAGGATCGGTCTACAAAGCCCGTTTCTAAAACAACACCAAAGACTATTAAGCGTCAGAATCTGAATCGTTCGCGAAACGACAACAACAATAAATATGTTGGGTGCGGCTTGTGCAAGGCTAACCATCGTATTGTCTCGTGCAGGAAGTTTATTAATTTAAACGTAGAGCAGAAATATTCCAAAATTCTGCAACTTCACTACTGCTCAAACTGTCTGGCTAGAAATCACCTGTTGGAGAAGTGTACAAATCAAGCGCGTTGTCGTATTTGTGGTCTAAAACACCACACCGTTTTACATGGGCACCACTGGATTTTAAAGGAATTAACCACTTCTAGACCAAAGAAAGAAAAACCAACACAAGCACATACCACTAATGCAATTGGATTACCATCCTCTTTGCATAAAGTGCTTATACCCACAGCAGAGGTTTATGCGATGACAGAGGATGGAAGTATTTCTTTACGTGCTATATTGAATCCGAGTTCCACGTGTTCTCGTATTGCCAACTCCTTTGTGGAAAAATATAAGTTGGAAATGTTTAAATTAGATGGCAGAAAGTATACAAAACTGACCATTACCCCTAATATGTCGTCGTCAACCAAATAGGACATATGTATATCTATTGGTAGTAAGAGAGTTGCCGAAAAACCCATACTCGACACCCATTGAGGAGTCATTAAAAGAGAAGTTCGAGAATCTTGCGCTAGCAGATCCCAACTTTTTCACTGTTGATTCAGCCGAAATCGAACCAGGTGGAGATTTGCATAGTAGAATCCTAAAACCCAATATACTACGTATTGACGGTGGCTCCTGAATGGCCCAGGTTTCGTCCCTTGGTTGGCTTATCATGGGATCTTACTCTGGCTTACATATTGCCACAAACCCTAAATATTTGATGCTACTTATCATATATCCTTATATTACCCCTTAATTTTGGAAATCTACTAAAGTCCATTTGTTATTTGTAGGCTTATCGTGGCAGGAGAATGTTCACGCAGTGTTCCAGCACTAACAAAAGAATGCCCCAATGATTATCCCTAACTGCAGCAAACTTCAACAGAAAAATATATAATTAGTCGAAAGTATTCTTTAAAAGCGCCTGAGTTATTAACAATAATTTTTATGTAATAAAAACTAAAAAACGTTTCCATACATTTTAAAACAAAATTCATATTTTAAGTTTATTAATAACTATGATTTACATCATTAATATCTTTTAATTTTGAAAACATTATAAAACAACAAAGTTAATGTGAAAAAAGAAAAAAAACAGTACTTGAAAAATCGTGAATAAAGAGTTTTAAAAATAAACGTATTATTGTAAAAAAAGAAGTAAATTTGAAAAGATTAATTAAAATATTAATACTTACCCTTGAATACTTACCCTTAAATACTTACCTACAATTGGAGAATAATGTAAGCTTATTAATACTTACCCTAAATAACTTATCTACTCATAACCTAAAATTAAGAATTTATGTGTATATAACCTTTTAATTGTACTTAAAAAGAAACCATAAAAAATCAATAAACTTTTATACGTTTTATAACGTTTTGAAAAAAGACTAGAAATTTCTATTTTCTATTAAAATTTCCAAATAATAATTTTAACTTTAAGTTTTATTCACGTTTTAGACACATTTAAGTAGAAAACCAGAGCTATTTTACACAACACCTACATTAACCCAAATTGAAAATTATTAGTTATCTGGTTTTTCTAGTGTGTCAGAAATATCTATATTGACGCTTTTCAAGTAGAGCGATATAGTTAAAAGTAAAAATATAAACAAGAAGAAATTTATTTGCTGGCATACGTTACCCAGATCAACTATTTATATTTTTTTTACCCATTTACCCTAATTTTAATTGAGGTTTACTACTAAATTTACTGTAAAAATGTCCTCATTAAAAACTTTGGCCGCTGGTTTCATGCGCTATGTTCAGTTAAATTTGGCATCTTTTGATAATGAATATAAGAAAACTGCTGATCAGCATCTCTCATTATCTGCAATTCGCTATCAACAACGTGAACTGGAAGAAATATGGAACAAGATTAGCACCCGTTACGAAGGTATTCGAGAATCGGAATACTTAGATGACCCAGAGAAAGCAGTTATGATTAACCTTGATGACATTACCCGGGAGGTTATGAAAGCTAAATCCCTTTTCAGATCAAGAATTATCGCTATAGAAGAAGCACTTGCAGATGCAACCCAAAAAGAAGCAGTTAAAAAATCCCCCTCTATTTCTGCTACCCAGCCTACGGCTAATTCATTTTTTAGTGTGCCACCGTGTGATATACTAGAATTTAATGGCGACTATAATTGTTAGACTTCTTTTAGAGATATGTTTAAAGCCGTTTATGGTGATAACTCTGGCCTAAGTGGAGTAGCGAAATTGTTTTACTTAAAACAAAAAACTCGGGGAGAGGCCGAAGAAATAGTTGATAGTGTGCCCTTAACAAACGATGGCTTCAATTTAGCATGGACACAATTAACTGCTCAATACGAAAATAAACGGATGCAAATAAATGCACAACTCAAAACACTGTTTAATTTACCCTCAGGTAATGTCCAATGCGGTATAGCTATTTGTAAGTTGCAAAGAAAAATAAACAGTTGTATTTCTATTCTCAATACGCTGGAAATAGATACGGATAATTGGGATCCAATATTCGTTTATCTCTGCTCGTCCAAGTTACCCAAAGAAACCCTAGAAGATTTCGAGAGAAGTCTAATAAATAGTTCCAATGTACCCTCATGGATTGATATGGACGTATTTTTAACAAATAAATATAAAGGACTTGAATCAGTAGATGATATCAAAAACCCTTACCCTAGAAATAAACAGTTTTCAGAGGCAAAGTACCAAAATGAACGAAAAGGCAATACTTTTTTTAATAACGTTACCCATGAATTGAAAAAGGAGGCTCGTGTTAAGAGAAAGCCACAACCCGAACAGAAATACTCATATTCTACCCAAACCCAAAGCATAAATAGACCAGATGGCTCAATATGCAAACTTTGTAAAGCAAAACACACGCTAAGAGAGTGTCCTTCATTTACTTCAATGGAAGAAAGTGAGAGGATAAAATTTATTCAGAATAACGGCTGCTGTTATAACTGCTTCGCTATTTCTCATATCGTTAAAGAATGTACGAGTACCTTTACAGGTAGATATTCTTCACAAACCCACATCGAGTTCCAACTCAAAACTCGAAGAACTTAGCACAACATCACCGCAGAATACAGCTCAAGCGTTTTCTAACGTTGAGCAATCTGCATCAACATTAGATGATCGGAAAAAGCTTTTAGGAACAGCAGTGCTGAATGTTGAAGTTCATGGTTCTTTATTCCCAGCACGTGCTCTTATAGACCCAGCCTCTGATTTCTCGTTTATTTCTGATCAAGTTAAGGCTACCCTCAAAACCTATTATAGCTGAAATATCAGTTTTGAATGAAGTAGTTTCGGCTCGATCAAACAAAATGTGTTATGTAACTCTGATGTCCAATACCCAAAAAGATTTTAGTTTAGAAATCCAAGCGATAGTAATAAAAACCCTTAGCCGAACCCTACCCACCCAAAGTATAAACCCAAATACTTTTTCTGAATTAAAAAATATTCAGTTAGCAGATCCTAACTTTTATGAAAGTAGGCCTATCGACTTCATTATAGGAGGTGATTTCTATCCACAAATCTTAAGACCCAGTGTTAGAAAAAATGTTTTCGACACACTTATTGCTCAAGATACTGAATTTGGTTGGATCTTGACTGGACCGGTTGAAGAGTTTCGTAAGACCCAAATATATGTGTCATATTTCAATGCAGTAAGCCTCAATAAGTGCTTAACCAGATTTTGGGAAGTTGAAGAAATACCACAAATACCCATAAAATCCGTTGAAGAAGCCTTATGTGAAAAAATTTTCACTGAAACTACCCAACACTTACCCAGTGGTCGTTATCAGGTTGATCTTCCTTTTCGTACCCCTCCACTCTAATTAGGAAACTCCCGCCATGTAGCGATGGCGCAATATTTAAGAAATGAGAAGATGTTGCTTAAAAAACCCGAACTAAAAGAAGATTATGATAACGTACTACAAGAATATATAGACTTAGGTCACATGAAACCGATTAATTTCAACCCAAAAGAATCTTCAACGGGTTATTATCTACCCCATCATGCTGTTGTCAAACCCGATCGTGTTACGACAAAAGTTCGAGTTGTATTTAATGCATCTAGTAAAACCTCGAACGGCAACAGCTTAAATGATGATTTATATACTGGTCCTACACTACAGCAAGACTTATTCTTGCTTATTATTAAATGGCGCTTTTAGCAGATCGTTTTTAATGCTGACATTACCAAAATGTACCCGCAGATCTTACTGAATCCTACCCACACTCCGTTTCAGCGAATACTATTTCGTAAAAGCGTTAATGAACCCATTAAGGACTACGAACTTAAAACGGTAACGTTTGGAGTTAAACGCGCACCCTATCTAGCAATTAGAACTCTTCTTGAAGTAGCTAAAGAAGTTGAAATTACCCACCAAATTGTTTGCATGTCGACGATGTTCTAACTTTTGAGGATGCCAAAATCGCCCAAGAGGAAATGATAACAGTGTTAGAATCTGCAGGATTTCCGTTAAGAAAGTGGATTTCAAATTCACCAGATCTTTTAAACATCCCACCCGAAGACCACTTACTCGATGTTCATTTACTCACCCTATCAGAGTCGCATAATGCCAAAACCCTAGGCATTCGATGGAATGCAAAAGAAGATTTGTTCTTTTTTAATGTACCCAATATTGAGAAGAAAAAATCATACACAAAGCGAACAGTCTTGTCTGATATTGCCCGTCTTTTTGACCCGGCAGGCTGGTTAGCACCAATAGTTGTCTCTGTGAAGATCATCATGCAACAAGTATGGCAGGACAACACAGACTGGGATGAATGTCTAAAGCCACTCACACTAACAAGGTGGCACAAATTTTTGGAACTTTATGATGATATAAATAAAATTCGAATTCCACGTTGGATTCATTTTACAACGTCATCTAAAATTGAATTCCATGGCTTTTCTGATGCATCAGCTTACTCAGCAGTTTTGTACGCACGAGTTACTACAAATGTTGGCCAAAACTCAGTTAGCCTATTATTTGCGAAAACGCGAGTTGCGTCTCTTAAAGTCTTGTCTATACCCAAATTAGAATTGAGTGGTGCCGTGTTGCTAGCAAATATGGCGCACAATATACTCACACAGATGGACTTAACTCAACATAAAATATGTTTTTTGGACAGATTCTACAATTGTTTAAGCATGGTTGAACAAACAACCGAAGACATGAAAAACCTTTGTAGCCAATCGTGTGGCCACTATTGCGGACACCGTTGGAGCGGAAAACTGGAGACACGTGAAAATCCAGCTAATTTAGCAAGCCGTGGATGTACAGCGGTTGAACTTATGGGCAATAGTTTATGGTGGAATGGACCCACGTGGTTATCTGAATCTGCTGCCAATTGGCCAAATACAACACAGCTCTTTGTAACTCAAGCTGAAACTGTTCAAAGCTACGCAAACACAGTAAAAACCCAAGTAGACATTCTTAAAAATTTTTCAAAATGGTCTAGAGCTCTTAGAGTCTTGTCATATGTTTATCGCTTCTGTGATCGTACCTCTTCTACCCGCAGAAATTTGAATCGCCATCAGAGAATAATCCTTGATCAGGGACAAAAGTCTGAAACCAGATCTAGACTGCAAATCTTACTTGAACACCGAAGCATTCAACTTGAAGCAAAGGAAATAAACTCAACAAAGGACAAACTTATTGTTTTATGTCAGAGTTTATATTACCCAGAAGAAATGACTTCTTTAAAGAATAAAGCTCAGATACCCGCAAAGAGTACACTTATTACCCTTACACCCTTTATAGACACAAAAAGCATAATACGTGCAAATGGTCGCTTAGCAAAAGCCAGTTGTTTATCATATGATGAAAAACATCCAACAATTATACCCTACAGGAGCTGTTTTGCTAAATTGTTAACAGATCATGTTCATTTAATTAGGTTACACGGAGGAAATCGGGCTATGCTACGTCTTATTAGATCAGGTTTCTGGATTCCGAAGCTAAAAAATCCAATTCGATATGTTATTAACAATTGTACTCAGTGTACAAGATATAAGCAGCACCAAGCTACCCAAATAATGGCTGCTTTACCTCCAGAATGTACCCAATTGTCAAGACCCTTCTGTAACACTGGAATAGATTTCGCTGGACCGTTTGATATAAAAACGTATGCTTCCCGATCGTGTAAAGTAACCAAAGGTTACGTTTGTGTTTTTGTGCGCTTTGCATCAAAGGCAATCCATCTAGAGCCAACATCCGACCTATCTACCCAAGCCTTCATGGCTGCTTTCGCCCGGTTTTTTTCGAGGCGGGGATTCCCTGCCGCCATATACTCGGACAACGGCACTAATTTTGTTGGCGCAGGTCAGTTGCTCAAGAAAGAGCGGCAGGAATTCTTAAAATAACTCAGAAGCACGGTTATTGCTGCAAATAGTTTTCAAAACTTAGTGTGGCATTTTATTCCACCCGGAGCTCCACAAATGGGAGGATTGTGGGAAGCTGGTGTTTAAAGCCTTAAAAGCCATCTTAAGAAATCTGCGTACACAAAACATACTTTTGAGGAGCTATTTACCTTATTAGCCAGGGTAGAAGGATATCTAAACTCGAGACCACTCAGTCCATCAAGCGAAAATCCTCAGGACTTAAATCCATTAACCCCGGATCATTTTTTGATAGGTTCACCTTTGCTAACACCTGCTGAACCCGATTGTAGTAATGGAAACATTTCTATGGCAAACAGATGGCAAAAATTGAGAATTCAGCATCACTATTTCTGTAGAAGATGGAAAGATGAATATCTCAAAGAATTACATAAAAGATTTAAGTGGAAGTACCCTAGAAGAGAAATTACAGTTAATGATTTGGTTGTTATTAGACAGGACAATTTGCCACCAAACGAGTGGTTAATGGGGCGAGTTATTAAAAATTTTCCGGGTTCCGATGGATGAGTTCGAGTCGTAGAACTCCGGACTACAACAGGAAGTTTGACTCGTCCTATAACGAAAGTTGTCGTGCTACCCGCTAGTTAGTCTAATACTACTATTCACACCTTAATATTATACACTTGCCCAATACTTACTAACCCATTTTACTAATTAAAATAATGTTTCTACTTATTAACTCATTACACTTCACTTAGACTCAACCCTAATACACTAATAATTATTTTCATTACTCATTCAATAAAATTTCACTCATTAATATCTTTTATAAAACAACAAAGTTAATGTGAAAAATAGTGAATAAAGAGTTTTAAAAATAAACGTATTATTATAAAAAAAAGAAGTAAATTTGAAAAGTTTAATTGAATTATTAATACTTACCCCTGAATACTTACCTACAATTGGAGAATAATTTAAGCTTATTAATACTTACCCTAAATAACTTATCTACTCATAACCTAAAATTAAGAATTTATGTGTATATAACCTTTTACTTGTACTTAAAAAGAAACCATAAAAGGACAATAAACTTCTATACGTTTTATAACGTTTTGAAAAAAGACTAGAAATTTCTACTTATTTACTTGGATAATATCGCTTAACCAAGAAGTGAAATAGTGTTGTCACCCTCTAGCTCGTTTAAACAGCAATTATAAAATTGTACAAAAATACATAAAAACTCCGAGTCGATGGTTTTAATTTCCCGGAGGACCTTTTCCCATTAAACAAATTTTTTCTTTTTCTTAGAGTCAAAATGGCTTTCATTTTGCAAACGTGTTGTTAACAAAAGCTGCTTCCACTCAAAAGTCCACTTTTTGTCCCTGAAGATATAAATAAATTCTGTTTAAATAATAATTAAATCTAAAAGAAAATTTTCTTACTTTTCTTTCGCCATGATTAATGTGCTTGTAATTTATTTTGCACTAAATATCAAGAAAGCCATAACAAAATTAGTGATGCCTCAGTTTGCTTTTGTTTGCGTATCAATAACTTTTATTGTACATTTAGGGATGCGTAACATTGTTAATGTTTTAATGGTTGCGTTTAGGAATGCATGACTTTGTTAAGTTGCATTGCAAATGACGTTTTGGAACTCACCCTTAATATTCAATACTTTGTTAACTTTTTTTTTGCTGAACACATCGTAGTATACTTTTTATCAAATGTTTTAAAAGTCGGGTTCAATATTGTACCACTCTTTTTTTAGTGCTTCCTTCTTTAATTCTGTCCACATATATTCAATAACATTCAAGTCGGGAGATTGGGGAAGAGTCTCCATTACTTTTGAGTAAATATATAAAAGCACATTTCGTGCATTTCCAAATTTATCTTTCGGCACTTTCCTTAAAAGTGTATATTTCCAAATTTTACTTAATAATTATAAAAAAAAATGTAAGAGAATAACCTTTTAACGACTATATTAATGTAAATTAAAACAAGAATTCAATAAAAGGATATGCAATGCAACTTGAGTTGGAAAAGTGTAATTTGAATATTTCGTTTACCATCCCTGATAAAACATAAAAATAAAAAGAAACACGTAAAAAACAAGAGAAATGTATAGCAAAATAAAAATTAAAAAAAATGTAAACAAATTTTGACACAAAACATGATAAACACGCACACCAATAAAACTATCAGCTGAACTCCTGCATGTACTTGTTATCGATATACTTTGAATAGTACTTACCTTCGACCAGAATGACGCACCTTTATTTGCATGTTCTTAAGTAAAATCATATCTCAGTTTTTTCATTTTCTCAGATATTAATAGTTTTGGCGGCAAGTCCTTCCGTGTAAAGTTTCGGCGGACTGTATTCCTGCAGGGTGTCGTCTGTACTTTTTAGCATTTTGTATACCTGCAGATGTCCCACTACGTACAACTTAGTAATTAAAAAGACAATCAGCGGCAGGAATGCAACAATAGGTGTCGTACTAAGCACCACATATAGTTACATATATACGGTGAAGGGTATATATGATTTATCACAGCCGAATGCAGCACTCTTTTGAACCGACTTCAAGAAAGAAGTAGGTTAACAATTTTTTTTTTTTGTTTGTGCCTGCAGAACTCAGTCATTTCTGAACCGATTTTGAAAATTTTCGGTAAAATAATAGATTTTGCTTACAGATTGGTCCCGTTTTAAAAACACTTCATAGTCGTAAAAACTAAAGGGTGTCCCCATACAACATACATATTTTTTATGTGTATTATGAACTGTAAAGGGCACTTCTGAAAAATTTTAAATGACTGCGTGTTACTGTAGCTCCCAATAACAAAAAGTTATAAAAAAATAAATCTGAAAATTAAAGGGTGTCCCCATAATTGATGTAAATTTACTTATATGGGCCTACCTTTTAACCCGTTATAGAAAAATGCTTGAAAATTGGACAGAATGTCGATTGGTATGGCCGATATAGTAACAGGTATTAATATTAAAAATAATAAATTTAAGAGTACCCCAATAGTTCATTTAATTAGATGAATATGGCCATACTTTTAAACAGTTGTATACAGACGATTGAAATTTACAAAGAACCTGTATTACTAACTCCAATATAACAACAAGTACAAAATTTGGATTTGGAAATAAACGGGTGTCCCAATAGTTGATGTAATTTGGTGTATGTGGTCGAACTTTTGAACCCGTATAGACAGAACGCTGAAACTTAAAAGGGCCTAGTATTTTTAAGTCCGCTATATCAGCGAGTTTATACTTGTCCCATAATTGATGTAATTTGTTTTATATGGCCGTATTTTTTGAACCGTTATATACAAACACCTGAATTTTATACAGAATGTACACTACTTTGTTTGGTATAATAAGTATAAAAATTTTAAATTATAAATTAAAGAGATGTATTTGGGCAAACTGTTGAACCGTTATATACCAACGGTTCAAATTAACACAGAACCTGATTGCTAAACCTACTACAACAGCAAGTATATAATTTGAATTTGAATAATTTATGTGGCCATTCTCTTGAACCGTTATAGGCAGACAGATGAAATCTGTTTTGAAGCCTGTTTTTTGTGCAAAAATTATTAAAATTATTTATGACAATTTGCAATAATTCAATTGTAGTTTGAGCCTTTTGTACAATTTTTAAGAAATTAATTATCCATATTCTGTTTGGCTTCGTCAACACATGACGACGTCGTTTTTCTTTGTTTGTTGAAAACGATATTCCCGTTGTCAATATTGTCATTAATCGATGACTGTCGACATATGTTTGGTATTTTCTATGAACGATTGATGTTGATGTTGCCGCTTAGTTTGTCGTCTCCATATTTGATGTTGAGTTGTGTTATGCGCAAAAGAAAATTTAAAAAAAATGTGAAAGTGTACAGCAATATTTAAAATAATAAAATAAGAAATATACAAAATAACAAAACAGAAATGGAAAAACTATAATTACCAACTTCTGCCAATTTGAAAAATTAGTGGAAGAGTTAGAAAAATCCATCCCAATGAAAAAGAAGCAGTAAGTGAAAGGCAGGATTTTGTCGGACCGATAAATGGATTTGCATTATAAAAACTTCACTTTTAATTTTTTTATCTATTAAATATTATTATTATTAATAATAGCAATAAAAATTTGGAAGTTTTAATAATATAAAGCTATTTACCAGGCAAAATCCTACCTTTAAGTAACGGCAAGTTGTAATAATGGACCTTAGAAAATTTATTTTAATAGTTTGTAGTTAGTTTTATGGTTTTGCTCATTTTTTTTTCACAACACTTACTAAAGACAATAGAAACAACTGACTCAAATATTAAATATGTGTGTTTTATTTTTATAACGGTTCAGCAGTTTGGTCATATACATTAAATTACGTCAACAATTGTAGCACATTTTAATTAATAATTTTAATTTAATTTTATTATACCACATTTTCAGGTTTTTATATATAACGGTTCAAAAGATAGGGCCATATAATTTATAACTTTAAATTATACTTCTATTATACCAGATTTTTAAATTTTTATATAAAACGGTTGAAAAGATAGGGTCATATAGGTCTAATAACGTCAAATGTAGGAACACCCTTTAATTTATAAATTCAAATTGTATATCTGTTGTTATAGGGGCTTAGCAATACAGTTTTCATTTAAATTTTAGATGTCTGCTTATAACGGTTGTAATGTTTTAGGCATACATCAAATTAGATTTTATTAGAACACCCTTTAATTTCCAAATACAAATTTTATACTTCTTGTTATAGTGGACTTAGCAATACAGGTTCTTTGTATTTTTCAATCGTCTATCTACAACTTTGTAGGCTCATGTACATCAAATTAAATGAGCTATTGGAATGGTTCAATAGATAGGCCCATATAGGTAAATTAATGTCAACAATTGGGACACCCTTTAATTTTTAAGTTCCTTTTTCTATTCCTTTTTGCTATTGCGAGATATAGTGACATAATTTTTTTTTAATTTTAAAGTGGTGCCCCTAACGGTATATAATACACGTAAAAGAGATGTATGTTGTATTTGGACAAGCTGTCCTACGTCCTCAAGTTTTATGCCCTTCACCACAAAAAGTGGAAAAAGGGTATATCTAAGTTTGGCATTCCGTTTGTAATTTCTACAATATCCATTTCCGACCCCATAAAGTATATACATATATTCTGAATTCTTATGCATTGCAAAGTCGATTAAGCTATGTCCGTCTTTCCGTCCGTGTAAGAGTTGAAATCAGGTTTACTAAGGCACTAGATCAGCTAGAGAAAATTTAAATACGCCAATCGATCCACGTCCTTCGAGGCAGCGGGCTAAACACCACGGTCTGTAGACAAAAGCATAAATTGTGAATTATGCCATCCCTCCAAAACCAGTAAAATGTGGACACACTCCCACAAAACTTGTCTAAGTAAGAATATCCAATTTGTAGCAGTCGGATTGTGCACGACAAATCATCTACTTATATCTTTTCTGTTACTACTCGTTCGAAAAGTTCTGAAACAACTGCAATACAACCACCTATTACACAAAACTCATAAATTTTAGCCGAGGAGGCATCTGCTGTAGTTCTTCTCTTATGTAGTTCTTCTTCAGCCTGAAGAATAAGTACAAACATTTTTAATGCTAAGCCAGACAATTACAAACCAAACTACATACAGCCTCAAGCAAAAAACTTAAATGTCAGTGCACAAAGATATCAAATCCAACCATCTACAAAAATTCTTTCCAACCTAGCCGAAAATAAATATAAAACAACCTTGAATGTTTCAAACCAAGATCCAGAGAGGTTTCTTATGAAGAAGCAAGAATATATGCGAAGCTTGTGAGGATTTTTTTGTTAGCGTATCAGCTTTGTATTTAGCTTCTTTTAAACCCAAAGTCTGTTCTGGTGGGAATTGTTGTAATGGAGCTGGCTATAATTTGTTTGTTTTTACATTTATCTTATTTATAAATTCTAATTTCCGGCTTACATAGGTATTTTTAACGCCATCTCCTGCAAACCACTGAATTTGATCATTGTACTTCTATCACTAATTTGACGTATATATTATTATTTTTTTCGTACAATTAAAGAATTGTTGGAAATAAAACTGTAAAATCGCACCACTTGAGGTATATTTAAAGCTGCTGAAGCATAATTTTACCATATTTATACGCTTCACCACAATAGGGTCAATTTTTTTTCTCGACAACGACGAATTCTAAGAAGATTTTTCAAAGAAACCTTATGTCTAAAATCAAAATCGAGCTTTCGATTTTGAACGAGAAAGTTTTGTTTTCAAATGCATATTTCGTTTCTAAAGTAGTATAGATGTAGGGATACTGGCTTAAGGTATTTTTTAAGAGAGGATTTTAAAAAGACTGAAAAATGGAGAGACTGAAATGAAATTATGTTTAAGGGCGTGGTAATGAATATGATTATGAAAATTTAAAACAAAAAAACTTAAATTCACGGAGAAAATTAAAGAATTTGTATGCAATAAGATAATTTTTTTCAAGAGTAATTGCAACTAATTGCTTAAAAGAAAAACTCGTTAGAAAAGAGGGTTGAAATGTTTTGAAAATGGTAAGAATGTATGAGCGTGCTGATCTTTTGTGTGTGGATAGAATGGGAAAAACATAATCTCTATTTGTAATAATATAGTGTATAGATGAAACTGAAAAGTGGGCAGACAAAAATAAAATTTATTTTTGAGTGCTGAGATATGTTGTAAATTTAAACGTGTGGCTATGATCTCAATTATGAAAATTTATCATATCCATACATATAAAAAATGTTAACAAGTGTTAGGAAATATAAACAATCTAGGGGTCACTGAATTTTGATTTTCATTAAGCAGAAGCAAAATCTGATAAGAATGTTTAGTATGTTTAGTTTATGTACATGAAAAGAATAAAAATCAGTAAAAGCGTGGGTGTATATAGACAGGCAGATAATAAAAATTAAGAATTTGGGTTTAATAAATTTTCTAAAAATGCAACTAATGGCGGTTATCGATAAATAGATAAGTGTGACAATGAGATTAAGGTTTAGTGCAATGTGCGATCATAAGTATACGAATAGAATAGATAGAAGAGAATTTTGTATTTGTAAAATATACTGTTATGTACTTGTTATGCTAAACATGTTGATAAGAAATCTTTAGGTTTTGGGTTAGGTACAATGGTGTCTTTTTCCAATGCTGATAATGCTACACAAAGGAGTAGCGAAATATTGAAAAAATAAAAAGGCCTTGTGCTTAAAAAATAAATTAAAATATAATTATAATTTTATTTTAGAAAATTCTAGTGTTCGAAAATTTTCATTTTCGAAATTTTACTTTATTTTCGGCTTTTTGGTTCTTTTTAATTAATTTCTATCAAATTTCTAGCACAAAAAAGCAACAACAAATGTACAAGACGAGTTACAAGTAGAACGACAAAGAAAAAAGCTTTAAGTTGAGTGTGAACTTCGTCTCACCAAATTAACATTAAGATTAGTTGGTTAAATAGATGATGTTTACGATGTACATAACATAAGCTAGATAGGTGCAAAGAATGCTAATGAAGGATGTGGCGGTCCAGAAAATGCTGCATTTGATTCTGCTAGCGTCTAATTTTTCTTGTTTTCTTTGGAATTGGTATGTGTGGATGTTATTTCTTTCATAAAAGAAAACTGAAAGTGATGAAAATTATCGAGAAGTATAAAAAATTATTCAACCTATTGTCATCAACTTCCATAAATCAGAAAGAAGAGTAATAAAGACAAGACAAAAAATAAAATATATATTTATTTAACTACATTACATTTACATAGAATTATTATAATTTAGTTTACCAACTTTTACATGTGTTATTAGTAGTAGTAGTACATAAGTATTACAAATCTTCTTTAAAAAGCGATTTTTGAAATGGAAAAATCAACAGCTAACAATTAACCTTCAAGGAGAATGAATAGTATAATAAAAAATACAGTGTAGTCAGGAGCGTCAACCTAAAATCTATGATGTTGTGTTTGAGATGGAGTACTTTCTCAACTTAAAATTAAAAATTTCCTCCGGCTTTTCAACTCTCCATAGATTTAAGCCTATGATGTGGTTCCATTATAAGAACAAGCAAATTATTGGATTTGGACAAGAAGATTGGCTACACCTAATGAGTTATAAGGACTACATTATCAGCACGCTTAATTAACTTAATTTAAAATACAAGCGGTGTTTAGCATTTTATTAAATGCTAAACACCGCAAGGAAAATATAAAAATTAATCTTGAAACATGGAAATTTATAACTATGATAGGAGTGTTTTTAACATCATTACATTGCTGGAATGGTATTCTAAGGAAGCATATATTGCATTTTTATTATAAACTAGCAGACCCGGCGAACTTCTCCTCGCCCCAACTTTAAGCATTTAGACAAACTTTAGAGTAATGATAGAACTTTTATTTTTTCATTTGGAAAGCAATTAAGGAATAATTTCACACAAAATTTCGTACTAAAATACGAACAACTCACAAAAGATTTTACAGAATCGGCTCATCCATTTTTCACACAAACGTATCCAACGGGGAGATAAATAAATCAATCCTTTGGATGCTGCTTGTAAAATTGCTTATTCACAGAACTCTGATATTAATAAACGTTATCAAGCTGATAGAGAACTAGTTGATAAAGCTTGGAAGAGAGTTAAAGCTAAGAATAGAAACCTTTTTCGCAATGCAATTAAATCAGCTATTTAGGTCCTTAGAAGAGAAAAACCAACAAATGTTAAAAAGGCAATAAAAACTGCAAAAAAAGTTATTGATGAATCTTTTCTTGGCAAAAATCAGAAGTCAAAATTCCAAGATTTATTACCGTTCCCAAAATTGGGGGTGTTCTACCGCTTGTACCTATACTTACAGTACTTGGAGCATTAGGTGCTTTAGTTGCTGGTGGCTCGTCGATTGCTAAGATTATTACTACAGCTAAAAATAGTAAGCAGCAACTCGAGGAGAATAGGTGTCTTAATAGCTATAGCAATGTTTAAAGGTCTCTATGGAATATTTTATAATAAAAAACATCAAAAAACTAATACAGCAGCTAGCCAATAGACCGCTTAGTGATTGGGATTTGAAAAGGTTTGGAAAAAAGTATATTCCTTGTTTCAGGGAATATATATATGTTCCCTAAAAGTCCACACCAAACTGAATGCGTAATAATCAATTTCGGCTCTCATAGAGAAAATGGTACACATTGGGAAGCTTATTATAAAGATAAAGATTATGTGAAATATTTCGACAGTTTTGGAAATCTTCAACCACCCTTAGAAGTATTAAGATATTTAGGAAATAATATAAAATACAACTCATATGAAAGTAGACAGTAGTAAACCTCGGGAGCCAAAAAATTAGAACTCTATTTCAACTGTTTCACTGAGAACAGGGTGGTCCAAAATGGGCTTTTTCAGAATTTAGTAAATTTATGATATTTTTAGTTAATTTTTAAAGCTTAAATGATCATAACTTTTTTGTTTATCAAGATTTTTGTGTTGTAACTTAACTTATTTCCTATTACTGGTAAAGAAATTGAAGCTCTATTGTTTTCAGAACAATTTAAATATTTTTTTTTTAAAAAAGGTCAAATTTCTCGAAAATTTCCTACTTCATAGAGCACAACTCCTGTGAGTCAAGCTGAGTCAAAACACAAATTTACTATTATGTAGTCCTAACTCTCCCCTTCATTCCTATATATATATACATGTCCATGCATCGGGACTGCACTTTTTGAGCTACAGCAAGGTAAGATATTCGGTACAAATGCACGTCATATTTTTTGAGAAGTTAGTCCACATAGAAGGGTGTATTAAAATTTTGACAAAAATGACAATAGAACTCTCAAATTATGTGGTATCTGGCAATTCATTTGGAAAAGGTAAAAATGATTTTATTGCCATCATAACTTAAATACCTGAAAATTGCAAATAAATTTAAAACCAATGGAAATAACTGGTAAAACCAAGTACCTGTTATATTATTACCGGTACCTGTTAACTCTCAACTCATATGGTATCTAGCAATTCATTTGGAAAAGGTAAAAAATGATTTTATTGCCATCTAATATTACACAACTTAAATACCTGAAAATTCCAAAGAAATTTAAAACCAATGGAAATAACTGGTAAAACCAAGTACCTGTTATATTATTACCAGTACCTGTTAACTCTCAAATTATGTGGTACCTAGCAATTCATTTGGAAAAGGTAAAAAATGATTTTATTGCCATCTAATATTACACAACTTAAATACCTGACAATTGCAAATAAATTTAAAACCAGTGGAAATAACTGGTAAAACCAAGTACCTGTTATATTATGTTTTAAAGAGGAAAAAAAGATCATGTTGAAACTTCGAGCAATAGTATATTAATCCATGCATTCATTGTTTTTTTTCTTCATTATTGTTTAAACAATGGCTAAATTCAGTTATAGTGTTCTATCTGATATATATTTTGAACAGAAAGATGAAAACGACATTATTTTACATATAATGAATAATCCATTCTTCAAAATATGCGACAAACAAGAAATTAAAATTCATAACTTAAAAATAAAAAACTTTTTAAATACTTTAAAAAAACGGTACAATCAATATTCCAGAAACAAGGAATTATTTTACTCACGCAACCAAGAGTGGCTAAGAAAAAAACTTATTTTTAAAAAGCCATCAGTAACTACCATGGAAACTAGAAAAGGTGGTCGACTAGCAAAGCCAATTGATAATTGTAGTGAAAGATCACGAAGATGCAAGCTTAAACATTTCAATGAAGAAGTTTCTTGTAGCATCATAAAGGATTCATTTCTGCATCAAATTCAACCATCGAAAACTAAAAAGAGTGAAATTGCTATCATTAAAAAAATAGTGGAAGCAAGCCCCAGACGCACAAAAAGGATTTTAGAAAGTATTCCGACACCAACTGATGAAAATAAATTTACTCCAGAAGAAGCATTTGCACTATTTTTGGATTTAAAAATGACTAAAAACCAATAAACAGAATTGCGGAAGCGAACCAATGAAAAAAATTGTGGAATTTTTCCATCATATCGAGATATAGTTTCTGTCAAAAAAGATTGCTTACCTTCACCAACTGCTATTAGTGGTTCTTCAAGTTCAGCAGAAATAAAATTGCAGGATCTTCTTGAACACACTGCAGAACGATTATTAAAGACATTTGATGTTGACTATTTAAAGAAGTCAAAAATTGCAGCATGACTTTAATTTTTAAATGGGGATATGATGGGTCCTCTGGCCAGAAACAATATGATTTCATTCGTTCAATTACGTTTAACAAAAACTTATTTTGGTTCAGAACCGTCAACTAGTAGAGCTGCAGAGATAGATGTATGGAAGAATGAAATTCCCTCGTCAATAAAATTTTGTAGACCAATAAAGTTTTCTTACAAAAAAGAAACTAAAGATGTCATAACTGAAGAAGTTGGCAAAATAAGAGATGAAATTAAAGAACTTCAACCAGTGATATTTGAATTTAATGACCAATGCATCGAAGTTAACTTTAAAATGTCACTTACAATGATCGTTGGAAAAGTTACACAAGCTTTAACCGAAACAAAGTCTTGCTCTTAAAAATAAAACAGCAATTTAAACCATATCAAAACTTTGGTCTCTTATTGCTTACAAATGGGCGAAAAATTTGATGCATATAATGACTCCGTATTACAAATTTCTGATCGCTTACAAAATCCCATTGATCAGTTGGAACTGATCGAAATAATAAAGCGTAATTTAAAACCTGATATTCGAAAAGAGTTGTTACATTTTAAAATTGAATCTACTTCTCAATTAAGAGAATTCGTTCGAAACCATGAGATCCTTGAAGATGAATTAGAATCCCGAAAGCTGAATAGAAATGTAATTCCCTAAAGAATAGTTTCTGAAATTGGGACAGAGAGTGCAGAAGAGGAAAACTTCGATCCTATTGATGAAGTTATTGATATTGTTTGTTGGAACTGTTTAGAAAAAGGTCACCGTTTCGAAAATTGCTTGGGAGAACGCAAATATATTTAAACCAAATTGTACATAGTGCAATAGGTTTCCAAAAAACTACCAGTCCAACAACCGCCACAAACAATTTTAATCCAAAGCGACCCAGATGTAAAGGTTGTTGGATGTCAAACAGATTATTGTGCTAATGTTCCGAATGGATTGGTAAAAATCTTATTCCAAAATATTTAAAACCATATCACGTAAGACTTGAGGAATATGAAGAAGCCAGAGTTAAAATTTTTAATAATGAAATTATTCAACCCAAGTTAAGAGAAGCACTAAAAGATTAAGGGGGTATTAGAAAAAAGTAATTAAAATTCGTAAATTTTATTGTTCAGCTGTATTATCTAATATTAACAAGTTTGATATACGACCTTTTACCATCGTTAACATTTTTCATGAAAATGTTGTTGGTTTATTTGATACAGGTGCTACTATTTCTTGTTTTGTTGGGAATTATGCCAAAACTTTCTTAGAAAAAGGAGAACATAATTATAATAAATTTAAAATTACGTTAAAAACTGCCGATGGAACCAACCATTTTGCTGAGGGAAGCGTCACCACCTTAGTCAAGTTTCGGGAGGTAACCAAACGTTTGAAATTTTTAATTGTTCCGTATCTGACTCAAAATTTATATTAAGGCGTGGATTTTGTGAAAACTTTTGGTTTAGAAAAAGACTTGTTTCTAGAAAATTTTGATAACAAATCGAGGCACAAAATGGAAGAAGTCGAGTTAGATACTAATTTTCACCAAATAAATAAAGATCTATTTATTCTATTGAATGCTGCCATAACCTCTTCTCCGTCATACTCAAAAGAACGGTTAGGTAGAACGACTCTCGTGACTCATAACATAGACACTGCAGATAGTAAACCCATAAAACAGAGATGTTTTCTAGTTTCACCTGCAGTTGAAAAACTTTTATTTTCCGAAATAGATCGTATGCTACAATTAGGAAAAATCGAAGAGTCCCAAAGTCCGTGGTCATCGCCTGTGGCGCTGGTGCAAAAGCCAGGTAAGGACAGACTTTGTTTAGATGTCAGGAAGCTTAACAGTGTACAGTAAAGGATGCTTATCCCTTGCCTCTTATCGACGGAATTTTCAGCAGGCTTCCAAAGGCTAGATTCATCACGAGTCTAGACCTAAAAGATGTCTTCTGGCAAATTCCATTGGATGATAGGTCAATAGAAAAGACAGCTTTTACTGTACCGGATCGACCTTTGTATCACTTTATAACTATGCCTTTTGGCTTGTGCAATGCTCCGCAGACGATGTCCCGACTAATGGACAAAGTAATTCCTGCAAACTTGCGTACCCAAGTTTTTGTTTATTTAGACGATTTGCTTCTTATTACGGAAACTTTTGAAGAACATATCTTACTTTTGCATGAAGTTGCCTTATGCATTAGATAAGCGAAGTTAACTATCAAAATAGAGAAGAGCAAATTTCTTCTTAACGAGGTGAAGTATTTAGGCCATATTATCGGCCACGGCACGATTAAAACTGACCCGGACAAAGTACATCCAATCCGAGATTTAAATTGCCAACATCCGTTCGACAGCTTAGTAGGTTTTTAGGTATCTGTGGATGGTACCGACGTTTTGTCCGAAATTTTGCAACCTTGACAACGCCCTTAACTGACATGTTACGAAAGAACAGAAATTTTAAATGGTCTGAAGAAGCTAAATCTTTTTATAAACTTTTTTTTTAACAATTTTGAAACTATAGTTCACACAACTATTTCATTTTGTTTGAAGAAGAATAAATCTACTGATGCCTTAAAAAGCCTGATTGTTAAATTATTGTGCAAATTACGAGCAAACGTAAAACTCTCGAGTGACATTTTTAACTTGCCTATTGTTGGATGTTGTGTGGTTGGGCCACGTGCCAGGTAACCCACTCGAGAGTATCATTTTAAAATCCAGTCGGAAATTCTCCGAAACCGGAACTCGTTTTGTTTTTTTATTTAATTTCCGTCAAACATCTACACATAACTAAACAAAAAAAGGCCTTTATGACGGATGGTAGGATTTGTCCTTAGGACAGCCCAGTATGGACAAAGCCTAACCAAAATCTTTTTTTCTTTTTCTACAAGATTTCTGTCGTTGCATCTTTAATTTTTATAATACTCTAAAAGTAAAACAAAATCTTAACTAAATAATTTTCTTAATTAGCTTAATATGCTCAAAATATCAAAATCTTCGTAATTAAAAATTAAGCTTTAAAGTTTCGACATGATTATAAAACCTAATTTAGTTCAATAAGGCAATTTTAAATCTTGCCTATAAACCTAGAATTATGTATAGGTGCAAAAAAATTAATTTTTATCTTTATTAATTATTGTAAATATTAAGCAAAAAAACAAAAGAACTACAAATTTTTTTGTAAAGAAATGTATCTAATACTAAACTAAGATGTGAACCGGCTCCAATTAGTACAACAAGCAGAAGGCCTTCAGTATCGTTGGAAGCGAGACTCTACTGTAACTCATGTTTACATTTATTTATATATTTTTACTACTCATTATCATTTACTACATTCATTCATACTTTGGTTCTTAAATTATTTTTAGTCTTATTTTTTTTTTTTTTTTTACCACAAAGAAATTTTATTGCAAGAGAAGAAAAAGAGAGCAACAAAAATAATATCAATAACATGAGTTTTTTAAATTGAGTTTCATCCGCTCACTGTCTGTTTTAAGATTTCTTTGCTATTATTTGTTAACATAAGTAAAAAAAAACCAACAAAAAAACCTCTAAAAAAAGTATTGTAAATAAGTAAATAACATCATTATGTTAGTTAATTAAGACCGATTTAATTTTGAATTAAAAGTAATTTATAACTCTGTTATGAAAGGAAAAAAAAATTACTAATTTGTAAATTTTATTAAATGTAGAACTTCAGATGCGGAAGTAAGGTAGGATGCTTTAGGGTTTTTTTTTTCAAATATTTAATTTCAGCCAAGAGAAAGAACCATGGTTGGGTGGGCAAATAAGCATAGCTTTAACATCCAAGCTAAAAAGAGAGAAAAAAAATGAATAAATAAAGTATAAAGAATAACGAGGTATAACATATTATTTACATGGATTTAGTTTTTATTAATTTTTCAAATAAAAGGGCAATTAAATCGCGCGAATTTTGTTTTCGTTTACGTCATTAAAAGAAAAAAACACGTTTAAGCTTATTTTAATCAAACAACTTTATTCATTAAGATGGATTCCAAGACTGAACTTATTTTATAATTAACAATTACAAATAACTTATTCTAGACAATGATGGTGTTGATTCAGCACTATGATATTGGTTAATAATTCGACCTAATTTGTTAACTGTTGCAATTCCTAGAATTGCAACCGGAAATTAGTAAATTTTATTGATTTAGTTTGCAATTATGGCCTAATTTGTTAACTGTTGCAATTCCCAGAATTTCGACCGAAAATTAGTAAATTTTATTGATTTAGTTTGCAATTATGATATTGCTTATATTGCAGTTTTATTTATTTTTATATTTTTTATAAATTCGTCAATAGGGTCTGTGTTTATATATGTGTTTGTATATGTGACTTCTCCCCCCTTAAAAGTAGAATTATCCTGAATTCTTTTATTTAAAATTATTTTTATATGTTTGTGTTTTAAGATTACAAAAATTAAGATCATAATTAGTATTATTGCTAGGACAAAACTGAATCCATGAGATACATTAGTATGAAATTTGAGTTTATTAATATTTTGTATGTTGTTTTTGTTTTCTTCCATTATATCACTAAATGTTATTATTATTATTATTATTTTTTTTTTTTTTGTAATATTTCTTATATTTTCATTTTTACTTATTAATATTTTCGTTTCATCTTTTTCAAAGTAATTAGAAAAATAGTAATCTTTAATTTTTAATAACCAGTTATTAAATTGTATTACATAATTTCCGTTTACTACAGTTTTATTTTTATTACAGGTATGTTGAACTGATATATTGATTGCATTTTTAATAATTATTGTCTATTGGTACGAGTATTACTTCAAAATCTGTACTTTTTATTATTTTACAATTTTCTTTTAATACACAGTTTGTGCTAGGTTTAAAACAGCCAAAGTAGTCGCAATTTTAAAACAGAGAAAGGACGCAAAATCAGCTAAAAAGTTATCGTCCAATAAGCATGCTGAATGGCTTAGATAAAGTTTTCGAAAAAATCGTGTTACAGAGAATAAATGAATACACCGAAACTAATAGCATAATACAAAAAGAGCAATTTGGTTTTCGAAAAGAACATTCAACTGTGCACCAAGTAAAGAGAATTGTAAACTTTATCTCAAATAACAAAAGTAACCAAAAAAGTACTGTAATAGTGATGTTAGACGTAGAAAAAGCCTTTGATTCTATATGGCACAATGGCTTAATTTTTCAACTCCATAAGTTCGGTTAGCCGATTTACATACAAAAGATGGTACAAAGTTTTCTGAATGAGAGATCCTTTGTAATGAATATTGATACTAAATACTCCACCCAGCGCAATAACCCTGCGGGAGTTCCCCAGGGCTCGGTGTTATCAGCTGTTTTGTACTCAATATATACATCGGATTTTGAAATAATCAAAGATCAATCAGTTGCACTGTACGCAGACGACACTGCCATAATAAGAACAGTTAAAGTTTCCAACGCTATAGTCAAAAGAATCAAAAAAGTTCTTTTACATGCTCAAAAATATTTAAAAAAATTAAAATAAATGAAAATAAAACTCAAACAATAATAAATTCCTTCAATAAATCACCGAAAAGAATACCCTCAATACCACTTTCTGTGGAAGGAGGTGCAATTCCTCTCCTTGATACCATTAAATATCTTGGAATTGAATTAGATAAGAAACTGACTTTCAGACATCATGTTCTAAGAACCTTTGAAAAGGCAATTAAATGTGGAAGAGCCCTTTTCCCATTATTAAATCGAAAATCAACTTTAAATTATAAAAACAAAATCTTACTGTATAAAATGTGCATACGGCCTATTATGACATATGGGTGTAAAATTTGGTCAAATAAATGTGCCAAGACCTATCTAAAGAAGCTGCAAATAATCCAGAATAAAAATTTAAAAATCATTTTTAATTTACCCAGAAGATACTCAACAAGTAGACTGCATCAAAATTTTCAACAAGATTTGCTTAAATCAGTAATATCTAATTTAACAAAAAAGTACGAAATAGAGCTTCAAATTATGATATAATAAGGAATTTGTAATATTAATTTTTTCTTCAACTTCAGTAATGAAGCTTATAGAAGGATTACTTCAGACTTTCTTTAAATCTTTACTAGGTTTTTCCCTATCTTTTTTTCCTATCACTGCGTTAATGTAAATACTAAAATTAAGATATTTTTACTCAATAAATTAAGTACATATTTGTTGCAAGACTTAATTAAGTAAGATCTCGAAAAACGAAATTATTGTAAATATTTTTAATTTATTATGATAGTTATAATAAATAAAAAGACACATATTTTTGGAACTGCTTTTTCCATTGAATGATTAATAATTTTGTTTAGTTCGATTAAATAAAAATCTATTGCAGAATGTTTTTCCATTACACAACTTGTATCTAAATCGATTGTCATCTTCCTGATTTAAGACTACAATTTGTATTGCGTTATGGTCGCTGTCGTAATCTAAGTTCTTAAGGCAGTTTATTGTATCATTCTCTTTATGTATTATTAATCGGAAGTCAGCAATACATATGTCTAAATAAGAACCACAACGGGGGTATGAAGGAAAAGCTGAGGCATATAGGCTACATCTATATTGAATTTCATTTGCAGATAGCCATTTTTTTTAAATCTTACCTTTTGTGTTGTTAGATGGATTCTCCTAATCTAAATGTTTACAATTTAGATCTCCCGCCAGTACGTAATAGTTCTTGGAATTTTGCAAGTTTAGCGATTGAAAAAGCTGTATTAACTATATTTTTAATTTAACATTATTATTACCCGACGGATAATAAGATGATATTATAAATTATGTTTTATTTGCAAGAAGTGGTATTTTCAAAATACACGTTTATAATGCTTTAAAGGCATTTATAATGTTATTGGTATATATTTTATATCTTGTTTTATTAATATACCCGTTCCACCTCCACTATTACTGACTAGGTCCTTGTGTATAAATTGGTACCCATTGAAATTAATCTTATGTCGGTTGTTTAGTTTTGTCTCATTCCAAAGAACTAAGTCTGTCTATTCGGGACCCATGCTAGGAGAATGTGTATACCTTTCAACGACTTCTGCAGAAGTTGTCAGGACGAGGAGGACGAGGAGGAAGAGGAGACGGTGAAACACCTCCTTTTTCAATGCCCTGCGCTAGGGTAAATACGGCTAAGACATCTCGGTCAGCGGTACTATGAGGACCTATCTGATATATCGTCAATGGGTCCAGGTAGTATTAGTTCCTTCTTGGTAGCTTACAGGACCACAACGGGACACTGTGACTCATTCAGGGGATGAGCGCATACTTTGGTCGACTGATCTCACTTAGCGGATTTTTTCTGCATTTTTCTTGGACCATCCCGATGTGTTTTCTGTCTTTCCCTTTCTGTCTCTCTCTCTCTGTCTCATCTCTTCATCCCCATTTCTCTTTCTCTCTCTAATTTCTAGCTTAATCTTCTCTCTCTGTTTATTCCTCTTTCTCCCTGTTACCTGCTGTTAGCACAGCTGGAACGCTTTTCAAAAGTATTACGAATTTTGGAACAGCGCACACGAAAAGCTTACGTTTGTTACCAGACGGCTGGAAGGAAAGTGCTGAACTTTCAAGGTAAGGTTTAAGAGGTTGTCTGCGATTATGAAAAATGCCGGAGCAATGACACGATAATATGAGCTCGTGTTTCTGACACTACGCCGGGAATATTTACATGCTGAACTTTTAAGGAAAGTCTTAAAAGACTATTTGAGTTTTTGGACCAATGCCGCACCAATTCAAGCAAACATGAGTTCTAAATACCTGGGGTAGGCTTATCAACTGTTCATATTTAAGAAGTTATGATTCATGTTTGTAGTTTAATAAAATTTCAAATTCCAGATATAACCAGAAAGAGATAGCATTATAAACAAGTAAAAGTGCTATAGAAGTACTACATATATATTATTTTACATAAAAATGTCATCGGCTTTTAATGGGTTAAGTATTTTTACAAATTTCTAGTATTTCTTTAAAGAAATCGGTCCATGTCGTTCGAGACAGTAGGCAAAGCACCACGCCTACCTCTAATTTTTTCATGTTTATTGAAACAATAAAGTAACACCATTAAAAAATTAATATATGGGCGATAAAATAAGATAAAAAATCCAATGAAAAAATTTGTAATTCCCATATTTTCCTCTAAATTTTTAAAATTAAAAAACTAAATATGCGTATCATTTTAAAGCTTTAAAGAGATCTTTAAGGAAATACTTAATTTTTTTTAAAAAGTGCTTAACCCATTAAGAGCCGATGTCATTTTGATGGAAAATTATATATATGGAGTACCAAAATTTTTTTATTTTTTAATTCTATGACACCCAATCTTTGCTTTTTTGATTGGAGTTATTTTACTAAACTAGATTTACATAAATAGTGAATGGTATATAAGATTCGGCATAGCCGAATATATCACTCTTACTTGTTATTATTCAGTTGCTGTCTTCAAAATAATTATATAGCTGAGTACAAGGCGACAAGTGTAGCTAGCGTCAGTTGCTGTCTTGCGTTCGTGTATCTAACTATAGAAAACCAGAGAAGAAATAGAATTTTAATAAAAAGTTTTTGTATTTACAAATAATAATTTGTGTTTTATGTTTCAATGATTGCAAAAATGTGTATGTAGGTAAGTTGTTTTTTATTATCAGCATTGACTTTTTGCAAACCGCATAATAAAGCATTTTTAAAATTTTTTAATTTTCTTGTTTGGTTTCTATTATATTTTTCTGGACTTATTTGACCTTATCATGACCTATAGCACAAGAAAAACATAAGCCTGGCTTTGATGACATAAAAATATTGGACAAGGTAACCAATAAAAAAAAAGCAGATACAATTGGAAAGTAGAGCAATTAGCAAATAATAAATAAAACATTGAAAATCGAAAAGGGCAGATAGTTTAATCGCCAGTAAAACTAATCTTAAATTTTTTGTATTATTACTAAAAACAATGTCATTTTTGACGTCATATTTTAGATTTTTTAACATATGTAGGTAATTGTGTTTAATTGTAACTGTGTTGCGTTTTCTTCTTTTTTGATACTTTGGATTATCGCTGCACCTAACACGTGTTTCGTTTTTATTTACTTTTTAACTTTCTCTTATTTTCAGTTGGCCAGTCCCACATATGAGTTGATCATGATTGCAATCAAAAACTCCATTCCCCATGAACGCATTTCAAAATATACAACAGCAAAAGTCGAAAATGTATCTATAATAGTTACAATAAATAATAGACCAATAAGATATACTTCTGTTTATTGTCCAAACTATACAAATGATTTTATTAATGATATCAACATTTTAACTGATTATTTCATATTCGGAGATTTAAATGCTCACCATACAAACTGGAACTGTTTTAAAAATAACACGGCAGGCAATAAACTTTTTAATCATCAAATGACCTCTCGTTACTATATATATTTTCCAAATTCATTCACTCATTTCGGTCAGTCGTCAAATCCGACACGTCCATCTGTTGTTGATCTTCCTCTCACCAATTCCAATTAAGATTTTTCACAACTGGAAACACACCCAGAAATTCTAAATTCAGATCATACATCAGTGACTTGCACAATATTTGGTTCTTTAACAGAAAACTCTATTAAAATTCCACTTTATCATAAAGCTAATTGGAAAGAAATAGGAAAATGGATAGATACTCGTAATGAGTTTAGAAAAAATAACTACTCCAAAAGTGGAAGAAACACTTTCAAAAATTATTTACCTGGTACATGAAGCATCTAAACAAATTCCACTTGGTAATTCACAAGTCTGGCATAGAAAATTTTTGCAAAGAAATAAATTTAGACGAAAACTTCAACGTTCAAACAATTTCTTATAGAGAAACATAATTACTTCTTTATTAAAACAGCTGACCACACTAATAAATTTGAACATAAACAATGACAGAAATAATAAATATTTAAACATAAACAATGACAGAAATAATAGCTGGTATCAATATATACAAAAGCTGCCAACAGGTAATAATTAGTTTTGGATGTTGACGAAAGCAATAAAAGGCAAAAAAAGCGTTTGCGTTGTAAAGCATAGCAATAAAGAAAAAACTGAAATAATTTCTGAAGTTTTCGAAAATTGTCACAGAACAACATGCAGTATGACTTCCTCAGTAGATAATATTGTAGAAAAACACATAGACTGGTTAAATGCTCAAAGTATCACATATGACATACAGCAAAACTAGACGTCAGTGGAATAAGTAAATTTCTTCATAGGTACACTGAAAAACTCAAAAGCACCTGGATGGATGGAATAAAGCCCATTGTATTGAAAAATATGACAAATACTTTTTACACACTAATTACTAAAATTTTCAACTGGTGTTTGACAAAAGGTTATTTCCCAAAAATTTTTAAAACAGTCAAAGTAGTCCCAATTTTAAAACAGGGAAAGGATGCAAAATCACCTAAAAGTTATCGTCCAATAAGCATGCTTAATTGCTTAGATAAAGTCTTCGGAAAAATCATGTTACAAAGAATAAATGAATACACCGAAACTAATAGCATAATACAAAAAGAGCAATTTGGTTTTCGAAAAGAACATTCAACTGTGACCAAGTAAAGATAATTGTAAACTTTATCTCAAATAACAAAAGTAACCAAAAAAGTACTGGAATAGTGATGTTAGACGTAGAAAAAGCCTTTGATTCTATATGGCACAATGGCTTATTTTTATAACTCCATAAGTTCGGTTATCCAATTTACATACAAAGTACAAAGTTTTCTGAATGAGAGATCCTTTGTAGTGAATATTGATACTGAATACTCCACCCAGCGCAATATCCCTGCGGGAGTTCCCCAAGGCTCGGTGTTATCACCTGTTTTGTACTCAATATATACATCGGATTTTGAAATACTCAAATATCAAGCAGTTGCACTGAACGCAGACGACACTGCCATCATAACAACAGGTAGAGTTTCCAACGCTATAGTCAAAAGAATGAAAAAAGGTATTTTACATGCTCAAAAATATTTAAAAAATGGAAAATTAAAATAAATTAAAATAAAACTCAAACAATAATATCTCCCTTCAATAAATCACCGAAAAGAATACCCTCAATACCACTATCTGTGGAAGGAGTTGAAATTCCTCTCCTTGATACCATTAAATATCTTGGAATTGAATTAGATAAAAAACTGACTTTGAGACATCATGTTCTAAGAACCTGTGATAAGGCAATTAAATGTGAAAGAGCCCTTTTTCCATTATTAAATCGAAAATCAACTTTGAATTATATAAATAAAATCTTACTGTATAAAATGTGCATAAGGCCTATTATGACATATGGGTGTGAAATTTGATCAAATAGATGTGCTAAGAGCTATCTAAAGCAGTTGCAAATAATCCAGAATAAAAATTTAAAAATCCTATTTAATTTACCCAGAAGATACTCAACAAAATTTTCAACAAGATTTGCTTAAATCAGTAATATCTAATTTAACACAAAGATTTAAAGTTCGAAACAGAGCTTCAAATTATGATATAATAAGGAATTTGTAATATTAATTTTTTCTTCAACTTCAGCAATGAAGCTGATAGAAGGATTAATTCAGAATTTCTTTAAATTTTTACTAGGTTTTTCCCTAACACTGCGTTATTGTAAATACTAAATTTAAGACATTTTTACACAATAAATTAAGTTCATATTTGGTGCAATACTTAATTAAGTAAGATCTCGAAAAACGTAATTATTGTAAATATTTTATTATAGTTAAAATAAATTTAAAAAAAAATTATTAAACCTAACTTAATTCAATAAGTCAATCTTGCCTATAAACCTAGAATTATGTATAGATGCAAAAAAATTAATTTTTATCTTTATTAATTATTGTGAATATTAAACAAAAAAAGAAAAGAACTAAAATTGTTTTTGTAAAGAAATATATCTAATACTAAACTAAAATGTAAACCGGCTCTAATTAGTACAACAAGCATAAGGCCTTCAATATCGTTGGAACCGAGACTCTACTGTAACTCATTTATTTATATATTTTTACTACTCATTATCATTTACTGCATTCATTCATTCTTTGGTTTTTAAATTATTAGTAGTCTTATTCTTTTTTTTCTTACCACAAAGAAATTTTATTGCAAGAGCAAAAGATAATATCAATAACATGAATTTTTTATATCGAGTGTCATCCGCTCACTATCTGTTTTAAGATTTCTCTGCTATTGTTTGTTAACATAAGTAAAAAAAACCAAAAAAAAACTCATACAAATAATTCTTGCAAAAAAAAAACCGACTTCAAAACAGATTTCGTCTGTCTGCCTATAACAGCTCTTTCTGCTCTTTGCGCAAAAGAGCAGAAAAGAGCTGCTCTGCGCATTTACTTACGCTGAGTAAACAAACACAATACACAAACATACACACACCTGCATTGTATAAAAACTAAATAAAAATACACAACATGTATTTTTAAATAATGATTGAAGGTTCTAGAAGTAAATAACAATGCTCACTAATGTGTCTGAGATAAAAGTGGCAACGCAGCATTTTCAACTACGCAGTAGATGGCGGTAGAAATTCTCGAATATTCAAGAACGCCTAAAAATAGGGTATATACTCGTAAAAGCAACGCCAATACGTGCTGATTCATTCGTATTGTGAGCGTCATCTAGTTAAGATCTTGTGGTACAACAATTAAAGTTGCCAGCGGGTATTATTAATCGCGAATAGTTAAATCGTCAAATAATTGGTTAAATAAAGTGTAATTCAATTAAAACTCTAAAAGTTGCGTGTGTAATTATTTTGCAAATAAAGAACTCATAAAATAAACCGTTTATAATTTAAATAAACGTAACAATATAATATTTCCATCCGAGCGTAGAAAATATTTCATTCTTGGTCTATACCAAATTGCAACAGGCGCAATGTGGATGAAGTAATAAAACATATCTATATGCATATTATTTTATTTTCGATAATCTGTATAATAAATTAAATAGAGCTCCAAAAACAAAAGAGTAAATAAAAAGATGTAGAAGTATTATTAAGTATTTAATTCCTTTGTTAATTGGGTCCCACGTTGGGCGCCAATTTTTATTGTGATGAAAAGGTAGGTATTTGTATTTCCTCGATCGGCAGAGATACCTGTAGTTGGTATTTAGTTAAAAATTCTAATTTTTGGAACAGCACGCACGTACTGGCTAGCTAGCTAGATCGGGATTTAGGGCTGGGTAATTGTTCCGTTTCGCCGTACAATAGAAAAAAAAATTACGCGTGATTTAAATGCCCTTTTTTTTAAATATGAATACAAACTAAATCCATGCAAATAATATGTTATACATCGTTATTCTTTATACTTTATTTATTTTTTTTTTTTCTCTTTTTAGCTTGGATGTTAAAGCTATGCCTATTTGCCCACCCTACCATGGTTCTTTCTCTAGGCTGAAATTAAATATTTGAAAAAAAAACCCTAAAGCACCCTACCTTACTTCCGCATCTGTAGTTCTACATTTAATAAAATTTACAAATTAGTCATTTTCTTTCGTTTCATAACAGAGTTATAAATTACTTTTAATTCAAAATTAAATCGGTTTTAATTAACTAACATAATGATGTTATTTACTTATTTACAATACTTTTTTTAGAGGTTTTTTTGTTGGTTTTTTATTTACTTATGTTAACAAACAATAGCAAAGAAATCTTAAAACAGACAGTGAGCGGATGAAACTCAATTTAAAAAAATTCATCTTATTGATATCATTTTTGTTGCTCTCTTTTTTATCTCTTGCAATAAAATTTCTTTGTTTTAAGAAAAAAAAAGAATAAGACAACGAATAATTTAAAAACCAAAGTATGAATGAATGTAGTAAATGATAATGAGTAGTAAAAATATATAAATAAATGTAAACATGACTTAAAGTAGAGTCTCGATTCCAAGGATACTGAAGGCCTTCTGCTTGTACTAATTGGAGCCGGTTTACATTTTAGTTTAGTATTTGATATATTTCTTTACAAAAAAAATTTGTAGTTTGTTTAATATTTACAATAATTAATGAAGATAAAAATTAATTTTTTGCATCTATACATAATTCTAGGTTTATAGGCAAGATTTAAAATTGCCTTATTGAATTAAGTTAGGTTTTATAATCATGTCGAAACTTTAAAGATTAATTTTTAATTACGAAGATTTTGATATTTTGAGCATATTAGGCTAATTAAGAAAATTATTTAGTTAAGATTTTGTTTTACTTTTAGAGCATTATAAAAATTAAAGATGCAACGACAGAAATCTTGTAGAAAAAAAAAATACTAATAGGTGTATATGAACGTGGTAGAGTAGGAAGATTTTGGTTAGGTTTTGTCCATACTGCGGTGTCCTAAGGACTCATCCTACCATCCGTCATAAAGGCCTTTTTTTGTTTAGTTATGTATAGATGTTTGACGGAAATTAAAAAAAACGAGTTCTGATTTCGGAGAATTTCCGACTGGGGATTAAAATGATACTCTCGAATGGGTTACCTGGCACGTGGCCCAACCACACAACATCCAACAATAGCCAAGTTAAAAATGTCACTCGAGTGTTTTACGTTTGCTCGTAAGTTGCACAATAATTTAACAATCAGGCTTTTTAAGGCATCAGTAGATTTATCCTTCTTCAAACAAAATGAAATAGTTGTGTGAACTATAGTTTCAAAATTGTTAAAAAAGAAGTTTAAGCTTCTTCAGACCATTCAAAATTTTTGTTCTTTCGTAACATGTCAAAATTTCAAACGTTTAGTTACCTCACGAAACTTGACTAAGGTGGTGACGCTTCCCTCAGTAAAATGGTTGGTGCCATCGGCAGTTTTTAATGTAATTTTCAATTTATTATAATTATGTTCTCCTTTTTCTAAGAAAATTTTTGGCATAATTT
Organism: Gymnosoma rotundatum; assembly: GCA_916610165.2. Taxonomy (NCBI): domain Eukaryota; kingdom Metazoa; phylum Arthropoda; class Insecta; order Diptera; family Tachinidae; genus Gymnosoma; species Gymnosoma rotundatum. The sequence goes on along the minus strand of OU744338.1, from coordinate 83,019,142 downwards.
CCAACAAAACAAGAAATAGTAGCACCTGTATCAATTAAACCAACAACATTTTCATGAAAAATGTTAACGGTGCTAAAAAGTCGTATATCAAACTTGTTAATATTAGATAATACAGCTGAACAATAAAATTTACGAATTTTAATTACTTTTTTCTAATACCCCCTTAATCTTTTAGTGCTTCTCTTAACTTGGGTTGAATAATTTCATCATTTAAAATTTTAACCCTGGCTTCTTCATATTCCTTAAGTCTTACGTGATATGGTTTTAAATATTTTGGAATAAGATTTTTACCAATCCATTCGGAACATTAGCACAATAATGTGTTTGACATCCAACAACCTTTACATCTGGGTCGCTTTGGATTAAAATTGTTTGTGGCGGTTGTTGGACTGGTAGTTTTTTGGAAACCTATTGCACTATGTACAATTTGGTTTAAATATATTTGGTAATCCACATCCATAACAGAACACCCTGCGTTCTCCCAAGCAATTTTCGAAACGGTGTCCCAATTTCAGAAACTATTATTCGGGGAATAACATTCTATTCAGCTTTCGGGATTCTAATTCATCTTCCAGGATCTCATGTTTTCGAACGAATTCTCTTAATTGAGAAGTAGATTCAATTTTAAAATGTAACAACCCTTTGCGTATATCAGGTTTTAAATTACGCTTTATTATTTTGATCAGTTTCAACTGATCAATGGGATTTTGTAAGCGATCAGAAATTTGTAATACGGAGTCATAATATGCATCAAATTTTTCGCCCATTCTTTGTTTTCGACTTCGTATTTGCTCTTCAAATCGAAATCAGTTAAGCGATCGCGAAACTGGTTTTTACATTCAACGCTCAACGTTTCCCAATCTTACCTATTTGAAGTCCGATGAAAGCGCCAGAACCAGTCCATGGCTTTTTCACTAAATAGAAGATGAATATGTTTACATAAAATATCAAAATCTTCGCGAAGACTCTGAACTGTTAAGGCTTGGCCTCGATATATAAAATTATCTACAGACAAACCATCCTCTTCTTGGCCACTAAACTTCGATATGGCAACCTGAAATAATATTCGAAATTTTATCGGTGGTCAAGTTGAAATTTTGAATAAATGCGGGTCTCCTATTGTTATGAAGGCGGCTATTAGTTACGGCAGTAACTTTAAGGTTAGGAAGAATTATAATAAAACACCAATTTTATTATTCGAATGCTTTATTTTCTTTTAAAGCATATACATAGAGTAAAATTACATAGAGTTTTATTATCTAAACAAAGATACGTTAATAAGTCATTTATATAAGTTTGAAGTTACCTTATTGAATTAAGTTAGGTTTTATAATCATGTCGAAACTTTAAAGATTAATTTTTAATTACGAAGATTTTGATATTTTGAGCATATTAGGCTAATTAAGAAAATTATTTAGTTAAGATTTTGTTTTACTTTTAGAGCATTATAAAAATTAAAGATGCAACGACAGAAATCTTGTAGAAAAAAAAAATACTAATAGGTGTATATGAACGTGGTAGAGTAGGAAGATTTTGGTTAGGTTTTGTCCATACTGCGGTGTCCTAAGGACTCATCCTACCATCCGTCATAAAGGCCTTTTTTTGTTTAGTTATGTATAGATGTTTGACGGAAATTAAAAAAAACGAGTTCTGATTTCGGAGAATTTCCGACTGGGGATTAAAATGATACTCTCGAATGGGTTACCTGGCACGTGGCCCAACCACACAACATCCAACAATAGCCAAGTTAAAAATGTCACTCGAGTGTTTTACGTTTGCTCGTAAGTTGCACAATAATTTAACAATCAGGCTTTTTAAGGCATCAGTAGATTTATCCTTCTTCAAACAAAATGAAATAGTTGTGTGAACTATAGTTTCAAAATTGTTAAAAAAGAAGTTTAAGCTTCTTCAGACCATTCAAAATTTTTGTTCTTTCGTAACATGTCAAAATTTCAAACGTTTAGTTACCTCACGAAACTTGACTAAGGTGGTGACGCTTCCCTCAGTAAAATGGTTGGTGCCATCGGCCTTGCGGTCTTGGATTATTACGAACATTCAAAAAAATTAAAATGGCGGTTAAACCCAAATCGTTTTTTTTCTAATTTTCTCGTAGGGTTGCCATTAGTTCTTAAAATAATATTAATAATAAATTACATAAAACACTGAACAGTGTTGACAATCGAAACTTCTTCTTAAATGAATGGTTTTTAAAATAAATAAAAAATAGAAAGTGTTAAAATTAAATGTAATAAAACGAATTTATTTCGTTACATTCCACCGCCCGTGAATCGATCCGGGAGATTCACTACATCGAGAACCGCTAATTTAGATGCTGGGCGCCTGAACTTGCCGACTGCAGTCCTAACAACCGCCGAACGAACTTGGCCATCTCTTGCAGTAAAAATCTCTTCCACCACACCACGTTTCCACTTTCCTCTTTCTTCAGCCTCATCACATATAACCACAATATCGCCCTCCTGCAAAGGTTTTACGGGCTCAAACCATTTCGTGCGCCTTGTCAAATTTGGAAGATATTCCAGGACCCATCTTCTCCAGAACGCTTGTTTTAGTTGCTGTAGAACCTGCCATTGTTTGCGGAGACAGACCTTCTCATTTACTGCCGGAGTTTGAACTATATTTGGCGAGCCCAGCAAGAAATGGTTCGGTGTGAGTGGCTCACTATCAGCACTGACAATAGGCAAGTGTGTCAAGGGACGGGAATTTACTAAATTCTCCGCTTCGATGAGGAGACTGTTTAATGTATCTACCTGCGGCGATTTTTCTTTTAAAGTAAATGCCAATACGTTTTTTATGGAGCGAACCATCCTTTCCCAGGCGCCACCTGCAGAAGGGTCAGCTGGAGTATTAAACACCCATTCAATACCTCTGCGCGTGCATTCTTCGGTCATCTGTGTTTCAATTCGTATGAAATCCTCCTTGCTGGCTCCCACAAAATTTGTCCCTCTATCGCTTCTTATTCTGACTGGAGTGCCTCTTCTGTTTATAAAGTTTTTAATACACAAAATCACAGCATCTGTAGACAAGTCTCTGGCAAGCTCGAGGTGGATTGCCCTGGTTGTCATACATGTAAAGAGTGCAACCCATCTCTTCTCACCCCTCCGGCCAATAAGCACTGTATACGGCCCCAAATAATCAATACCTGTGTATGTAAACGGTCTCACAAAAGGAGTTACACGATCAGCGGGAAGTTGTCCCATCAATGGTGTTTTGGGAACGGCGATTCTATTTTTGCAAACCTGGCAATTTTTCTTGGCGCTTCTCACTAGCTGTCTTAAACTGGGAATCCAAAATTTTGTCCTGATTGCAGCACATATGGCTTCCTGATTTTGATGAATAAATTTTTCATGAAAATGTTTCACTATAAGTTTAGTTATAGTGTGATCTTTCGGCAGAATAATTGGTTCTCTGGTATATCCATCAACGCACGTAGCCTTACTTATTCGCCCCGAAATTCGTATTAGTCCGTCATCCTTTAAACATGGGCTTAAATTATAAATATTACTACCTTTAGGCACCGCTTGGCCGGATTCTAAGAGCTTATACTCTTTTCCAAAACTTTCTCTTTGAGCTATTTTGCACCAATATGTCTCAGCCTGGTTAATCTCGTGAACAGTAAGATATGGTCCAAATTTCAGACTAGATTTGTTTCTGTGTGCAGCTAAACATTTAAAAATTTTTACAGCACGAGAAAGCCAACATTTAACTCGTAAAAGTTTGTAGTATTTGGAATAATTTTCGTAAGGTATAATCGGCTGAACTGGTGTTATAACGCAAAGAAACTTCGATCGTACTTCGGATTCGTATAAACGTTTATCGGCTTCACCACTTTGTTTGGGCCAATTTTCTTAAGTCGCCAAAAATGAAGGTCCATTTAACCAACGCGAATCTTTTATATTGCCTGAAAAATATAGCGGCCGTGTCGCATCATCAGCAGGGTTTTGCGATCCTGGAACCCATCTCCATTGTTTTGCATCTGAGTGTTCCAAAATTTCAGCGACCCGGTGTGCTACAAACTGTTTGTAAATACGGCTGTCCGACTGAATCCATTTCACAACTGTCTTGGAGTCCGACCAAAATATTATTCTTTTTAGCTCCACTGTATGGCTTGAGACAATGGCATCTTTTAATCTTACTCCTAGCACTGCGGCTTGAAGCTCCAATCTGGGTATCGAAAGAGGTTTTATCGGGGCACACTTGGCTTTCCCAGCTACAAATTTTATTTCATTACCCTCTTTTGAAAGTATTCGCCAATACCCAGCCGCGGCGTAAGCCATCTCGCTAGCGTCTACGAATATGTGCAGCTCTACGATAGTAGTCCGATCTGTAAACGTTTTTCCATAGCACCTTGGGATCTTTATACTTCGTGCATTTTGAAGCTCTTTAAACCAGTCGCGCCATTTAAAATATATTTTGTCGGGAATGGTTTGGTTCCAGTCGGTATTAGTTATCCAAAGTTCTTGCAGAATAATCTTAGACCTGATTACAATATTCGCCAAAAATCCAAAAGGATCAAAAATTGACATTACTAGGCTAAGAACCTCGCTTTTTGTAGGTCTTCGACTGCCGTTTATAACTGCTTCTGGAACTCTAGAGAATTTCAAAATAAAGTTAAATAAATCGTATTTTGGCATCCAATAAAGACCTAAAACCTTTTCGGTCTGTGATTCAGTAATGCTCATATTTTTAAGCTCTCTATTTTCGTGATCCGAATATTTAAGTGCTTGAGAAATTTCTTTTGAATTTGAAATAAACCCCCGTGATTCGAACCCAGCGTTTCTATGAATGTTTATTACATTCTTTGTTACTGCAATAGCTTCGGCAACTGTATCGAAACTATCGACATAGTCATCTACGTAATGACAATCCACTATTGCTTTGTAAGCTCTGGCATCTTTTTCTTCCAAATTTTTGGCGTTTAAGTTTTTAACGTATTGAGCAGAGCAGGGCGAGGACGCAGACCCAAATATCATCGCTTGCATTACATATATTTCGGGTGTATTATCGCCTGAACTTGAGCGCCATAGGAATCGCTGCGCGGTTTGATCATTTTCATTTATTCGTATACGGTGGAACATTTCACGAATATCTCCGCAAATAGCTATTTTTCGTTGACGGAAACCAAATAAAATTGCCAGAAGTGGCTTTGGCTGATACTTTGCTGGACCTTTTAGTAAACGCGAGTTAAACGATTCTCCATCAACGGTTGCAGCTGCATCAAAGACCAAACGTTTTTTACTTCCTTTATTGACATTAGAAATTACAAAATGTGGAAGATACCACGTGCGGTCTGTTTCGATATTTGCTTCTTGGGCTGATAGCTTCCTGGCGTATCCCTTTTCAACATAATCCTCAATCTTATTTTTATACCATTTTTCCAGCTCTGGGTCCTTTTTCATTTTATGTTCTGCACTCTGCCAACGTTTATAGGCCAATGGATACGTTTTCTTAAATTCATACTTATCCTTTTTCCAAAGAAGCCCAGTTTCGTATTGTTGTCCAATTTTTACGGTGGTGTCATTTAAAATTTTTTCAGCTCTCAAATCCTCTTCAGACACAATAGGGCTAACTGCCTTAAGGCCAAAATCTTCTATTAAAAAATAGTCGGATATTTGTTGCTTGATCTCATCAAGGGTACTTCTTTCAATTAAAAACACATTGGGCTCTGCGCTTTCTTCATTCGAACCAAATAATATATTTCCGAGGGCTGTCTTATGAACGGAAAAACAGTCATCTAAATTCAAGACTTGGTGTGGGCGAACCAATCTCACATGAGGCAAACCAATAAGCAACTTAGGCGTTACTTCACAATATTCATTAATATCTACATTTTTTAAAATCGGAAATCTTTCCTTAAAAAATTTTAAATCTAAGCTTTGTACCGGCAATTTTAAATGCTCTGTAGTTCTGACGTTTTTCATATGAAAGCTACAATTTTTGTCGTTCGTGATTTCCATTTCTATATTCATTGACATCTCATTTGAATTTTTACCTCCTATCCATCCTAGCGATAAACTATTTCTTGGCCCCTTTAACCCTATTTTATTGGCAACTTCTTCTTCTAATAATGAAACCTTTGACCCATCATCAATAAAAGCCACAATGTCAATATTTCCCTTTGGTCCTCTTAAACGTACTGGCAAATATTTAAATAAAGTTCTTTTGCCAATACCATTATCAACAATTGTTGTAACAGACGCACTTTCGTTTTTATTTTGTAAAACTAAATTTTTTGTACCTTCACTATCATCACACACAAAAGTGCCGTCACTGACTGCATTGGTTTGTTTGCCTTTTTTATTTTCGTGAAGAAGACGATTATGAAATCTTGAACAACTAGAAATTCCACAAAGGCGGCGTTTATTACATTGAGAAGAGTTGTGACCAGTGGCTAGACAACAAAAACATAAACGGTTGTCCTTCACCAATTTCCATCTTTGGTCAGTTGAGCTGTTTCTAAATTTTGTACATTGGGTAAGAAAATGGTTGCTGTTGCACATACAACATTTTGTTTGCTTGCGATCATCAATTGTTATAGCAAACGTAGGCTTATATTTTACTCCCTTAGTTTTTGTAGAATCTTCATGGTTGTCATCACTTTCGGTTGCAAGTGATATGTACATGGCGACGTTTTGCAGCCACTCACTAAATTGGCGTACTGTTGGATATTGACTCAGATTGGTTAGTGAATATTTAATCCATTCCTCACGCTTTGTAAGTGGTAACTTATTTACTAGCTCATCGATAAGGGTCGGATTAGACAAATGTGCTGTTGCTCCTGCATTTTCTAAAAACACGGTGAGGTTTGCGACCATAGTGGCAAAATTAACAATTTCAGCAAGTTTCCTCCCTGAAATGGCAGGAAATGTTTTTATTTTGGCAATCTGACTACGAATCATTATGTGCGGGCGGCCGTAATGAAACTCTAAAGTGCTCATAACTTGGTCAACACTTTCTGGATGTATCAGGTAAGCTTCTACTTTGGCCTTTGCATGCCCTTTTAAGGCTTTTTGTAGACGGAACAAATTTTCTAATTTTGTATATTTGTAGTGTTGGGTTGTCTCTCTATATGAAACTGCAAACATTGGCCACTGTTCGGGCGTTCCGTTGAACTCAGGCAGATCGTACAATTTGCGGAAAGGTTGTTGCTGTTCATCTATACATCTAAAATTATTACTTGGTTGTGGTGGCGCTTGAGCTGTTGATGTGCAATTAGGATGTGTGTGTGCATTTTGGGACTGAATAAAAGTTCTTAATTGGGACTGAGTATATTGAGGCTGATTATACGGCATATTTGTGGTTTGTGTTATCTGTGGTATATAATTAATATCAAAATAATTACTTGGCATACTTATCTGTGGTAATGGTGGTTTTAATGTGGTTAGAGGCGTTGTGAAAGGGAGTGCGGTTAAGTGTGGGGTGGTTGTCTGTGGTGTAAATGGCGGCAAATTACTTGTTTCTTTATTTTGTGGCGGTGTGGCATAATTTTTAATCAGCATTTCAACGGACATTTTTAATGTTTTTATGTCTTCTTTTAATTCTGCAACGTCATCATGTTGCACAACTGTTTTTTCATGGTCACTTTCACTTTGTGACTGGTCGGCTTTGTCATCGTCGAACATTTTGTTTGCGCCTTCCTCTTGCGTTGACATTTTTTTCAGTCTTTCGCTTCGACGCGGCATCAAAATGGTTTATAAATTAGACTTTCCAAAAACAGCATACAATATGATAATTGTATAATAAAAATTTGTTATGAAGGCGGCTATTAGTTACGGCAGTAACTTTAAGGTTAGGAAGAATTATAATAAAACACCAATTTTATTATTCGAATGCTTTATTTTCTTTTAAAGCATATACATAGAGTAAAATTACATAGAGTTTTATTATCTAAACAAAGATACGTTAATAAGTCACTTATATAAGTTTGAAGTTACTTTACTTACACAATTCTTTCTTCCTTGCGGTCTTGGATTATTACGAACATTCAAAAAAATTAAAATGGCGGTTAAACCCAAATCGTTTTTTTTCTAATTTTCTCGTAGGGTTGCCATTAGTTCTTAAAATAATATTAATAATAAATTACATAAAACACTGAACAGTGTTGACAATCGAAACTTCTTCTTAAATGAATGGTTTTTAAAATAAATAAAAAATAGAAAGTGTTAAAATTAAATGTAATAAAACGAATTTATTTCGTTACACCTATCGTTTTGACGATTCACAATATTTCGATTAACATGATGATTTACATTACGGTTACCACTACTTGGTCTGAAATTATTATTACCATTATTTCAATTATGAGACCATCGGTTATTATTCATTTGATTATCATAGCTACGTCTTATTGTTGGGTTTTGTGTTAATCCTAAGGAAACTATCTGAATTCTTACAGCTTCAGTTATAAGATATTCTAGGGCATTATCACTTATTTTACTAGATTCTTTATCAGAAGGTATCTCCTCAGAATTTACATTATTTTGCGATATGTTAAATAGACTGTCTAAAGAATTGGCTGAGCCATTGTATTGTCTAGCAGATTGCATTTTGTTTTTCTAGTCTGGGTAGGGTCTTTTGGTATCGCACGCTTATTAGAACTTAAAATTGTATTTTGAGAATTTGCAGAAACAATTGGTTTTTCTGCATCTTCCAAAATGTTGTAAGATTTTAGTTTTGTCTGCCTACAAGGTTTGCCATATACAGGACAATCTTGGGTTTCCCTAATCACATTTACAATGCACTCTTTGTGAAAAATATGATTACATGGTGTAAAGACTATAATATCATCAATCTCATAATCTTTTTTACAGACAAAACAGTGACGCTTATTATTTTCAATAGTATGAGGTATATTTTCATTACTGTGAACAATAGACTTTTTAGTAAAATTCCTACAAATATGTTTAAAATTTCTATTGAACTTATAGACTGTCAGGTTGTGCAAAAAAAAATGTATATTTATATAAAAAAATTTGAGGTTTAGTGAATTTGATTAACAACTTAACAGAAATACAAAATGAATTCGGAGTAAAAAGTGGACGTTTCATGCAAATTATATAAGCAACAAAAGCCGTAAATTCCCATACTTCTTTAGAAAACAATTCCTATTTTGTTAAATTATTAAAAAAAATCCTAAGGCATATTTTAGCAACTTCTCCACTGAAGACAAAGGAATGAATATTAACTATTTAAACGGTGGATTATAAACAACGAGCGTAGAAAATATTTCATTCTTGGTCTACACCAAATTGCAACAGGCACAATGTGGCTGAAGTAATAAAACATATCTATATGCATAATATTTTATTTATTAAATTAAATAGAGCTCCCAAAACAAAAGAGTAAATAAAAAGATGTAAAAGTATTAATAAGTAGTTAATTCCTTTGTTAATTGAGCCCCACGTTAGGCGCCAATTTCTATTGTAATGAAAAGGTAGGTATTTGTATTTCCTCGATCGGCAGTGATACCTGTAGTTGGTATTTAGTTAAAAATTCTCATTTTTGGAACAGCACGCACGTACTGGCTAGCTAGCTAGATCGGGATTTAAGGGCTCGGTTTTTGTTCCGTTTGGCCGTACAATAGAAAAAAAATTATGTTCGATTTAATTGCCCTTTTATTTGAAAAATGAATACAAACTAAATCCGTGCAAATAATATGTTATACCTCGTTATTCTTTATACTTTATTTATTTATTTTTTTTTCTCTTTTTAGCTTGGATGTTAAAGCTATGCCTACTTGCCCACCCTACCATGGTTCTTTCTCTAGGCTGAAATTAAATATTTGAAAAAAACCCCTAAAGCACCCTACCTTACTGCCGCATCTGAAGTTCTACATTTAATAAAATTTACAAATTAGTCATTTTTTTTCGTTTCATAACAGAGTTATAAATTACTTTTAATTCAAAATTAAATCGGTCTTAATTAACTAACATAATGATGTTATTTACTTATTTACAATACTTTTTTAACCGACTTCAAAAAAAGAAGGAGGTTATACAATTCGGCTGAATGTTGCTTTTTTTTAATATTTGTGCCTCCAGAACTCAGTCATTTCTGATCCGATTTTGAAAATTTTTGGTAATATGATAGATTATGTTTACAGATTAGTCCTGTTTTAAAAACAGTTCACAATCTTAAAAATTAAAGGGTGTCGCTATACAACATACATATACATATTTTAACGGGTATTATGAACTGCAAAGGGCGATTCTGTAAAATTTGAAATGACTGCGTATTACTATGGCTCCCAAAAACGAAAAATTATACAAAAATAAATCTAAAAATTAAAGGGTGCCCCATAATTTATGTAAATTTACTTATATGGGCCTATCATTTGAACCGTTATAGACAAACGCTTGCAAATTGAACAGAATGTCGATTGCTATGGCCGTTAGAGTAACAAATATTAATATTACAAATTATAAATTAAAGGGTGCGCCAATAGTTCATTAAATTTGATGTATACGGCCATCATGTTCCGATTTTGAAAATTTTTGGTAATATGATAGATTATGCTTACAGATTGGTCCCGTTTTAAAAACAGTTTATAATCTTAAAAATTATAGGGTTCCCTATACAACATACATATTTTTTACGGGTATTAACTGTATTAACTGTAAGGGACGGTTCTAAAAAATTTGAAATGACTGGGTATTGCTATGGCTCCCAATAACAAAAAATTATACAAAAATAAATCTAAAAATTAAAGGGTGCCCCATAATTGATGTAGGCCTATCTTTTGAACCGTTATAGACAAACGCTTGCAAATTGGACAGAATGTCGATTGCTATGGCCGTTATAGAAACAAGTATTAATATTGCAAATTATAAATTAAAGGGTGCGCCAATTTGATGTATATGGCCACCATGATCCGATTTTGATAATTTTTGGTAATATGATAGATTATGCTTACAGATTGGTCCCGTTTTAAAAACAGTTTATAATCTTAAAAACAGTTTATAACAATAATTTAACAATCAGGCTTTTTAAGGCATCAGTAGATTTATCCTTCTTCAAACAAAATGAAATAGTTGTGTGAACTATAGTTTCAAAATTGTTAAAAAAGAAGTTTAAGCTTCTTCAGACCATTCAAAATTTTTGTTCTTTCGTAACATGTCAAAATTTCAAACGTTTAGTTACCTCCCGAAACTTGACTAAGGTGGTGACGCTTCCCTCAGTAAAATGGTTGGTGCCATCGGCAGTTTTTAATGTAATTTTTAATTTATTATAATTATGTTCTCCTTTTTCTAAGAAAATTTTTGGCATAATTTCCAACAAAACAAGAAATAGTAGCACCTGTATCAATTAAACCAACAACATTTTCATGAAAAATGTTAACGGTGGTAAAAGGTCGTATATCAAACTTGTTAATATTAGATAATACAGCTGAACAATAAAATTTACGAATTTTAATTACTTTTTTCTAATACCCCCTTAATCTTTTAGTGCTTCTCTTAACTTGGGTTGAATAATTTCATCATTTAAAATTTTAACCCTGGCTTCTTCATATTCCTTAAGTCTTACGTGATATGGTTTTAAGTATTTTGGAATAAGATTTTTACCAATCCATTCGGAACATTAGCACAATAATGTGTTTGACATCCAACAACCTTTACATCTGGGTCGCTTTGGATTAAAATTGTTTGTGGCGGTTGTTGGACTGGTAGTTTTTTGGAAACCTATTGCACTATGTAGAATTTGGTTTAAATATATTTCGTAATCCACATCCATAACAGAACACCCTGCGTTCTCCCAAGCAATTTTCGAAACGGTGTCCGAATTTCAGAAACTATTATTCGGGGAATAACATTCTATTCAGCTTTCGGCATTCTAATTCATCTTCCAGGATCTCATGTTTTCGAACGAATTCTCTTAATTGAGAAGTAGATTCAATTTTAAAATGTAACAACCCTTTGCGTATATCAGGTTTTAAATTACGCTTTATTATTTTGATCAGTTTCAACTGATCAATGGGATTTTGTAAGCGATCAGAAATTTGTAATACGGAGTCATAATATGCATCAAATTTTTCGCCCATTCTTTGTTTTCGACCTCGTATTTGCTCTTCAAATCGAAATCAGTTAAGCGATCACGAAACTGGTTTTTAAATTCAACGCACAACGTTTCCCAATCTTACCTATTTGAAGTCCGATGAAAGCGCCAGAACCAGTCCATGGCTTTTTCACTAAATAGAAGATGAATATGTCTACATAAAATATCAAAATCTTCGCGAAGACTCTGAACTGTTAAGGCTTGGCCTCGATATATAAAATTATCTACAGACAAACCATCCTCTTCTTGGCCACTAAACTTGATATGGCAACCTGAAATAATATTTGAAATTTTATCGGTGGTCAAGTTGAAATTTTGAATAAATGCGGGTCTCCTATCGTTTTGACGATTCACAATATTTCGATTAACATGATGATTTACATTACGGTTACCACTACTTGGTCTGAAATTATTATTACCATTATTTCAATTATGAGACCATCGGTTATTATTCATTTGATTATCATAGCTACGTCTTATTGTTGGGTTTTGTGTTAATTCTAAGGAAACTATCTGAATTCTTACAGCTTCAGTTATAAGATATTCTAGGGCATTATCACTTATTTTACTAGGTTCTTTATCAGAAGGTATCTCCTCAGAATTTACATTATTTTGCGATATGTTAAATAGACTGTCTAAAGAATTGGCTGAGCCATTGTATTGTCTAGCAGATTGCATTTTGTTTTTCTAGTCTGGGTAGGGTCTTTTGGTATCGCACGCTTATTAGAACTTAAAATTGTATTTTGAGAATTTGCAGAAACAATTGGTTTTTCTGCATCTTCCAAAATGTTGTAAGATTTTAGTTTTGTCTGCCTACAAGGTTTGCCATATACAGGACAATCTTGGGTTTCCCTAATCACATTTACAATGCACTCTTTGTGAAAAATATGATTACATGGTGTAAAGACTATAATATCATCAATCTCATAATCTTTTTTACAGACAAAACAGTGACGCTTATTATTTTCAATAGTATGAGGTATATTTTCATTACTGTGAACAATAGACTTTTTAGTAAAATTCCTACAAATATGTATAAAATTTCTATTGAACTTATAGACTGTCAGGTTGTGCAAAAAAAAAATGTATATTTATATAAAAAAATTTGAGGTTTAGTGAATTTGATTAACAACTTAACAGAAATACAAAATGAATTCGGAGTAAAAAGTGGACGTTTCATGCAAATTATATAAGCAACAAAAGCCGTAAATTCCCATACTTCTCCTTTAGAAAACAATTCCTATTTTGTTAAATTATTAAAAAAAATCCTAAGGCATATTTTAGCAACTTCTCCACTGAAGACAAAGGAATGAATATTAACTATTTAAACGGTGGATTATAAACAACGAGCGTAGAAAATATTTCATTCTTGGTCTACACCAAATTGCAACAGGCACAATGTGGCTGAAGTAATAAAACATATCTATATGCATAATATTTTATTTATTAAATTAAATAGAGCTCCCAAAACAAAAGAGTAAATAAAAAGATGTAAAAGTATTAATAAGTAGTTAATTCCTTTGTTAATTGAGCCCCACGTTAGGCGCCAATTTCTATTGTAATGAAAAGGTAGGTATTTGTATTTCCTCGATCGGCAGTGTAGTTGGTATTTAGTTAAAAATTCTCATTTTTGGAACAGCACGCACGTACTGGCTAGCTAGCTAGATCGGGATTTAAGGGCTCGGTTTTTGTTCCGTTTGGCCGTACAATAGAAAAAAAATTATGTTCGATTTAATTGCCCTTTTATTTGAAAAATGAATACAAACTAAATCCGTGCAAATAATATGTTATACCTCGTTATTCTTTATACTTTATTTATTTATTTTTTTTTCTCTTTTTAGCTTGGATGTTAAAGCTATGCCTACTTGCCCACCCTACCATGGTTCTTTCTCTAGGCTGAAATTAAATATTTGAAAAAAACCCCTAAAGCACCCTACCTTACTGCCGCATCTGAAGTTCTACATTTAATAAAATTTACAAATTAGTCATTTTTTTTCGTTTCATAACAGAGTTATAAATTACTTTTAATTCAAAATTAAATCGGTCTTAATTAACTAACATAATGATGTTATTTACTTATTTACAATACTTTTTTAACCGACTTCAAAAAAAGAAGGAGGTTATACAATTCGGCTGAATGTTGCTTTTTTTTAATATTTGTGCCTCCAGAACTCAGTCATTTCTGATCCGATTTTGAAAATTTTTGGTAATATGATAGATTATGTTTACAGATTAGTCCCGTTTTAAAAACAGTTCATAATCTTAAAAATTAAAGGGTGTCCCTATACAACATACATATACATATTTTAACGGATATTATGAACTGCAAAGGGCGATTCTGTAAAATTTGAAATGACTGCGTATTACTATGGCTCCCAAAAACGAAAATTTATACAAAAATAAATCTAAAAATTAAAGGGTGCCCCATAATTTATGTAAATTTACTTATATGGGCCTATCATTTGAACCGTTATAGACAAACGCTTGCAAATTGAACAGAATGTCGATTGCTATGGCCGTTAGAGTAACAAATATTAATATTACAAATTATAAATTAAAGGGTGCGCCAATAGTTCATTAAATTTGATGTATACGGCCACCATGATCCGATTTTGAAAATTTTTGGTAATATGATAGATTATGCTTACAGATTGGTCCCGTTTTAAAAACAGTTTATAATCTTAAAAATTATAGGGTTCCCTATACAACATACATATTTTTTACGGGTATTATTAACTGTAAGGGACGGTTCTAAAAAATTTGAAATGACTGGGTATTACTTTGGCTCCCAAAAACAAAAAATTATACAAAAATAAATCTAAAACTTAAAGGGTGCCCCATAATTGATGTAAATTTACTTATGTAGGCCTATCTTTTGAACCGTTATAGACAAACGCTTGCAAATTGGACAGAATGTCGATTGCTATGGCCGTTATAGAAACAAGTATTAATATTACAAATTAAAGGGTGCGCCAATAGTTCATTAAATTTGATGTATATGGCCACCATGATCCGATTTTGAAAATTTTTGGTAATATGATAGATTATGCTTACAGATTGGTCCCGTTTTAAAAACAGTTTATAATCTTAAAAATTAAAGGGTGTCCCTATACAACATACATATTTTTTACGGGTATTATGAACTGTAAGGGGCGATTCTGAAAAATTTTATATGACTGCGTATTACTATGGCTCCCAAAAACAAAAAATTATACAAAAATAAATTTAAAAATAAAGAGTCCTTCATAATTGATTTAAATTTACTTATAACCTATCTTTTGAACCCTTTTAGACAAACGCTTGCAAATTGGACAGAATGTCGGTTGCTATGGCCGTTATAGTAACAAGTGTTAATATTAAGAATTATAAGTTAAAGGGTGCGTCAATAGTTCATTTAATTTGATGTATATTGCCATACTTTTTAACAGTTAAAGACAGACGCTTGGAATTTTAAAATATGGATTTAGAAGTTAAAGGGTGTTCCAATAGTAGATGTAATTTCAAGTGTGTGGCCGTATTTTTGAACCGTTATAAACAGAACGCTGAAACTTACAAGGGATCTGTATTGCTAAATCCGCTATATCAACGAGTTAATAATTTGAATTTAGAAATTAAAGGGTGTCCCATAATTGATGAGGATTTACTTATATGAGCCTATCTTTTGAACCGTTTTAGACAAACGCTTGCAAATTGGACAGAATATCGATTGCTTCGGCCGTTGTAGTAACAAGTATTAATATTACAAATTTTAAATTAAAGGGTGTGCCAATATTTCATAAAATTTGATGTATATGGCCATACTTTTGAACAGTTGTAGACAGACGCTTGAAAATTACAACGAACCAGTATTGCTAAGTCCGCTATAACAACAAGTATAAAATATGGATTTAGAAGTTAAAGGGTGTTCCAGCAGTTGATGTAATTTCAATTGTGTGACCAAACTTTTGAACCCTTATAGACAGAACGCTGAAACTTAAAAGGGATCTATCTGTATTGCTTATATTTAATATTATAAATTAAAGGGTGCACCAATAGTTGTAGACAGACGATTGAACTTTACAAAGAACCTGTATCAATAACTCCTTTATAACAACAAGTATAAAATTTGGATTTGGAAATAAACGGGTGTCCCAATAGTTGATATAATATGGTGGATGTGGCCGGACTTTTGAACCATTATTGTTGAGTTCGCACGGCGTAATACAAACTTTCAAGAACTACACAATATTAATATTAAAACACTTTACTTTTGCTTAAATATGCACGTTTTATTTATTAATTATTAATTTGCGTATATCGCGCTTTAAAACAACTTGTTTCCAACGTGTCACAATAGGAAATACTTTTTTTTACTTTTAAAAATGATCTTTCGATTTTATATATTTTACAAAACAAGAGACTACCGTTAATAAGCGGAGCAGTTACAAATTTAGTACAATTTAAATGAATATTTTAATAGAGTAAATAAGGACAACGGTGGAATGAGAAGATATGTAAAATAAGGAATTTTTGTTTATATACATATATATTTTTGTATGTATGTAAGTAAGCTACAATAAAATACAAAATACAGTGGCGGCGGTAACAATTATAGACATACAGCTGAAATTTACAAGGGACATGTTTTGCTAAATCCGCTATAACAAGAAGCTTATAATTTGAATTTAGAAAGAAAAGGGTTTGCCCAAAACTAATGTCATTTGTTCTATATGGCAGTATTTTTTGAACCGTTGTATAGAAATACCTTAATGTTAGACAGAATGTCCACTACTTTTTTGGTATAATAAGAAGTATAAGAATATTATATTATAAAATAAATAGTTGATATAATCTGATGTATATGGGGCAAACTGTTGAACCGTTAGAGACAGACGGCTGAAATTTACACAGAACCTGATTGCTAAATCTACTTCAACAGCAAGTATATAATGCGAATTTGGAAATTAAAGGGTGCCTCTATAGTTGCCGAATTTGGTGTTTATTGCCAAGCTATAGAACAGTTGAAAAAGTATAAAGTTTGGAAATATAAGTGTGTGAGTTAATGTAACCTAATTTATGTGGCCATACACTTGAGCTGTTATAGGCATACAGATGAAATCTGTTTTGAATTCGGTTTTTTTTGCAAAAATTATTTGTAGGAGTTTTTTTTTTGTTGGTTTTTTTTACTTATGTTAACAAACAATAGCAGAGAAATCTTAAAACAGACAGTGAGCGGATGACACTCGATATAAAAAAATTCATGTTATTGATATTATCTTTTTCTCTTGCAATAAAATTTCTTTGTGGTAAGAAAAAAAAGAATAAGACTACGAATAATTTCAAAACCAAAGAATGAATGAATGTAGTAAATGATAATGAGTAGTAAAAATATATAAATAAATGAGTTACAGTAGAGTCTCGGTTCCAACCATGCTGAAGGCCTTATGCTTGTTGTACTAATTAGAGCCGGTTTACATTTTAGTTTAGTATTAGATATATTTCTTTACAAAAAAAATTTAAGATCTTTTCTTTTTTTGTTTAATATACACAATAATTAATAAAGATAAAAATTTATTTTTTTGCATCTACACATAATTCTAGGTTTATAGGCAAGATTTAATATTGACTTATTAATTAAGTTAGGTTTAATAATTTTTTTTTTAAATTTATTTTAACTATCATCAATACATTTAAAATATTTGCAATAATTACGTTTTTCGAGATCTTACTTAATTAAGTATTGCACCAAATATGAACTTAATTTATTGTGTAAAAATATCTTAAATTTAGTATTTACAATAACGCAGTGTTAGGGAAAAAAGATAGGGAAAAACTTAGTAAAAATTTTAAGAAATTCTGAATTAAGCCTTCTATCAGCTTCATTGCTGAAGTTGAAGAAAAAATTAATATTACAAATTCCTTATTATATCATAATTTGAAGCTCTGTTTCGAACTTTAAGTCTTTGTGTTAAATTAGGTATTACTGATTTAAGCAAATCTTGTTGAAAATTTTGTTGAGTATCTTCTGGGTAAATTAAATAGGATTTTTAAATTTTTATTCTGGATTATTTGCAACTGCTTTAGATAGCTCTTAGCACATCTATTTGACCAAATTTCACACCCATATGTCATAATAGGCCTTATGCACATTTTATACAGTAAGATTTTATTTTTATAATTCAAAGTTGATTTTCGATTTTATAATGGAAAAAGGGCTCTTCCACATTTAATTGCCTTATCACAGGTTCTTAGAACATGATGTCTGAAAGTCAGTTTTTTATCTAACTCAATTCCAAGATATTTAATGGTATCAAGGAGAGGAATTTAAACTCCTTCCACAGATAGTGGTATTGAGGGTATTATTTTCGGTGATTTATTGAAGGGAAATATTATTGTTTGAGTTTTATTTTAATTTATTTTAATTTTCCATTTTTTAAATATTTTTGAGCATGTAAAATACCTTTTTTCATTCTTTTGACTATAGCGTTGGAAAATTTACCTGTTGTTATGATGGCAGTGTCGTCTGCGTTCAGGGCAACTGCTTGATATTTGAGTATTTCAAAATCCGATGTATATATTGAGTACAAAACAGGTGATAACACCGAGCCTTGGGGAACTCCCGCAGGGATATTACGCTGTGTGGAGTATTCAGTATCAATATTCACTACAAAGGATCTCTCATTCAGAAAACTTTGTACTTTGTATGTAAATTGGATAATCGAACTTATGGAGTTAAAAAATTAAGCCATTGTGCCATATAGAATCAAAGGCTTTTTCTACGTCTAACATCACTATTCCAGTACTTTTTCGGTTACTTTTGTTATTTGAGATAAAGTTTACAATTATCTTTACTTGGTGCACAGTTGAATGTTCTTTTCGAAAACCAAATTGCTCTTTTTGTATTATGCTATTAGTTTCGGTGTGTTCATTTATTCTTTGTAACACAATTCTTCCGAAGACTTTATCTAAGCAATTAAGCATGCTTATTGGACGATAACTTTTAGGTGATTTTGCATCCTTTCCCTGTTTTAAAATTAGGACTACTTTGGCTGTTTTAAAAATTTTTGGGAAATAACCTTTTGTCAAACACCATTTGAAAGTTTTAGTAATTAGTGTGTAAAAAGTATTTGTCATATTTTTCAATACAATGGGCTTTATTCCATCCAATCCAGGTGCTTTTGAGTTTTTCAGTGTACCTATGAAAAATTTTACTTATTCCACTGACGTCAAGTTTTGCTGTATGTCATATGTGATACTTTGAGCATTTAACCAGTCTATGTGTTTTTCTACAATATTATCTACTAAGGAAGTCATATTGCTTGTTGTTCTGTGACAATTTTCGAAAACTTCAGAAATTATTTCAGTTTTTTCTTTATTGCTATGCTTTACAACGTCATCTATTATTAAACTGCAAACGCTTTTTTTTTTGCCTTTTATTGCTTTCGTCAACATCCAAAACTAATTATTACCTGTTGGCAGCTTTTGTATATATTGATACCAGCTATTATTTCTGTCATTGTTTATGTTCAAATTTATTAGTGTGGTCAGCTGTTTTAATAAAGAAGTAATTATGTTTCTCTATAAGTAATTGTTTGAACGTTGAAGTTTTCGTCTAAATTTATTTCTTTGCGAAAGTTTTCTATGCCAGACTTGTGAATTACCAAGTGGAATTTGTTTAGATGCTTCATGTACCAGGTAAATAATTTTTGAAAGTGTTTCTTCCACATTTGGAATAGTTATTTTTTCTAAACTCATTATCCATTTTCCTATTTCTTTCCAATTAGCTTTATGATAAAGTGGAATTTTAATAGAGTTTTCTGTTAAAGAACCAAATATTGTGCAAGTTACTGGTGTATGATCTGAATTTAGAATTTCTGGGTGTGTTTCCAGTTGTGAAAAATCTTAATTGGAATTGGTGAGAGGAAGATCAACAACAGATGGACGTGTCGGATTTGACGACTGACCGAAATGAGTGAATGAATTTGGAGAATATATATAGTAACGAGAGGTCATTTGATGATTAAAAAGTTTATTGCCTGCCGTGTTGTTTTTAAAACAGTTCCAGTTTGTATGGTGAGTATTTAAATCTCCGAATATGAAATAATCATTTGTAGCTGTGGTTAAAATGTTTATATCATTAATAAAATCATTTGTATAGGTTGGACAATAAACAGAAGTATATCTTATTGGTCTATTATTTATTGTAACTATTATAGATACATTTTCGACTTTTGCTGTTGTATATTTTGAAATGCGTTCATGGGGAATGGAGTTTTTGATTGCAATCAAAACCCCTCCACCATGTGTAGTACGGTCTTCTCTATAGACTTTAAAGTTTCTTAATTTGAAATTGTGATTAGCTTTGAGGAATGTTTCATTTATGCAAACTATGTCTATTTGTTTTTGATGTAACACAAGTTCAAGTTCTATTATCGTGGCTGGAGTCGTTATACCCTGGGCATTCCAATGCATAACATTTAGGCTCCATATTGACTTTTTATGTAACATATCTAAGCACATTTCCAAGCACTCTCATTTTTCGTACTTGGTTTTGTATTTTTCTAATAAGAAACATTATTTTGACATTTACCTGATACTTTTTGAGAAGAAGATGGCATCTCGTAACCCCTTGCCTCATCCCGCATATCTTCTGATGAAATAGAAACAATGTCGTCATAACGTACTTATCTTACTGGTCGCCTGCTATTAGTAGTTCGTTGCCGGAGGTGTAAATATTCCTTTTTTGAAGGCCAGTGAGGATCGTCAGCACGGTGATTAACATTTTTTAATTTCTTTTTAATGCAATTGAAACATTTGTATATAACAGGACCATCTTCTGTTATTTTATCAAGTTGGCAGTTTGAGTAATCATGGGCTCCACCACATCCTATACAGGCTTCAGCTCTAAAACAATTTAAAGATCCATGACCATACATAGCACATTTAGAGGATTGAGTAGGACCTCTTGACCTATGTTGGGGACTTCTCCAGTGTACTACAATACCGTAAACATATTTAACCTCCCGCTTTGTTATCTGACTTCGGTTAAACTCCACCATATATAATGCATCGTCAGGGTTTGAGCGCGTATTTGGTATTTCTTTTACGTTGACCACTTCTATGTTGAATGCATCTTTAAATTCACTTCTCAAGGTTTCTAAGCTAATTTGTGGTAAACCGAACAGCATAAGCTTAAAGCTTTTATTGTCTTTTATATAATGAGTGAAAAATTTCATCTGGGCAATCTTTAGATTATTTACAGTTTCATCATACTCAGCTTTCGAGTTCGGTATTAATTTAGTTCCGATGGAAATTCTTTTATATTTACATATTTCAACAATAAGATTTATAACCTCAGTAAATTTATAACAATCGTCAACAACTATTGGTGGAATTTTAAAAACCACGTGGGCGACTTCACTTTCAACGCTTGAACCATCATCGTCTCCTAGATCAGAGAGCATCTCGAACCGATTGTTACTAACGGATCTCTGCATTTTAAATCGAGGATTATTACCCCAATATTTTTACGTTTTAAAGACATTATTAATTAATTCACAAAGAAATATTTAATTTAATTGAAGGTTTTTATGAAAAAATAAACAGCTGATTTAATAACACGTCTGAATACTTTGAATAACAGCATGCGACTCAGTTAGGTTTAATAATCATGTGGAAACTTTAAAGGTTAATTTTTAATTACGAAGATTTCGATATTTTGAGCATATTAGGCTAATTAAGAAAATTATTTAGTTAAGATTTTGTTTTACTTTTAGAGCATTATAAAAATTAAAGATGCAACGACAGAAATCTTGTTAAAAAAATAAAAGACTAATAGGTGTAGATAAACGTGGTAGAGTAGAAAGATTTTGGTTAGGTTTTGTCCATACTGGGCCGTCCTAAGGACTCATCCTATCATCCGTCATAAAGGCTTTTTTTGTTTAGTTATGTATAGATGTTTGACGAAAATTAAAAAAAAAACAAAACGATTTCTGATTTCGGAGAATTTGCGACTGGGGATTAAAATGATACTCTCGAGTGCGTTACCTGACACGTGGCCCAACCACGCAACATCCAACAATAGCCAAGTTAAAAATGTCATTCGAGAGTTTTACGTTTGCTCGTAATTTGCACAATAATTTAACAATCAGGCTTTTTAAGGAATCAGTAGATTTATCCTTCTTCAAACACTTAGCAAAATAATATAGTTGTGTGAACTATGGTTTCAAAAATGTTAAAAAAAAGTTTATATGGATCCTTTTCTTAGAATCCAATAAATTAATTGTCCTTTCTTTAAATTATTTTAAGACACTTTAAACTACTAATACTGTTAGTATTGTTGAACATTTTACTTACCTTCACAATGTTTGAAATCGGCAATGCCGAAACATAACAGCGGTATCTAGAAAATTGAGTTCTTCAAATTAAAACAAATGGGGCACATTAATAATTGGCGGCATTTTGTTTGTTTTAATATTTAACAGTTCATCTCATAAGATTGTTCCTATGAGATATCTCATAACAACGCTCTGATGTAGACTCAAAGTTACAAATACTTGAGAAGTATCAGTCAATATTTCATTTGGAGGGTGAAAGTTTGACAGCAAATAACTTCTATAAACAAACCATTCACTTGAACGACACAAATCCAGTTTACATAAAAAATTATCGCCTACTACAGATATACACAGAGGAGATAAATAACCAAGTAAAAGGGCTATTAAATAAAGATTAGTAGAACCATCTGTAAGAATAAATTAATAATTCCACCAGTATTGCAATATCCGGCTTATAACGAAACTTTCATTCTGACGACAAATGTATCGGATTTCGGACTTGGTACAAATAGGTAAGTGATTAATAAAAAGAAACAAACCAGTAATTGGGAAGAAATTTCAAGGAACATTTTGTGTATACACATTTTCAGGTTATACCTATATGGAAGAAAGTTTGCTGTTATCACTGACCACAGGTTATTAATCTCATTATTTTCACATAAAAAACCAAGTTCAAGGCTAAGAAAAATAAGCTTAGAATAAGATTACATAAAAAAGGGGATAAATAACACATGTGCATTATCCAGACTACATATTGATTCAGAATCGCTAAAAATTTTATACCATCAGAAAATGATGTAGCGATGATGATGAAGTATAAATAAAAATTATCAGGAAAATAATAACATAAGCGGATCTCATTAGGAGCACGATCAACTCATATGTGGGACTGGCCAACTCAAAATAAGAGAAAGTTAAAAAGTAAATAAAAATGAAACACGTGTTAGGTGCAGCGATAATCCAAAGTATCAAAAAAGAAGAAAACGCAACACAGTTAAAATTAAACACAATTACCTACATATGTTAAAAAATCTAAAATATGACGTCAAGTTACATAATCAAAAATGACATTGTTTTTAGTAATAATACAAAAAATTTAAGATTAGTTTTACTGGCGATTAAACTATCTGCCCTTTTCGATTTTCAATGTTTTATTTATTTTTTGCTAATTGCTCTACTTTCCAATTGTATCTGTTTTTTTTTTATTGGTTACCTTGTCCAATATTTTTATGTCATCTTATGTCAGGCTTATGTTTTTCTTGTACTATAGGTCATGATAATGCTGTCTTTTTTAAGGGAATGTTGTTGGCCTGAATTTTACTTTCTATTTCGCAGATGCTAAAATCAATATTTATTAGGAGCAAACAACAGCACAGATGATTTTGGGCAAATAAGTCCAGAAAAATATAATAGAAACCAAACAACAAAATTAAAAAATTTTAAAAATGCTTTATTATGCGGTTTGCAAAAAGTCAATGCTGATAATAAAAAACAACTTACCTACATACACATTTTTGCAATCATTGAAATATAAAACACAAATTATTATTTGTAAATACAAAAACTTTTTATTAAAATTCTATTTCTTCTCTGGTTTTCTATAGTTAGATACACGAACGCAAGACAGCAACTGACGCTAGCTACACTTGTCGCCTTGTACTCAGCTATATAATTATTTTGAAGACAGCAACTGGATAATAACAAGTAAGAGTGATATATTCGGCTATGCCGAATCTTATATACCCTTCACTATTTATGTAAATCTAGTTTAGTAAAATAACTCCAATCAAAAAAGCAAAGATTGGGTGTCATAGAATTAAAAAATAAAAAAATTTTGGTACTCCATATATATAATTTCCATCAAAATGACATCGGCTCTTAATGGGTTAAGAACTTTTTAAAAAAAATTAAGTATTTCCTTAAAGATCTCTTTATAGCTTTAAAATGATACGCATATTTAGTTTTTTTATATTTAAAAATTTAGAGGAAAATATGGGAATTACCAATTTTTTCACTAGATTTTTTATCTTATTTTATCGCCCATATATTAATTTTTTAATGGTGTTACTTTATTGTTTCAATAAACATGAAAAAATTAGAGGTAGGCGTGGTGCTTTGCCTACTGTCTCGAACGACATGGACCGATCATGCCGATTTTTTTAAAGAAATACTAGAAATTTGTAAAAATACTTAACCCATTAAAAGCCGATGACATTTTTATGTAAAATAATATATATGTAGTACTTCTATAGCACTTTTACTTGTTTATAATGCTATCTCTTTCTGGTTATATCTGGAATTTGAAATTTTATTAAACTACAAACATGAATCATAACTTCTTAAACATGAACAGTTGATAAGCCTACCCCAGTTAATTTGAACTCATGTTTGCTTGAATTGGTGCGGAATTGGTCCAGAAAGTCAAATAATCTTTTAAGACTTTCCTTAAAAGTTCAGCATGTAAATATTCCCGGCGTAGTGTCAGAAACACGAGCTCATATTATCGTGTCATTGCTCCGGCATTTTTCATAATCGCAGACAACCTCTTAAACCTTACCTTGAAAGTTCAGCACTTTCCTTCCAGCCGTCTGATAACAAACGTAAGCTTTTCGTGTGCGCTGTTCCAAAATTCGTAATACTTTTAAAAAGCGTTCCAGCTGTGCTAACAGCAGGTAACAGGGAGAAAAGGAATAAACAGAGAGAGAGAAGATTAAGGTAGAAATTAGAGAGAGAAAGAGAAATGGGGATGAAGAGATGAGACAGAGAGAGAGCGACAGAGAGGGAAAGACAGAAAACACATCGCGACGGTCGAAGAAAAATGCAGGAAAAATCCGCTAAGTGAGATCAGTCGACCAAAGTATGCGCTCATACCCTGAATGAGTCACAGTGTCCCGTTGTGGTCCTGTAAGCTACCAACTATACCTTAAGAAGGAACTAATACTACCTGGACCCATTGACGATATATCAGATAGGTCCTCATAGTACCGCTGACCGAGATGTCTTAGCCGTATTTACCCTAGCGCAGGGCATTGAAAAAGGAGGTGTTTCACCGTCTCCTCTTCCTCCTCGTCCTCCTCGTCCTGACAACTTCTGCAGAAGTCGTTGAAAGGTATACACATTCTCCTAACATGGGTCCCGAATAGACAGTGCCCAGTGACCGCAGCCACCAAGTCACGCATTCGAACCCTCGGTAGCTGCAATAGTGCAGCTGCCCTCCCCCGATCCAAACAGGGCCAGTTCGTTATCCGCGTATACACAGAGTGCTCAAAATGGAGGAGAGTGGCCCTCAGTCAGGTCGAAGAGAAATCTCTATGCGAAAGATGGTTCTGGGGCACAGTAATCCACAAGATTGGGAATAACATCCTTGATCCATAGTACGCTAGCATGTCCCCATGATTTATGGTTCCATGCGCCTATAACATTCAGTCTGACTGCCGTCCTCAGCGCCACTCTCTTGGCCTGAAGATCCACGGGCAGCCCGTTGAGAATGGAAAAAAACGATTTTGTGGGTGTTGATCTAATAGCCTCAGTAATCACCGCTTCAAGAATCCAAATTATACCCCTTGGGTTGATGCTCCAGGTTTTGCCAATTACCTTCCTGCACACGTATATTATCGTTATGGCCTTTGACGAACTATTGAAGATGACGCCCAAAAATTTTGCGCTATTGGATAGACTAAGTGGAACCCTACCCAGTCTAGGTAAATCAAAAGAGGGAAGTTTATATTTCCTAGAAAACAGAACAAGATCCGTTTTGGATAAATTGACACTCAGTCCGCTCCGCCGCCTCTAGGTGCAGATTGCCCTGAGCGCAGTTTCTTACCTTTCCGACACCGTATCGGCGTGTATCACAGACACTGCCGCCGCGACGTCAATCGCGTAGGCGACAGTCTTAAGGCATATGGAATCTAATTCCACAAGCAGTCTGTTAATCGCAACATTCCACAACAGCGGAGACAAAACTCCGCCCTGTGGAGTGCCCCTTTCCGCCGTCCTAGTGACACGCGACGTGCCAGAAGTGGACGTTACTACCCTGAAATTTACCAAGCGTGTTACGAACCCGATTATCGACAGGTCGACCCCCAGCTCTCTGGGGGCCTGAGTTATCGTAGTCGGGTCAATATTGTTGAAAGCCCCCTTAATGTCCATGAAGGCTACCATGGTGTAGTTCTTGTGCTCGAGTGAGTTCTTTATATAACCCACGAGCAAGTGTAGAGCCGTCTTAATCGATCTACTCCTTGTGTAGGCGTGTTGATATTAAGAAAGAAGGTTTCTATCGATTTTCATCGTCATGTGGATCTCGATAAGCTTCTCCAGTATCTTAAGCAGAAAGGATGTCAGACAGATCTGGCTGAAGTACTTTGCCCATGTGTGCGATGTCCTTCCCCCCTTGGCGATGAAGATCACGTTGCACTTCCTCCATTGATCCGGAATATAGCACCAGGAGAGGCAGGCGCTGTACAATGGTAAGATCCATGGGGTGACCTCATCCAAATTGTTTTGTAGATCGGCCGGGATAATCCCATCCGGGCCCGGAGACTTGAATGGATGGAAAGTCTTGATGGCCCAGTGTAAACTATCTGTATCCATCTCTACAGAATTTTTCACGCTGTCTATCCCTATAGGTTCATACTGCATTTCCATTGTTGAGCGACAACCTGGGAAATGTGTATCCAGCAGGACCTCCAGTATTTTACGCAGCCTACTAATCTCTGAAGAGCCTTCTATCCCACTGCAGAAGCTCCTTCAGGATCTACGCTTTCCATTTCAAGGAAGTCTTATAGAGTGACCAGTTTCCCGACCTTTTTGGTTAGTTGAAGAGTTTGCGGCAAGCCCTACGAGACTCGGCTATTTCCGTGGACCACCATGGTGGTCTGCGGATTGTGCGTTGCACTGATGGTCTGCAATACCTTTTGATTGCATTCTTAAAAGCGCTGGTAAGTCTGCTCACGGCATCTTCAATATCCCTCGTGTCCCTGAAGACCATGGGGTAGTCCAATGCATCCATAAGGATCGTGTTTTGATCCTACCAGTTCATCCTGCGTCTGTTAACGTAAATAGTGGTAGTGCCCTTCCTGTTTACAATAGAAAAGACAACATAACGGTAATCAGAAAAGGAACAGTCCTCGGAGACTTTCCAATCCTCAATCAAGAATGCATAGTGTGAATTAACAACATTCGATACTACGTCTTCGCCTTGTTCTGCCAGGCGAAGAAATAATGCAGCAATCGCTATTTAAAAGTGGTGGAGGTTGATTTGGATCACCCTCACTATCTTCTTGGTCAGCGGGTTCATTTATGTCCGAACTGGCTTCCACCGGTTCATTCATGTTTGAACTAGCTTCCACCGGTTCGTGGCAAACAACCACGTCCTTACTTTGCGACACCTCCAATTGGTCTCTGGAGTTTTCGGGGTTGGGGTTGTCATCACCTCGATAGATGCTCAGCTTGACACTATTAAAACCATAAAAGATTTTGCTTTGCTTCTTTCGAAGTGGTGACAACGATTCCTTATTGAGGACCACAATCGCCTTTCTTATCATTCCCTCCGGTTCGGAGACCTTCCCTACCTTCAAAATACTGGTCGGCAGATTAGAGTTTTCTCTCTTGATGATTGCAAGAATGGTCGCATAGTCGTGTGGATTCCTCAGTTTAATCGCGATGGATTTTGGTCTGCGAGGTCTATCGCAGACCGGGACCGCATCCAATCTCGCGCCGGGCCACACTTCCTCGAGGGACGTGACTGCCTGCTTAAGCTGCATTGCTGAGTTCTCGTTTTCGCACTCTAAAAGTTTGATGTGGCCTTGAAACCAACCAGCATGCTCATTCTGCGGCGCTGGTCCTGGGTTGGCTTCAAGGAATTTGAAGTACTCCTCCAGCACCTTGATACGAAAAGTCTCCCATTTTTCACGAGAGATGGCTCCGTCGCAGGTGCTTTTATCTATAATATCTCTTATCAGAGGGTTTTTAGCAACCTCACTGTAAGGTCTATTAATGACTCTGGGTTGAGTTTTTTGCATATTAAGCATTTTTGGACGTTTACTGCGCGGTTGTTGATGTTGCTGTTGTGACTTCTCTTCACCCGACCGTTGCCTTTTGGGCCCTGTCGATGAAGATGGTTTGTCTTCACCTACATCGGTTTTGGAGATGTTCGCAGTATCAAGGTGAGCTTTTGCTCAATTTAGAGAAGATTTCTCCTGTGTTGAAGCTTCGTGGGTGAGATACTGCCAAATTTGTGTAAAAGCCATTTTTAGACTGTTGTTGCGGTTTGGGTCTTGTTTTGCTGCCGTTTTGGCGGGGTGACGTACCTTATTTGAACTTCCCGACTGGGTCGAGGGTCCAACCATTTTTAACCACTAAATAGCTATCAGGTTCTCGGCACTGCTACCAATCACCTTAATCTTACAAGTGGAGCCAGTTCTGGTCCGCGGGTTTGATTGGAGACAATCACTGACTGCAGGCCACCAACTGGGACCATTTGTTCAATGTGTACCAGTTATTGGCTAGCATTCCGGCGAAACATCCAGGCAATAAAGCACCATGGGTGGATGTGTGCAATACATGGAGGATGAAAGTTTCAGAGATTGGTGCATACCTTCAATGACATACCACACCCTCAGAACCACTTGTGCAGCCAGCCAGCCATGGCATCACCTATGGTGTGGTGATGCCATGACCGGATATTTGCCAGAAGGAGCCTTCGCTCCTGCAAACCTGGCATTGCCAGGCCGTATGCGACCACGTAGCGGAGAGCACAGGGCCGAGCTATATTAGACGCCTAAGACCCTAGTAGATATGTGTCATAGGAACCTGATATGCGCTCCCCCTTATCTGCCACCTGGGGACGCGTCCGATGGAAGTCTGACAGAACTCCACACGGATTCCAGCTCTAACTGCAATGAATTGTCTTCAATGGGTGGCGAACGATATAGAAGCACTTTATGCTAGTTTTTTTGGTCTAGGTTTTCATACTCCAGCTTATATTCCATACAAAGCTTAGTTTTTCTTCTAAAATCCATTATTTTATTAAAAGAATAGCATTAAAGCAATTTCTGGCAGCATTTGTTTAAATTTTATTTTATAACAACATCTGTTTGAAGTAGGTGTGTGTAGCGGTTCCTTCTAACACATTGCTTTTAGCGTTTTTGAATTTTTTTTCGCTTAAAGAAAAACTGAAAGAAAATATGATAACACAAGTGGTTAGTTAAAACAACAAAACGTTGAAAGCTATACATTTCCTCATATCTATCAAAATTAATCGTGTTAAATATTTACAGAAGTCTCATAAAAGAAACCTTTTGCTTGTAAACGATAGTTAAAATTATTATAGGGGTCAAGCTGTGTAAGTACTTCAACCAGCAAGTACTGGGAATAAAAGTAAATTTTTAGCTTAGTATTGTCCACACTAAAAGGAATTGTAGTTTTATATACATACACTTTAATAAATACCTTTGAAATTTTTACAATTAATCTTCGTATATTTTCGCCATGAACATTAAAGTATTTTTAATTTAAAAAAATTACTTATGTATATAAAATACTAGCAGTGACTCGAAAATACACACATGTATTCTATTCATGAAATTTTGCAGTCGGTAGTAGCTGTATGCGAATGTGTTTAATGCCTTAAGTATTGGTTTAAAATAGAGTCGTAGTAAATTATAAAGAAGTTTTTAAAGAACAAAATATTTCTGGTCTTTAAACTTTAATTAAGATTTGCCGGCTCATTTTAACTGCCTAATATGGTGTTCATACATGCGTTTTTAATTGAAACAATATTCAGTTAATTGTCAATATATTTTTAGTGTTCATACATACTCAATATTGATACGACAATTAGCAATTGACAACTGAAAAAAATTGTTTAAATTTTTACTTTTTGTGTTTGTGGTTTTTATCATACTAAATGGAATTTTGTTTTAAAAAAAGCGTTTCTTTATTACAATAGAAAAATAAAAATTTTTAAAGCAGTGCTTTCCAGTTTATATTTCAAATTAAATATCTTAAAAAAACAGAATAAAATTTGGAAATCCTGTTGGAGTTGGAGGAAGCAGCAGTTCTTGTTTTTTTCAATATCAGAGGAAAGATCATACGTCATTTCACAGAATCCTCTTCTTTTTTGATTTCACGCCTGTTGATGAATAAAAAAGTTATTAACAATAAATAATTTGCTAATAAATTTGATTTTAATAAGTTTTCCACCCTTAATTTGTTTGTCCATTTTTTTTGTTTGTTTATTTTTTTTGACGTTTGTTAAGTACTGTTCATTGCGAAATAATACAGGTGAACGGACGGGCGAAAAAGCCCATCAGCTGTATACATTGCAGTTGTCAAAAAAATTTGTCAAAAATAAATTATTTGTTAAATTTTTTTTAATTTAAATTTTTTTGATTGCTAATAGCAAACAAAATAATTATTGAAATTCCTAGAGAAAACTACCACAACATGGAACCGCATTTGCAGTTCCTGATGTGTATAATCAAAATATACCTAAAAAGATAGTAAAAATTATTGTTAACACATTTATAGTTAATTTCTTGGTTTTTTTGTGGAAGATTATGTTAGTCTTCAAATGGTCAACGTGCAAGAATGGAACGATGCATGTGATTTGGGCAAACTAGTGATACAATAGAATTTTGGTCACACTTTTCATGGGTTTTCATTTTTAAGTAACTTAATTTTTATAATTTTCTTATTCTGAAAATTACAACCACTTTTTTTCATCAAATATATTTTATTTATTTTAACAATATTTTTTGACAACATACCTAAATTTTGTAGGAACAAATTGCCTGTTGTTTTTTGTGTTGTTGTAGCCGTGCAGTCACCTGTATTTATTCGCCTTGGTACTGTTGTTGTAAAAGTATGTTCAGTTAGTATTGTTCTTTTTACTAAACACACTTCTGACAGTGTTGCATTATAAATTTTACTCATTATTAAAACAATTATCTCTTAATTGGCAATAAGTAAATTGTAATTTTTGTATGAAAATTTAGTCTCAATAATGGACTTAATTGTAATAATTTGAAAATTGCTGCATGTATGAACACCATATAAAGAGACGAAACAATTAGGCTGTATGCAGAAGAAAAACATTCTTCTTATTATTGCACAGTTTTCAACATATTTGCCGCGCATTTAAACTGAATAAAAAGTCAGCCATATGCAGAAGAAAAAATGTCTGTTAGCGTGGTCCATGACAATTTTAAAGGTGTTTAATAACTTTAATGATATCCCGTTTTAAACACCTAAGTACATTTGAGTGTTGACTGAATCGTTTAATACATAGAAATGCTTGATAACTATTGCCGATATATCGACGTTTTGCCGTTTTTCGCCTCAAATTTATCAATAAACACCAATGGCTCCAAAAATTACAATTTTTTGACAAACACAGTGTAACAAGGTAACTTTGTTTGTTCTAGAATAATTTTTAACTTTGGGCAACACTAGAATACTTCTAACATTAGAAAGAGACAACTATTAATAACTCAGAAAATCTACTAAGGAGAAAAAGGGTTAGGCTGAAGAAAAACATTCTTCTTATTATTGCACAATTTTCAACATATTTGCCGCACATTTAAACTGCGTAAAAAGTCGGCCATATGCAGAAGAAAAAATGTCTGTTAGCGTGGTCCATGACAATTTTAAAAGTGTTTAATGATATCCTATTTTAAACACCTAAGTACATTTGAATGTTGACTGAATCGTTTAATACATAGAAATGCGTGATAACAATTAAACTATTCCGAAATCTTATTATTTGGAATCTTGTTAATTTTAATTTACTTTAATCGTGATTGATTCCTTTAAGAATAAATGTTTCATGATATTCTCATGAAATATTTTTTATTTAAAACTACAAATTGAAATGTATTACTGCGGGAAAAGCATATCCATATGGTCATTTCACTACTGCTCATATAGCTCATCATTGGATTTTAACCAAATTTTGTGTTAAAAAATATAGGCGAGCGAAAATTTTTTTACTTGATGTTTTTTTCTTTTAAATTTTCTATCGCCCCATATATTTTTTTGATTGGAGTTAGGTTATTGTTCCAAATGACATAAAAAAATTAGAGGTAGGCGTGGTGTTTTCCCTGCTGCCTCGAAGGGCATGGACCGATCATGCTGATTTCCAATAGCACCTCTTTCGGCACTATATCTGATCGATTGACATATTAATTTCTCGACAAACTTGATTTCAACGCTAACACGGACGGACAGACGGACATCGCTCAATCGATTTCGCTCTGCATATGAACTCAGAATATATACACTTTATGGGTCCGGAAATGGATATTGTAGAAATACCACACGGAATGACAAGCTTATATATATCCTTTTCCACTTTTCATAGTCTTTTAATTACAAAATACTTACATTTTTTTTCAATGTTACAAAAATATCTGTTATCAGAAACTTTTTAACCAAATTATTTTGTAAACAAAAAAAAAAAATGGTTGATTGATTCTTGCTAGTAAAACAAGCAACAAATTTTTCTCTCTCATATTTTTACGCTCATTTTTCACTCTCTACTTGCAAGTTTTTTGAGTATTCATGTCAGGCCTGCCATATTTGCCGATATATCGACATTTTGCCATTTTTCGCCTCAAATTTATCAATAAACATCAATGGCTCCAAAAATGTCAATTTTTTGATAAACACAGTGTAACAAGGTAACTTTGTTTGTTCTAGAATAATTTTTAATTTTGGGCAACACTAGAATACTTCTAACATTAGAAAGAGACAACTATTAATAACTCAGAACTTCTACTAAGGAGAAAAAGGGTTAGGCTTATTTGTTGTTATGGAAAAAAAAGTTCTTAATTATATTTGAGCTATTAGAAAATAAAAGGTTCTTGCTGGCCTCAATGAAGCAACCGATCTATGCAACACCAAGTCATTGTGTTTGGTTGTACGTATATGTAAAAATTACAAAATTTCTTCCGATTGATAAAAGTAGATAATGCTATGTCAAATGTTTGTATAAGCTTTACACAAAATTACAAAAACTACAAGTCCAATTTGATAGGATTTGGTTATTATGAAATTTGTTTATTTATTACGAAATATGTTTGGCACTAACTTGCATTATATGCTTGTCTTTAATTACAGAAGACATCACCAATTTTAAAACATTCAAAAATTACCAGAAATAAAAACATAAGCTACTGCACCCAAGTCAAACTAGATGGCTGTTGCTTGAAGCAGTACTTGTTTGAATACTAGATCTGTACGAGGCCTTAAGAATTTACTTTTAATTTGCTGCTAATGTTGATCAAATCGATACAGCGAAAACAATTATAAAAAATTTAACGAACCAAATCAAATTTTATTTAAATACATACTTAAAATTCTTAATAGTATAAACAGAATATTTTAAGGTAAGTCAATAACTTATACAGTCATATAGAAGGGCTTCTGCGAACTCTATTAAGTAATTTTATAAAAATCTGTAGGAACATAAAGGAACGAAAATGATTTTTGTCTTTGAAAATAAAACGCTCACACAATTTCTTTTGTTTGGTCTTTATTGAACCAATGTTTTTTCTTTACTAAACTTAAATTACAAAGTTCAAAATGTTTCAGAAGAATGTCAAGAATGCAATCCCGTTATAACTGAATGCATTTATTTTAATAATATAAAGAGCCAACTAATGTTAATATGTATGTTTGTTTAACTTATAAACATAAGAAAAAGAGGAACAAGTAATTTTAAAGATTTAATTCGTTAATGACAAAAAATATAAATAAAAGGCATTATATAATATTTTGATCCAACATACTGCCCCCATTGAAAGGCACTTTCAATCTGCTTCGTGAGGTAGTGGTGCAATTTTGTGAATGGATCTTCGAAGAACCCCTTTTGTTGTTTTAAGATCAATGACTCGCACCTTTCCATCATGACCTGGTATGGCTTTGATTACTCTTGCTAAGAGCCAATGCTGAGGAGGAATGTTGTCTTCATGAACGATAACTAGAGTACCCTCGTGTACATTTTCGCAATTCTTGAACCATATACATCTTTGCTGTAAATTCAGAACATAGTCACGGACCCATTGTAGCCAAAACTGTTGCTTCAGATATGTCACAAGTTGCCATCTTTTAAGGTAGTTTATGTTTTTGTAGCTTTCAATATTTTCATCTGGTAGTGCCACTAACGAGGAACCAATTAACAAATGGCCTGGAGTTAAGGCTTCACCATCGGATCATCAGATCTGGGTGCCAATGGCCGAGAATTTATTTATAATCAAAATATACCTAAAAAGATAGTAAAAATTATTGTTAACACATTTATAGTTAATTTCTTGGTTTTTTTGTGGAAGATTATGTTAGTCTTCAAATGGTCAACGTGCAAGAATGGAACGATGCATGTGATTTGGGCAAACTAGTGATACAATAGAATTTTGGTCACACTTTTCATGGGTTTTCATTTTTAAGTAACTTAATTTTTATAATTTTCTTATTCTGAAAATTACAACCACTTTTTTTCATCAAATATATTTTATTTATTTTATTTTTTTTAACAATATTTTTTGACAACATACCTAAATTTTGTAGGAACAAATTGCCTGTTGTTTTTTGTGTTGTTGTAGCCGTGCAGTCACCTGTATTTATTCGCCTTGGTACTGTTGTTGTAAAAGTATGTTCAGTTAGTAGTGTTCTTTTTACTAAACACACTTCTGACAGTGTTGCATTATAAATTTTACTCATTATTAAAACAATTATCTCTTAATTGGCAATAAGTAAATTGTAATTTTTGTATGAAAATTTAGTCTCAATAATGGACTTAATTGTAATAATTTGAAAATTGCTGCATGTATGAACACCATATAAAGAGACGAAACAATTAGGCTGTATGCAGAAGAAAAACATTCTTCTTATTATTGCACAGTTTTCAACATATTTGCCGCGCATTTAAACTGAATAAAAAGTCAGCCATATGCAGAAGAAAAAATGTCTGTTAGCGTGGTCCATGACAATTTTAAAGGTGTTTAATAACTTTAATGATATCCCGTTTTAAACACCTAAGTACATTTGAGTGTTGACTGAATCGTTTAATACATAGAAATGCTTGATAACTATTGCCGATATATCGACGTTTTGCCGTTTTTCGCCTCAAATTTATCAATAAACACCAATGGCTCCAAAAATTACAATTTTTTGACAAACACAGTGTAACAAGGTAACTTTGTTTGTTCTAGAATAATTTTTAACTTTGGGCAACACTAGAATACTTCTAACATTAGAAAGAGACAACTATTAATAACTCAGAAAATCTACTAAGGAGAAAAAGGGTTAGGCTGAAGAAAAACATTCTTCTTATTATTGCACAATTTTCAACATATTTGCCGCACATTTAAACTGCGTAAAAAGTCGGCCATATGCAGAAGAAAAAATGTCTGTTAGCGTGGTCCATGACAATTTTAAAAGTGTTTAATGATATCCTATTTTAAACACCTAAGTACATTTGAATGTTGACTGAATCGTTTAATACATAGAAATGCGTGATAACAATTAAACTATTCCGAAATCTTATTATTTGGAATCTTGTTAATTTTAATTTACTTTAATCGTGATTGATTCCTTTAAGAATAAATGTTTCATGATATTCTCATGAAATATTTTTTATTTAAAACTACAAATTGAAATGTATTACTGCGGGAAAAGCATATCCATATGGTCATTTCACTACTGCTCATATAGCTCATCATTGGATTTTAACCAAATTTTGTGTTAAAAAATATAGGCGAGCGAAAATTTTTTTACTTGATGTTTTTTTCTTTTAAATTTTCTATCGCCCCATATATTTTTTTGATTGGAGTTAGGTTATTGTTCCAAATGACATAAAAAAATTAGAGGTAGGCGTGGTGTTTTCCCTGCTGCCTCGAAGGGCATGGACCGATCATGCTGATTTCCAATAGCACCTCTTTCGGCACTATATCTGATCGATTGACATATTAATTTCTCGACAAACTTGATTTCAACGCTAACACGGACGGACAGACGGACATCGCTCAATCGATTTCGCTCTGCATATGAACTCAGAATATATACACTTTATGGGTCCGGAAATGGATATTGTAGAAATACCACACGGAATGACAAGCTTATATATATCCTTTTCCACTTTTCATAGTCTTTTAATTACAAAATACTTACATTTTTTTTCAATGTTACAAAAATATCTGTTATCAGAAACTTTTTAACCAAATTATTTTGTAAACAAAAAAAAAATGGTTGATTGATTCTTGCTAGTAAAACAAGCAACAAATTTTTCTCTCTCATATTTTTACGCTCATTTTTCACTCTCTACTTGCAAGTTTTTTGAGTATTCATGTCAGGCCTGCCATATTTGCCGATATATCGACATTTTGCCATTTTTCGCCTCAAATTTATCAATAAACATCAATGGCTCCAAAAATGTCAATTTTTTGATAAACACAGTGTAACAAGGTAACTTTGTTTGTTCTAGAATAATTTTTAATTTTGGGCAACACTAGAATACTTCTAACATTAGAAAGAGACAACTATTAATAACTCAGAACTTCTACTAAGGAGAAAAAGGGTTAGGCTTATTTGTTGTTATGGAAAAAAAAGTTCTTAATTATATTTGAGCTATTAGAAAATAAAAGGTTCTTGCTGGCCTCAATGAAGCAACCGATCTATGCAACACCAAGTCATTGTGTTTGGTTGTACGTATATGTAAAAATTACAAAATTTCTTCCGATTGATAAAAGTAGATAATGCTATGTCAAATGTTTGTATAAGCTTTACACAAAATTACAAAAACTACAAGTCCAATTTGATAGGATTTGGTTATTATGAAATTTGTTTATTTATTACGAAATATGTTTGGGACTAACTTGCATTATATGCTTGTCTTTAATTACAGAAGACATCACCAATTTTAAAACATTCAAAAATTACCAGAAATAAAAACATAAGCTACTGCACCCAAGTCAAACTAGATGGCTGTTGCTTGAAGCAGTACTTGTTTGAATACTAGATCTGTACGAGGCCTTAAGAATTTACTTTTAATTTGCTGCTAATGTTGATCAAATCGATACAGCGAAAACAATTATAAAAAATTTAACGAACCAAATCAAATTTTATTTAAATACATACTTAAAATTCTTAATAGTATAAACAGAATATTTTAAGGTAAGTCAATAACTTATACAGTCATATAGAAGGGCTTCTGCGAACTCTATTAAGTAATTTTATAAAAATCTGTAGGAACATAAAGGAACGAAAATGATTTTTGTCTTTGAAAATAAAACGCTCACACAATTTCTTTTGTTTGGTCTTTATTGAACCAATGTTTTTTCTTTACTAAACTTAAATTACAAAGTTCAAAATGTTTCAGAAGAATGTCAAGAATGCAATCCCGTTATAACTGAATGCATTTATTTTAATAATATAAAGAGCCAACTAATGTTAATATGTATGTTTGTTTAACTTATAAACATAAGAAAAAGAGGAACAAGTAATTTTAAAGATTTAATTCGTTAATGACAAAAAATATAAATAAAAGGCATTATATAATATTTTGATCCAACATACTGCCCCCATTGAAAGGCACTTTCAATCTGCTTCGTGAGGTAGTGGTGCAATTTTGTGAATGGATCTTCGAAGAACCCCTTTTGTTGTTTTAAGATCAATGACTCGCACCTTTCCATCATGACCTGGTATGGCTTTGATTACTCTTGCTAAGAGCCAATGCTGAGGAGGAATGTTGTCTTCATGAACGATAACTAGAGTACCCTCGTGTACATTTTCGCAATTCTTGAACCATATACATCTTTGCTGTAAATTCAGAACATAGTCACGGACCCATTGTAGCCAAAACTGTTGCTTCAGATATGTCACAAGTTGCCATCTTTTAAGGTAGTTTATGTTTTTGTAGCTTTCAATATTTTCATCTGGTAGTGCCACTAACGAGGAACCAATTAACAAATGGGCTGGAGTTAAGGCTTCACCATCGGATCATCAGATCTGGGTGCCAATGGCCGAGAATTTAATATGGCTTCGACTTCGATAAGGATGGTTTGAAACTCCTTATACGTAAGGTTGGCTTGAGACATATTTTTGACCAAGAGCGTTTTTGCTGACTTAACGGCAGACTCCCAAAGGCCACCAAAGTGAGGAGAACGAGGAGGAATGAACGAAAATTCAAAGCCAGTGACTGCACTGTAGTGCATGAGCTCATTGATGTTTGTTTTATCGAAAAATTGCTGTTTGAACTCCTTGAGCTTGGAGCTAGCGCCGAAAAAGTTTGTTCCATTATCGCAAAAAAGTCTCTGAGGTATGCCACGGCGACCTATAAATCTTTTGAGACATAAAAGAAATGTATTAGT
Organism: Gymnosoma rotundatum; assembly: GCA_916610165.2. Taxonomy (NCBI): domain Eukaryota; kingdom Metazoa; phylum Arthropoda; class Insecta; order Diptera; family Tachinidae; genus Gymnosoma; species Gymnosoma rotundatum. The sequence goes on along the minus strand of OU744338.1, from coordinate 82,980,393 downwards.
TGATTAATCTGAAACTAATTCAATATGAACGGCTTTGGATGAAAAGCAAACAAAAAATGCGACATATGTTTTGAAAGGAGTTTTTCCCCTTATACGATAAGAGGTATAGAAAGGACCACAAAAATCGACACCTGAGGCAAAAAAAGGACGTTGAGCTTTAAAGCGATCTGCAGGAAGATCTCCCATTAATTGCTGCATTAATCGAGGATTATATTTGAAGCAGTGTACGCAATTTCGGACGACTTTTCTAACTATTTCTCTGGCATTAATTACCCATACTTGCTGGCGAAGAATTCCAATGAGCGCTTTTGATCCGGCGTGTAAATGCTTGCGATGAAGATGTTCAATGAAAAGCTTTGTGAAGCGATGCTCCTTTGGAAGAAGAGCAGGAAATTTTGCTTCATATGGCAACGGAGAATTTGCTAGCCGACCACCCACTCGAAGAATTTGCAAAATTGCCCTGCAGCACTGTAGATTGTCGAAGAACGGGGCCAGTTTTTGAAAACTGGGTTTTAACTGTTCTCCCTTGTTGAGCAAATTAATCTCTTCTTTGAAAGTTGATTGTTGGATGTTATAAACGATTCGATAAAAGGCTGATTGCAACTCTTCATGGGTCACGAAGGGATATCGTTTTTCTTTATAAACGGCTCGATGAATATAGGCTATGATGCGAAGAATTCGAAGATATGACGAATTACGAGAAACTAAGTGATCAATTATTGATTCAGAAGTAATAGTTGTTTTGAGTATAGTATTTCTCATTTCTTTTTGAGGAAGTTCTGTGTTTTCAATATTTCCTTTAGGCCAGCTTGTTTCTGGTTCTGTAATAAACTTAGGACCGGAGAACCATATTGTATTGGAAAGTTTTTGGGCAAGGCAACCCCTCGACACAATATCTGCGGGATTTTTCTTTGAAGGCACATGCATCCACGTTATGTAATGAGTTAAGTTTTGTATTTCTGATACACGGTTAGCGACAAAGCAAATATAGGACGATGAGTGGTTAGAAAGCCAGTTTAAAACGATTTTCGAATCTGACCAAAAGTAAATACGGTACTTTAAGCAGTCAAATTTAAATTTAATTTTATCCCACGTTCGACTTAGCAATAAGGCGGCGCAAAGTTCTAAACGAGGCAAAGACTGTTGAACTACTGGCGCTAATTTCGATTTTGCAATGAGAAGCGTTGATTTGTACTTGTTTTGATGAGCAACGCGTATATAAAGACAACAACCATATGCCAATAGAGAAGCATCTGCAAATCCGTGAATTTCACAGTTTGTTTGCTTGGAAGTTCCTACAAATCTAGGAATTTCAATTTGGTTGATGAATGGAAGACTTTGTTCGATTTCTTTCCACCGAGTTGTCAAGCGGGTATTGAGAGGCGAATCCCAATCCAGTTTTTGTTTCCACATTTCTTGGATTAACATTTTGCAGGATATCACAATAGGGCTAAGCAAACCTAAAACATCAAATATTTTTGCCACAGCTGATAAAACCGATCTTTTTGTAGGGCTTTCGATAACTGCTAGATTAAAACGAAAACAAAAAACATCTTCCTGGGGTTTCCATGACATCCCCAGAGCTTTGGTGATATACTCATTATTAGTTTTAAACTGCAATTCTTCGTCACAAGGAGCAACATTTGGACAGTTCGAATTCCATTTTGATAACTGTAGACCAGATTTTTGTAAAATTCCGACAATTTCTAATTTTTTAACTAAGAGCTCCGAAAGGTTATCTGCCCCCGTGAGCAGGTCATCTACATATAAGTCTTGCTTAAGAATTTTTGAGCCGACTGGAAATTCATTTTTGTAAAAATCAGCAATAAAAAATTAACTTCTGACTGCCAGAAAAGGAGCAGCTGATGTGCCGTAAGTTACTGTATTAAGTTGGAAAAGAGCAATCGGATCAGAAGTTTTGTTTCTTCATAATATTAATTGAAAATTTCGATCTCTTTCATCTACCCAAAACTGTCGATACATTTTGCATATATCGGCCGATAAAGCTATCTTGTTTAATCTGAATGCTAAAATTGTTATTATTAGCTCCTGCTGGATTGTGGGAAAAACCATTAGAGTTTCATTCAAAGATATGTTGGTAGATGTGCGACATGAGGCATCAAAGACAACTCGTAGCTTTGTTGTTGTGCTTTGAGGACGAAAAACAGGATGGTGAGGAATGACATAATGCGAAAAATTTAAACGATCAAAGCTGACTGGTGACATATGGCCAAGTTTAATGCATTCGTTCATGAATTCAGAATACATTTCTCGTAAGTTATCATCTTTTAAAAGTCGTTTTTCTAAGAATAAAAAACGTCTACGAGCTACTTCAAATGAACTACCAAGCTTATTAATTGAAGGTTTAATGGCAAACGAACCTGAACCTTACCATTTGAATCAAAAGTGGTATTTCGAACAAAATGTTCTTCACACTGTCTTTCTTCTTCTGTGAATATAGATGATTGTTGAGTGAACTCCTCAACCTCCCAAAATGATCTTAGTAATGAGTCAAAATCCTCGGTGTTTGTTACAATATGACAGGATAATGCACGATGTGGACCACGAATGTCCACACTGCCACCAATTACCCAACCAAGAGTTGTGTTTATAAGACAAGGCAATCCATGACCGAGAGAAACCTTGCCATCAAGAAGCAACTCAAAGAAAATCTCAGAACTAATTAACATATCAATGCGTTGAGGAATATTAAACTGCGGGTCTGCTAATTCAATATCATTGGGAATAATACAATTTTCTACCATAATTTGTTCCGCTGGATGATGAGACGATATAGATTTAGTGACCAAAAAAGTTGTTGTCCATTCTAATTCAGACACCCGAGATTTAATTGAAGTAGTAACCATATACTTTAACTGAGTTCGAATTTCGGAAACACCAGAAATTTCTTGATTTGATTTATGTTGTTTGAGACGAAGACGATTGACCGCTTCTTGGGTGATAAGATTGACTTCTGAACAGGAATCTAGGAGGGCTCTAATAGGTTGTAGGGTTCCAAAGGAATCTTTAGCAAAAACTATAGCTGTTGGAAGCAAATTTATACGACGACCTCGTATAACAAACGATGAACATTTTGTAAGATGAGTCGAAGATTGATTAGCTTGTTGTGGCAACACTGTTTGATGCGACGACGAAGAAGATGACTTAAAAGGCGATGAATATGAAAACTTATCGTGATGAGGTTGACGAAGAAGGTTGTTGAAGCGATGATTTTAATGGGAATTGATGTTGAAGTGGCGAAGGCGAAGAATCGTTTGAACTAGGTTTAGATTGAAAGTCTGAGTTGTGTAAGGTTGTATGATGCGATACTCGACAATGACCTTTTTTAAGGCAATTTATACATAGCTTTGAACCCTTGACAAAATCGAAACGACGAGAAATCGGTAGCGATAAATAACTTGAACAGGTTGCAGTATAATGTTCTTTTGATTTACAATATTTACACAATATTGCAGAAACGACGAACGATGACCCAAAGCGTTTAGAAATTTGTTTTGGTTTAGTTTCAAGAGGTTGACATAAATCTGCTTCTGTGGCACGACTTTCCAGAAACTGACAACGACGGCTAAGAATCGAAAAGCAATTATCCCTTGACGGCAGAGATTTAAAATCTTGTTTTTCATCGTAGACCTTTTTTGAGTCCCCATCTATTTTTGACAAAACTATATGAATTATGACAGCATTCATTACATCTAGCTCAGATCCCAAAGAAAGTAATGAATTACGAAGAGCTGAAACATTATCTATGATTGAGCGAAGCTGAGTGGCGTTTGGTTTAGACATAGGGGTAATCGAAAACAATGAATGGATATGGTCGATAAAAATTAAGGACTTGTTTTCGTATCTTTCTATTAAGCTATCTAAAGCCTTTTGGTAATTTGATTCCACGACGTGAAATTGTTCAATAACTGCCAAGGCTTGGCCAGATAAACAGTTGAGTAGATAATTAAATTTATCAATTATTGGAATACTTGTTTCATTATGAACTAATGTGTTAAATGTACTAATGAATCTCGAAAACTCCGAATATTTTCCATCGAATTTCGGTAATTTTATTTGTGGCAGACGATTCTGATGTGCAATAAACGGTTGAGTTATATTTAAGAAACTTTGTTCAACATCATTAGAAGTTCGTTTACTATTCATGAAACCTACCAATGGAGCCTTTGCGGAAATAAAAAGTTCCTCAATATCTGATCGATTTGTGTCAGACTCATCCAACTTCTCAATTTGTGACTGGATATGGCTTATTTGCTTAAAATATGATTCAAGGATTTGAAGTCGGCACTCGAGTATAGTAAAATCTGACGAACCACCATCTTTCTCAATTTTTTACTTCATTTGTGTTATATTTCGTTTCATTGTTGAGCGTTGTTGCTTTAAAGATGGAAGCAAACTGGGTCCAGAATCAGATTTATCATTGGCTATGTTGTCAGTGCTCATTTTTCGGACAAATTAAAAAAATTTATGTTAAAATTCTTTTAATTAGGGCAAAACTTATAAAAATGTAATTCAAATTGGTTGAGTGTGCTTGAAAATCGGTTTAGGTTGCTCAAAAGTTGATAAAATTACGTTAAATGAGTATTAAATTGATTGGAATCTAATATGAAGCAAAAGTACCACACTGTGTTAAAAGGTACCAAATTCTGTTCTAAAGGGACAACAATGATTTCGAGTGCCAGCACTGAATTATTCCAAAAAGAAACGGAGAGAATGTTATTATGTATGTGTTTGTATTCGAAAATGTAGCAAAACGATGAGCAAAATTGATATTTAAGAGAAATTAAATATTCCACTTACTTGATCGAATGATGATAATTACCAATGTTAGAATTTTTTTTTTTAATTATTACCGATTACATTAATGCATGATGATGATGAACTGCTTGGTGAAGGTTCCAGCGATGATGATGATTTGTTTTTGTGATGCAGCAGGTGGTGGCAAGCGATGAGGAAACGACGAAAATAATGATAATTACGAAGAATTTCATGATTATTAAATATAATTCGAGAAATATTTTTAGATGAGCAACGAAGATAATGATCATTAATTTTTTTGTTTTTTATGATAATGCACTTAGCGTTTGCATAAAGTCTCTTATCTTAGAACGATGACGATAATGATGATTATTTAGTTTGAAGTATTTTGGGAAAATTTATTGTTAACAGTTTTTTATGACTAAGTTTTATTTTATTAAATATTTTAGAGTTAATTTTATTGATCCACTAACACTGTTTTTATCACTTTAGCCCACTATTTTCGGAAAGTTTTTTGATTTTAAATTCACAGGAACCACTGATTTAATTAAATTTAGTTCTTTTTTTTACAATAACTAATTAAACTGTGTCCTGTCACGGTCGCCAATTTTATGTAGGAACATAAAGGAACGAAAATGATTTTTGTCTTTGAAAATAAAACGCTCACACAATTTCTTTTGTTTGGTCTTTATTGAACCAATGTTTTTTCTTTACTAAACTTAAATTACAAAGTTCAAAATGTTTCAGAAGAATGTCAAGAATGCAATCCCGTTATAACTGAATGCATTTATTTTAATACATAAAGAGCCAACTAATGTTAATATGTATGTTTGTATAACTTATAAACATAAGAAAAAGAGGAACAAGTAATTTTAAAGATTTAATTCGTTAATATAAAAATATAAGTAAAAGGCATTATATAATGTTTTGATCCAACAAAATCTATGAACTTTATTTAACGGAATTTATGAATAAGGAGCATTTTTTGAAATTTATTGAAATGTTTAGCTAAAGAATTAACATAATAATTAAAACATAACAAAAACGAAGCAAACAAAATGGTAAATAACTGTATCAACTTTAATTTGAACTTTTAATTCAAATATAAAAACACTTTGATTTTGAACATATATTTATTAAATGATAAATTATTTGATACTTTTTGTTAATAAAAGTATGTTTTATTGTATTCCAGTAAACCCGATTTTTTCTTATCAAATGTTTTTGGCACGCCTGATTCATGTACAAGTGAGATTTTGCACTATGTCATTTTGCATGTAACTAGTTTCATGTTGTTTTTGTTTTGTGTACAAATTCTGATGCCATAAAAATGAAATTGAAAAATGGCATGTTATAAATCTGGACTAATAATTTTTAGTCATGAATCAAAAATACAAGATTGCGCATTCAGCCGTTCAAAAAAATTTTTTACTGCGCATCTACATCATCATAGAATGAGTGTTTTTTGTAAAAAGTGTAAGAGATTTTTAGCTTTCTTACGTTGATTCTGTTACACATATCATTCACAAATGTAGTTTGTTTACAAAATATGTTCTATGTCTACGTCTCACAAAAGATTATTATTGTTTTCTTGATTCATGATTTTTAGTTACTGAACAGACCAATTGTTTTTGCCTAGACTAAGTGTATCAAAAATGCAGACTTAAATGCGAAGAATAAAGACTAATGCAATACATTTTTAACGACCACTTATCTATTAAGCAAAAAGCTAAACTTTTTAACAAAGTTGCAAAAGAGGAGTATTTACAAGAAAAATTTTAACAAACTACTTGTATATGTATATTAATTAGTCCTAACCAAAATATGGACCACTAACAGTTTAGCTGTATTATATAGCTTACTAGTTGTATAATAAACCATTCGCCAAATTTTCTCGAGATATGACGAAATATTACCGATAATAGTCTAGTCTACGCCAACATATTTTTGTTCTCTATTAATGTGGATTGCACAAGGCATGTAAATTTTATAATCAATTCTTGAGAATCTATTACACTGATTGTTACTGGAAATTATAACGACCTTAAGTAAATATTTTAAGGTATTTTCTTTTAACTTACTATTTCTACTTTTGCGAACTAATGTAATGTGTTTTGTAAGCGAGTAACAAAACATGGCAATCATAAAAGTACTTTTAAGGCAATGTCTAATTTTTTGCTGGGATTGTGAAAAAAAAACTAAACTATAATTGAAAATACAAACAGAAAATATGTATATGCGTACTAGTATATCCAAAATCGATATTTTTAATTATTTTATATTATAATTTTGTGTACGACAATACATTAGGGGTTCTTTTAATAGGTTCTTAATAAAAATGCGCTTGATGTAGGTATATTGACATAAAACATATAAATAAATAAAAACAGCGTTATGTATAACCAAAAGTTAGCGACTGTTTATAAACTGTAGTCAAATAGCTGCCAACTAGCAAATCGATTTGCCTTAGCAGCTTCTTGGCACAATGTTTATTCTTAAACGATTTGTAACTGACTGCTAACTTTAAGAAAATCAACTCTGAAAATGGATTGTGTCCCTACTAAATTAATTTTTTTTCCTTATATCACCCCTGATTTTGTCGTTTGAACATACATTTATTTTCCCTCCATATTTTTTATTCACCATATTCTTTATTCACAAATTGACACTAAACAGCTGTTGCACAGAAGATGGCAAGTGTTTGACAACTCACTAACAAGTGTTTAGCAGTAAGTTGTTCGCAGATTGTTTGCTAGTTATAGTTAAACTCTATGCTAACTTCATGCTAATTTTTAGTTATACATAACGCTGAAAGTATATAAATAATAGCAGTGCCCACGACTTCAACTGCGTGTCATTTTTAATTTTCCCAAAATTCAAATTTAACTGTATATTTCAGAGTTATGTGTTAAAAATCTTACATCTACAAAAATAAAAAGTGTTGACAACTGTTTTATTACCATTATACCGTAAAATTATGTGCTTTTACTATTTTGCTATTTTGTCTACGAAATGCCATATTATTACTAAAAAAAACAAAGTTTTGTTCAAATCACTCCAGTAGTTTTTACGTGATGCGAACACAGACAGACATACGGACAGACAAACGAAAATTCCAAAAGTAGATGTTGTGGATTCTATATCGATTACTATGTATATACGGGGGCTGCTCCATATATTTCTGGCCTTATAGTGAAAATGCGAATATTTATAATCAAAAATGGTTTTATTGTTTTTCAAAGTATTCTCCAGCATCATTTATACATTTTTGCATGCGCTCAAACCTGTTGTCGAAGCACTTTTTCCACTCCGATTGACACCTCTAAAACATGGTTTTTGAACACTTCAACAGCTTCTTCTGGCGACGAAAATCGTTGACCACGCATTTTTTTCTTGATGTGCGGAAACAAGAAGAAGTCATTAGGTGCCAAGTCAGGGCTGTATGGCGGATGACCCATTAATTCGACGTTTTGGCCGGTCAAAAAAGCTCTGGTTTGAGCCAATGTGTGAGAGCTCGATTTGTCATGGTGAACAATGATTCGTCTTCTCTTGTTGGTTTTTCGAATTTCTCCGTGTACTACTCAGAAGTGACCGTCCTACGTTGCTTAAGCGGAACAGTCGCCACATGACCAGTTTTGCCAAAGAAACGAGCGACCATTTGCTTCGAGGTGCTTCTTCCACGAACAACTTTCGTTGGATTTTGCTCGTCTTTGAAGACCCACACGGTCGATTGTTGTTTCGTTTCGGGCTCATACGCATAGATCCATGATTCTTCACCTGTTACGATCTTATAAACGTCTTTTGAAGCACCGCAATCGTATTTTTGCAACATTTCTTTGCACCAATCGACACGAGCCTTTTTTTGAGCGAATTTCAAATTGTGCGGGATCCAACGAGAACAAACCTTTTTTACGGCCAGGTGTTCATGCAGTATCGAATGTATGCTGGTGGAAGAAATGTCCAAGGATGTCTCTATCTCTCGGTATGTCGCATGTCGATCTTGCATTATAAGTTCACGCACGGCATCAATGTTTGCTGGCACAACAGCCGTTTTTGGATGACCTTCACGGAATTCGTCTTTAAGCGAGCTTCGGCCACGATTAAATTCATTACACCAATTTTTCACAGTGCTATGGGATGGTGCTTCATCGCCATACAAAGATTTAAGCTCATCAATGCACTCTTGTCGTGATAATCCACGTCGATAGTTGTGAAAAATGATGGCACGAAAATGTTCACGAGTTAATTCCATTTTTTTCTATATTAATTTTTTCAAGTCACTGTAAACAACACAAATATTGGTCGTACGTCAAAACGTTTTGAGTACAATTATGCTTAAAAATGACAAACTTTCCAATGGAAATGTCAGATTGCACTTGGCAGCACTCAGTGTTGCCAGGCCAGAAATATATATAGCAGCACTCGTATGTATACCAAAAAATTTTTTTTCAAATAATATTTCATGTACAGAAATGAACCCGTTACTGTTTTATTACATGTATGTATAGATAATAAAAATTGTAAATACAAAAATTAACTTTTAATCTATTGAAAATTCTTCTTCTAGAAGATTTGAAATTTAAAATACGAACGAAATCTAAAGCTTTATGGTTTTTAATTAGCACAAGCCTACAGCGGTATATCTTCTACATGCAAGTGTTGCTATAAACACAATCATGTCCACCGACCATCGACTACAAGATGTCAAAAATAGAATACATGCGTGCTTATGCGAATAATTCTTTTAGCCGCTACACGACTACAGACTACATGGCTAATTTTGTAGCCCGTAGCCAACTTAGGCTAATTTCTATTTTTCTTGGCTACAAAAAACAGATTAGTGCTGCCAATGCAATAAATGCATAAAATGGTGGTTTTAAAAACGCAATGCATTAAATATCGCTATTAAAAACGCGAAAAACTTTTATAGTGGCACCATTGATAAATAATAATCATCTGTTCATTTGTTTACATTTTTCATTTACTATTTATTTGGAGCATTTTTCATTTACTTTTTGTATGTGAAATTTTCCATTTAGTTCTTTTTTCACCAATTTCTAATTTGTTTCATTTATATTTATTTTTTGGGTTTTTTATTGAAATTGGTAAGTATATAATAGTCATTTTTACCATTTATATGTATTTATTATATTGTTTAATGTAAATGTTTAGTTCAATTTTCATGCAAATATGGACGTGGACACTTCATACACTAAAGTCTTTGTTTCCACTATTTTAGCAATAGTACTTATAAAGTTAATTAAATTTTCTTGAGACGTTTAAAATTTTTTTCTTTACACAAATTCATTTAAAAAAATCAAGTTGGTTTTGTTTTGGTTAACTTTAATACATATGTCAAAACAGATGTTTATTTTTTGTAGTTAGTGGTCCATAGTCGTTAAAAGAATTAAGTAGCTGGCGACTTGGCTACTTTTGTAGCCAGCTACTTTTGTAGTCGGTAGTCGATGGTCGGTAGCCTTTGATTGTGTTTATAGCATGTTTCAGAAACTTATCTGTACATATTTTAAAAACTAAACTTATAAATTTGAGCGTTTTTTTTTCATTTTGTTGCTGAATAACTTTTTCTTAAAGTCTCTAAAGGAATATTCTACACTACAATTGATTCGAATTAAATTCCTCTAACGATCGTTTACTTAAGGGTTACACAATCAAGTTTTAAAACATTCACTCTTTTTTTACAAATACACTCATACTTTTAATAATTGAAACGAGCTTGCTTTCAATTTTTCTTTCAAGTTGAGTGTTTTAATTTGCGTTCAAGAAAACAACTGATTACACTTTGCTTGGAATATTCGTCGTTTTTGTTTTTACAAATATTTTGCCGGCATGAGTTTTTGCCATCTTGACAAAAAAAATTGATTTCAAGATACGTGCAGCCTACGTCATAGCTGTCAATTTCAATGAGTTTTAACAGGCAGTATGTGTGGAAAACTTGAAAATAAAACTTAATCGTGGTGCTACAGAGTTAAAGCTGGATGTGTTATTGTGCAGAATAATTTTCTTAACATAAGCAAAAACCAAACGTTTGTGCGTTTTTATAAATTTTTTAAGTTTAGTAAATTCGCCTTGGCATTACGTTTTTGATAGTGTTGACAACTTTATCTTTTTATTTCTTGTTTTTAAGTTTAATTTATCAATTTCACTTTGAGAATCGTAATTTGAATTTGAATGTTTTAGCTTCTACTTAGTTTTCCTAATTTTATGTTAACTTGCGCAATTTCAAGTCAATGTTTTCAATTGTATTTTCATCAGTGTAAAGTGAAAAAATTTACAAAACAATAGGCCACTATAAGCCAGCAAACTGATGTTAACCAAAATGAAAAATTTAAAATAATACTCTTATAGTAGCGAAAAAGGTGTACATGACATGTTTTAAATTTGTTTAATTACTAGGTAATTTTCAAAAGCGTTTATCATTAATACAGTTCTTAACAAAAATTCTGTTGTTTTAAATTTTTTTAGTTTCTACTCCGTTAGTAAATTAAAGAAAAATTACAAAATAATATAATTTTTAATATTCCTTTGTCATGTTACAAAAATGACTTTTTTCGGAAATTTTTTAAGCCAATTATTTTGAAAGCCAGTAAAAATTTTACTAGCCAACAGTTGCAACAAATTTTTTCGCTCCCACATTTTTTCATTCTATACTTACAAGAACACCAAGGGACATTTATTTTACTTAATATAAATTTTATTTCAAATGAATGTACCGTGATATACACGCTCTAGTAGCAATAAGCAACAATTAGCTAAAATTTTTAGTTATTAAACAGTGCAAAGAAAAAAATAAAATAACATATAAAATTACTTAAAATAACTTTAATAGTGTATGAGCTCTGACCATTACATCATAACGATGCACTGTGGTCCAAATGCTCAATCTAGCCGGAAGAAAGTCATTTTTTTTATTATTTTAAAATTAATTATTTTGTTTGATAATAGGTTAACAAGTGTCCACTGTACATAACGGTACATTTTTTATTTATTTTACTTTTGTTTCAGGTTTGCTTTCTTCTTTTAAATACAAGTAATTGCTGTTTTTTTTTTTCTATTAACTGCTCAGTTGATGTTTAGTGCCGCAATTAAAGTCGTCGTGAAAAAATCAGAATAAAGTTTTTAAAATATTTTAATGTTGAAATTAATTTAGCAAAGGTAGGAAGAAATTTTGTTATTTTTATATTTAAAATAAAATGTTTTGTTTAGAAAAGAAAACAGTTTTACAAGTGTGTGTTTTATATGTAAACATTTTGTTCAATGTCCAAATTTAATTAGAGTTTTAAATGGGAATCTATAAAACTCTAATTCTGTTATTTGTGTTTTTGTAATCTGTGCGATGGTAGCTTGTCAATGTTTTCAAAATTAGCTGCCAGTTTTTGCCTAATTGCTTTATATTTGATTTACAGTCTAAAATGTCCATTACTAAGAGGGATCTATTTGATGCTTGGTGTAGTGAAAAACAACAAAATAAAAAACTTAATGTTGTTGTATCATGTGTTTTTGCTAAAAATCGGGCTTGAGAATAATAAAACGGATAACTACTGCAAACAAGTGAAGCAATCTGCTCGAACGTTTGTATGGTTTCAAACTAAGAAGTGGGCTCAAGCCAATCGAATAAAGAGGGTTTTTGAGGCTACAAATAGACATTGGCTAGATGGACATTTTGCAATTCCAACTAAGCCTTCCTCCGCATCTCAGGATGACGGATTACTGGATGGGCAACAAGCTATGGTAGACCTTTGTAGTTTGTTTAGTTCCTTTGCAGCTTAAAGAAGGTAATAAAGTAATTTGGCAGAATGCACGACCATCTTCCACAAGATTTTGCAGGCCAATCAAAATTATGTTTGAAAAAGAAAGCAATTCTCTAGCTACAAAAGAAATTGATGCTATAAAAAATAAAATAGCCGCGATAATTCCAACGCAAATTTGTGAAGATGGCAAAACAATTAATATCATCCATAATTTTTATTTAACAATAATAGATGGAAAAATCTTTTCAATGCACGCGGATTCCTCTCCTCAGCGTTGTGGTATTTGTGGAGCTGCGCCTACTATGATGAATGACCTTAAAGCAGTTGAAAAATTACAGCCGAATGAAAGCCTTTTTGAGTATGGCCTATCGACGCCGCATTCATGGATACGGTTCTTTAAGTGCATCCTTCATATAGCTTACAAACTTGATATTAAAAAATGGCAAGCTCGAGGGGATTTTGATAAAGCTGTGCTGAAGGAAACCAAGAAAAAAATTACTGATCGCCTAAGGAAGGAGATGGGTTTGTTAGTTAATATTCCAATACCAGGATGTGGAACAACTAATGACGGAAATACGGCTAGAAGATTTTTCCAGCAACCAGCTCTTGCTTCATCAATTACTAGTGTTGATGAGGACTTAATAAAAAGATTTGGTGTTATTTTAAGCACAATGGCATGTGGCTTTGCTATTAACGTAAATGCATTTCGTACGTATGGTATGGATACAGCAAGACTGTATATACAACTGTATCCATGGTATTATATGCCATCGAGTGTTCACAAAGTCCTCATTCATGGTGCAGATATTATTCAATATGCAGCACTTCCGATAGGAATGTTGTCGGAAGAAGCATTAGAATCGCGAAACAAAGACTTCCGAAATATACGAGAAAGTCACACACGAAAAATGTCCCGCGAAAAAACAATGCATGATCTTTTTCATTATCATCTCTTTTCTTCAGATCCTCTTATTTCCTCTTTTTTAACAAAGACTTCTATTCATTCTCGCAGTAATAAACCTTTGGGCGAAGAAGTTATTGCGTTACTTTCTGATGCTTCTATACCAGAGCAATTCCTCGATTCAGAAAGTGAATCAGATTAAAGCAAGCATACTCAGTTGTTTTTTTATTTAACGTGGAAAATATTTTTGTTATATATATTTTGTTGTTGAAAATATAATATTCTAAACACATAATGATAAGCAACGAACCGTGAACAACTCAATTATTTCATTCTATATCTCCTATTAATGTTAATCAAATTTTAGGATAAAAATTCTAAATTTTAGAAAAATAAATAAATATTGTTTTACATAAAGATAGAAATGTTATAAGGTTTTATTTATTTAACAAAAAATCTGCCACGCCCATTTTTTGGTGAGTATTTTTACTGATAAAATATATGTACATGCAAAGATTCATGTCACTGCGGCTTTTCAAAAGCGAGTTAGGACTTTCTTCCGGCTAGATTAAGCATTTGGACCACTGTGCGATGATATAATACTAATAAATCAAGTCTGAATGAATTTTCATCCTAATACAAATTTGTCTTTTATCAATATATAAATTCTTCAGGTGTGGACCATCTATTATGCAATATAGATATGATCAACCCATTATTTCCAGCAAAAAATTTTATATAAAAGATTTAATGAAGAATATAGCAAAATCCCAGCTAAAAACTTTAGAAAACGTAATCAAGTGCGAAATTAAGCATTTTTGTCGGAAGAACTTCCCAGCTAGATTACCAACCTAATGATTTTAACAAGGCATGTCAATTGTTTACGTGCAAAGTAAAGAACTCACCTATTGTAAGCTTAACGAAATTCTCATTGACTACTTTTCATCGCTTTAGATATTTTCTTTTGTTAAGCTACATTTCATACTCTTGTATACCCCGCTCAAGGTACGTTGTACTTTTCAACCCCCAAATATAATTTAATAAAAAGAAGTTTTATAACGTTTCAATAAAATTTCTAATTTTTCGTTTTATTTCTTATTTATATAATTTTCGAAAAAAAATTATTTTGCGAGAAAAACATTTTTGGTCCTTCGAGCCGGATCAATTTATTCACTCGAAGAGTAAAATAATTTATTTCGAAAATTATTTTCTTTTCAGAAAAAAAACCCTTTCTGCGATTTGTGGTGCCAATTTTTTGGAAATTATCACTTTATTAATTTTATTTTTTGGACAAAAAAGGTATGTGTGTTTAAAATTATAAGTGCGAAAAAAGTGCATATTAAGTGGTAAAAAAGAAAAATAAACATATTGTTTGTGAACAATAAATAAAAGCAAAATAATAAAGTGCAGTGACTACATAAGCAAAATACATACATATGTATATATTCTCCGTTTAAAACATTTTTTTAAAGTTACCAACAAAACCAGTGCATAAAAAATTACTATAATTAATTCCCGCCAATTTTTACTCTTTAGTTTTTTAATAAAAAGAATAACGACTCTCTTTAAAGTGTTAATTTTGTTCGTTTAATCCGCTCTTAACGCTGTTTTTATTACTCCGTTTTTTACAGCTTGAGTTTGTTAAAAATAATAAACATAACAATAAACAAATTAGATAAAACAAGAAAAAAACACATAAATATAGTGCTGTGTATTTTCTATTTTATATTCTTTAACAATTGTTTTTAAAGATTAACAGTCTTATTCACAAAAATTTTAAACTGTTTAATAAGAGGTTAATAAGAAAAAATCGCTAAAGTAGTATTCACAAACGCTTAATAGCACTATTACGCTGTTATTAATCATTAATAAATTTCAAATATTTAATGTAGCAGTTACCCTTGTTTAAACCTTTAATAAGTTTTGAAAAGCATTGTTCCGGTAAAATTTTTTACTGTAAAAGTGTGAAAAACTATTAATAAAAATATATAACGAATATAATAAATTTAATTTCTACAATAGGTAAGTGTTTAAAACATACTTAAATATAAATTACAACTACTCGTATATGTATTTATTTACACAAAATGCAAATCAAACACAATAACGCCCAAATTATTTTGGGGTTTTGAAGGAGCGTTTAGTAGTTTATTAGATGGACTTACAATTGGTTTTTCAAATGCAAAAAATTTAGTTATCACTTTATCTGTTCTGCAATTAAAGAAAACGATACGTTAAATTAACTATTAATATTTGTGGAAAATGTGTTTAGAATAGAGAAAATATCATAATTCAATTAATTGTTCTTTCATAACTAAAGCACTGTATTTTATTGATTTGAAAATAAAAATAATAAATAAAAAATTCACAAATTTGTATAATAAATAAACAAAATAATATAGTGATGTACAAACAGTAATGCCAAGCTCGGTATTTGGATACTTTTTTGTACTCGTTCAGTGAATCATTTTATAAAAAAGGGTTAAACACCATTTTTTTATTACTTTACAATTTTTTCTGATATAAAACAATAAATAATAATAAAATAATGATAATTTAAGTTATGACAAATAATATTATTGCTGATTTAATTATTCTTTTTTAATTATAAAAACATTATTCAGGTATTTGGTTCATTGTTGTATGCATCACTAAACGTAAATTTACATATAATATGCCATGATGTTGCCAACATAAAACTACAATACTATTAAAATCGTTTAATAGTTAATTTTGCGTTATTTAACGTTTGTGAATAAAAATTGTTATTAATGGTTAATAAAACAAAAAGTGTTTAATAACTAAGGTATACATTAAGCTTACAATAAGAAATTTTTGTGAATAAGACTGTAATTCGCTATACCTAAATTACATATATACATATATTCTGTTAAAGGTGCAAATATAAGAGAGCTGAAATTTTATTACTGGTGGTTGGTGTATATACATATGTATATTTGTGTTACTCACTTTAATAATATTAGTGTTGCAACATTTAATTGAACGAATAATCGAGTATTCGTGAATTTTATTTTTACAGATAAACTTACTTCAACTTTTTCGCGGTTTTGAAGTAAACTTTTACTGAGTTAATTAAATTGAATATAAATTTTTATTGAATTAATTTATTGGATGGAAATAAAGGAAAAAGTACTGCAAAAAAGTACACCAAATTTAATTGTTGCAACAATTTACCTTTGATTCTATTTTTTCTAATTAGAAGTGCTTTTACACTGTGCTTAATATTTTTTACGGATTTATTTAATACGAATAACTGCGCCAGTGTAATTTCACTTTAATAATTTTCAATATTTAATTGCTTTGATAATAAAATATAGTTCAAATACAAGAAAATATTTGATTTTTCCCCGTTTTTATCAAAATTTAGTATTTCTTATTGAAAAACGGTTTTTTTCTTATAACTCCAGTACTTTGAGAAATGGCGGATATAAATAATTTAATTAAATCGTACGATCTTTAGCCGATTTTGAGGCTTTTATAGCGTTAATATCTCAATCGGAACATAGAGGTGGTACGTTTACCACCTATGAGAAAGAACTAAATCGTTTATGGGATGAAATTCGTCAATTTTATGATAATCTATTGGGCGAAGGGAATTCTCAGAAGTTTCAGAAGGAAATTAAACAGAAATATATGTCTTCCTGTAGTACCTACGTGAAAGGTGTTTCTCTTATTTCCGATAATTTAGAGCGTCTAAAGGCAATTTCTCAGAAGCAGGCCAATGAATTAACACAAGTTATAGTTCCAAATATCCATTTACCGCCGTGCGATACGGAGATTTTCTATGGGGACTATGTAACTTGGCCTACATTTCGGGACATGTTTCCCGCTTTATATAAAAATAACTCTCGGTTAAGTCCAGTAGAGAAATTGTATTATCTACTGGAGAAAACGAAAGTTGAAGCCCATGAAATTATTTAAACTTGTCCTTTGACAAATGATGACTTTGCCCGAGCTTGGCAGAATTTAGTAGATAGATTTGAAAACAAGCGAGTTCTTATTAACGTTTAATTAAAGATTTTATACAATATTCCCCCTGTTACCCGTGAAACCGACCCAAATTTAGAATCGCTGCAACGCACCATTAACGATTGCATTACAAATTTGTCAATGTTAAATGTTATAACGGAAAGTTGGCATGTAATTTTTGTTTATATTTGCTCAACTAAGCTTCCAGAGAATACTTTAGGACTCTGGGAACAATCTATAAAACGTGATGCGAACATGCCAAAGTGGGATGAGATGGACAAATTTTTATCAGACCTTAGAATCCGTCTATGACATAAAAGGGACACATCCGTTACCAAATCAGAATAAAAATTCAAATTCCAGTAACACGAATAATTCCAAAATAACTCATAATGATTCAAAGAGAATTAATAGTTTTGCGACGAAGGCTAATACAAAACAATCTGTTAGTCATTGTGTTCTTTGTCAGGAACAACACCCGTTAAGATTGTGTCCCACCTTTTTAAGACAAAGTGGAGAAGATCGTATCTCAACAGTAAAACGATTTAAGTGTTGTACGAATTGTTTAGCAACTTCACATGAATTTTAAAATTGTAAAAGTGTAGGGATAATCAATCGACTAGATTCATAAAACCAAATAAAAGAAAGGTTTAAATAATTTTTGGTTTTTAAGTGAATCTTTATTTTACAGCAAGTTAGCAATAGTTGCTTTCAGTTTTGCTTTATAATTCAGATTGAATTGTTTTTAAAATGAATTCAGCTTATATACTACTTATGAGAAGACCCTAGATTTTAATTTCACTTGGTTTTTCATTATCACTGTGGGAATGTTTTAGGAATTTAAATGTAATTAGATTATTCTTAAAATTATTTATTGTTTCCCACAGCGACTGGTATTTTGGTGTAACCTTATATGAATGTCTAATTTAATGTAACTTCGTATGTTGGTTTTTAAGTGTACGACACACACACACATTGCAATAAAATCTTTGTCACTTTAAGAGGTGTAAAGGCGGCAGTATTTTAAAACAATTCACATGTGTTTGCCTGCCTTCGTTGATGAGTTTTTAAGTGACACATGACACTCGTTTGGCTATTTAAAGAATGCCTTTAAAATAATTAAATCTTTAATAATATGAATTAAATCATATTATGCTACACCTCCATTTTTCGCAAGAATGTTCATATAACGATAGTTTTATGGACATTCCATTACAAAATGTCTTTATTTTAAAATATAAGAAAAATTAAAAATAAGGTTTATGATCTTAACTATTAAATTGTTATTTTTATTTTGTATTTGCTTATTAACAATCCGGATTGTTTAACTAATAGTTTTTCCTATGTATTATTTGTTATGATATAGCTTAACAGTCTTATTCACAAAAATTTCTTATTGTAAGCTTAATGTATACTTTAGTTATTAAACACTTTTTGTTTTATTAACCATTAATAAAAATTTTTATTCACAAACGTTTAATAACGCAAAAATAACTATTAAACGATTTTGGTAGTATTGTAGTTTTATGTTGGCAACATCATGTCATATTATATGTAAATTTACGTTTAGTGATGCATACAACAATGAACCAAATACCTGAATAATGTTTTTATAATTAAAAAAGAATAACTAAATCGGCAATAATATTATTTTTCATAACTTAAATTATCATTATTTTATTATTATTTATTGTTTTATATCAGAAAAAATTTTAGAGTAATAAAAAATGGTGTTTATAACCTTTTTTATAAAATGATTCACTGAACGAGTACAAAAAACTATCCAAATACCGAGCTTAGCATTACTGTTTGTACATCACTATATTATTTTGTTTATTTATGATACAAATTTGTGAATTTTTTATTTACAAATCAATAAAATACAATGCTTTAATTATAAAAGAACAATTAATTAAATTATGACATTTTCTCTATTCTAAACACATTTTCCACAAAAATTAATAGTTAGTTTGGTATTTATTACCTGGAAACGTATCGTTTTTTTTAATTGCAGAACAGATAAAGTGATAACTAAATTTTTTGCATTTGAAAAACCATGTAAGTCCATCTGCTTCAAAACCCCAAAATAATTAGAGCGTTCTTGTGTTTGATTTCATTTGCATTTTATGGTCTTAAATGGTGTAAATAAATACATATAGTTGTAATTTATATTTAAGTATGTTTTAAACACTTACCTATTGTAGAAATTAAATTTATTATATTCGTTATATTTTTTTTATTAATAATAGTTTTTCACACTTTTACGTTAAAAAATTTTACGGAAAAAATGCTTTTCAAAACTTATTAAAGGTTTAAAAAAGGGTAACTGCTGCATTAAATATTTGAAATTTATCAATGATTAATAACAGTGCTATTAAGCGTTTGTGAATACTACTTTAGCGATTTTTTCTTATTAACCTCTTATTAAGCAGTTTAAAATTTTTGTGAATAAGACTGTAAGTCTATTCTTATGTACTATTTGTTTTTTATTGTTTCTCTTATCAACTATAGTAACATTATTTCTTACGTCTATGTTCTTAATTTCAAATGGTCCCTTGTAGTTTGGTTCTACTCTGCGACCTGCTTCGTTTCTGAGTAAAACTAAATCTCCTATTTTTAAATTGTAATCTAAGCTATTTTTATCGTAGTTTTGATTTTCAAAAATTGCTTTAGCGACTGTTTTAGCGCTTTTGTCTTGTATTGGTATAGTAACTAATGGCGTTTTCTTTTCTGACAAAAATGTTGCATATGTTTAACACTTTTTACACCTTTGTGTTCTTTTCTAAAAAATGTTCGATAGGGTAAATTAAAAGTATGTTCTTTTGAAAATATGTTGCACGAAAAAGTGTAAGATATGTTACATATTTTACGCTCAATTTTTTGTAAGGGTAGTATGCTACACTTTTTTTTAGTAGTTTTTACTCTTGATAAGTGATGTTTGCTTTTGTTGCTAAACCCAGTGTTATATTACTTTATGTTTGAAAAGCTATCGAAGCTTTTCAATCAGTACGAACAAGAAAATGTTTTCTATATGTGTATGGTCTGAAATGTTAATTCTTGTTCGATTGTTGATTTGTTGCTTTCGCCTTTAGTGAACGTTTTTGAGGCGTATGCAATGGGTAAATGTTTACCATCATATTCTTGGGTTAGTACTGCTCCACAAGCGAATTTACTTGCATCTGTAGTAATGCAAAATTCTTTTGTGAAATCTGGGTATTGCAGTAAGGTAGGGCTCATTAATGCTTTTTTCAAATACTTAAACGCAAAATCACAATCTTTTGTCCATTCGAATTTAACATTTTTCTTGGTTAGTCTTGATAGGTGTCTGGAATATTCAGAAAAATTTTTTATAAATCTTCGATAGTAATTACAAAATGCGATAAATCTTTTTGCACTATCCGCATCTGTTGGTGTTGGAGAATTTTCTATTATTGAATATTTGCTATAATCTGGTAATATTCCTCTATCTGTACATTTATGACCAAGATATGTAACTTCTTTCATGAAGAATGAACATTTTTCTGGATGTAATTTTAGGTTGAATATGCGACATAAGTCGAAGACATTCTCAGAGCACCCCAGTACGACCAAGTCATCCATGTAAAGGAATGCTTGATCGGGTTTTAATTTACTGAATGCAAGTTCCATCATTCTTTGAAAAGAATTGGGAGCAATTTTTAAGCCGTATGGTAATCTTGTTAATCTGTAAGAACCATTTGTTGTTGAAAATGATGTTAAGTCTCGTGTATTTTTATATAAGGGTATTTCATGAAATCCGGACATTAAGTCAAGACAAGAAAAATATTTAGCTCTTCCTAATTGATCCAGAATATCATCTATTCTTGGTAATGGAAATTTATCTGCTACTAATTTCTTGTTTATTTGCCTATAATCTATCACGAGTCGCAACCTTTTGCCTTCTGAATTAGGTAGTGATTTCTTTGGTACTAACAGAATTGGGCTGTTATATTCAGAGTATGAAGGTTCCACTATTCTATCTTTTATTAATTTTTTGACCTGTTTATTTATTTCCTCTTTGTGTGAATGTGGGATTCTATAGTTTTTAATGTATACAGGTGTTGTATCTCTTACTCTCAACTTTTGTTCGTAGAAATTATTTGTTGCTATTTTTTCTGATTCCAAACCGAAAATATTACAATGAACTACAAAGTTTTGTTAAAGTATTTTTAAATTGTTCAGGAAAGTTTTTTTTTTAGAATTTTTAAGATTTTATTGTTTCTTTCAATATTTGACTTTAAATTATTTTTAAATATGGTATAGTTTGAGATGTTTTCGGTTTTTATATTAACTTGGTTAAATTTACTGATACTATTGTTAGTGTTTAATATACGAATAAAAGATTTATTTGTTGTTACTATTGTGTTTGCAATAAAAATACCTGGTTCTATTTCTTGGTTAGGAATTAATAATTCGGTTTCTGTAGATAATATTCTAACCTGGCGTATGACTTCTGACCTTGGTGGCAGAATTATATCATCACTATTATTTTGAATTGGTATTTCTATTGATTGGTTAATGTAAGAAGGGCGTAGGACAAAGTGATCATACGTGTTGTTGAAATCTAAAATACAGTTATATTTTTTAATAAAGTCCATACCAATAATTACATCACATGGTATGGGAAAATCATTTTTAACAACTTGGAAAATGTGTGGAATTAGCCAATTTTTGTGTTTTAAATCAAAAATATGTTTCCAAGTGATTGTATTTTACCTTGTCCTATTCCCGTTAGAGTTGTTATGTTGTTAGTATTTATTTTATTTATAGGGACGTGTGTTAGTTTT
Organism: Gymnosoma rotundatum; assembly: GCA_916610165.2. Classification (NCBI taxonomy): domain Eukaryota; kingdom Metazoa; phylum Arthropoda; class Insecta; order Diptera; family Tachinidae; genus Gymnosoma; species Gymnosoma rotundatum. The sequence goes on along the minus strand of OU744338.1, from coordinate 82,958,149 downwards.
ATTAGTGAAATGTCAGCTCCTGTATCTATTAGTACGGTTATTGGTGTGTTGGTTTTGTCTATTAAAAAATATACGCAGTAACATAAGTTGAGATTAAGATTGTATATTTTGCTACTTATTGAATTTCTCTTAGGGGATTTTGTTGGTTTTCCGAATCAATTTGGTTTGATTCTGTTGCTCTTACGTAGCTTCCGTTCCTACGATAATTGTTAAGTCGTTGACTGTACCTATTATTATTATTATTATTATTATTATTATTATTACTATCATTATTATTATTATTATTATAATTATTATTATTATTATTATTATTATTATTATTATTATTATCATCATCATCATCATCATCATCATCATCATCATTATTATTATTATTATTATTATTATTATTATTATTATTATTATTATTATCATTATTATTATTATTATTATTATTATTATTATTATTATTATTATTATTATTATTATTTTTATTATTATTATTATTATTATTATTATAATTATTATTATTATTATTATTATTATTATTATTATTATTATTATTATTATTATTATTATTATTATTATGTGACTGCCTATTATTGTTAAAAGATAGTCTATTATTTCGTGGAAAATTATTTCTTCCACGATGGGTATTTCCACGGAAAGAATTGTACCTATTATTTTGTCTTTGCCGGTAGTATTTTTTTGTATTTTAATTTAATTTTAATTTTTTA